>CM019074.1:105337796-105937796 GCA_009667805.1 Leptobrachium leishanense
GATCTGATCGCGATACAAGATATCATGAGAGGATCTGATCACAATACAAGATATCATGAGAAGGATCTGATCGCGATACAAGATATCATGAGAAGGATCTGATCACAATACAAGATATCATGAGAAGGATCTGATGGCGATACAAGGTATCATGAGAAGGATCTGATCACAATACAAGATATCATGAGAAGGATCTGATGGCGATACAAGATATCATGAGAAGGATCTGATCACAATACAAGATATCATGAGAAGGATCTGATGGCGATACAAGATATCATGAGAAGGATCTGATCACAATACAAGGTATCATGAGAAGGATCTGATCACAATACAAGGTATCATGAGAAGGATCTGATCGCGATACAAGATATCATGAGAAGGATCTGATCGCGATACAAGATATCATGAGAAGGATCTGATGGCGATACAAGATATCATGAGAAGGATCTGATCACAATACAAGATATCATGAGAAGGATCTGATCACAATACAAGCTATCATGAAAAGGATCTGATCACAATACAAGATATCATGAGAAGGATCTGATCACTTAATATACACGATATCATGAGAAGGATCTGATCACAATACAAGGTATCATGAGAAGGATCTGATGGCGATACAAGATATCATGAGAAGGATCTGATGGCGATACAAGATATCATGAGAAGGATCTGATCACAATACAAGGTATCATGAGAAGGATCTGATGGCGATACAAGGTATCATGAGAAGGATCTGATCACAATACAAGATATCATGAGAAGGATCTGATCACAATACAAGATATCATGAGAAGGATCTGATCACAATACAGGGTATGAGAAGGATCTGATCACAATTCAAGAGATCATGAGAAGGATATGATCGCGATACAAGGTATCATGAGAAGGATCTGATCGCGATACAAACAGGGTTATTCAGAGAGCGGAGAAAAGCAGGAGAATTGCTGGAGAATGGAAAATTCCAGGTCAAAATAGCCAAACCAGAAAAATTCTCTTATTCATCTCACTTTCCAAATCGGCTATTTTGACCTAGGATTTTCCATTCTCCAGTCATTCTCCTGCTTTTCACCTCTCTCTGAATAACCTTGTAGGTGTCAAAGATCAGGTTAGGGACAAAGTTCTGTTCCCTTCACAAACATTCCATTGTTTCCATGGTGACGGCTCCGTGGGTAAATGCTGCAAGAGGGTTACCCCGGGCTGTATTGCGATATCTGCGGCGACATGAGCCTCAATTAGCGGCTTCTAATCTCTTCAATTCCGATTTATTCCCTGGTGTCAATTTACCGGAAGATCCCCCCCCCCTTCACACGGATTATGGGGCAGGGGAGTCCCAACAGATCAGAGAGACCCCCCAAAACCCAGGAAACCGATCAGGGAGACCCCCCCAAAACCCAGGAAACCGATCAGGGAGACACCCCCCCCCAAAACCCAGGAAACCGATCAGGGAGACCCCCCCAATCCCAGGAAACCGATCAGGGAGACCCCCCCAAAACCCAATAAACCGATCAGTTGAGATAAGTGGATTTATTACCATTATTATTAACATTGTATTGATAAGGGGGCTTTATTACCATTATTAACATTTTATTGATAAGGGGCTTTATTATCATTGTATTGATAAGAGGCTTTATTACCATTATTATCATTGTATTGATAAGGGCTTTATTACCGATATTATCATTGTATTGATAATAATAATAATGGTAATAAAGCCCCTTATCAATAGAAAGTTAATAATAATGGTAATAAAGCCCCTTATCAATACAATGTTAATAATGGTAATAAAGCCCCTTATCAATACAATGATAATAATGGTAATAAAGCCCCTTATCAATACCATGTTAATAATAATGGTAATAAAGCCCCTTATCAATACAATGTTAATAATAATGGTAATAAAGCCCCTTATCAATATAATGTTAATAATAATGGGAATAAAGCCTCTTATCAATACAAAGTTAATAATAATGGTAATAAAGCCTCTTATCAATACAATGTTAATAATGGTAATAAAGCCCCTTATCAATACAATGTTAATAATAATGGTAATAAAGCCCCTTATCAATATAATGTTAATAATAATGGTAATAAAGCCTCTTATCAATACAATGTTAATAATGGTAATAAAGCCCCTTATCAATATAATGTTAATAATAATGGTAATAAAGCTCCTTATCAATACCATGTTAATAATAATGGTAATAAAGCCCCTTATCAATACAATGTTAATAATAATGGTAATAAAGCCCCTTATCAATACCATGTTAATAATAATGGTAATAAAGCCCTTATCAATACCATGTTAATAATAATGGTAATAAAGCCCCTTATCAATACAATGTTAATAATAATGGTAATAAAGCCCCTTATCAATATAATGTTAATAATAATGGGAATAAAGCCCCTTATCAATACAATGTTAATAATAATGGTAATAAAGCTCCTTATCAATACAATGTTAATAATAATGGTAATAAAGCCCCTTATCAATACAATGTTAATAATAATGGTAATAAAGCCCCTTATCAATACAATGTTAATAATAATGGTAATAAAGCCCCTTATCAATATAATGTTAATAATAATGGGAATAAAGCCCCTTATCAATACAATGTTAATAATAATGGTAATAAAGCCCCTTATCAATATAATGTTAATAATAATGGTAATAAAGCCCCTTATCAATACAATGTTAATAATAATGGTAATAAAGCCTCTTATCAATACAATGTTAATAATAATGGTAATAAAGCCCCTTATCAATAGAATGTTAATAATAATGGTAATAAAGCCCCTTATCAATACAATGTTAATAATAATGGTAATAAAGCTCCTTATCAATACAATGTTAATAATAATGGTAATAAAGCCCCTTATCAATACCATGTTAATAATAATGGTAATAAAGCCCCTTATCAATACAATGTTAATAATAATGGTAATAAAGCCCCTTATCAAAATAATGTTAATAATAATGGGAATAAAGCCCCTTATCAATACAATGTTAATAATAATGGTAATAAAGCTCCTTATCAATACAATGTTAATAATAATGGTAATAAAGCCCCTTATCAATACAATGTTAATAATAATGGTAATAAAGCTCCTTATCAATACAATGTTAATAATAATGGTAATAAAGCCCCTTATCAATACAATGTTAATAATAATGGGAATAAAGCCCCTTATCAATACAATGTTAATAATAATGGTAATAAAGCCTCTTATCAATATAATGTTAATAATAATAATAAAGCCCCTTATCAATACAATGTTAATAATAATGGGAATAAAGCCCCTTATCAATACAATGTTAATAATAATGGTAATAAAGCCTCTTATCAATAGAATGTTAATAATAATGGTAATAAAGCCTCTTATCAATACAATGTTAATAATAATGGTAATAAGCCCCTTATCAATAGAATGTTAATAATAATGGTAATAAAGCCCTTATCAATAAAATGTTAATAATGGTAATAAAGCCTCTTATCAATACAATGTTAATAATAATGGTAATAAAGCCCCTTATCAATACAATGTTAATAATAATGGTAATAAAGCCCCTTATCAATACAATGTTAATAATGGTAATAAAGCCCCTTATCAATACAAGGTTAATAATGGTAATAAAGCCCCTTATCAATACAAAGTTAATAATGGTAATAAAGCTCCTTATCAATACAATGTTAATAATAATGGTAATAAAGCCCCTTATCAATACAATGTTAATAATAATGGTAATAAAGCCTCTTATCAATACAAAGTTAATAATGGTAATAAAGCCCCTTATCAATAGAATGTTAATAATAATGGTAATAAAGCCTCTTATCAATACAATGTTAATAATAATGGTAATAAAGCCCCTAATCAATAGAATGTTAATAATAATGGTAATAAAGCCCCTTATCAATAAAATGTTAATAATGGTAATAAAGCCTCTTATCAATACAATGTTAATAATAATGGTAATAAAGCCTCTTATCAATACAAAGTTAATAATGGTAATAAAGCCCCTTATCAATATAATGTTAATAATAATGGTAATAAAGCCTCTTATCAATACAATGTTAATAATAATGGTAATAAAGCCTCTTATCAATACAAAGTTAATAATGGTAATAAAGCCCCTTATCAATAGAATGTTAATAATAATGGTAATAAAGCCTCTTATCAATACAATGTTAATAATAATGGTAATAAAGCCCCTAATCAATAGAATGTTAATAATAATGGTAATAAAGCCCCTTATCAATAAAATGTTAATAATGGTAATAAAGCCTCTTATCAATACAATGTTAATAATAATGGTAATAAAGCCCCTTATCAATACAATGTTAATAATAATGGTAATAAAGCCCCTTATCAATACAATGTTAATAATAATGGTAATAAAGCCCCTTATCAATAGAATGTTAATAATAATGGTAATAAAGCCTCTTATCAATACAATGTTAATAATAATGGTAATAAAGCCCCTTATCAATAGAATGTTAATAATAATGGTAATAAAGCCCCTTATCAATAAAATGTTAATAATGGTAATAAAGCCTCTTATCAATACAATGTTAATAATAATGGTAATAAAGCCCCTTATCAATACAATGTTAATAATAATGGTAATAAAGCTCCTTATCAATACAATGTTAATAATAATGGTAATAAAGCCCCTTATCAATACAATGTTAATAATAATGGTAATAAAGCCTCTTATCAATACAAAGTTAATAATAATGGTAATAAAGCCCCTTATCAATATAATGTTAATAATAATGGTAATAAAGCCCCTTATCAATAGAATGTTAATAATAATGGTAATAAAGCCTCTTATCAATACAATGTTAATAATAATGGTAATAAAGCCCCTTATCAATAGAATGTTAATAATAATGGTAATAAAGCCCCTTATCAATAGAATGTTAATAATAATGGTAATAAAGCCTCTTATCAATACAAAGTTAATAATGGTAATAAAGCCCCTTATCAATACAAGGTTAATAATGGTAATAAAGCCTCTTATCAATACAAAGTTAAGAATGTATTGATAAGTGGCTTTATTACCATTATTATTAACTTTGTATTGATAAGAGGCTTTATTACCATTATTAACATTCTATTGATAAGGAGCTTTATTACCATTATTAACATTGTATTGATAAGGGGCTTTATTACCAATGTTAATAATGGTAATAAAGCTCCTTATCAATAGAATGTTAATAAAGCCACTTATCAATAGAATGTTAATAATGGTAATAAAGCCCCTTATCAATACCATGTTAATAATAATGGTAATAAAGCCTCTTATCAATACAAAGTTAATAATAATGGGAATAAAGCCCCCTTATCAATAGAATGTTAATAATAATGGTAATAAAGCCCCCTTATCAATACAATGTTAATAATGGTAATAAAGCCCCTTATCAATATAATGTTAATAATAATGGTAATAAAGCCCCCTTATCAATACAATGTTAATAATAATGGTAATAAAGCTCCTTATCAATACAATGTTAATAAAGCCCCTTATCAATACAAAGTTAATAATGGTAATAAAGCCCCTTATCAATACAAAGTTAATAATGGTAATAAAGCCCCTTATCAATACAAAGTTAATAATGGTAATAAAGCACCCTTATCAATACAATGTTAATAATAATGGTAATAAAGCTCCTTATCAATACAATGTTAATAATAATGGTAATAAAGCTCCTTATCAATACAATGATAATAATAATGGTAATAAAGCCCCTTATCAATAGAATGTTAATAATAATGGTAATAAAGCCCCTTATCAATACAAGGTTAATAATGGTAATAAAGCCCCTTATCAATACAATGTTAATAATAATGGTAATAAAGCTCCTTATCAATACAATGTTAATAATAATGGTAATAAAGCTCCTTATCAATACAATGATAATGGTAATAAAGTCCCTTATCAATACAATGTTAATAATGATAATAAAGCCCCTTATCAATACAATGATAATAATAATGGTAATAAAGCACCTGATCAATATAATGTTAATAATAATGGTAATAAAGCTCCTTATCAATACAATGATAATAATAATGGTAATAAAGCACCTTATCAATATAATGTTAAGAATAATGGTAATAAAGCCCCTTATCAATACAATGTTAATAATAATGGTAATAAAGCCTCTTATCAATATAATGTTAATAATAATGGTAATAAAGCCCCTTATCAATATAATGTTAATAATAATGGTAATAAAGCCCCTTATCAATAGAATGTTAATAATAATGGTAATAAAGCCCCTTATCAATACAATGTTAATAATAATGGTAATAAAGCCCCTTATCAATATAATGTTAATAATAATGGTAATAAAGCCCCTTATCAATACAATGTTAATAATAATGGTAATAAAGCCCCTTATCAATATAATGTTAATAATAATGGTAATAAAGCCCCTTATCAATATAATGTTAATAATAATGGTAATAAAGCTCCTTATCAATACAATGTTAATAATAATGGTAATAAAGCCCCTTATCAATACAATGTTAATAATAATGGTAATAAAGCCCCTTATCAATACAATGTTAATAATAATGGTAATAAAGCCCCCCTAGTCAGAGAGATAGTATAATCAACCCCCACCCAGAAACATTAATAGTATTAAATATTAAAGCCCCCATTCAATAGAATAGTAACAGATATAAAATTCCATATCCAGAAAGTAAAAGTGAAAATGCCCAAATTCAGTAAATATTAGAAATTGCTGTAAATCCCCAAATGCAGAAAATAAATATCATGAAATCCACTTTCCATCCAAATAGTAATAATATGAAACTACAAGAAACACAGACAGATCTGCATAAAATACATCAACACATCACAATCCACACATGTGAAAGGGAGATACAAGCATCTGTGTAATGTGTGTGTTACGCTGTGTATACAGGGTGTCTGCGTCTAGCAGTTTATCTGTTTGTATCTAGTTCTATCAATCTTTCTATCTAGAAAACCATCTCATACCTATCTGTTCCTAATTCTATCCATCTATATCTGTATTTATCTGTACATCTATATCTATTTATCAATCTGTATCTATATATATATCTATATCGACATATCTGTACCATATATATCTATTTACCCATCTGAATCGATCTATATATCTATATCGACCTATCTGTACATCTATATCTATTTATCAATCTGTATCTATATATATATATCTATATCGACCTATCTGTACCATATATATCTATTTATCCATCTGTATCTATCTATATCGACCTATTTATCAATCTGTATCTCTATATATATATCTATATCGACATATCTGTACCATATATATCTATTTACCCATCTGAATCGATCTATATATCTATATCGACCTATCTGTACATCTATATCTATTTATCCATCTGTATCTATCTATATCGACCTATCTGTATCATATATAGCTGTCTATTTATTTGTCTATATCTGTATCTATTATATACATATATAGATACTATCTATCTATCTGTACCTATCTGTATATATCTGTATCTATATCTATATCTATATGTATATATATATATATATATATATATATATATATCCATCTGTATCTATATCTATCTGTATATCTATCTGTATATCTATCTGTATCTATCTATATCAGCTATATCTATCTATATCTATATTATAGCTATCCAAATACACACACATTCAGAGAGACAGCTATCCAAATACACACACATTGACAGAGAGACAGCTATCCAAATACACACACATTCACAGAGAGACAGCTATCCATTCAAAAACACACACATTCACAGAGAGACAGCTATCCATTCAAATACACACACAATCACAGAGAGACAGCTATCCATTCAAATACACACACAATCACAGAGAGACAGCTATCCAAATACACACACATTCACAGAGAGACAGCTATCCATTCAAATACACACACAATCACAGAGAGACAGCTATCCAAATACACACACATTCACAGAGACAGCTATCCATACAAATACACACACATTCAGAGAGAGACAGCTATCCATTCAAATACACACACATTCACAGAGAGACAGCTATCCATTCAAATACACACACATTCACAGAGAGACAGCTATCCATTCAAATACACACACATTCACAGAGACAGCTATCCAAATACACACACATTCACAGAGACAGCTATCCATTCAAATACACACACATTCACAGAGAGACAGCTATCCAAATACACACATTCACAGAGAGACAGCTATCCATTCAAATACACACACATTCAGAGAGACAGCTATTCAAAATACACACACATTCAGAGACAACTATCCATTCAAAATACACTCACCTATCCATTCAAATACACACACCATTCACAGAGAGACAGCTATCCATTCAAATACACACACATTCAGAGAGACACAGCTATCCATTCAAATACACACACATTCACAGAGAGACAGCTATCCAAATACACACACATTCACAGAGAGACAGCTATCCATTCAAATACACACACATTCAGAGAGAGACAGCTATCCATTCAAATACACACACATTCACAGAGACAGCTATCCATTCAAATACACACACATTCACAGAGAGACAGGTATCCAAATACACACACATTCAGAGAGACAGCTATCCATTCAAATACACACACATTCACAGAGAGACAGCTATCCAAATACACACATTCACAGAGAGACAGCTATCCAAATACACACACATTCACAGAGAGACAGCTATCCATTCAAATACACACACATTCACAGAGAGACAGCTATCCAAATACACACACATTCAGAGACAGCTATCCATTCAAATACACACACATTCACAGAGAGACAGCTATCCATTCAAATACACACATTCACAGAGAGACAGCTATCCAAATACACACATTCACAGAGAGACAGCTATCCATTCAAATACACACTTTCAGAGACAACTATCCATTCAAATACACACACATTCAGAGACAGCTATCCATTCAAATACACACATTCACAGAGAGACAGCTATCCATTCAAATACACACACATTCACAGAGAGACAGCTATCCATTCAAATACACACTTTCAGAGACAACTATCCATTCAAATACACACACATTCAGAGACAGCTATCCATTCAAATACACACACATTCACAGAGACAGCTATCCATTCAAATACACACACACATTCACAGAGACAGCTATCCATTCAAATACACACACATTCAGAGAGACACAGCTATCCATTCAAATACACACACATTCACAGAGAGACAGCTATCCAAATACACACACATTCACAGAGAGACAGCTATCCAAATACACACACATTCAGAGACAACTATCCATTCAAATACACACACATTCAGAGACAACTATCCATTCAAATACACACACATTCAGAGAGACAGCTATCCATTCAAATACACACATTCAGAGAGACAGCTATCCATTCAAATACACACATTCACAGAGAGACAGCTATCCATTCAAATACACACACATTCACAGACAGCTATCCATTCAAATACACACACATTCAAAGACAACTATCCATTCAAATACACACACATTCAGAGACAGCTATCCATTCAAATACACACACATTCACAGAGACAGCTATCCATTCAAATACACACACATTCAGAGACAACTATCCATTCAAATACACACACATTCAGAGACAGCTATCCATTCAAATACACACACACATTCACAGAGACAGCTATCCATTCAAATACACACACATTCAGAGAGACACAGCTATCCATTCAAATACACACACACATTCACAGAGACAGCTATCCAAATACACACATTCACAGAGACAGCTATCCAAATACACACACATTCACAGAGAGACAGCTATCCATTCAAATACACACACATTCACAGAGACAGCTATCCATTCAAATACACACATTCACAGAGACAGCTATCCAAATACACACACATTCACAGAGAGACAGCTATCCATACAAATACACACACATTGACAGACAGCTATCCATTCAAATACACACACATTCACAGAGACAGCTATCCATTCAAATATACACACATTCACAGAGACAGCTATCCATTCAAATACACACACATTCACAGAGAGACAGCTATCCAAATACACACACATTCACAGAGACAGCTATCCATTCAAATACACACACATTCACAGAGACAGCTATCCAAATACACACACATTCACAGAGACAGCTATCCATTCAAATACACACACATTCACAGAGACAGCTATCCATTCAAATACACACACATTCACAGAGACAGCTATCCAAATACACACACATTCACAGAGAGACAGCTATCCAAATACACACACATTCACAGACAGCTATCCAAATACACACACATTCACAGAGACAGCTATCCAAATACACACACATTCAGAGAGACAGCTATCCAAATACACACACATTCACAGAGAGACAGCTATCCAAATACACACACATTCACAGAGACAGCTATCCATTCAAATACACACACATTCACAGAGACAGCTATCCATTCAAATACACACACATTCACAGAGAGACAGCTATCCAAATACACACACATTCACAGAGACAGCTATCCAAATACACACACATTCACAGAGACAGCTATCCAAATACACACACATTCACAGAGAGACAGCTATCCAAATACACACACATTCAGAGAGACAGCTATCCAAATACACACACATTCACAGAGAGACAGCTATCCAAATACACACACATTCACAGAGACAGCTATCCAAATACACACACATTCACAGAGACAGCTATCCAAATACACACACATTCACAGAGACAGCTATCCAAATACACACACATTCACAGAGAGACAGCTATCCAAATACACACACATTCAGAGAGACAGCTATCCAAATACACACACATTCACAGAGAGACAGCTATCCAAATACACACACATTCACAGAGACAGCTATCCATTCAAATACACACATTCACAGAGAGACAGCTATCCATTCAAATACACACACATTCAGAGAGACAGCTATCCATTCAAATACACACACATTCACAGAGAGACAGCTATCCATTCAAATACACACACATTCACAGAGACAGCTATCCAAATACACACACATTCACAGAGAGACAGCTATCCAAATACACACACATTCACAGAGACAGCTATCCAAATACACACACATTCACAGAGAGACAGCTATCCAAATACACACACATTCACAGAGAGACAGCTATCCAAATACACACACATTCACAGAGACAGCTATCCATTCAAATACACACACATTCACAGAGACAGCTATCCAAATACACACACATTCACAGAGACAGCTATCCATTCAAATACACACACATTCACAGAGAGACAGCTATCCATTCAAATACACACACATTCACAGAGAGACAGCTATCCAAATACACACACATTCACAGAGACAGCTATCCAAATACACACACATTCACAGAGACAGCTATCCAAATACACACACATTCACAGAGACAGCTATCCAAATACACACACATTCACAGAGAGACAGCTAATCAAATACACACACATTCAGAGACAGCTATCCATTCAAATACACACACAGAGAGACAGCTATCCATTTTTATACACACATTCACAGACAACTATCCAAATACACACACATTCACAGAGAGACAGCTATCCATTCAAATACACACATTCACAGAGAGACAGCTATCCAAATACACACACATTCACAGAGACAGCTATCCATACAAATACACACACATTCACAGAGAGACAGCTATCCAAATACACACACATTCACAGAGAGACAGCTATCCAAATACACACACATTCACAGAGACAGCTATCCATTCAAATACACACACATTCACAGAGAGACAGCTATCCATTCAAATACACACACATTCACAGAGACAGCTATCCAAATACACACACATTCACAGAGACAGCTATCCATTCAAATACACACACATTCACAGAGACAGCTATCCATTCAAATACACACACATTGACAGAGACAGCTATCCATTCAAATACACACACATTCACAGAGAGACAGCTATCCATTCAAATACACACACATTCACAGAGAGACAGCTATCCATTCAAATACACACACATTCACAGAGACAGCTATCCATTCAAATACACACACATTCACAGAGACAGCTATCCATTCAAATACACACACATTCACAGAGAGACAGCTATCCATTCAAATACACACACATTCACAGAGACAGCTATCCATTCAAATACACACACATTCACAGAGAGACAGCTATCCAAATACACACACATTCACAGAGACAGCTATCCATTCAAATACACACACATTCAGAGAGAGACAGCTATCCAAATACACACACATTCACAGAGAGACAGCTATCCAAATACACACACATTCACAGAGACAGCTATCCATTCAAATACACACACATTCACAGAGACAGCTATCCATTCAAATACACACACATTCACAGAGAGACAGCTATCCAAATACACACACAATCACAGAGAGACAGCTATCCATTCAAATACACACATTCACAGAGAGACAGCTATCCAAATACACACATTCACAGAGAGACAGCTATCCAAATACACACACATTCACAGAGAGACAGCTATCCATTCAAATACACACACATTCACAGAGAGAAAGCTATCCATACAAATACACACACATTCACAGAGACAGCTATCCATTCAAATACACACACATTCACAGAGAGAAAGCTAATCAAATACACACACATTCAGAGACAGCTATCCATTCAAATACACACAGAGAGACAGCTATCCATTTTTATACACACATTCACAGAGACAGCTATCCATTCAAATACACACACATTCACAGAGAGACAGCTATCCAAATACACACACATTCAGAGACAACTATCCATTCAAATACACACATTCACAGAGACAGCTATCCATTCAAATACACACACATTCACAGAGAGACAGCTATCCAAATACACACACATTCACAGAGAGACAGCTATCCATTCAAATACACACACATTCACAGAGACAGCTATCCAAATACACACACATTCACAGAGAGACAGCTATCCATTCAAATACACACACATTCAGAGAGAGACAGCTATCCATTCAAATACACACACATTCACAGAGACAGCTATCCATTCAAATACACACATTCAGAGAGACAGCTATCCAAATACACACACATTCACAGAGACAGCTATCCATTCAAATACACACACATTCACAGAGACAGCTATCCATACAAATACACACACATTGACAGAGAGACAGCTATCCAAATACACACACATTCACAGAGACAGCTATCCATTCAAATACACACACATTCACAGAGACAGCTATCCATTCAAATACACACACATTCACAGAGACAGCTATCCAAATACACACACATTCAGAGAGACAGCTATCCATTCAAATACACACACATTCACAGAGAGACAGCTATCCAAATACACACACATTCACAGAGAGACAGCTATCCAAATACACACACATTCACAGAGACAGCTATCCATTCAAATACACACACATTCACAGAGAGACCGCTATATCCATTTATCCATCGGTCTGTATGTCTGTATCTATATCCATCTGTCTGAATGTCTGTCTGTCTCTTTCCATTAAGGCTAGGGTCAGACGAACGCATTTTTATGTTGTCTGTGAAAAAGTGCGTTCGAACGAATGGACGCATTTTTTCACAGAATACGTGATAGCGGTCATACTATGCGTATTTTCGTCCGTGATTTTGTACGGATCATCAATAAAACTCTTTTTGTGTCTGGACGTTATGTTGGCCGGACATTAGCAGCGTCTGACATCTCCTAATCACACACACACGCCGCTAGCGGACGCAGCGCACTCTGTACGTCAGTACCTGCGGTTTCACGTTCTCGAAAAAATGCGTTCGTTTTCCACTTGCGTTGCGCAGCCGGACTTTTGTGCGACCGTACTTCGTATATTGGCCGTCATTGCCCGGCATCTGCTGCTAGTGCGGCCGTGATTAAGTGCGGCTGCACGCGCGTTCGCACTGCCTCAGTCTGACCCTAGCCTTATCCATCGGTCTACACATTTATATCTTTGATTCTGTAGCTTTGTGTCTCTCCTGTCCCTCTTTATTTAACACTAACACTATTTTTATTTCAAGAATTCTCAAAGAAATAATTTCCTCTCAATTTGCTCCGAAAAATATAACATGGAATAGTAATTAAATCGAAATAAAACGACGCTTCATGTACATGTGTGTGTTAAGTGTGTCTGTGTATAGAGAAATACATACATGTACATATACACACAGCTAAAACAGAGAGATATATATATATATAGTAGATGGACACAGATAAAAGTAATACGGATACATAGAGACAGATTCATAGAGCTACACATACAGATACAGAGACATGCAGATAGAGATAAACATGCAGATACATAGAGATACACATGCAGATACATAGAGATACACATGCCGATACATAGAGATACACAGATGCAGAGACATACAAATACACATACAGCGTTCCAGATACATAGAGATACACATACAGAGAAATAGATTGAGATACACATACATAGAGATACACATACAGATACAGAGAGATACATATGCAGATACAGAGAGATACCCACGCAGATACAGAGAGATACACACGCAGATACAGAGAGATACACACGCAGATACAGAGAGATACACATGCAGATACAGAGACACATGCAGATACAGAGACACATGCAGATACAGAGACACATGCAGATACAGAGAGATACACATGCAGATATAGAGATACACACGCAGATACAGATACACACGCAGATACAAAGAGATACACATACAGATAGATACATATACACATGCAGATAAATAGAGATACACATGCAGATACATAGATACATATGCAGATACACATACAGATACAGAGATACACATGCAGATACAGAGAGCTACACATACAGATAGAGAGATACACACGCGGATACAGAGAGATACACACGCAGATACATAGAGATACACACGCAGATACAGAGAGATACACATGCAGATACAGAGAGATACACAGATGCAGAGACATACAAATACACATACAGCGTTCCAGATACATAGAGATACACAGAGAAATAGATTGAGATACACATACAGGGAGATACACATACAGATACAGAGAGATACACATGTAGATACAGAGAGATACACATGTAGATACAGAGAGATACACATGCAGATACAGAGAGATACACATGCAGATACAGAGATACACATACAGATACAGAGATACACATGCAGATAGAGAGATACCCACGCAGATACAGAGAGATACACACGCAGATACAGAGAGATACACACGCACATACAGAGAGATACACACGCAGATACATAGAGATACACATGCAGATACATAGAGATACACATGCAGATACAAAGAGATACACATACAGATACATAGAGATACACACGCAGATACATAGAGATACACACGCAGATACATAGAGATACACACGCAGATACAGATACACACGCAGATACAGATACACACGCAGATACAGATACACACGCAGATACAAAGAGATACACACGCAGATACATAGAGATACACACGCAGATACAGATACACACGCAGATACAGATACACACGCAGATACAGATACACACGCAGATACAGATACACACGCAGATACAGATACACACGCAGATACAGATACACACACGCAGATACAGATACACACGCAGATACAGATACACACGCAGATACAGATACACACGCAGATACAGATACACACGCAGATACATAGAGATACACACGCAGATACAGATACACACGCAGATACAAAGAGATACACATACAGATAGATACATATACACATGCAGATAAATAGAGATACACATGCAGATACATAGAGATACACACGCAGATACAGATACACACGCAGATACAGATACACACGCAGATACAGATACACACGCAGATACAGATACACACGCAGATACAGATACACACGCAGATACAGATACACACGCAGATACAAAGAGATACACATGCAGATACATAGAGATACACATGCAGATACAGATACACACGCAGATACAGATACACACGCAGATACAGATACACACGCAGATACAGATACACACGCAGATACAGATACACACGCAGATACAGATACACACGCAGATACAGATACACACGCAGATAAAGATACACATGCAGATACAGATACACACGCAGATACAGATACACACGCAGATACAGATACACACGCAGGTACAGATACACATACAGATACATAGAGATAGATACATATACACATGCAGATAAACAGATCCACATGCAGATACAGAGAGATACACATGCAGATACAGAGACACATGCAGATACGGAGACACATGCAGATACGGAGACACATGCAGATACGGAGACACACGCAGATACAAAGAGATACACACGCAGATACATAGAGATACACACGCAGATACATAGAGATACACACGCAGATACATAGAGATACACCTACAGATACATAGAGATACACATGCAGATACAGAGACACATGCAGACAGAGAGATCCACATGCAGATACAGAGATACACACGCAGATACAGATACACACACAGATACATAGAGATACACATGCAGATACATAGAGATACACATGCAGATACATAGAGATACACATGCAGATACATAGAGATACACATGCAGATAAATAGAGATACACATGCAGATACATACAGATACACACGCAGATACAGATACACACGCAGATACAGATACACACGCAGATACTAAGAGATAGATACATATACACATGCAGATAAATAGAGATACACATGCAGATACATAGAGATACACACGCAGATACAGATACACACGCAGATACAGATACACACGCAGATACAGATACACACGCAGGTACAGATACACACGCAGGTACAGATACACACGCAGGTACAGATACACACGCAGGTACAGATACACATGCAGATACATAGAGATACACACGCAGATACATAGAGATAGATACATATACACATGCAGATAAACAGAGATCCACATGCAGATACAGAGAGATCCACATGCAGATACATAGAGATACACACGCAGATACATAGAGATACACACGCAGATACAGATACACACGCAGATACAGATACACACGCAGATACAGATACACACGCAGGTACAGATACACACGCAGATACAGATACACACGCAGATACATAGAGATACACATACAGATACATAGAGATACACATGCAGATACATAGAGATACACACGCAGATACAGATACACACGCAGGTACAGATACACACGCAGATACATAGAGATACACACGCAGATACATAGAGATACACATACAGATAGATACATATACACATGCAGATAAACAGAGATCCACATGCAGATACAGAGAGATCCACATGCAGATACAGAGAGATACACATGCAGATACAGAGACAAATGCAGATACGGAGACACATGCAGATACGGAGACACATGCAGATACGGAGACACATGCAGATACGGAGACACATGCAGATACGGAGACACATGCAGATACAGACACACATGCAGATACAGACACACATGCAGATACAGACACACATGCAGATACAGACACACATGCAGATAGGGAGACACATGCAGATAGATATACACACGCAGATACATACACATACAGATACAGCTACATATATATATGCAGATAAATAGAGATACACATGCAGATACAGAGATACACCTGCAGATACAGAAATATACACATGCAGATACAGAGAGATACACATGCAGATACATATACACATGCAGATACATATACACATGCAGATACATACACATCACTGGTGTATTTTGGCCCAGGCCTAGGGCGGCACTTTCCAGGGGGAGGCGGCCCGCACTGGGTGGCCCCACCCCTACAAAAATTTTTTTTTATTTTTTTTACTTTTGCAAAGTATTTTACCAGGAAGGATACATTGAGATTTCACTAATTTACACTTTCAATTTCACTTTCCAGGGGGCAGCAAAAAACCTCACCACTAAATGGGTTACTCACAGAGCACCGAAATGACGCCAACTTTTTGGTGTTCTGTAGTTCCCTGCACTTAGGAGAATAAAATTTCCCCACCCTGCAGTGAATTCACCATTCACCGCAGGGTCCCCAAAGTGCATGGAGTCGGCCGCTGAATGCTGCCCCCCGCAAACCCGCGGCCTGCTGTTTTCAAAAGAACTACTGAACGAAAATGTCTGGAATTTACATATAAGATCCTATGATTGATAATAAAAAGTTCTGTTACAGAAAAAAGAAAAACTGCTATTAAAAAAAAGGGGGGGATTTTGCCTAAAAAAAAATCTGAAAAATGACTAAAAAAGGTACTAAAAAAAAAAAAAATCAATAAGTAAAGACGTTTTACTGCAGATTAAAATAATAAATGATTTATTAGATATTGCATAAAAACGGGAATATTTTTAACATTGAAACCTATGGGGTTCGCCTGAATAAACCTGTTGATTAAAACCACCGAACATCAGGGCATTTCACTGCCATTTCTCTGAGTCTCAGTACCACATGACTGGCTGAACCACGTGAAACGCACGCGCGCAGCTGTCCGCCCTTTCGTTAACACAGACTCTATTCTGGACTGAACACCCACCGGGAAGGGAATCAAAGCTACAGTGCACCCTCTGACAGTGTCACCCCACTGCTGACAAGATGCTCCGCAGCATAATGCTGTGTGCTCATATACACTCGGTTTTGCTGGGAGTTTTATTGCTGTGGATTCTGATACGCTGACACACACCAAACCTTGCATTGCTGGGAGTTTTATTGCTGTGGATTCTGATACGCTGACACACACCACACATTGCATTGCTGGGAGTTTTATTGCTGTGGATTCTGATACGCTGACACACACCACACATTGCATTGCTGGGAGTTTTATTGCTGTGGATTCTGTGATACACACGGCATATTACTGTGAGTTTATTGCCCTGGAGCTCTGGGATACACTCATACACACTGCACATTTCTGTGGGTTTTATTGCTGTGCAGCTCTGTGATACGCTCATATGCAGTGCAAGTTTCTGTGGATTTTATTGTTCAACCAATTAGAGCGGCTGTGATCCCGTTTACTTGACAT
This sequence comes from Leptobrachium leishanense, assembly GCA_009667805.1. NCBI lineage: Eukaryota > Metazoa > Chordata > Amphibia > Anura > Megophryidae > Leptobrachium > Leptobrachium leishanense. The sequence continues at coordinate 105,356,923 of CM019074.1, forward strand.
GCGTGGCTGTTCTTTATAAAAATGCTTGAATTTAAACATTTCATAATTTTATTTATCTCAATAGATACATTTGAAATGGTATACAAAATATACAAGTAGGCACTTGGTATCCACTTTAATATAAAGAGGAAAAGGCGGAGCTCTAAGAGGAAAAGGTGGAGCTTAAAGAGGAAGGGTGGGGATTAACCAGGAAGAGGTGTGCCCTTGATAGGAAGGGGTGTGTCAAATTTAAATTAGGGGGTGCACGAGTTTAGTCAGGCCTAGGGCAGCACAAAACCTAAATACACCACTGATACACATGCAGATAAATAGAGATACACATGCAGATACAAAGAGATACACATACAGATACAGAGATACACATACAGATACAGAGAGATACACATGCAGATACAAAGAGATACACATGCAGATACATAGAGATACACATGCAGATACAGAGATACACACGCTGATACAGAGAGATACACATGCAGATACAGAGATACACATGCAGATACAGAGATACACATGCAGATACAGAGAGATACACACGCAGATACAGAGAGATACACACGCAGATACAGAGAGATACACACGCTGATACAGAGAGATACACACGCAGATACAGAGATACACATGCAGATGCAGAGAGATACACATGCAGATACAGAGATACACATGCAGATACAGAGAGATACACACGCAGATACAGAGATACACACACAGATACAGAGAGATACACATGCAGATACAGAGATACACATGCAGATACATATACACATGCAGATACATACATACACATGCAGATACATACATACACATGCAGATACATACATACACATGCAGATACATACATACACATGCAGATACAGAGATACACACGCAGATACAGAGATATACACACAGATACAGAGATATACACACGCAGATACAGAGAGATACACATGCAGATTCAGAGAGATACACGCAGATTCAGAGAGATACACACGCAGATACATAGAGATACACATGCAGATACAGAGAGATACACACGCAGATACATAGAGATACACATGCAGATACAGAGATACACATGCAGATACATAGAGATACACATGCAGATAGAGAGATACACATGCAGATACAGAGAGATACACATGCAGATACAGAGAGATACACATGCAGATACAGAGAGATACACATGCAGATACAGAGAGATACACCCGCAGATACAGAGAGATACACATGCAAATACAGAGATACACCTACAGAGGAGAGATGAGGAAACTTCAAATGGGAAGTACTTAAACACAAGAAGGCGCTTTCCAGGAAAGAAAGTCACCAAAATCCATTGCGCTACCATTGAACAGACAATGGAAATCCTCACAAATCCATACTTCACGAACCCCAAACAAATCATCATACACACAGGTACGAACAACATTCAGACACAACAGAAAGGCATTGCAGACAAACTGTCACAACTAACAGACACTGCACCGCAAAAGTTCCCCCACTCCAAAATAATCCTATCCTGCCTACTTCCGAGGAAGGACATATCGAACCACATCATCCAGAACATCAACACAGAACTGGCGGCTAAAACCAGCTCAAAGCCCAACATTCATCTGGCCCAACACCCTTCCATAACCCCTGAACACCTGTATGATAACAAACACCTCAACAAACAAGGGGTGAGTCACCTGGCAAGAGAATTTAAAGACATTGTCCTGAACAGAACCCATATCCCCGAACCCGGCACAAACCAAACCCAAACTAACACAACAACAACCACCACCACAAGACGACCTCAAACCGCACCGCACCAAGACAAGAAGACCACATTTAAACCAAGAACAGGGCAAAACAGATGGCAGGAATGGCGGAAACCACCCACCCCAAGATGGACATCATGACCTCCACAGAATAGACTTGGAGGAGATACGGACCCTCCTCGGCACACTATACAACAAATTAATGTTAATTGATCTCATAATGAACTACAATGACAACCATCCACAACCTGGTTGTCCCATGTAATTTTGCTCATTACAAGGTATAACAACATAAAATAACATCACTAACAATCAGTAGCTGGAACATTCAGGGTCTGAATGCTTCAGCCTTTGGATCCAAAGTAAACGATCCAGACTTCAAACAGCAGACTGCACAACGTGGACATACAAATCCTGCTGGAAACATGGAGCCGGGCACAGGATGACCCACAAACACCTGTTGGCTACAGAGAATTTTCCGTGCCCGCCCAGAAGGATAAAAGCATCAAACAGGGTCGCCATTCAGGAGGAATATTAATCTGGTATAAGGAGGAGCTACACGAGAACATCAAAGAAAGCAAGAAAGGAGACAGCCACATCTGGATAAAAATAAGTAGCTCCACCTCTCAGTCAGACATCTTCCTATGTGCAGCTTACATTGCACCACCAGAGTCTCCATACTCCAAAACAGACACCTATGAGGTGGTACAGAGTGAGGCCTCCCACTTCCAGTCCCTAGGACACGTGCTTCTCTATGGAGACCTCAACGCCAGGACAGGAAGAGAAAAGGACTATGTGACCTCAGATGGGAACGCATACATTTTGGGAGCTGTAAACTGCTGTCAGGTGTCAATACAGACGCAAAGAAACAGCTATGACAATACAACCAACAAGAGTGGAAGAAAATTGCTGAATTTGTGTCGGAGTCTCGGGCTCTACATCCTTAATGGCCGCACCAAGGGAGACTCTCTGGGAAGGTATACATTAAGCTCCCATGTAGGAAACAGTGTGGTCGAATATGCAATCACAGATATGAACTCCACTCACATCAACATCAATGGACCAGACACTCTACCATAGCCTACAGAGAGGTCATCAACAGACCCGACATCAAAGATCAGCTAACAGACTTTCAAAACCATACCTATATACTAAGTCCCCAGGGGGTGAACCGAGCAGCAAAGGACCTCCACAGCATACTACACACCATCGCAGAGACCTCCAACATTAAAAAAGTCAACTTCAAGAAATCATCCAATAAACAACCCAATAAATGGTTTGACAAAGAATGCAGAACGCTAAGAAACAACCTACGAACAGTCTCAAATAAAAAACCCAGAGACCCCGACAACATCGACCTGAGGATCACTCATGGTGTCCTGCAGAAAAACTAAACAAATCCTCAAAAAGAAAAAACAAAACTTCATCTCCCAAAACCTTCAACAACTGGAAGAGGCTCTTCAGGAAAACTCTTTCTGGGAAACCTGGAGTCAAATCGTCTCAAGATCCAAGAAAAAACACCTCCACATCCAAAATGGCAACATCTGGCTCAACTACTTCAAGAGCCTGTACAAAGACATTCCCAAAGAGGAGCTAACTGGGGAACAGGAACACATCAGAAGACTACATGAACTGGAGGAAAAAAAATCAAGGGTTTTCAAACCCGTTAAATACACCCATTACACACCAAGAAGTAGCAGATCAAATTCAAGATCTGCGAAGTAAAAAAAGCCAGCGGGATGGATGGAATTCTTCCAGAGATGATTAAACACGGCTTTCCAGAAGTACACGCCTCAATATGTAAAGTTTTCAACCTGGTCCTGAGCGTTGGATTCTACCCTCAAGTATGGAACCAAGGCCTCATAACACCCATCCATAAGAGTGGAGACCAATATGATCCAGCCAATTACAGAGGGATAGGTGTCAGCAGCACACTGGGAAAACGGTTTCAATAGCATCCAGAACAAAAGATTCCTCAGCTTCCTGACACAGCATAAACATCCTCAACAGAAGCCAAGCGGGTTTCATGCCAAACCATCGCACTACCAGATCAACATCTACATCCCTGCACAGTCTCATCAAGGACCATTCCACAATACAAAACATGGGAAAATATTTGCTTGCTTTTGTGACTTTAAGAAAGGCCTTTGACTCAGTGTGGCAACGCCAGGCCTTTTCCTCAAACTACTGGAGAGTGGAATAGGAGGGAAAACATATAACGTCATCAAGAGCTCATATATATGAGAACTTCTGCAGCATAAAGGTGAATGGGAAGAGAACAGAGTACTTCCGGCAGGCTCATGGAGTCAGACAAGGCTGCAGCCTAAGTCCAACCCTCTTTAACATCTACATCAATGGACTGGCTGAAGCTCTAGAATCCTCCTCAGCACCAGGACTAACTCTACATGAAAGGATAAACAAGACCATACGGCGCATAAAACAGTGAACAGTTGATTAAATGAACAACTGGTTAATAGGAGTAAAATGTGAAAAGTGTCCTTTAAAGTATAAAAAGTGTCCTTTAAAATGCAAGAAGTGTCCTTTAAAATACCAAACAGAGGAGGTAAAAGAGTACAAAAAAAATTTACGAAAAAATTATTAAGTCAATTTGTGCAAAATAAGTGTTCAAAAAGTGCAATGGTTTAATACTCAAAGAGTGTTGTTGATTGAAGACAAATGCAACAATCTTCTCTGTGGTGTGGATATCAAATCTTCTCTTTAAAGGTGTCCCTCAGAGAGAAATAAAGGCAATAATAGTGCAGATGGTCATACTGGGATGAAGTAATTTAATAAAATGAATATATCACTCACATTTATTAGAGCCTAAGAGAAATCCAGGCTCAAGGAAAATAGCTTGCGGCCAAGTATAGGGTGGCACGTCCCTCCTTTCATCTATGGTGGTTACTAGATAAAGCAGAGAAGATCGGGAGACGGCACTCCATAGCGTAACTCTGTGCAATACAGGTAGAGGATTAAATTAAAATTGGTCACACTCACCAGTTATAGAGCCTCTCAATTCCAGGCTCAAGGAGTATCGCCTTGGGTCCTCTTAAGGTGGGGGCCCAAACCTCTTTGGTGTAGCAGCAGTTGGTCCAGATGTCCAAAAAAAGTTAGGAGATAAGGAAAAGTGGCGAATGCAAAAAATATATAGGTAATAAATTTATTGGAATTAATAAAATCCTGGACAAATTGTACCGAGACGCGTTTCGGCTAAAAGCCTTCCTCAGTCGGTATATTTAGTGTCCATAAAGTGCAAATAAAGTAAAAGTGAAAATGAAAGTGTCCTCTTATATAGTATCATTTCCTGCCACATTCGAGTTGTTAACTCCCTATTTCCTGTTGGCCGATTTCCGTTCGTTCGGATTTACCCAGAAATGCTTTGCGGTCGTTTCGAAATAAAAACGAAAGTGAATACAATACATTGGACGATCGCGGAAAATCCGAATCTTTTGGACGATCGCAGCAATTACGAATCTTTAGAACAATAATCTTATGGGGAGAATTTAAAACAAGACTTAAAACCAAATTGTAGCCTATATAAAATACAGAGATTCGGAAAAAACGGACAACATTTCGCATCGGAATAAACAAAAAGTCGACCAATAGAATTCTGCGCATATTCGTAAAAGTTGTTATCATGATCGAAATGCACACATAGTCCCTAGCATATTAAAATCAGATGAAATGCAGGTCAGGTATATATATACGATACGAAAAAGAAAGAAGAAAATAGTGAAAATTTCTTTCTTTAGTTTCACCATGCATGAACTGGACAAACCCTTTTTACCCAGAAGTGCTTTGCGAGAATTTTCTTAGTTTCGTTTTCGTTCGTATCCATAGTCTGGGGTTTTACCCAGAGAGACCTTGCGAATACTTTTTAGTCTCGTTTTCGTTCGTATAATGAACTTAACTTTTTACCCAAAGTTTGCTCGATTTTTTAGGGCATAGTAGTTAATAGCGATTCATCTTTCGTATATAAGGGACACCTTTAAAGAGAAGATTTGATATCCACACCACAGAGAAGATTGTTGCATTTGTCTTCAATCAACAACACTCTTTGAGTATTAAACCATTGCACTTTTTGAACACTTATTTTGCACAAATTGACTTAATAATTTTTTTGTAAAAATTTTTTTGTACTCTTACCTCCTCTGTTTGGTATTTTAAAGGACACTTCTTGCATTTTAAAGGACACTTTTTATACTTTAAAGGACACTTTTCACATTTTACTCCTATTAACCAGTTGTTCATTTAATCAACTGTTCACTGTTTTATGCGCCGTATGGTCTTGTTTATCCTTTTGTCTTAATCTTGGCACGTATTTTGGTTGTTTTTTATGTGCTTTTTACCATACTTAGGCTGCAATTGATTATTTATTCACATAGCACTTTAATTAACTTAAATTAACAAGCGCCCACACTGTATAGTGTATACCCGTATACACACTTTTTAACTAACTCTACATGACCCTGAGGTGAAGTTCCGGTTGTATGCAGATGACCTCCTATTACTGTCACCAACAGAGAGAGGTCTACAAGACAGCCTGGAAGTGCTGGAAAAATACAGTGCGGCATGGGCACTACCCATCAACCAAAAGAAAACAAAGGTCATGGTTTTCCAAAGGAAGAACGCAAAAACCAAGAGGTCCTCTTTCACAGTTAATGACTGCACTCTTGATGAAGCCAACAGCTACACATACCTCGGCCTAGAAACAAACCGATCGGGAAGTTTCAAACCAGCCATAGAGGCCCTAAGAGACAAGGCGCGTAGAACCTTCTATACCATCAGGAGAAACCTCTACAAACTAAAACCGCCTGTAAGAGTCTGGCTTAAAATCTGTGATAGCGTCATCGCTCCAATCCTCCTTTATGGCAATGAAGTATGGGGCCCCATCACCTACCCTGACCAACCCAAATGGGACACCAGCCCAACAGAAATATTCCATCTGGAATTCTGCAAGCACCTCCTCCAAGTCCATCGGAGCACCTCTAACAATGCTTGCCGGGCCGAGCTGGGCAGACTCCCCTTACTTCTTGCAGTACAGAAGAGGGCGCTATCATACTGGGACCCTAAACATCAGCAGCCTCAACTCATACCACCATAAAGCCCTACTGGCCAACAAGGACCACCCCAATCCATGTGGGCTGCAACAACTCATATCCACCCTGATCATCCAAAGCCCCCATGAAGGCAACCTGACAAAATATCAAATAAAGGCCCTAATTAACGATTCCAGGGAAAACTATATCAGAGAATGGAGACATGATATAGCAAACTCCAGAAACTCACCATTTACCAATCCTTACAGAGGGAATACAAACTGGCCCCATACCTGGAGGTACTACAAGACCCCAAGGACAGACAGATCCTGAGCCGGTACAGACTGAGCGCCCACAGCCTGGAAATCCAATCAGGGCGGCATAGACAGACCTACAAGCCCAGGGAGAATAGACTGTGCCAGCATTGTGACCAGGAGGCCCTGGAAGATGAGGTCCACTTCCTCCTACAGTGCCCCAAGTACTCAACACTGAGGGACCTCACTTCCAGAGACTCTCCGCTCTCATCCCGGACTTCACCTCTATAGAAGAGACGAGGAAACTCCACATCATACTTGGGAGAGAGACGAGGAAACTCCACATCATACTGGGAGAAGAGACGAGGAAACTCCACATCATACTGGGAGAAGAGACCGAAACTCCACATCATACTGGGAGAAGAGACCAGGAAACTCCACATCATACTGGGAGAAGAGACAGGAAACTCCACATCATACTGGGAGAAGAGACCAGGAAACTCCACATCATACTGGGAGAAGAGACCAGGAAACTCCACATCATACTGGGAGAAGAGACCAGGAAACTCCACATCATACTGGGAGAAGAGACCAGGAAACTCCACATCATACTGGGAGAAGAGACCAGGAAACTCCACATCATACTGGTAGAAGAGACCAGGAAACTCCACATCATACTGGAGAAGAAGACCAGGAAACTCCACATCATACTGGGAGAAGAGACCAGGAAACTCCACATCATACTGGAGAAGAGACCAGGAAACTCCACATCATACTGGGAGAAGAGACCAGGAAACTCCACATCATACTGGGAAGAGACCAGGAAACTCCACATCATACTGGGAGAAGAGACCAGGAAACTCCACATCATACTGGGAGAAGAGACCAGGAAACTCCACATCATACTGGGAGAAGAGACCAGGAAACTCCACATCATACTGGGAGAAGAGACCAGGAAACTCCACATCATACTGGGAGAAGAGACCAGGAAACTCCACATCATACTGGGAGAAGAGACAGGAAACTCCACATCATACTGGGAGAGAGACCAGGAAACTCCACATCATACTGGGAGAAGAGACCAGGAAACTCCACATCATACTGGGAGAAGAGACCAGGAAACTCCACATCATACTGGGAGAAGAGACCAGGAAACTCCACATCATACTGGGAGAAGAGACAGGAAACTCCACATCATACTGGGAGAAGAGACGAGGAAACCCACATCATACTGGGAGAAGAGACGAGGAAACTCCACATCATACTGGGAGAAGAGACAAGGAAACTCCACATCATACTGGGAGAAGAGACCAGGAACTCCACATCATACTGGGAGAAGAGACAAGGAAACTCCACATCATACTGGGAGAAGAGACCAGGAAACTCCACATCATACTGGGAGAAGAGACCAGGAAACTCCACATCATACTGGGAGAAGAGACCAGGAAACTCCACATCATACTGGAGAAGAGGACAGGAAACTCCACATCATACAGAGAAGAGGAGCCGGCGGTGAAAATATCTGCCCAATACGTCACAGAATGTCACAGACTGAGAGAAACATGAGATCCTGGACTTGTAAATCCCCAACACGGACTCGCCCCCATCCCCCTTCACATTATCCCGTACCCCTGATAATGTCCATGGACTTGCCCATTCCCCCCATATATATGTCCCACTACCCCCCCCCTCCTCCCCATATGCTTTGGCAATGCTAAAATGTATTTGGTGCTGCCAATAAAGCTTATTTTGATTTTGTTATCCATCTTTCTGCTTTTTATGAATTTGGTTCTGTCGGTCTGTCTGAGGGTCTCTCTGGGACCCCCGCACTCTGCACACTGTGTCACTCTCCACAAAGCCCCTTATGAGATGGAAATGAAAGGTGAGCTGGTGGCTGACATGACTCAGGGGCTGCAGGCAGTGTATGGAAAGTGAGCACAGAGGGGCTTTGTGTGTGGGGTCTGTGTGACCCTGCATTCTCACGCACTCACTTATGGCTCGGATCTGGGGAAAATACCTGTTTTTTTCCCTGGAGCTTGAGTCACATCATAAGGACTTTTTTTTATTTTGCAGGTCCCCAGACACCCCCCCCCAGATCCAGACACCTGCTTCCATTGAAATGTCATTACAGGCAGAATATATTCTCTGTGTCCCCGAAAAGCAGGTTTTGCTCCATGACGCGGTGTAATCCAAACATCCTGCACCCTGTGTAACCCCCCCCCCAAGGCTGCCGGGGGGGGGGGGGGAGTATTCATCATTAACACCTCTCTGCCTGGAAGTTTATTATACACTGTGCCCCCCCCCACCGCGCGCATTCCTGCACAGATCCATATTGCATTAGGGTCACACCTTTTATGTTTGGACGGAAGGTGAGGAGAGGGAGGGGTGTGTGTGGTATTAGGGGGGTGTGAAGGGGTGTGTGTGGTATTAGGGGTGTGTGAAGGGGTGTGTGTGGTATTAGGGGGGTGTGTGTGGTATTAGGGGGTGTGAAGGGGTGTGTGTGGTATTGGGGGGTGTGAAGGGGTATGTGTGGTATTGGGGGGGGTGAAGGGGTGCGTGTAGTAATTAGGGGTGTGTGTGGTATTAGGGGTGTGTGTGTGTATTAGGGGGTGTGAAGGGGTGTGTTGTGGTATTAGGGGGGTGTGTGTGGTATTAGGGGTGTGAAGGTGTGTGTGTGGTATTAGGGGTGTGTGTGTGGTATTATGGTGTGTGAAGGGGTGTGTGTGGTATTAGGGGGGTGTGTGTGGTATTATGGTGGTTGAAGGGGTGTGTGTGGTATTAGGGGGGTGTGAAGGGTGTGTGTGGTATTATGGTGTGTGAAGGGGCGTGTGTGGTATTAGGGGGGTGAAGGGGTGTGTGTGGTATTAGGGGGGGGTGAAGGGTGTGTGGTATCAAGGGGGGTGTGAAGGGGTGTGTTTGTACAGGGGGTGTGTGTGTGGTATTAGGGGTGTGTGAAGGGTGTGTGTGGTAGTAGGGGGGTGAAGGGGTGTGTGTGGTATTAGGGGTGTGTGGATTAGGGGTGTGTGAGTGGTATTAGGGAGGTGAAGGGGTGTGTGGTATTAGGGGGGTGTGTGGTATTAGGGGGGTGAAGGGGTGTGTGTGGTATTAGGGGGGTGAAGGGTGTGTGTGGTATTAGGGGGGTGTGAAGGGTGTGTGTGTGTTATTAGGGGTGTGAAGGTGTGTGTGTGGTATTAGGGAGGTGAAGGGGTGTGTGTGGTATTAGGTGGTGTGGAAGGGGTGTGTGTGTTATTAGGGGGTGTGTGTGGTATTAGGGAGGTGAAGGGGTGTGTGTGGTATTAGGGGGTGTGAAGGGGTGTGTGTTGGTATTAGGGGGTGTGAAGGGGTGTGTGGTATTAAGGAGGTGAAGGGGTGTGTGGTATTAGGGGTGTGTGTGGTATTAGGGGGGTGTGTGGTATTAGGGGGGTGAAGGGTGTGTGGTATTAGGGGGTGAAGGGGTGTGTGGTATTAGGGGGGTGAAGGGGTGTGTGTGGTATTAGGGGGGTGTGAAGGGGTGTGTGTGTTATTAGGGGGTGTGAAGGGTGTGTGTGGTATTAGGAGGTGAAGGGGTGTGTGTGGTATTAGGGGGGTGTGAAGGGGTGTGTGTGTTATTAAGGGGTGTGAAGGGTGTGTGTGGTATTAGGGAGGTGAAGGGGTGTGTGTGGTATTAGGGAGGTGAAGGGGTGTGTGTGGGTATTGGGGGTGAAGGGGTGTGTGAGTGGTATTAGGGGGTGTGTGAAGGAATGTGTGTGGTATTAGGGGTGTGAAGGGGTGTGTGTGGTAATTAGGGGTGAAGGGGTGTGTGAGTGGTATTAGGGGGTGTGTGAAGGAATGTGTGTGGTATTAGGGGTGTATGGTATTAAGGGGTGAAGGGGTGTGTGTGGTATTAGGGGGGTGTGAGGGGTGTGTGTGGTATTAGGGGGTGAAGGGGTGTGTGTGGTATTAGGGTTGTGTGTGTGTGGTATTAGGGGGGGAAGGGGTGTGTGTGGTATTAGGGGGGGAAGGGGTGTGTGTGGTATTAGGGGGGGAAGGGGTGTGTGTGGCATGGGGGGGGGGGGGTGATGGGGGTAATCTGAGCTGCATCAGCCTGAGGCTTGCTATCATCGCTTGGCTGGAGGTAGCAGGGCATGGCAAGTGGTGTTTGACAGATGTAATGAGGTGTGACTGAAGGAGCCCCCACCTTTAGCATCCAACCCTCCTCCCTCTAACCCCCCCCCCCCCCCCAGGAGAGGAGCCAGGGATGCAGGTCTGACCACCAGCAAATTGAGCTTTGGCACCGCATAACAAAGCGAGATACACGCATATATAGACACACATACACACACCACACACACATACACAGACACACACCACACACACATATAGACAAACACACACCACATATATATATATATATATATATGGACACACACACATATATAGACACACACCACACACACATAGCGCTTTGTGCTACAATGTAACTACAGGACTCACCATTGTGACATGTTAAAAGAGCTAAACTGGCCGTCGCTGGAATCCAGACGCACCCTTCACCTTTCCAGCCTGGTGTTTAAGAGCTTTTCTGGGAAGCTGCCACCCTACCTGAATATGCTGCTTCCCCCGGCAGTTCCCTCATCCTATAACCTCCGATCCAGGACCAGCACCTTACTTGCACCACAATACAAAAAGGACAGTGGCTCCATCCTCATTTTCCTACAGAGCACCGCAAATATGGAATAACCTCCCAGACACCGTCAAATCTTCCACCAGTCTTAAGTCACTCAAGAACTCCCTATTGATATACCTCAATACAGAATGCACCTGTCAACATGTAACACAGTGACTATATACAGAATGCACCTGTAAACATGTAACATAATGACTATATACAGAATGCACCTGTAAACATGTAACATAGTGACTATATACAGAATGCACCTGTAAACATGTAACATAATGACTATATACAGAATGTGCCTGTAAACATGTAACACAGTGACTATATACAGAATGCACCTGTAAACATGTAACATAGTGACTATATACAGAATACACCTGTAAACATGTAACATAATGACTATATTTCCTACATATTTATTTCTGTCATTCTGTATATGTGTTGTTTTTTTTTAATATCTTGCATTTATTACTTTGTATTTCTGTAACATTTCAATGTTCTTGAATCCAGGACATACTTGAAAACAAGAAAAATCTCAATGTATCCTTCCTGGTAAAATACTTTATAAATAAATAAATAAATATATACACACACAACAGTTGCAAGAAAAAGTATGTGAACCCTTTGGGATTACGTGGAGTTTGCATGAATTGGTCATAAAATGTGCTCTGATCTTCATCTAAGGCTGGGGTCAGACGAGCGTAGTGTTCACGTCCGTGATTGCGCCTAAAAGTACGTCCGTGATAGCATGAAAGTAAGTCCATTGGAGCCTGACACATCAAGTACGTCCGCACTGAACTGCGGATGCACAACGGCCGCGGCAAACGGACGCAGGTTAGGCAAGAACGTAATACTTCTAGAACGGACGTGCGGAGTGCGCCACGACCACAACGTCTGCATAGCTTTGTGTGTGAGTGATGGAGCGAGGTCAGACGGACTGCATTTATACGTCCAGCATTTTTGACGGACAGAATGTTTTTTCATTGTAATTTATTTTCCCCTCCTACATCCGTCAAAAAATAACTTCAGTGAAAAAACGGACTGTGTGACCACTACTGCGTCATCCGTACTGACGATGCCCGTACTGCACGGACGTACAGCCCGTAGAAATCACGCTCGTCTGACCCTAGCCTAAGTCACAACAATTTGAAAAACACCGTCTGCTTAAAATAATACAACACAAACATTATATGTTTTCATGTGTTTATTGAACAGAACATGTAAACATTCACAGTGCAGGGTGGAAAAAGTATGTGAACCTTTGGATTTAATAACTGGTTGACCCTCCTTTGGCAGCAATAACCTCAACCAAACATTTCCTGTAGTTGCAGATCAGACCTGCACAACGATCTGGAGTAATTTTGGATCACTCCTCTTCACAAAACTGTTTCAGTGTAGCAATATTCTTGGGATGTCTGGTGTGAATCGCTCTCTTAAGGTCATGCCACAGCATTTCAATCGGGTTGAGGTCAGGACTCTGACTGGGCCACTCCAGAAGGCGTATTTTGTTTTGTTGAAGCCATTCTTTTGTTGAATTACTTGTATGCTTTGGGTCATTGTCCTGTTGCATCACCAATCCTCTGCGGAGCTTCAGTTGGCGGACAGATGGTCTTACGTTTTCCTGCAAAATGTCTTGATAAACTCTGGAATTCATTTTCCCATCAATGACATAGTTACATAGTTATATAGGCTGAAAAAAGACATGCGTCCATCGGGTTCAGCCTCTCCCACATAACCTACTGCTGTTGATCCAAAAGAAGGCAAAAAACCCAGTCTGAATGCTTGCCAATATGCAACATACTGGGAAAAAATTCCTTCTTGACCCCAGAATGGCGTCAGATTTCTCCTTGGATCAAGAAGCTTTTACCCACATATTAAATATTATAACCCTTAATATTCTGTGTCTGCAGGAAGTCATCCAGTCGTTTTATAAAAGTCTGTACAGACTCTGACCCAACCACCTCAACAGGCAGAGAATTCCACAGCTTTATTGTTCTCACCGTAAAATAACCCTTCCTATGCTTAAAGCTAAATTTTCTTTCTTCCAGTCTAAATGGATGACCCCGTGTCCTGTGTATAGTCCTGTTAATGAATAGGTTATCAGACAATGGTTGATAATGGCCCCGTATATATTTATATAAGGTTATCAGATCCCCTCTAAGGCGCCTTTTCTCTAAACTAAACAGGTTTAAGCTTGTTAGTCTTTCCTCATAACTTAACCCTTCCATCCCCCTTATTAATTTAGTTGCCCGTCTCTGCACTTTTTCTAACGATATAATATCTTTTTTAAGACAGGTGCCCAAAATTACACGGCATATTCAAGATGCGGCCTGACCATTGATTTATACAGAGGCAAAATTATGTTTTCATCCCGTGAGTGAACTCCCCTTTTAATGCATGCCAATACCTTGCTGGCCTTGGCGGCTGCTGTTTGACATTGCACATTGTTACTTAGTTTGAAGTCTATGATTATTCCAAATCCTTCTCCTGCTTGGATTTCCCTAACTCCGTACCATTTAGGGTATAAATTGCTTGTGTGTTCTTCACTCCAAAGTGCATAACTTTACATTTATCTAGATTAATCTCATCTGCCATTTAAGTGCCCAGTCCCCCAATCTATCTAAATCCCTCTGCAGCGAAGTAACATCCTGCTCACATTGTATTACTTTTCCTAGCTTTGTGTCATCTGCAAACACTGATACATGACTTTCAATGCCTATCTCAAGGTCATTATATAAATAAATTGAATAGTATTGGTCCATATACAGACCCCTGAGGACACCACTTACCACTGGTGTCCTTTGAAAATGTACCATTTATGACCACTCTCTGTACCCTATCTTTTATCCAGTTTTCTATCCAGGCCCTGAGGCAGCAAAGCAGCCCCAAACCATGATGCTCCCTCCGCCATGTTTTACAGTGGGGATGAGGTTTTGATGTTGGTGTGCTGTACCTTTTTTTCTCCACACATAGTGTTGTGTGTTTTTTTCCAAACAACTCAATTTTGGTTTCATCTGTCCACAGAATATTTTGCCAGTAGTGCTGTGGAACATCCAAGTGCTCTTTTGCAAACTTCAAACATGCTGCAATATTCTTTCTGGACAGCAACGGCTTCCTCCGTGGTGTCCTCCCATGTACTCCATTCTTGTTTAATGGTTTCCTTATTGAAGATGTGTCAACAAAAATGTTAGCATGTGCCAGAGATTTCTGTAAGTCTTTAGCTGACACTCTAGGATTCTTCTTTACCTCATTAAGCATTCTGCGCTGTGCTCTTACAGTCATCTTTACAGGACGACCACGCCTAGGGAGAGCAGCAACAGTGCTGAACTTTCTCCATTTGTAGACAGTCTGTTTTACCGTGGACACCTGAACATCAAGGCTTTTGGAGATACTTTTGTAACCCTTTCCAGCTTCATGCAAGTCAACAATTCTTGATCGTAGGTCTTCTGCAAGGCATGGTTCACATCAGGCAGTGCTTCTTGAAACCAGTAAACCGAAAACTGGTGTGTGTTTTTAAAGGGCAGGACAGCTTTCAGCAACACATCCAATAATATCACACTGATTGGACTCACGGTTGGCTCACTCCTGGCTCCAATTAGCTCTAGGAGAAGTCATTAGGCTAGGGGTTCACATACTTTTTCCACCCTCATATATATATACACATACATACATACACACACACACACAGGTGTGTGTGTATATTTATATATATATACAGTTGTGTACAAAATTATTCAACCCCCAATGCTGTAAAGGGTTTTAGGGAATTTAGTGACATTTGTAATTGTATTCAGAATGAAATCCTACAAGGACTTTTTAAAGAACCATATGCAACTAAAATGACATCAATTGGTTTTGTAATACAGTAGTAAATGTTTCTTTTGTGAATTCTTCATTGACACAATTATTCAACCCCTTAAAGACTACCACTCTGAAGAACAGAGGTTCATTCAAGTGTTTTCAATCAGGTATTGAAAACACCTGTGGATGTCACGGAGCAGCAATAAAGCATAATAAGCACCAATTAGGCAGCTTTAAAATGACTTCTGATACTCAGCTCCTTCTAGACATTTACTGGTGTGGTTACAAACATGGTGAAGTCAAGAGAATGGTCCAGGAAGACAAGAGAAGAGGTGATTACTCTTCACAGGAAGGGCAATGGCTATAAGAAGATTGCAAAGATGTTTAAACATACCAAGAGAGACCATAGGAAGCATCATTCGCAAATTCAAGGCAAAGGGCACTGTTGAAACGCTACCTGGTCGTGGCAGAAAGAAGATGCTGACTTCGACTGCTGTGCGCTACCTGAAGCGTAGAGGTGGAGAAAAGTCCCCGTGTGACTGCTGAGGAACTGAGAAAAGATTTGTCACATGTGGGTACTGAAGTTTCAGCTCAGACAATACGGCGCACACTGCGTAATGAAGGCCTCCATGCCAGAACTCCCAGGCGCACCCCCTTGCTGTCTCCAAAGAATAAGAAGAGTCGACTGCAGTATGCCAAAAGTCATGTGGACAAACCACAGAAGTTTTGGGATAGTGTTCTGTGGACTGATGAAACAAAATTAGAACTGTTTGGGCCCATGGATCAACGCTATGTTTGGAGGAGAAGAACAAGGCCTATGAAGAAAAGAACACCTTGCCTACTGTGAAGCGTGGCGGGGGGTCAATCATGCTTTGGGCTGTTTTGCTTCTGCAGGTACAGGAAGCTTCAGCGTGTGCAAGGTACCATGAATTCTCTTCAGTACCAGGAGATATTGGATGACAATGTGATGCAGTCCGTCACAAACCTGAGGCTTGGGAGACGTTGGACCTTTCAACAGGACAATGATCCCAAGCATACCTCCAAGTCCACTAGAGCATGGTTGCAGATTAAAGGCTGGAACATTTGGAGTGGCCATCGCAGTCACCTGACTTAAATCCCATTGAGAACCTCTGGTGGGACTTAAAGAAAGCAGTTGCAGTGCGCAAGCCTAAGAATGTGACTGAACTGGAGGCTTTTGCCCATGACGAATGGGCGAAGATACCCGTAGATGGCTGCAAGACACTTGTGTCAAGCTATGCTTCACGTTTAAAAGCTGTTATAACTGTAAAAGGATGTTGTACTAAGTACTAAGATTGAATGTCACTTGGGGGTTGAATAAAACTGATAATGATGTGAGCACAGAAAAGACATTTGTGGTTATTTCATTATAAATGTTATGTTATATTTGTCTGACCTACACGTGCCTCTTTGATTTAATTGTAAGCAAGATGACTGAATGATCAAAATCAATGTCAAACTGGCCAAAACACTCAATTTCAGTGGGGGTTGAATAAATTTGAACACAACTGTACATATGGAGGTGTGTGTGTGTGTATATATATACACATATGGAGGTGTGTGTGTGTATATATATAATATACATATGGAGGTGTGTGTGTGTGTATATATATATATATGGAGGTGTGTGTGTGTGTATATATATACACATATGGAGGTGTGTGTATATATATATACATATGGAGGTGTGTGTGTATATATATACACATATGGAGGTGTGTGTATATATACACATATGGAGGTGTGTATATATATATACATATGGAGGTGTGTGTGTAGTATATATATACATATGGAGGTGTGTGTGTATATATATACACATATGGAGGTGTGTGTGTATATATATATATATATATATTACACATATGGAGGTGTGTGTATATATATATTATATATATATATACATATGGAGGTGTGTGTGTATATATATATATATACATATGGAGGTGTGTGTATTATATATATATACATATGGAGGTGTGTGTGTATATATACATATGGAGGTGTGTGTATATATATATATACATATGGAGGTGTGTGTGTATATATATACATATGGAGGTGTGTGTGTATATATACATATGGAGGTGTGTGTGTATATATACATATGGAGGTGTGTGTGTATATATATACATGGAGGTGTGTGTGTATATATATATACATGGAGGTGTGTGTGTATATATATATACATGGAGGTGTGTGTGTATAATATATACATATGGAGGTGTGTGTATATATACATACATACGGAGGTGTGTCTGTGTGTGTATATATATAATTATTATATACACACATATGGAGGTGTGTGTGTATATATATAACATATGGAGGTGTGTGTGATATATATACATATGGAGGTGTGTGTGTATATATACATATGGAGGTGTGTGTGTATATATACATATGGAGGTGGTGTGTGTATATATACATGGAGGTGTGTGTGTATATATATACATGGAGGTGTGTGTGTATATATACATGGAGGTGTGTGTGTATATATATACATGGAGGTGTGTGTGTATATATATACATGGAGGTGTGTGTATATATATACATGGAGGTGTGTGTGTATATATATACATGGAGGTGTGTGTGTATATATATACATGGAGGTGTGTGTGTATATATATACATGGAGGTGTGTGTGTATATATATATATGGAGGTGTGTGTGTAATATAATATATATTATATATATACATATGGAGGTGTGTCTATATATATATACATATGGAGGTGTGTCTGTATTATATATATATATATATATATATATATATATATATATATATACATACATACATACATACGGAGGTGTGTCTGTGTGTGTATATATATAATATTATACATATATACACACATATGGAGTGTGTGTGTGTATATATATATACATATGGAGGTGTGTGTATATATATATATATACACATATGGAGGTGTGTGTATATATATATATATATACACATATGGAGGTGTGTATATATATATACATATATGGAGGTGTGTGTATATATATACATATGGAGGTGTGTGTATATATACATATGGAGGTGTGTATATATATATACATATGGAGGTGTGTGTGTATATATATTATACATATGGAGGTGTGTGTGTATATATATATACACATATGGAGGTGTGTGTGTATATATATATACACATATGGAGGTGTGGTGTATATATATACATATGGAGGTGTGTGTGTATATATATATACATATGGAGGTGGTGTGTATATATATATATATACATATGGAGGTGTGTGTGTATATATATATACATATGGAGGTGGTGTTGTATATATACACACAACTGGAGTGTGTTGTGTATATATATATATATGGAGGTGTGTGTGTTATATATTATATATTATACACATATGGAGGTGTGTGTGTATTATATATATGTACATATGGAGGTGTGTGTGTATATTATATGTACATATGGAGGTGTGTGTGTATATACAGTTGTGTTCAAAATTATTCAACCCCACTGAAATTGAGTGTTTTGGTCAGTTTGACATTGATTTTGATCATTCAGTCATCTTGCTTACAATTAAATCAAAGAGGCCCGTGTAGGTCAGAAATATAACATAACATTTATAATGAAATAACCACAAATGTTTTCTGTGCTCACATCATTATCAGTTTTATTCAACCCCCAGTGACATTCAATCTTAGTACTTAGTACAACATCCTTTTACAGTTATAACAGCTTTTAAACGTGAAGCATAGCTTGACACAAGTGTCTTGCAGCGATCTACGGGTATCTTCGCCCATTCGTCATGGGCAAAAGCCTCCAGTTCAGTCACATTCTTAGGCTTGCGCACTGCAACTGCTTTCTTTTAGTCCAACAGAGGTCTCAATCGGATTTAAGTCAGGTGACTGCGATGGCCACTCCAAAATGTTCCAGCCTTTAATCTGCAACCATGCTCTAGTGGACTTGGAGGTATGCTTGGGATCATTGTCCTGTTGAAAGGTCCAACGTCTCCCAAGCCTCAGGTTTGTGACGTACTGCATCACATTGTCATCCAATATCTCCTGGTACTGAAGAGAATTCATGGTACCTTGCACACGCTAAAGCTTCCCTGTACCTGCAGAAGCAAAACAGCCCCAAAGCATGATTGACCCCCCGCCATGCTTCACAGTAGGCAAGGTGTTCTTTTCTTCATAGGCCTTTTTCTTCCTCTCCAAACATAGCGTTGATCCATGGGCCCAAACAGTTCTAATTTTGTTTTCATCAGTCCACAGAACACTATCCCAAAACTTCTGTGGTTTGTCCACATGACTTTTGGCATACTGCAGTCGACTCTTCTTATTCTTTGGAGACAGCAAGGGGTGCGCCTGGGAGTTCTGGCATGGAGGCCTTCATTATGCAGTGTGCGCCGTATTGTCTGAGCTGAAACTTCAGTACCCACATCCGACAAATCTTTTCTCAGTTCTCCTCAGCAGTCACACGGGGACTTTTCTCCACTCTACGCTTCAGGTAGCGCACAGCAGTCGAAGTCAGCATCTTCTTTCTGCCACGACCAGGTAGCGTTTCAACAGTGCCCTTTACCTTGAATTTGCGAATGATGCTTCCTATGGTCTCTCTTGGTATGTTTAACATCTTTGCAATCTTCTTATAGCCATTGCCCTTCCTGTGAAGAGTAATCCCCTCTTCTCTTGTCTTCCTGGACCATTCTCTTGACTTCACCGTGTTTGTAACCACACCAGTAAATGTCTAGAAGGAGCTGAGTATCACAGTCATTTTAAAGCTGCCTAATTGGTGCTTATTATGCTTTATTGCTGCTCCGTGACATCCACAGGTGTTTTCAATACCTGATTGAAAACACTTGAATGAACCCCTGTTCTTCAGAGTGGTAGTCTTTAAGGGGTTGAATAATTGTGTCAATAAAGAATTCACAAAAGAAACATTTACTACTGTATTACAAAACCAATTGATGTCATTTTAGTTGCATATGGTTCTTTAAAAAGTCCTTGTAGGATTTCATTCTGAATACAATTACAAATGTACACTAAATTCCCTAAAACCCTTTACAGCATTGGGGGTTGAATAATTTTGAACACAACTGTATATATATATATAGATATGGAGGTGTGTGTGTATATATACATATATAGATATGGAGGTGTGTGTGTATATATACATATGGAGGTGTGTGTGTATATATACATATGGAGGTGTGTGTATATATATATACATATGGAGGTGTGTGTGTATATATACATATGGAGGTGTGTGTGTATATATACATATGGAGGTGTGTGTATATATACATATGGAGGTGTGTGTGTATATATACATATGGAGGTGTGTGTGTATATATACATATGGAGGTGTGTGTGTATATATACATATGGAGGTGTGTGTGTATATATACATATGGAGGTGTGTGTGTATATATACATATGGAGGTGTGTGTGTATATATACATATGGAGGTGTGTGTGTGTGTTGTACTTTTGCAGCATGAGAAATAAAGCTGAGCATTTCATGGAATTGGAATCTAACCCAGTTTAGAGCACAGGCTGCTCACTCCATTTATGGCAATGCTGGAGAGTGGGGGAGGGGAGAGCTGGGGGCGGGGCTTGTGCTCTCTGTACACCAGGCACCCTTTATACAACTTCATGAGTGGTAACTGTAAAACTATGAGGGGGGGGGGGTAATGTGGTTTGAATATAAACTGTATAGGTGTGTGTGTATGTATGTTTAGTGTATATATTTAAGTATGTGTGTATACATTAGTGCGCTACGTGCGTGTGTCTGTACATATATATATATTAATGTCTGTATGTATATAAGTGTGTGTATATATTATATATATGCGTGTGTGTATATATATATATATGCGTGTGTATGTGTGTATAATATATATATATATATGCGTGTGTATGTATGTATAATATATATATATATATATATGCGTGTGTATGTATGTATAATATATATATATATATGCGTGTGTATGTATGTATAATATATATATATATGCGTGTGTATGTATGTATATATATATATATATATGCGTGTGTATGTATGTATAATATATATATATATATGCGTGTGTATGTATGTATAATATATATATATATATATGCGTGTGTATGTATGTATAATATATATATATATATATATATGCGTGTGTATGTATGTATAATATATATATATATATATATGCGTGTGTATGTATGTATATATATATATATATATATGCGTGTGTATGTATGTATAATATATATATATATATATATATATATATGCGTGTGTATGTATGTATAATATATATATATATATATATATGCGTGTGTATGTATGTATAATATATATATATATATATATATGCGTGTGTATGTATGTATAATATATATATATATATATGCGTGTGTATGTATGTATAATATATATATATATATATATGCGTGTGTGTGTATGTATGTATAATATATATATATATATATATATGCGTGTGTGTGTATGTATGTATAATATATATATATATATATATATATGCGTGTGTGTGTATGTATGTATAATATATATATTATATATATATATGCGTGTGTGTGTATGTATGTATAATATATATATTATATATGCGTGTGTATGTATGTATATATATATATATATATATATATATATAATGCATGTGTTTGTATATATGTGTGTGTGTATATGTATGTGTGTGTATATATTGCAAAATCCCCATCTATGTGTTGGGACAAAATCAAAAGACACGCTGACCAGTCACTTCTCTCAAATATCTAGGAATGTGGTTAGACCCAAATCTATCCTTTGGCCCCACATCGAAAAACTCTCATCTAAACTTTACCCCAAACTAGGTTCCCAGTACAGAAACAAATCCTGCCTGAGCCCCGCGGTAAGAAAGCAGATTGTACAACAAATGCTTATGCCGGCTATTGAATACGGAGATGTAGTGTATGCAGCCGCCCCACAAACACACCTCCAGAAACTTACTACATTGTATAACTCACACTGCCGCTTTGCATTACAATGTAACTACATGACCCACCATTGTGACATGTTAAAAGAGCTAAACTGACCGTCGCTGGAATCTAGACGCACCCTTCACCTTTCCAACCTGGTGTTTAAGAGCATTTCTGGGAAGCTGCCACCCTACCTGAATAGACCGCTTCCCCCAGCAGTTCCCTCATCCTATAACCTCCGATCCAGGACCAGCACTTTACTTACAATACCACAATACAAAAAGAAAGTGGCTCCATCCTCATTTTCCTACAGAGCACCACAATTATGGAATAACCTCCCAGACGCCATCAAATCTTCCCCCAGTCTAAAGTCACTCAAGAGCTCCTTACTAACATACCTCAATACAGAATGCACCTGTATACATGAAATACAGTGACTACATACAGAATGTGCCT
The DNA here is from genome assembly GCA_009667805.1 of Leptobrachium leishanense. NCBI lineage: Eukaryota > Metazoa > Chordata > Amphibia > Anura > Megophryidae > Leptobrachium > Leptobrachium leishanense. The sequence goes on from CM019074.1 coordinate 105,379,826, forward strand.
GTAAACATGTAACACAGTGACTATATACAGAATGCACCTGTAAACATGTAACACAGTGACTATATACAGAATGCACCTGTAAACATGTAACACAGTGACTATATACAGAATGCACCTGTAAACATGTAACACAGTGACTATATACAGAATGCACCTGTAAACATGTAACACAGTGACTATATACAGAATGCACCTGTAAACATGTAACACAGTGACTATATACAGAATGCACCTGTAAACATGTAACACAGTGACTATATACAGAATACACCTGTAAACATGTAACAGTGACTATATACAGAATGCACCTGTAAACATGTAACAGTGACTATATACAGAATGCACCTGTAAACATGTAACACAGTGACTGTAAGGCACCAGCGTGACAGGCAAGGTTCCGAACCCAGGATGCAGTGACACACGGAGACCAGGTTAGGGAAAACAGGGGTTTATTTGTAGGATTCAGATAAATAATAAGTCCAGGTTATGCAGGATGAAGGGCAGAACTTAAGGAGAGGGACCAATGGAATATGCAATCTTTGGTGGACACAAAGGGATGCAGGAGACACAATACAAGGCGACACAGAGGGTAGACACACGTAGGAGACTTACTGGGGATAGGAGACAGGACAGGAAAAGGGCTGAATGGTTTCTTGATAGCTGAGGAATCAGGAGACAGTTGATCAGCGGGAAACCAGGATGCAGGGGTCTAGGATGAAGTCTCTGGATGGCTTGGGAGACTTGATGCAGAGAGTAAGCACAGGATAGCGTCTGGATCTGTGTACTTCGCTTGCTGGCTCAGGAACCATAATGCTGAAGCATTGCCTTCTGGGTGCTCCACCCTTAAATAGGGAAATAGTCTCTGCGTGGATTAGAGGCACCTGTTAGGCCTGCAGTGCTGAGAGCAAGGTGGGACATAGGCTACGCCATCTTGTAGAAGTGCTGCCCTGCAGTCAGGACAACGCAGCTCCAGGTTTGCATTTCTTCCGTTTACGGCGGGCTTTACGTGGGGTGCTGGGGGGCTCCAGACAGGGGTCCTGACAGTGACTATATACAGAATGCACCTGTAAACATGTAACACAGTGACTATATACAGAATGCACCTGTAAACATGTAACACAGTGACTATATACAGAATGCACCTGTAAACATGTAACACAGTGACTATATACAGAATGCACCTGTAAACATGTAACACAGTGACTATATACAGAATGCACCTGTAAACATGTAACACAGTGACTATATACAGAATGCACCTGTAAACATGTAACAGTGACTATATACAGAATGCGCCTGTAAACATTTAACACAATGACTATATACAGAATGCACCTGTAAACATGTAACACAGTGACTATATACAGAATGTACCTGTAAACATGTAACAGTGACTATATACAGAATGCGCCTGTAAACATTTAACACAATGACTATATACAGAATGCACCTGTAAACATGTAACACAATGACTATATACAGAATGCACCTGTAAACATGTAACAGTGACTATATACAGAATGCACCTGTAAACATGTAACATAGTGACTATATACAGAATGCACCTGTAAACATTGCACCTGTAAACATGTAACATAGTGACTATATACAGAATGCACCTGTAAACATGTAACATAGTGACTATATACAGAATGCACCTGTAAACATGTAACATAGTGACTATATACAGAATGCGCCTGTAAACATGTAACATAGTGACTATATACAGAATGCGCCTGTAAACATGTAACACAGTGACTATATACAGAATGCGCCTGTAAACATGTAACATAGTGACTATATACAGAATGCACCTGTAAACATGTAACATAGTGACTATATACAGAATGCACCTGTAAACATGTAACATAGTGACTATATACAGAATGCGCCTGTAAACATGTAACACAGTGACTACATACAGAATGCACCTGTAAACATGTAACATAATGACTATATACAGAATGCACCTGTAAACATGTAACACAGTGACTATATACAGAATGCGCCTGTAAACATGTAACACAGTGACTATATACAGAATGCGCCTGTAAACATGTAACATAGTGACTATATACAGAATGCACCTGTAAACATGTAACATAGTGACTATATACAGAATGCACCTGAAACATGTAACATAATGACTATATACAGAATGCACCTGTAACATGTAACACAGTGACTATATACAGAATGCACCTGTAAACATGTAACACAGTGACTATATACAGAATGCACCTGTAAACATGTAACACAGTGACTATATACAGAATGCACCTGTAAACATGTAACATAATGACTATATACAGAATGCACCTGTAAACATGTAACACAGTGACTATATACAGAATGCACCTGTAAACATGTAACACAGTGACTATATACAGAATGCACCTGTAAACATGTAACACAGTGACTATATACAGAATGCACCTGTAAACATGTAACATAATGACTATATACAGAATGCACCTGTAAACATGTAACACAGTGACTATATACAGAATGCACCTGTAAACATGTAACACAGTGACTATATACAGAATGCACCTGTAAACATGTAACATAGTGACTATATACAGAATGCACCTGTAAACATGTAACATAATGACTATATACAGAATGCACCTGTAAACATGTAACATAGTGACTATATACAGAATGCACCTGTAAACATGTAACATAGTGACTATTTCCTACATATTTTTCTGTTAATCTGTATATTTGTGTTTTAATATCTTGCATGTTATTACTTTGTATTTCTGTAACAATTCAATGTTCTTGAACCCAGGACATACTGAAAACGAGAGAAATCTCAATGTATCCTTCCTGGTAAAATCCTTTATAATATATATACACACACTCTTCTCTGTGGCCTCCTCTCTCCTCTCTCCCCTCTCCTCTCTCCTCTCCCTCCCACACTAATTTCCCCATCTCTCTCCCCTCTGCCTGCCCCTCCCCCTCTCCCCCTGTCTATCCTCTGCCCCCCCCCCCCTAATGCAGTTTAGCAGAAACAATTAGACACAGAGTCTCAGTTCATTAGCATTTAACCTCCTCTCCATCCTAGCCTAGGGGAGGGGGGGGCATCATCAGCCCCCCCCAAACCCTCTCATCTCCTGCAATGCACCCCCCCCCCGATCTGACACAGGAGCAAATAGGTAGATGATGGGATTTGGTCTCTTGCCTTATATGGTGCTGCTGAGAGCTCCCTGCAGAGCGCTGCCTCCATATAAGGGAGCAGTGGGGTGAGGTGCTTCACTGTGATTGGATGACCAGTATCACAGCAACCAGGTCTCTGCAGCTCAGGAAGAGGCAGCAGGCTCTGCTCCAGCCCCTCCCCCTCCTCCCCTCCCCCCCCTAATGTCCTGTCATCACATTCTGCAGCAGCCATTTGTTAAAGTCACTCTGTCTGCAGGTCCCTGTCACTCTCTGCCTCCCAGCAACAACCCCCCCCCCAGGACCCCCAAAATAAAATATCAGCCCAGCTTCACAATGAAACATTGTATCAAGGAATGCACTGCAGGATTGGGGTCACCTGCTGCACCCCTGAACCTCCACTCAGCCCTGGAGTGGGGGCAGCACCTCCCAAGATCCCCAGGCAGGCTCTGTGGAGTGCTGGGAGTTTTATTCCCAAACCAGAACTGAGGCCAAAAAGCAGATCCCCCCCAAAAACACAGTATCCTGGGAGCTCCCCCCCCAAAAACAGTATCCTGGGAGCTCCCCCCCCAAAACACAGTATCCTGGGAGCTCCCCCAAAAACACAGTATCCTGGAGCTCCCCCCAAAAACAGTATCCTGGGAGCTCCCCCCCAAAAACACAGTATCCTGGGAGCTCCCCCCAAAAAACACAGTATCCTGGGAGCTCCCCCCCAAAAACAGTATCCTGGGAGCTCCCCCCAAAAAACACAGTATCCTGGGAGCTCCCCCCCAAAAACACAGTATCCTGGGAGCACCCCCCCAAAAAAACACAGTATCCTGGGAGCTCCCCCCCAAAAAAAACACAGTATCCTGGGAGCTCCCCCCCAAAAACACAGTATCCTGGGAGCTCCCCCAAAAACACAGTATCCTGGGAGCTCCCCCCCCAAAAACACAGTATCCTGGGAGCTCCCCCCAAAAAACACAGTATCCTGGGAGCTCCCCCCCAAAACACAGTATCCTGGGAGCTCCCCCCAAAAAACACAGTATCCTGGGAGCCCCCCAAAAACACAGTATCCTGGGAGCTCCCCCCCAAAAACACAGTATCCTGGGAGCTCCCCCCCAAAAAACACAGTATCCTGGGAGCTCCCCCCCAAAAACACAGTATCCTGGGAGCTCCCCCCCAAAAACACAGTATCCTGGGAGCTCCCCCCAAAAACACAGTATCCTGGGAGCTCCCCCCAAAAACACAGTATCCTGGGAGCTCCCCCCCAAAAACACAGTATCCTGGGAGCCCCCCCAAAAACACAGTATCCTGGGAGCTCCCCCCCAAAAACACAGTATCCTGGGAGCTCCCCCCCAAAAACACAGTATCCTGGGAGCTCCCCCCAAAAACACAGTATCCTGGGAGCTCCCCCCCAAAAACACAGTATCCTGGGAGCTCCCCCAAAAACACAGTATCCTGGGAGCTCCCCCCAAAAACACAGTATCCTGGGAGCTCCCCCCAAAAACACAGTATCCTGGGAGCTCCCCCTCAAAAACACAGTATCCTGGGAGCTCCCCCCAAAAACACAGTATCCTGGGAGCTCCCCCCAAAAACACAGTATCCTGGGAGCCCCCCCAAAAACACAGTATCCTGGGAGCTCCCCCCCAAAAACACAGTATCCTGGGAGCTCCCCCCAAAAACACAGTATCCTGGGAGCTCCCCCAAAAAACACAGTATCCTGGGAGCTCCCCCCAAAAAAACACAGTATCCTGGGAGCTCCCCCCCAAAACACAGTATCCTGGGAGCTCCCCCCCAAAAACACAGTATCCTGGGAGCTCCCCCCCAAAAACACAGTATCCTGGGAGCTCCCCCAAAAAACACAGTATCCTGGGAGCTCCCCCCAAAAAACACAGTATCCTGGGAGCTCCCCCCCAAAAACGCAGTATCCTGGGAGCTCCCCCCCAAAAAACACAGTATCCTGGGAGCTCCCCCCAAAAACACAGTATCCTGGGAGCTCCCCCCAAAAACACAGTATACTGGGAGCTCCCCCCAAAAACACAGTATCCTGGGAGCTCCCCCCCAAAAACACAGTATCCTCATGATGTGGGGGAGGGGGCTGGCTGCTCTGAGATGTGGGGTTCCTCATGATGTGGGGGAGGGGGCTGGCTGCTCTGTGAGATGTGGGGTTCCTCATGGTGTGGGGGAGGGGGCTGGCTGCTCTGAGATGTGGGGTTCCTCATGATGTGGGGGAGGGGGCTGGCTGCTCTGAGATGTGGGGTTCCTCATGATGTGGGGGAGGGGGCTGGCTGCTCTGAGATGTGGGGTTCCTCATGATGTGGGGGAGGGGGCTGGCTGCTCTGAGATGTGGGGTTCCTCATGATGTGGGGGAGGGGGCTGGCTGCTTTGTGAGTTGTGGGGTTCCTCATGGTGTGGGGGAGGGGGCTGGCTGCTTTGTGAGTTGTGGGGTTCCTCATGGTGTGGGGGAGGGGGCTGGCTGCTCTGTGAGTTGTGGGGTTCCTCATGGTGTGGGGGAGGGGGCTGGCTGCTTTGTGAGTTTGGGGTTCCTCATGGTGTGGGGGAGGGGGCTGGCTGCTTTGTGAGTTGTGGGGTTCCTCATGGTGTGGGGGAGGGGGCTGGCTGCTCTGTGAGTTGTGGGGTTCCTCATGGTGTGGGGGAGGGGGCTGGCTGCTCTGTGAGTTGTGGGGTTCCTCATGGTGTGGGGGAGGGGGCTGGCTGCTCTGTGAGATGTTGGGTTCCTCATGGTGTGGGGGAGGGGGCTGGCTGCTCTGTGAGATGTGGGGTTCCTCATTGGTGTGGGGGAGGGGGCTGGCTGCTCTGTGAGTTGTGGGGTTCCTCATTGGTGTGGGGGAGGGGGCTGGCTGCTCTGTGAGATGTGGGGTTCCTCATGGTGTGGGGGAGGGGGCTGGCTGCTCTGTGAGATGTGGGGTTCCTCATGGTGTGGGGGAGGGGGCTGGCTGCTCTGTGAGATGTGGGGTTCCTCATGGTGTGGGGGAGGGGGCTGGCTGCTCTGTGAGATGTGGGGTTCCTCATGGTGTGGGGGAGGGGGCTGGCTGCTCTGTGAGATGTGGGGTTCCTCATGGTGTGGGGGAGGGGGCTGGCTGCTCTCTGTGAGTTGTGGGGTTCCTCATGGTGTTGGGGAGGGGGCTGGCTGCTCTGTGAGATGTGGGGTTCCTCATGGTGTGGGGGAGGGGGCTGGCTGCTCTGTGAGTTGTGGGGTTCCTCATGGTGTGGGGGAGGGGGCTGGCTGCTCTGTGAGATGTGGGGTTCCTCATGGTGTGGGGGAGGGGGCTGGCTGCTCTGTGAGTTGTGGGGTTCCTCATGGTGGTGGGGGAGGGGGCTGGCTGCTCTGTGAGTTGGGGGTTCCTCATTGTGGGGGAGGGGGCTGGCTGCTCTGTGAGTTGTGGGGTTCCTCATGGTGTGGGGGAGGGGGCTGGCTGCTCGGATTTGGGGATTGTGTCAGTGCGGATACAAAGTGTCAGAAAACAAACACTGACATTTTGCTACAAAAAGAACATTGCTGGGATTAACCCTTTCACTCCCTCCTAGCCTCATTATGACATATCTGGTTGAGTGAATGATGTCACTTCTTGTGGTGATGACGTGGATGACTCCCCTGCATAATGGAGGAATATCGGGGGCTGAGCTGGACCCACAGGATTAGCCTCTGTGTGAGCAGCAGCACCTGGCAGGGACAAGGACACTTCAAGGACATGGCAGATACTCGTTGCAGGTGTCTGGCACACAGCAGTGTAATGTCAGCCCCTGGGACTGAGAGGGTTAATATAATAACGAGGAAAGGGTTAAGTGAGGTTTATTCCATCTGGAGTATGTACCATTAGGTGTCTTGCTCAAAGACACTTACTGTAGAGGTGCTCTAGCCGGGATCGAAGCTGTGTCTCCACAGTATCTCTCCACGCAGAGCAGTGATGTTACCTCTACTCCACCCAGCCGCTACATTCCAGATATTTTATAATCTGGAATCTGTCCAGAAGAAAACACACCTGTATACCTAGGTACACACATAACAGCTACATATACACAAATATTGGAGAGATACAGACAGATACAGAGATTATAGACAGATACAGAGATTATAGACAGATACAGAGATAGACAGATACAGAGATAGACAGATACAGAGATAGACAGATACAGAGATAGACAGATACAGAGATAGACAGATACAGAGATAGACAGATACAGAGATATAGACAGAGATAGACCGATACATACAGATGCAGAGATATAGACAGATACTTACAGAGATAGACAGATACAGAGATAGACAGATACAGAGATAGACAGATACAGAGATAGACAGATAGACAGATACAGAGATAGACAGATACAGAGATAGACAGATACAGAGATAGACAGATACAGAGATAGACAGATACAGAGATAGACAGATACAGAGATAGACAGATACAGAGATAGACAGATACAGAGATATAGACAGAGATAGACCGATACATACAGATGCAGAGAGATAGACAGATACAGAGATAGACAGATACAGAGATAGACAGATACAGAGATAGACAGATACAGAGATATAGACAGATACAGAGATATAGACAGATGCAGAGATATAGACAGATACTTACAGAGATAGACAGATACAGAGATAGACAGATACAGAGATATAGACAGAGATAGACCGATACATACAGATGCAGAGATATAGACAGATACTTACAGAGATAGACAGATACAGAGATAGACAGATACAGAGATAGACAGATACAGAGATAGACAGATACAGAGATAGACAGATACAGAGATATAGACAGAGATAGACCGATACATACAGATGCAGAGATATAGACAGATACAGAGATATAGACAGAGATAGACCGATACATACAGATGCAGAGATATAGACAGATACTTACAGAGATATAGACAGAGATAGACCGATACATACAGATGCAGAGATATAGACAGATACTTACAGAGATAGACAGATACAGAGATAGACAGATACAGAGATAGACAGATACTTACAGAGATAGACAGATACAGAGATAGACAGATACAGAGATAGACAGATACAGAGATAGACAGATACAGAGATAGACAGATACAGAGATATAGACAGATACAGAGAGATAGACAGATAGACAGATACAGAGATAGACAGATACAGAGATAGACAGATACAGAGATAGACAGATACAGAGATAGACAGATACAGAGATATAGACAGATACAGAGATATAGACAGATACAGAGATATAGACAGATACAGAGATATAGACAGATACAGAGATAGACAGATACAGAGATATAGACAGATACAGAGATATAGACAGAGATAGACCGATACATACAGATGCAGAGATATAGACAGATAGAGATATAGACAGAGATAGACCGATACATACAGATGCAGAGATATAGACAGATACAGAGATAGACCGATACATACAGATGCAGAGATATAGACAGATACAGAGATATAGACAGATACTTACAGAGATAGACAGATACAGAGATAGACAGATACAGAGATATAGACAGATACAGAGATATAGACAGATACAGAGATATAGACAGATACAGAGATATAGACAGATACAGAGAGATAGACAGATACAGAGATATAGACAGAGATAGACCGATACATACAGATGCAGAGATATAGACAGATACAGAGATATAGACAAGATAGACCGATACATACAGATGCAGAGATATAGACAGATACAGAGATATAGACAGAGATAGACCGATACATACAGATGCAGAGATATAGACAGATACAGAGATATAGACAGAGATAGACCGATACATACAGATGCAGAGATATAGACAGATACAGAGATATAGACAGAGATAGACCGATACATACAGATGCAGAGATATAGACAGATACTTACAGAGATAGACAGATACAGAGATAGACAGATACAGAGATATAGACAGATACAGAGATATAGACAGACAGAGATATAGACAGATACAGAGATATAGACAGATACAGAGATATAGACAGATACAGAGATAGACAGATACAGAGATATAGACAGAGATAGACCGATACATACAGATGCAGAGATATAGACAGATACAGAGATATAGACAGAGATAGACCGATACATACAGATGCAGAGATAGACAGATACAGAGATAGACCGATACATACAGATGCAGAGATATAGACAGATACAGAGATAGACCGATACATACAGATGCAGAGATATAGACAGATACAGAGATATAGACAGAGATAGACCGATACATACAGATGCAGAGATATAGACAGATACAGAGATATAGACAGAGATAGACCGATACATACAGATGCAGAGATATAGACAGATACAGAGATAGACCGATACATACAGATGCAGAGATATAGACAGATACAGAGATATAGACAGAGATAGACCGATACATACAGATGCAGAGATATAGACAGATACTTACAGAGATAGACAGATACAGAGATAGACAGATACAGAGATAGACAGATACAGAGATAGACAGATACAGAGATATAGACAGATACAGAGATATAGACAGATACAGAGATATAGACAGATACAGAGATATAGACAGATACAGAGATAGACAGATACAGAGATAGACAGATACAGAGATATAGACAGATACAGAGATATAGACAGATGCAGAGATATAGACAGATACTTACAGAGATAGACAGATACAGAGATAGACAGATACAGAGATATAGACAGAGATAGACCGATACATACAGATGCAGAGATATAGACAGATACTTACAGAGATAGACAGATACAGAGATAGACAGATACAGAGATAGACAGATACAGAGATAGACAGATACAGAGATAGACAGATACAGAGATATAGACAGAGATAGACCGATACATACAGATGCAGAGATATAGACAGATACAGAGATATAGACAGAGATAGACCGATACATACAGATGCAGAGATATAGACAGATACTTACAGAGATATAGACAGAGATAGACCGATACATACAGATGCAGAGATATAGACAGATACTTACAGAGATAGACAGATACAGAGATAGACAGATACAGAGATAGACAGATACAGAGATATAGACAGATACAGAGATATAGACAGATACAGAGATATAGACAGATACAGAGATATAGACAGATACAGAGATATAGACAGATACAGAGATATAGACAGATACAGAGATAGACAGATACAGAGATATAGACAGAGATAGACCGATACATACAGATGCAGAGATATAGACAGATACAGAGATATAGACAGAGATAGACCGATACATACAGATGCAGAGATATAGACAGATACAGAGATATAGACAGAGATAGACCGATACATACAGATGCAGAGATATAGACAGATACAGAGATATAGACAGAGATAGACCGATACATACAGATGCAGAGATATAGACAGATACTTACAGAGATAGACAGATACAGAGATAGACAGATACAGAGATATAGACAGACAGAGATATAGACAGACAGAGATATAGACAGATACAGAGATATAGACAGATACAGAGATATAGACAGATACAGAGATAGACAGATACAGAGATAGACAGATACAGAGATATAGACAGAGATAGACCGATACATACAGATGCAGAGATATAGACAGATACAGAGATATAGACAGAGATAGACCGATACATACATACAGATGCAGAGATATAGACAGATACAGAGATATAGACAGAGATAGACCGATACATACAGATGCAGAGATATAGACAGATACAGAGATATAGACAGAGATAGACCGATACATACAGATGCAGAGATATAGACAGATACAGAGATATAGACAGAGATAGACCGATACATACAGATGCAGAGATAGACAGATACAGAGATATAGACAGAGATAGACCGATACATACAGATGCAGAGATAGACAGATACTTACAGAGATAGACAGATACAGAGATAGACAGATACAGAGATAGACAGATACAGAGATAGACAGATACAGAGAGACAGATACAGAGATAGACAGATACAGAGATAGACAGATACATACAGACACAGAGATAGACAGATACATACAGACACAGAGATATAGACAGATACATACAGATGCAGAGTTATTATAGACACAGAGATATAGACAGATACATACAGATGCAGAGTTATTATAGACACAGAGATATAGACAGATACATACAGATGCAGAGTTATTATAGACACAGAGATATAGACAGATACATACAGATGCAGAGTTATTATAGACACAGAGATATAGACAGATACATACAGATGCAGAGTTATTATAGACACAGGGATATAGACAGATACATACAGATGCAGAGTTATTATAGACACAGAGATATAGACAGATACATACAGATGCAGAGTTATTATAGACACAGGGATATAGACAGATACATACAGATGCAGAGTTATTATAGACACAGAGATATAGACAGAGTTATTATAGACAGATAGAGATCTAGACAGATACAGACATATATAAACAGATGCAGATACAGACAGATATAGACAGGTACATAAAACCGATACAGAGATATAGACAGAGACATACGTATATAGACAGAGACATATATATATATAGACAGATACAGACATATATACAGATACAGACAGATATATATATATATATATCTGACAGATACATACAGACATAGTTTAGTTTTCAGGTTTTTTTTAGCTTTTTCTCTGAGCTTTGGGTTTTCTTATTAAAATGAAGATCTAGGGGGTTTTGTTGTAATTTCGGGGGGGGGGGTCCATTAGATTTCAGGTATTAATATAAAAATCCATATAACGCCAGGACTGTATATTAACCCTTTAACCCAAGTCACAGGGGAATAGAATTCAGTAAATAGCTATTGTTTAATTCCAAAATCGGCTCCCCCCTAATATACAGTATATGATATTCTGTATTACATCACACAAGCATACAATCAAAGGCGAATTGTGTTATAATATATTATACTGTGTCAGTGTCCTGTAATGTATTATAGTATATTTTATGCTACATGTGTACATAATATATTGTACTATAGCATTCTGCAGTAGAGTATGGTATATTATGCTGTATAACAGTGTATTATAATATTAAAAAAAATGTAATACATTATCACACAGCAGAATATACTATATCAGTGTATTATAGTATATTGTGTTGTGTGATAATGTATCACAGTGTATTATAGTATAATGTGCTGTGTGATAATGTATCACAGTGTATTATAGTATATTGTGTGATAATGTATCACAGTGTATTATAGTATATTGTGTGATAATATATCAGTGTATTATAGTATATTGTGCTGTGTGATAATGTATCAGTGTATTCTAGTATATGGTGTTGTGTGATAATGTATCACAGTGTATTATAGTATATTGTGTGAAAATGTATCACAGTGTATTATAGTATATTGTATGATAATGAATCACAGTGTATTATATTATATTGTATGATAATGTATCACAGTGTATTATAGTATATTGTGTGATAATGTATCACAGTGTATTATAGTATATTGTATGATAATGTATCACAGTGTACTATAGTATATGGTGTTGTGTGATAATGTATCACAGTGTATTATAGTATATTGTGTGATAATGTATCAGTGTATTATAGTATATGGTGTTGTGTGATAATGTATCACATTGTATTATAGTATATTGTGTGATAATGTATCACAGTGTATTATAGTATATTGTATGATAATGTATCAGTGTATTATAGTATATTGTGTGATAATGTATCACAGTGTATTATAGTATATGGTGTTGTGTGATAATGTATCACAGTGTATTATAGTATATTGTGTGATAATGTATCACAGTGTATTAGTATATTGTATGATAATGTATCACAGTGTATTATAGTATATTGTGTGATAATGTATCACAGTGTATTATAGTATATGGTGTTGTGTGATAATGTATCACAGTGTATTATAGTATATTGTGTGATAATGTATCACATTGTATTATAGTATATTGTGTGATAATGTATCACAGTGTATTATAGTATATTGTATGATAATGTATCAGTGTATTATAGTATATTGTGTGATAATGTATCAGTGTATTATAGTATATTGTGTGATAATGTATCACAGTGTATTATAGTATATTGTGTGATAATGTATCACATTGTATTATAGTATATTATGTGATAATGTATCACAGTGTATTATAGTATATTGTGTGATAATGTATCACATTGTATTATAGTATATTATGTGATAATGTATCACAGTGTATTATAGTATATTGTGTGATAATGTATCAGTGTATTATAGTATATTGTGTGATAATGGATCACAGTGCATTATAGTATATTGTGTGATTATGTATCACAGTTTATATAGTATATTGTGTGATAATGTATCACATTGTATTATAGTATATTGTGTGATAATGTATCAGTGTATTCTAGTATATTGTGTGATAATGTATCAGTGTATTATAGTATATTGTGTGATAATGTATCAGTGTATTATAGTATATTGTGTGATAATGTATCAGTGTATTATAGTATATTGTGTGATAATGTATCACAGTGTATTATAGTATATTGTGTGATAATGTATCACAGTGTATTATAGTATATTGTGTGATAATGTATTATAGTATATTGTGCTGTGTGATAATGTATCAGTGTATTATAGTATATTGTGCTTTTTGATAATGTATCACAGTGTATTATAGTATATGGTGTTGTGTGATAATGTATCACAGTGTATTATAGTATATTGTGTGATAATGTATCAGTGTATTATAGTATATTGTGTGATAATGTATCACAGTGTATTATAGTATATTGTGTGATAATGTATCAGTGTATTATAGTATATTGTGTGATAATGTATCACAGTGTATTATAGTATATTGTGTGATAATGTATCAGTGTATTATAGTATATTGTGTGATAATGTATCACATTGTATTATAGTATATTGTGTGATAATGTATCACAGTGTATTATAGTATATTGTGTGATAATGTATCACATTGTATTATAGTATATTGTATGATAATGTATCAGTGTATTATAGTATATTGTGTGATAATGTATCACAGTGTATTATAGTATATTGTGTGATAATGTATCAGTGTATTCTAGTATATTGTGTGATAATGTATCACAGAGTATTATAGTATATTGTGCTGTGTGATAATGTATCAGTGTATTATAGTATATTGTGCTTTTTGATAATGTATCACAGTGTATTATAGTATATGGGGTTGTGTGATAATGTATCACAGTGTATTATAGTATATTGTGTGATAATGTATCACAGTGTATCATAGTATATTGTGTGATAATGTATCACAGTGTATTATAGTATATTGTATGATAATGTATCAGTGTATTATAGTATATTGTGTGATAATGTATCACATTGTATTCTAGTATATTGTGTGATAATGTATCACAGTGTATTATAGTATATTGTGTGATAATGTATCAGTGTATTATAGTATATTGTATGATAATGTATCAGTGTATTATAGTATATTGTGTGATAATGTATCACAGTGTATTATAGTATATTGTGTGATAATGTATCACAGTGTATTATAGTATATTGTGTGATAATGTATCACATTGTATTATAGTATATTGTGTGATAATGTATCACAGTGTATTATAGTATATTGTGTGATAATGTATCACATTGTATTATAGTATATTGTGTGATAAGTATTATAGTATATTGTATGATAATGTATCACAGTGTATTATAGTATATTGTGTGATAATGTATCACAGTGTATTATAGTATATTGTTGATAATGTATCAGTGTATTATAGTATATGTGTGATAATGTATCACAGTGTATTATAGTATATTGTGTGATAATGTATCACAGTGTGTATTATAAAGTATTTGTGTGATAATGTATCACAGTGTATTATAGTATATTGTATGATAATGTATCAGTGTATTATAGTATATTGTGTGATAATGTATCACAGTGTATATAGTATATTGTGTGATAATGTATCACATTGTAGTATAGTATATTGTGTGATAATGTATCACAGTGTATTATAGTATATTGTGTGATAATGTATCACATTGTATTACAGTATATTGTGTGATGATAATGTATCACAGTGTATTATAGTATAGTGTGATAATGTATCAGTGTATTATATATATTGTGTGATAATGTATCAGTGTATTCATAGTATATTGTGTGATAATGTATCAGTGTATTCTAGTATATTGTTGATAATGTATCACAGTGTATTATAGTATATTGTGTGATAATGTATCAGTGTATTATAGTATATTGTGTGATAATGTATCACAGTATTATAGTATATTGTGTGATAATGTATCACATTGTATTATAGTATATTATGTGATAATGTATCACAGTGTATTATAGTATATTGTGTGATAATGTATCAGTGTATTATAGTATATTGTGTGATAATGTATCACAGTGTATTATAGTATATTGTGTGATAATGTATCACATTGTATTATAGTATATTGTGTGATAATGTATTACAGTATATTGTGCTGTGTGATAATGTATCAGTGTGTATTCTAGTATATGGTGTTGTGTGATAATGTATCACAGTGTATTATAGTATATTGTGTGATAATGTATCACAGTGTATTATAGTATATTGTGTGATAATGTATCAGTGTATTCTAGTATATTGTGTGATAATGTATCAGTGTATTATAGTATATTGTGTGATAATATACTATAATACAATGTGATACATTGTGTGATAATGTATCACAGTGTATTATAGTATATTGTGTGATAATGTATCAGTGTATTAATGTATCACAGTGTATTATAGTATATTGTGTGATAATGTATCAGTGTATTATAGTATATTGTGTGATAATGTATCACAGTGTATTATAGTATATTGTGTGATAATGTATCAGTGTATTATAGTATATTGTGTGATAATGTATCACATTGTATTATAGTATATTGTGTGATAATGTATCACATTGTATTATAGTATATTGTATGATAATGTATCAGTGTATTATAGTATATTGTGTGATAATGTATCACAGTGTATTAATGTATCACAGTGTATTATAGTATATTGTGTGATAATGTATCAGTGTATTATAGTATATTGTGTGATAATGTATCAGTGTATTATAGTATATTGTGTGATAATGTATCACAGTGTATTATAGTATATAGTGTGATAATGTATCACAGTGTATTATAGTATATTGTGTGATAATGTATCACATTGTATTATAGTATATTGTGTGATAATGTATCACAGTGTATTATAGTATATTGTGTGATAATGTATCACAGTGTATTATAGTATATTGTATGATAATGTATCACAGTGTATTATAGTATATTGTGTGATAAGGTATCACAGTGTATTAATGTATCACAGTATTATAGTATATTGTGTGATAATGTATCACAGTGTATTATAGTATATTGTGTGATAATGTATCACAGTGTATTATAGTATATTGTGTGATAATGTATCACATTGTATTATAGTATATTGTGTGATAATGTATCACATTGTATTATAGTATATTGTATGATAATGTATCACAGTGTATTATAGTATATTGTGTGATAATGTATCAGTGTATTATAGTATATTGTGTGATAATGTATCACAGTGTATTATAGTATATTGTGTGATAATGTATCACAGTGTATTATAGTATATGGTGTGATAATGTATCACATTGTATTATAGTATATTGTATGATAATGTATCAGTGTATTATAGTATATTGTGTGATAATGTATCACAGAGTATTATAGTATACTGTGTGATAATGTATCACATTGTATTATAGTATATTGTGTGATAATGTATTATAGTATATTGTGCTGTGTGATAATGTATCAGTGTATTATAGTATATTGTGCTTTTTGATAATGTATCAGTGTATTATAGTATATTGTGTGATAATGTATCACAGTGTATTATAGTATATTGTGTGATAATGTACCAGTGTATTCTAGTATATTGTGTGATAATGTATCAGTGTATTATAGTATATTGTGTGATAATGTATCACAGTGTATTATAGTATATTGTGTGATAATGTATCACAGTGTATTATAGTATATTGTATGATAATGTATCAGTGTATTATAGTATATTGTGTGATAATGTATCACAGTGTATTATAGTATATTGTGTGATAATGTATCACAGTGTATTATAGTATATTGTATGATAATGTATCAGTGTATTATAGTATATTGTGTGATAATGTATCACAGTGTATTATAGTATATTGTGTGATAATGTATCACAGTGTATTATAGTATATTGTGTGATAATGTATCACAGTGTATTATAGTATATTGTGTGATAATGTATCACAGTGTATTAATGTATCAGTGTATTATAGTATATTGTGTGATAATGTATCAGTGTATTATAGTATATTGTGTGATAATGTATCACAGTGTATTATAGTATATTGTGTGATAATGTATCACATTGTATTATAGTATATTGTGTGATAATGTATCACAGTGTATTATAGTATATTGTGTGATAATGTATCACAGTGTATTATAGTATATTGTGTGATAATGTATCAGTGTATTATAGTATATTGTAGGATAATGTATCAGTGTATTATAGTATATTGTGTGAGAATGTATCACATTGTATTATAGTATATTGTATGATAATGTATCACATTGTATTATAGTATATTGTATGATAATGTATCACAGTGTATTATAGTATATTGTGTGATAATGTATCACAGTGTATTATAGTATATTGTGTGATAATGTATCAGTGTATTATAGTATATTGTAGGATAATGTATCAGTGTATTATAGTATATTGTGTGAGAATGTATCACAGTGTATTATAGTATATTGTGTGATAATGTATCACATTGTATTATAGTATATTGTGTGATAATGTATCACAGTGTATTATAGTATATTGTGTGATAATGTACCAGTGTATTCTAGTATATTGTGTGATAATGTATCAGTGTATTCTAGTATATTGTGTGATAATGTATCACATTGTATTATAGTATATTGGATGATAATGTATCAGTGTATTATAGTATATTGTGTGATAATGTATCAGAGTATTATAGTATACTGTGTGATAATGTATCACATCGTATTATAGTATATTGTGTGATAATGTATTATAGTATATTTTGCTGTGTGATAATGTATCAGTGTATTATAGTATATTGTGCTTTTTGATAATGTATCACAGTGTATTATAGTATATGGTGTTGTGTGATAATGTATCACAGTGTATTATAGTATATTGTGTGATAATGTATCACAGTGTATTATAGTATATTGTATGATAATGTATCACAGTGTATTATAGTATATTGTGTGATAATGTATCACATTGTATTATAGTATATTGTATGATAATGTATCACAGTGCATTATAGTATAGTGTGATAATGTATCACAGAGTATTATAGTATATTGTGTGATAATGTATCACAGTGTATTATAGTATATTGTGTGATAATGTATCAGTGTATTCTAGTATATTGTGTGATAATGTATCACAGAGTATTATAGTATATTTTGTGATAATGTAACACATTGTATTATAGTATATTGTGTGATAATGTATCACATTGTATTATAGTATATTGTGTGATAATGTATCACAGTGTATTATAGTATATTGTGTGATAATGTATCACATTGTATTATAGTATATTGTGTGATAATGTATCACATTGTATTATAGTATATTGTGTGATAATGTATCACATTGTATTATAGTATATTGTGTGATAATGTATTACAGTGTATTATAGTATATTGTGTGATAATGTATCAGTGTATTCTAGTATATTGTGTGATAATGTATCATAGTGTATTCTAGTATATTGTGTGATAATGTATCATAGTGTATTATAGTATATTGTGCTGTGTGATAATGTATCATAGTGTATTATAGTATATTGTGCTGTGTGATAATGTATCACAGTGTATTATAGTATATTGTATGATAATGTATCACAGTGTATTATAGTATATTGTGTGATAATGTATCATAGTGTATTATAGTATATTGTGCTGTGTGCTATTGCAGCCTATATATAGTATGTTTTATAGCTTTATCATATAATCTGTGGCAGTGCACTATATATGTTTATGGTGTCATCAGGTTATGGTGTAATAAAGTCAGCTCGGTTTGATACAGTCTCTGCAGGGTGTCGTTCCTCTCCTCTGACGTCATATCTAGTCTGCAGCTTTCCTTATATAGTAGCAGGCTGTGATTAGTCTGTGCTCAGGGTCACAGGGTGTGTGAGCTTAGGTTTCTGTAGCTGAATAGCCACTACAGGTATATGTATATATGTACTTGCAGTATATTAATATACCCCAGCCCTGAGGCAAAGCTCTCTTCAGATACAGATATACTCTATGTTCATAAACATTTATATCAATATACCCAACCCGATACAATGTCAACCTGATCTGCGAGTGCTGTGCTCAGTATATGTGTATACACCTGCAATATATCACTATATACACAGCCCCTGTTCTAGTGTTACATCTGAATTCAGACACTGCTGCTCAGGTACACTTATTGTGATGTGCCTGCAGTGTACAAAGATACACAACCCCTCCAAGAATGCGATTCCTGAGAGTCACTGCTCTGATCAGATATATGTCTATATACACACAGTATATCAATATACCCAACCCCTCCAAGAATGCGATTCCTGAGAGTCACTGCTCTGATCAGATATATGTCTATATACACACAGTATATCAATATACCCAACCCCGCCAAGAATGCGATTCCTGAGAGTCACTGCTCTGATCAGATATATGTCTATATACACACAGTATATCAATATACCCAACCCCGCCAAGAATGCGATTCCTGAGAGTCACTGCTCTGATCAGATATAGGTCTATATACACACAGTATATCAATATACCCACCCCGCCAAGAATGCGATTCCTGAGAGTCACTGCTCTGATCAGATATAGGTCTATATACACACAGTATATCAATATACCCAACCCCTCCAAGAATGCGATTCCTGAGAGTCACTGCTCTGATCAGATATATGTCTATATACACACAGTATATCAATATACCCAACCCCTCCAAGAATGCGATTCCTGAGAGTCACTGCTCTGATCAGATATAGGTCTATATACACACAGTATATCAATATACCCAACCCCGCCAAGAATGCGATTCCTGAGAGTCACTGCTCTGATCAGATATAGGTCTATATACACACAGTATATCAATATACCCAACCCCGCCAAGAATGCGATTCTGAGAGTCACTGCTCTGATCAGATATAGGTCTATATACACACAGTATATCAATATACCCAACCCCTCAAGAATGCGATTCCTGAGAGTCACTGCTCTGATCAGATATAGGTCTATATACACACAGTATATCAATATACCCAACCCCGCCAAGAATGCGATTCCTGAGAGTCACTGCTCTGATCAGATATAGGTCT
The DNA here is from genome assembly GCA_009667805.1 of Leptobrachium leishanense. NCBI lineage: Eukaryota > Metazoa > Chordata > Amphibia > Anura > Megophryidae > Leptobrachium > Leptobrachium leishanense. The sequence goes on from CM019074.1 coordinate 105,400,428, forward strand.
ATATACACACAGTATATCAATATACCCAACCCCTCCAAGAATGCGATTCCTGAGAGTCACTGCTCTGATCAGATATAGGTCTATATACACACAGTATATCAATATACCCAACCCCTCCAAGAATGCGATTCCTGAGAGTCACTGCTCTGATCAGATATATGTCTATATACACACAGTATATCAATATACCCAGCCCTTGTTAGAATGTAACACCCGATTTCTGACACGGATTCGCTCGCAGCTTGTTCATATACATATGTCATATCACCATGAGAAATGAAACGCTGCAACACCTGATTTCTGACACACACACTGACACACACAAGTCACTGACACACACACATCCCCCGACATCCTGCAGCAGATGATCGCTCTGTAAATGCGCTTTTTTGTGTAATAGCTGCAACATATCAATATACTGGATCACTTGTGATCTGCTGCAATGGAAATCCGTATCTATATACACAAATCCCGCTAATTAATAGCACCGCATATACACACATAGGACATTAAACCGGGGGGTGGGGGGGGGGCTCCAATAGACACTATAATATACATACACATACAAGTAATAATGTTTCAGTGCTTCCATTTGGGGGGGGGGTTCTCTTTTTTGTTACATGTTTACAGGTGCATTCTGTATATAGTCACTGTGTTACATGTTTACAGGTGCATTCTGTATATAGTCACTGTGTTACATGTTTACAGGCACATTCTGTATATAGTCACTGTGTTACATGTTTACAGGTGCATTCTGTATATAGTCACTGTGTTACCTGTTTACAGGCACATTCTGTATATAGTCACTATGTTACATGTTTACAGGTGCATTCTGTATATAGTCACTGTGTTACATGTTTACAGGCACATTCTGTATATAGTCACTATGTTACATGTTTACAGGTGCATTCTGTATATTGTCACTGCGTTACATGTTTACAGGTGCATTCTTTATATAGTCACTGTGTTACATGTTTACAGGCACATTCTGTATATAGTCACTGTGTTACATGTTTACAGGTGCATTCTGTATATAGTCACTGTGTTACATGTTTACAGGTGCATTCTGTATATAGTCATTATGTTACATGTTTACAGGTGCATTCTGTATATAGTCACTGTGTTACATGTTTACAGGCGCATTCTGTATATAGTCACTGTGTTACATGTTGTCAGGTGCATTCTGTATTGAGGTATGTTAGTAAGGAGCTCTTGAGTGACTTTAGACTGGGGGAAGATTTGATGGTGTCTGGGAGGTTATTCCATATTTGCGGTGCTCTGTAGGAAAATGAGGATGGAGCCACTGTCCTTTTGTATTGTGGTATTGCAAGTAAGGTGCTGGTCCTGGATCGGAGGTTATAGGATGAGGGAACTGCTGGGGGAAGCAGTCTATTCAGGTAGGGTGGCAGCTTCCCAGAAATGCTCTTAAACACCAGGTTGGAAAGGTGAAGGGTGCATCTAGATTCCAGCGACGGCCAGTTTAGCTCTTTTAACATGTCACAATGGTGGGTCATGTAGTTACATTGTAATGCAAAGCGGCAGTGTGAGTTATACAATGTAGTAAGTTTCTGTAGATGTGTTTGCGGGGCGGCTGCATACACTACATCTCCGTATTCAATAGCCGGCATAAGCATTTGTTGTACAATCTGCTTTCTAACCGCGGGACTCATACATACACACACACAGCTAGTCATGGAGATATATATACACACGGACACACACAGAGATAATCATGGAGATATATATACACACGGACACACACAGAGATAATCATGGAGATATATATACACACGGACACACACAGAGATAATCATGGAGATATATACACACACACACAGCTCAGCATGGAGATATATATATACGGACACAGGCGGAATGTGGCATCTCTGGATTCTCTGCTAATGAGTTGATTCCCAGGTCACATCATCCCATTAAAACCCAGATTAAAGTAAATCCCCGGATGATCTTGAAATGGGAATTATTCCAGGAATTTTAACTGCAGAGTTTGGGGGTTTATTCTCTAAACCCCGATTCCTGCCGAACTGAGAAACGATTTCCAAAACCGGGAGCATCAGATCAGCCATCACTCACTCACCCGGAAACTCACCCAGAACCTCACCCAGAAACTGACCCGGGAAATCTCTTTTATATCACTTTATAACCCCCCCCCCCCCGCCGACAAAAACACCCCGAAAATCAAAGCGGTCGAGTCTCGGCTTCTTTCCCAACCCCGAATATATATCCAGAAGCTTCCCCCCCCCGAACTTCGTTTAATGCTGCATCCTGGAGTAAAGGGGGTCCGGGCACATTTGGGGTGATGGGAGTCAGGGGGTGTCAGGATTCGGGGGAGATTTCACATTTTAAGGGTCTGTTACATAAATATATAATTTTTTACATCAAAAAAAGGAATTCAGGGAAAGTAAAATAAGATTTGGTTAAATCCAGGGGGGCAGAGCTGGGGGGGCTCAGGGTACATATATACAGGGGGGCAGAGCTGGGGGGGCTCAGGGTACATATATACAGGGGGGCAGAGCTGGGGGGGCTCAGGGTACATATATACAGGGGGGCAGAGCTGGGGGGGCTCAGGGTACATATATACAGGGGGGCAGAGCTGGGGGGGCTCAGGGTACATATATACAGGGGGGCAGAGCTGGGGGGGCTCAGGGTACATATATACAGGGGGGCAGAGCTGGGGGGGCTCAGGGTACATATATACAGGGGGCAGAGCTGGGGGGGCTCAGGGTACATATATACAGGGGGGCAGAGCTGGGGGGCTCAGGGTACATATATACAGGGGGGCAGAGCTGGGGGGCTCAGGGTACATATATACAGGGGGGCAGAGCTGGGGGGCTCAGGGTACATATATACAGGGGGTTCTGTTTGGAGGTGTATGTGTGTGGATGTTTTGGGAGAAGAAGCAGGAGGAATGAGGATTTTTTTTGCAGGTTTTGAGACATAATATCCCTTTACACCCCCATATCTACACCCTGTATGCCTCATGCAGACCCCCCCCCCCGGGAATATCTGGGGGGGGGCAGAGGGGTTTTATCCCTGCCATTGATATGGAGACACAGAAGAGCAGACATGACTCACAAACAGGGACATGGGGGAGGGGGTTATTGGTGTGTATGTGTGGAGGGGGGGTCCCGGGGGGGGTTATTGGTGTGTATGTGTGGAGGGGGGGTCCCGGGGGGGGTTATTGGTGTGTATGTGTGGAGGGGGGGTCCCGGGGGGGTTATTGGTGTGTATGTGTGAGGGGGGGGGTTATTGGTGTGTATGTGTGGAGGGGGGGGGTTATTGGTGTGTATGTGTGGAGGGGGGTCCGGGGGGGGGTTATTGGTGTGTATGTGTTGAGGGGGGGGTTATTGGTGTGTATGTGTGGAGGGGGGGTCCCGGGGGGGTTATTGGTGTGTATGTGTGGAGGGGGGGTCCCGGGGGGGGTTATTGGTGTGTATGTGTGGAGGGGGGGTCCCGGGGGGGGTTATTGGTGTGTATGTGTGGAGGGGGGGTCCCGGGGGGGTTATTGGTGTGTATGTGTGGAGGGGGGGTCCCGGGGGGGGGTCCCCAGACTGCATGGAGGGAGGATATATTAATACATGGTGTCTATACACAGACTGCTCCCTCTCCTCCTCAAAGACAAAGAATCCGGAAATCCAGGGCATCCAAGCTGGCACAGAATGCCACAACACAGGGGGGGGGGGCACAGAATGCCACAACACAGGGGGGGGGGGGCACAGAATGCCACAACACAGGGGGGGGGCACAGAATGCCACAACACAGGGGGGGGGCACAGAATGCCACAACACAGGGGGGGGGCACAGAATGCCACAACACAGGGGGGGGGCACAGAATGCCACAACACGGGGGGGGGGGGCACAGAATGCCACAACACAGGGGGGGGGCACAGAATGCCACAACACAGGGGGGGGGGGCACAGAATGCCACAACACACAGGGGGGGGGACAGAATGCCACAACACGGGGGGGCACAGAATGCCACAACACGGGGGGGCACAGAATGCCACAACACAGGGGGGGGGCACAGAATGCCACAACACAGGGGGGGGGCACAGGAGGAATCCGAGGGTTTATGGGGTCATTTTACAGGAAGGTAAATATATATAACTGTTTATGTGTATAAACAGTAACAAAAATACAAAATTCGAGAGAGGAGAAATGAACAAACTAATAAAAATAGAGGTAAATGAGAAAATAGAGCGAGAGGGATAAGGCGAGGAGGAGAGGGATAAGGCGAGGAGGAGAGGGATAAGGCGAGGAGGAGAGGGATAAGGCGAGGAGGAGAGGGATAAGGCGAGGAGGAGAGGGATAAGGCGAGGAGGAGAGGGATAAGGCGAGGAGAAGAGGGATAAGGCGAGGAGGAGAGGGATAAGGCGAGGAGGAGAGGCATAAGGCGAGGAGGAAAGGGATAAGGCGAGGAGGAGAGGGATAAGGCGAGGAGGAGAGGCATAAGGCGAGGAGGAGAGGGATAAGGCGAGGAGGAGAGGGATAAGGCGAGGAGGAGAGGCATAAGGCGAGGAGAGAGGATAAGGCGAGGAGGAGAGGGATAAGGCGAGGAGGAGAGGATAAGGCGAGGAGGAGAGGGATAAGGCGAGGAGGAGAGGGATAAGGCGAGGAGGAGAGCATAAGGCGAGGAGGAGAGGCATAAGGCGAGGAGGAGAGGCATAAGGCGAGGAGGAGAGGCATAAGGCGAGGAGGAGAGGCATAAGGCGAGGAGGAGAGGGATAAGGCGAGGAGGTGAGGGATAAGGCGAGGAGGTGAGGGAAGGCGAGGAGGAGAGGGATAAGGCGAGGAGGAGAGGGATAAGGCGAGGAGGAGAGGGATAAGGCGAGGAGGTGAGGGATAAGGCGAGGAGGAGAGGCATAAGGCGAGGAGGAGAGGGATAAGGCGAGGAAGAGAGGCATAAGGCGAGGAGGAGAGGCATAAGGCGAGGAGAGAGGATAAGGCGAGGAGGAGAGGATAAGGCGAGGAGGAGAGGGATAAGGCGAGGAGGAGAGGGATAAGGCGAGGAGGAGAGGGATAAGGCGAGGAGGAGAGGCATAAGGCGAGGAGGAGAGGCATAAGGCGAGGAGGAGAGGCATAAGGCGAGGAGGAGAGGCATAAGGCGAGGAGGAGAGGGATAAGGCGAGGAGGAGAGGGATAAGGCGAGGAGGAGAGGGATAAGGCGAGGAGGAGAGGGATAAGGCGAGGAGGAGAGGCATAAGATGAGGAGGAGAGGCATAAGGCGAGGAGGAGAGGCATAAGGCGAGGAGGAGATGGATAAGGCGAGGAGGAGAGGGATAAGGCGAGGAGGAGAGGGATAAGGCGAGGAGGAGAGGCATAAGGCGAGGAGGAGAGGCATAAGGCGAGGAGGAGAGGGATAAGGCGAGGAGGAGAGGGATAAGGCGAGGAGGAGAGGCATAAGGCGAGGAGGTGAGGCATAAGGCGAGGAGGTGAGGGATAAGGCGAGGAGGTGAGGGATAAGGCGAGGAGGAGAGGCATAAGGCGAGGAGGAGAGGGATAAGGCGAGGAGGAGAGGCATAAGGCGAGGAGGTGAGGGATAAGGCGAGGAGGTGAGGCATAAGGCGAGGAGGTGAGGCATAAGGCGAGGAGGAGAGGCATAAGGCGAGGAGGTGAGGGATAAGGCGAGGGAAGGTACACACATACTGCCTTATATGGGAAGCCACACACACACACAGCCACCACACGGAGATATGGACACATAGATTGACCTACATACACACACACACACAAATATATTGTTCTACACACATATACATTGAGCTACAAAGATACTGACCCGAATAGAACTAGTGACATATACTGTATGTATAAACAATAACCTAAACATAAATACACACAGTGACCTAACAGAGAGACCTATACACACACAGGTCTATTCTCTAAAGGTGAAACTCAGGAGAGAATTCTAGGTCAAAATAATCGATTTGGAAAGTGAGAAATGGGAGAATTTTTCTGGTTTGGTTATTTTGACCTAGAATTTTCACTTCTCCTGAGTTTCACCTTTTGATGAATAGACCTGTATGTGTATATAGACATATCTGTAACTATGGATCTACCCATCCCTATCTGTGTCACAATCTATCTCTGTATCTAGATGTAGCTGTATCTCTACCTGTACATGTGTATCAATCTCTAGGTATGAAAATATGGATCTATAAATATTCTGGAAGATTCTCCTGTTCCATTTGTTATGTGTCACATGAAAATTATCGGTCAGGAGATCCCCACACTCTGGCCTATATAGACACACACATATATACATACTGTATATATGTACTAACAGCTGATCCACTGATCGATCACAAATTCATAGTGACAGGAATTAAAACAATGCACTTTATTAAAGTATGGTGCAACAATTCTGTGACAATTACGTTATTTACTAATTTTCCATCTTGTCACTAGGTGTTTCTTACCACTATTTGCATAGTGGATTTTTCATACTGTATACATGTACACACCCACCCAATGGGCTATATGTATGTATATGTAATCACACCCTCTACTATATAGCTCATTTATGTATAAACACACTCTCAGATATATATATATATACATACATATACACACACACACACACGGTGTGTGTACATGCTGCTGTGGTGCTGGTGAGGTACACGCTTGTGGATAATGTCGGGATGGAGTGTAGAGCTGCATTACTGGCACCATGAATCCTCAGCATCTTGTGTTTAATGATGTGCAGTGACACAGCCCTGAGCAAACAGCACACACTGCCCCAACTGCACCGGGGAAACAGGTTCTTTGATAGATCACACCCTGCAACCCAGCCAAAAAGCACAGCCCAGCCAGGGGCTTATCTACTAAACAGCACAGCCCAGCCAGGGGCCTATCTACTGAACAGCACAGCCCAGCCAGGGGCCTATCTACTGAACAGCACAGCCCAGCCAGCGGCATATTTACTAAACTTGCCAGCCAAAAAGCCCAGTCCAGCCAGGGGCATATCTACTAAACATGCCAGCCAAAAAGCACAGCCCAGCCAGGGGCATATCTACATCTACTAAACAGCCCAGCCAAAAAGAACAGCCCAGCCAGGGGCTTATTCACACACACATCTTTATAATAGATATATCTAAGTGTGTGAGACTAGGGATGAGCTGGCGGTTCGATGCGAACATGAGTTCGCATCGAACATAGGCCATTTGACCGTTCGAACAGCGAATATTTCCCGTGTTCGCCCACAATGCACTTTTCCACTGGCCTGAAGCTCGTAATTGGCTACAGCCTTGCACCTGACCACAGGTCAGGTGCAAGACAGGTGCAAGACTATGCCAATCAGGGCTCAGAGTCCTGATTGGGCAAATTTTGCCCAATCATGGGCTCATAGAGCCAAGTCCCGCAGCACACCATATGAGGCTTCCCCGCAGCCCCAGCGTGTGTTTGTTGCAGGAGTGAATCAGAGAGGAGATTGTTGCATATCAGGCTGTATCACTGAGTTATACCAGAGTTCTGGAAATTTTAATCTGTGTGTTGGGCCTGCCAGCTATCAGGGTGTGAAGACACTAGCTGGCACCAAAGGCCCAATATTTGGGTGCACTGACACTGACGCGTGTACCAGATTCATATCATTTTAATATTTGAATGCAGAGTCCACCCCTGTACTCTTCCACAATACCTCAGAAGGGTTACGGTGTGACGGCACTAGAGGCCCAATTTTAATGCACCTATTGTTACTTTCATCCAAAGCCTGCATAAGTTTCACCATAATTTAGGCAAAAAAAAAAATCACTAAACTTGTTCTGCGTGTCCTAAAACGTCTCCTTTTCATACAGGCTGCCGCTCCAAGCAGATGTTTATGAATGGATCAGCGCTGCGGAATATGCTGGCGCTTTATAAATAAAGAATAATAATAATTAAAGGAAAAGCATTTACCGTCATTTGAAATGTGATTTTGTTTTTCTTTTTAAATGTTTCTATACATCCTACAAATCCGCCACTTCACGGGCAGGTTATGGGGACCTCCTAGGCACGATATTTGAAGGAATTTTTCGTTTTTATTCTTAACCCTTATTTCATGGAAAACTCACTGTTCCTTTAAAAACGTTTTTTTTTTTTAACTTTTTGTCCTTGTTTCCTGTCCCCCAGGGCACTACCCCGGACCCCCATACACCTTTTATGGCAAATATCTAGCTTATATGCCCTCTTGGAGGACACTCTAAAAACCAAATTTTCAGCCCCATTGACTTGTATGGAATTCGGATCGTGTTTGCGTCTGAAATCGAACTTTTTTCAAATGTTCGAATGCGAACCGAATACGGGGGTGTTTGGCTCATCCCTATGTGAGACCTGTGTCATACACACACACACACACACACACACGTTTTAGGCTATTTTCCCTGCTTTAAAAATTGCCATTTTTGGTTGTGATGGTGTGTGTGTCTGTCTGTGTGTGTGTGTCTGTGTGTCTGTGTCTGTGTGTGCGTCTGTGTCTGTCTGTGTGTGTGTCTGGTGCCAGCCTGTGTTTGCCCATTAGAACTCACAAATAACCGGGGAGACATGGCAGAGGAGCAGATAGAAGAGGTAGGGGATGTGAATGACGTCAGTTGGTCTGTGCGCACACAGCAGGACTAGTGACGTCAGAGGCCGAGTGAAGCTGCTCGTGTCCTGACACCTGAAACCGGGGAATTATCCGGGAGATTTTCCGCCTGATTATCTGGAACAGGATTAACAGAGTCCTGCCAGGGTCATCATTAACCCCCTCCCCACTGGGCCAGGCAGAAACTGCTGAATGGCATCTTTAACCCCTCCTGGACCAGGCATGTACTGCGGCTACGTCATCATTAACCCCCAAGCAAGTACTAATGTCAGGGCATCATTAACCCTTGCAGTAACCGCTTCTACGTCATCATTAACCCTAATCCATCTTGAAAAGGACAACAGCACCCAGCACTGGTTAAAGGGGATCCCTGCATGACGTCATAGAATGGAGGAGATCTCAGCATTCCCCCACTAAGGGTTAATAAATAAATGGCCTGTTAACCCTCGGAATGCCGGGTAGAGCGCGCCACAATCTTATTAATGACACTTTATTACAATAAACAAAGGGAGATGGGTTTAACCCCTTGTAAACCAGTGCAAAAATAGGGGTTTTAACCCCTTGTAAACCAGTGCAAAGAGATGTTTAACCCCTTGTAAACCAGTGCAAAAAGAGGGGTTTTAACCCCTGTAAACCAGTGCAAAAAGAGATGTTTAACCCCTTGTAAACCAGTGCAAAGAGATGTTTAACCCCTTGTAAACCAGTGCAAAAAGAGGGGTTTTAACCCCTGTAAACCAGTGCAAAAAGAGATGTTTAACCCCTTGTAAACCAGTGCAAAGAGATGTTTAACCCCTTGTAAACCAGTGCAAAAAGAGGGGTTTTAACCCCTGTAAACCAGTGCAAAAAGAGATGTTTAACCCCTTGTAAACCAGTGCAAAGAGATGTTTAACCCCTTGTAAACCAGTGCAAAAAGAGGGGTTTTAACCCCTGTAAACCAGTGCAAAAAGAGATGTTTAACCCCTTGTAAACCAGTGCAAAGAGATGTTTAACCCGCATTAATAGAAATACTGTTGTATCTGATTTAATAATCATTTATTTATTTATAAACATTGTGTCTCTTCACTAACCTTTCAGAATCTGAGCTTCCTGCTCCATGATGAGGCTGAATCCAGGGGGGGGGGGGGGATATAAATAATATATGGTCACATGGTGATACAGGTGGGCTCTGACCAAAGACTTAACCCGCTGTGCTCTGCCTCCCCTCATGTCTGCCGAATCCTTAACCCTTAATGTTCTGGAATTACATCTAGAGTCACCGGATTCCTGGACACACATTATGTATTCATGCTGATGGGCAGTGCATGAAAAATGCCGCCCTGTAACATGTATAATCCATACACTGCAGGTAAGGAATCCCAGGTGACCTGCCTTGATTTCCTTCCTGCAGAATATGAATTATACATGTTGCAGGGCAGCACTTTTCCCTGTGCTTTCCCTCTGCATGAAATAGAAATATATGTGTCCAGGAAAACAAGAGCAAACCAGCAACCAGAACTACATCTCCCATGATGCTTGGTCACCTATTAATTTAGCTTAGCCTTGTGGGAAATGTAGTTTGTAAATCATCTCTATTTCAGAGGTCGCGACCCCTGGCATGGGGGGGGGCAGCAGCTATAACTTTACCGGACACACACACCTGCCAGGTCGGCCATGTTTTCCTGGACACATAATATATTCATGCTGATGGGCAGTGCATGAAAAAATGCTGCCCTGCAACATGTATAATCCATTTGCTGCAGGCAAGAAATCAAGGAATCCCAGATGTGCTGCCTGGATTTCCTTCCTCCAGCGTATGAATTACACATGTTGCAGGGCAGCACTCCCAGCATGGGAGCCCCACATCTATACAGAGTATATGAGTCAGGCGCCGGGATCAGAAGCCGCTCCTGCCATATCCCAATGTCTATGTAGATGGGGGAGGGGGGGGGAATTGGGCCATTTATTTCCCCCCCCCCCCCCGTTATCTTTTATTCTTCTCCCCTGTACAATCCGTCCTGCCGGTAAATCATCTCCGGTCGTTTGTTCGCAGCTTGGTTTCACGCCCGGAGCGGCGCCCTTCCCAAATCCTCGCTTGCTTTCTTGTTTTTGCCATGTCGGGCGACCCAAAATGAGTGTAAGCTCCCCGGGTCACCTTCTTTCTTTGATTATTAGCTATACACACCGCAGCAGCAGGATGACCAGCGCAAAAGGCAGCTTGACCTGTTTGTGGGGTTAAATGACCTCAGCATGTAAGCTGTGACATCATCAAGGCCTTTGGAAGCTGCCGGGCCCTCGTGGAACCACAAGATGTTTGATACATTCGAGTGAAGGGTCATCAAGCTTCATACAGATGGGACTGGCGAATGTCCTCCAGGACGGCGCCGTCACTGGGAGAAGGAACATTCCGGAGCTGTGCCTGGGATAGTTGGCCATTGTGGAGCCGTCTCGGAGCTCGAAACAAACCCACAATGTGTCCACGTTGTGTCGTGTTGCTGGTTTTAGGCCTCCAGTCTACACACACACCAAAGCACCACTTGGAGCCCACGTCTGCCACCAGGCGGGTGAGGATTCCATGCAGTATGTTGGTGGACGCGTGGCCTGGAGGATGGGAACAGCCAACATCTCGTTAATAAATCCGCCGTGTCCACCCGGTAATCACCGAAACGGCCGCAAGAACAAACCTCCATAAGTGACAGCTGCTGGCCGCCCAATGTTCCTGCAGACTCCGTAACCCTAATGTGCAACATAAATGTACAGGAGGAAGCAGGAGCAGAAATAATCCCCCCACCCCACCCCCACCCGGGAGTTTATTGAAGCACAGCGGTGGGGGGTAAATTGGCCAATAATGGGTTTTTTCAGAGAATAATGTGGATTGGGTTTGACAGATGTCAGGCTCTCGCCGGGGGGGGGGGGGGGATGCGCCCCTTTCACTCGGTCTTGTTGAAAGAGATGCAGGTAAAAGCGCAACAACGAAAATCACTGAAGCCAAGAGACACCCGGGGGCCCTCGGTGACCAATAACGAGTATTCTCTGAAACCATGTGCCCAAAACCGCAATCATCGCGTCCCAGGGGCGCCCTTACCTGCAAGCACAACCTTAAACCTACTGTGCCACGCAATCTGCACCTGTGCCACGCAATCTGCACCTGTGCCACGCCAGCAGGGGGCAACAAGGTCATGATCCTCCAGGAGGAGCCTGAAAGCCAAGATGAAGAGGTCTATCCCCTCCATCCAGAGGTGGACGTGGTACTTCTTTCCAGTTCTGTTTTTGGACAACTGGGATGTTAATTGGCTGCATTTCATTGGTTGGGAAAGTGATACAAGGTGGCAATGAGCGTATACCTTCAGCCAGGCCTGGGCGCCAGGTGTGGGAAAGGTTCGACCAGGGCCAGTGACGCAAGATACCATAATATCCCGTGTAAATGGTGGCAGCGGTGGGATCCTTCAATGTTCATTCAGTTTATTATCAGTGAAAACCAGAGCTGGGAATCCTGCCTGAGGTCTTGGTCTGCGGCCGTACGCGTGCGCTGAAAGGGTGTCTGCACGCGGCTTTGCTCCCGCACTCACAGGTTTAGGGCCGTCTACAGTTTTGGGTTTTTACTTTGATCATGAACCGTAATAAGAGCAATATATACGCGCACACGTAAAGGTGACGGCGCACAGCTAGACCCCTGCCCCCTCACTGCCTTTAACCCTTTGTAGAGCAGAGACAAAGAAATGACGAGAACCCCAAAAGCAACACCCCCCCCCCCGAGCCTGTAGGCACAGAAATCCGCACAGGTTCTCCATCAGTGGGAAGAGCTAAAGGCAAAGCAGCTGGGGAGCTGGCTGCTCAAACTGCACCGTCATGGCAGAACATCCCAGCCATCTCCAGCCTTTGTGGGGCTCAGACCATGCTTCATGTTTTTAGCTTCACAGAGCAAAAGTGCGCCGCTGCAGGCTCATGCCTACTTTGTCCCATTGTAAATCCTGCCCTGCACGCAACGCCGATATGTTGTACCGTTTTAACCCCAACCATAAAGGAGACCAGATCACAGTAATATCATCATGCTGCAAAAAGAATGGCCGTCATTCTGTCGAGAGCAAGTCTTCTCTGGGCTCCTCCTGCAGCGCTCACGGACAGATTGCAAGCTCTGCAGCACAGAGACGGATTAATGGAGTTTTCACATTTAAGACTCCGTACTTTGCCCTCCCTGTGTGCAGCAGCGAGATGTGCAGCAGCGAGCCGTAGATTCCTCGCCGCAGCCCCCCCCCCAGCAGAAAGTGGAGACTAGATTCCTACATCCTCTCCTGCAAACAACAGGGACGTAGTATATGAGACGACAGCTCCCGGATACTTGCACTCGGCACAAACCCATCACCCGCTGCAGAGGTTAACAGCGACTGCAGTTGGGTTTGAAGGAGCTGAAGCGGCAGGAAACCCTCCCCCCCCCCATCCAGGGCTATTTTCAGGGTTAAACAGCTTCTTCTAAGTTGTGGTTTCCGGGACGTCTTCAAAAAACAAAAATAAAAGCAATGATTCAATGTATCACAACGCGGAGCCGCAGCAGAGACTTGTGCACAGAGGACAGGACGAGGCAGCGCGGCAGAGACTCGTGCACAGAGGACAGGACGAGGCAGCGAGGCAGAGACTCGTGCACAGAGGACAGGACGAGGCAGCGCGGCAGAGACTCGTGCACAGAGGACAGGACGAGGCAGCGCGGCAGAGACTCGTGCACAGAGGACAGGACGAGGCAGCGCGGCAGAGACTCGTGCACAGAGGACAGGACGAGGCAGAGACTCGTGCACAGAGGACAGGACGAGGCAGCGCGGCAGAGACTCGTGCACAGAGGACAGGACGAGGCAGCGCGGCAGAGACTCGTGCACAGAGGACAGGACGAGGCAGCGCGGCAGAGACTCGTGCACAGAGGACAGGACGAGGCAGCGCGGCAGAGACTCGTGCACAGAGGACAGGACGAGGCAGCGCGGCAGAGACTCGTGCAAAGGTGGACACGACGAGGCAGCGCGGCAGAGACTCGTGCACAGAGGACAGGACGAGGCAGCGCGGCAGAGACTCGTGCACAGAGGACAGGACGAGGCAGCGCGGCAGAGACTCGTGCACAGAGGACACGACGAGGCAGCGCGGCAGAGACTCGTGCGCGGCAGAGACTCGTGCAAAGGTGGACACAGCAGCACAAACGCTGCGTTAAGGTGCATTATCTGGACCAGAGAGACCGGCAGATCCTCCACCGACCAGGCGAACCCCAAAAGCACAGCACAGCTCCTAACGCAAGGGCGTCGCAGGGACATGGAAGTGATAAACAAGACCTCCAAAAGATGGGACCTAAAAAAGGTGCACAAGCCGGACTGATGGGCCATGGCTGATTACCGTTTCCTCATCCCACATACACAGGTGGGGGGGGGGCGTCATTACCTGTGAGGCGCATGGTGACCCATCAGTCCTGAAACCCGACCAGGAAAACCGCCCTCACACCGGACTGAACCCAGAGCCAGTTTATATTTAGCAGCTGTAATTAGGGGGGGGGGGGTGTAACAGAGGCCCCCCCGATGAAGCCGGGGGCCACCACCAACCAAATACATAAGAATCATATAACAAAACACAATCTCCATTTAATATTTACATCCAGGCAACTACAGGAAGCATGAAACAGGTCTAATAGCAGCATGTTCTAGAACTCTGATACGTAGACTTTGCTTTTATATATAATATATATATGTACATACACTATATACACAGACGAGAAACGCAGGAAAAATACAAAAGTCATGTTCAATAAGAAAAAAGCATCAGAATCCCCTCCGGAAGAACGTCACGGGGACTCGACGCGCGTAACAACCCAACCGGACCGAGGAGGAGGAGACGCCGGCTTGGCATTTCCACCACGTACAAATAAATATTGCGGCCTTGGCTTAAGCAGAGACGACCCGACCCTCGCTCGATGCGAGACCCCCCCCCCCCACACACTCGTTACTCCATTACGTGCTTCATTGGGGCGGAGTCACTGGACGCGCCGGTGTCGGCTTCTACTCTGATCATGGAAGGCAGGTGCAGGGAACCCAACTGGTGGCACCATCAACACGCACAAAAACAGGGATTATATTCATTACTCAAACTAGAACGCAGCCGAGACGTCCTACTCGTCGTCTCTGTAAACATAGACGCCACCCACACCGTAACCCCGGGGAGACGGTCACACCGTTATATACTCCTTGAAAGTCACGGTGAGGCAGTTAGCCGTGACGTCCGTAATAACAATATTTCCAAAAAACGGCCTGAACTCTGCCAGTGGCTCCTCACTCACAGCATCCACATCAATGGGCTGGGTGGACACTTTGGGCACGTGGGCCTTGTCACGGTCCTGGTCGCGGTCACACCTAGACTTCACGCAGCGTAAATCAATGGGCTCATCCAGGTCAGAATCCAAAAGAATTATCTCCGGCTCTTGGATGGAGGCTTTAGGAGAACCTGAGCTGGTCAGGTCGTCAAGACGACCAGGGGCACTGGCGGTCCTAGACGTCAGTGACTTCTTGTAAGGTTCCTGCTCCCCATTAGTCTCTGTGAGACACCTCTTCCTAGGATTAAAATAAGTCACCTCTTTAGTAGCTTCTCTCCGTGAAGACAGAGGGCTAGTTGTGCTGGACCATGAGCTAGGGTCTTTCTTGGTGGTGAGCTGCAGAGGCTGATCATGAGTGGAGTCAGCTGCAGAGTAAGTCCTCTGTAAGCCGGTCAGCTGTACAGGCGCCGTGTCCCCAGCACCTTTACTTTCATTTATCCTAATCCTGGATTCCACCCGTTTCTTCCAGTGCTCCAGTTTCTCGTCTGCCGGCTTCAAAGTCCGCTCTCCAGTCGACGTGCTTTGGGCTTCCACCCTCCTCGCTGGCTCGATCGACTCGCATTCCTCTTCCGAGGATTTGATTTTTACAGACTGGAGCCCGTTCTCCATGTATTTACTCATCACGATGACAATCCGCCCGTTCTTATTTTTGTTTTTAACAATTTTCATTTTGCCCCCAATCCCATTGCCGGTGGCTTCCTTGGAGGTGGACGATCCGTTGGACAGGCCATTTTTTTCTACCCCATTTGCAACAGGACTCGTTCCATTTTTCACCTGAGTCCCCAACTCCACCGATGGACTGTGCGTCCAAGAGTCCTTGTGCCAGTAACTGCGATCCACGGACACCTGAGAGTCTTTAGAGGACGCATACTGGTCATGTTTCTTGGGGTCCGGCTGGTAGTGATGATGTTTCTTGCTGTTGAGTTGATAATAGTATTTCCGTTTATTACTTGAGCGGTGCTTCTCCGAGTGGTCCTTCCCATTGGGCTGGTACTGGTGGTGCTTCTTGCTGTTCAGTTGGTACTGGTGAGGTTGAGTCTTTGTGATGGATCCCATGTCCAGTTTCGTTCTGTTCTCCGCCAACGAATCTTGTAGATCACTCAAGACATTTGACCGACGGGCAAAAGATGACAACTGCAAGAAAAAGGAGATGTCAGGCAAAAATTTAACTAAAGCCTCTTCCATGAGACATCTCGAACAGAAGACAGGAGAACTCCCCCACCGCGCACATAGAATGTCAAAGGACAACTTCAAAGCACAAGAGTAAACAAACAGTGCACGACTTATTACCCGAGGGTGTTCTACCTACAGAACCAAGGAACCTAGGAGGAACCGTGAGCGGAGAAGGCCCAGACTGACAGACCATGTCTATTTGCATGAATTATTCTGCTCAGGAACGCTCGAAAACATACTCTCTGGTCATGGCAGGGCATTCCAGGATGTGCAGGACAAACCGGTGACATCGACAGCAGCCACAAGGAATACCAAAACAGGCGGAGGACTAGAGCGCTTAACCACATTCATGCATTTAGTGTTGGCTTATCGATACACCCCCCCCCCCAACAGAAAATCAAACGGCCTTACCGCAGGGTGGTGTTTAGGTTTGGGTCCGCGCTTCCTGTAGACCTGTTCTTGTCTTTCTCTGAAACCAACAAAAGTGTAATTTTAGGCGATCCGTCGCAGCGATTCACAAACAGCAATTTTGTTTGATGGTTCCAGAATAAAAGGCGACACCTTGAGAGTCACCACCACATCTTAAAAATCTGCAGAAGGTTCCGGAGTTTTATGTAGCCTAGATGTGAATATCTATATACTGCTCATCCCAGATACCCGTCCAGTCGAGCCTCACCGGACAATCCCCTCGAGCGTTTCATACAGGAGCGCGGTGGACATGCAGCTAGTTGATCGATTCACTAGAAGACCATTAATGGATCTCCAGGTAGGATCCAGACAGAATTGATTTAGAGGAGGATCCACCACAATCTCTGCCTTCTGTAGAATATTGGTGCATCTTCCAAACCAACTGATTAAGTCTTGCTGTGTCCCTCAGAAAGGTGGGTCATGCCTTGACTGATGATAGGTACACCGTGTCAACAGCCATGGCCAGATGTTTTGGAGCTAGATCTCCCATGGTCACTTGGCTTGAGCCTCGTTGGAAATTTAGCTCCATAACATCTGGGGGGGGGGGCATAGATGCCGAGCCTTGACCTTTCACCAGAAGAGGCATCAACAAGCAAGGTCAACCAAGAAAAACCCGTCTAACCATGGTAGAGCATTTATGAAACAAGGAAGAGCAGTCGAGTCGACTCCGTTTATCATTTTGTTTGTTTTGAATGAGTAACCAGAATGCGAGAATTCGGTCCTAAAGCACCAGGTCTAACTCGGAACAAGGGATCGGAGTCACCATGGACCATGTCTGCAGGATAACGGCAGTAAAGAGGTTACAGTGAACTCTAGATGTCAAACCCGGTTGGCACGAGGTCTCCAGCCTGTGGGAAATGCCAGCAGACTGGCACAAGCCGCTGGTGCCAAGGACTCAAGGTGTGGACGCCATGCTAATGGTGTGACTAGGATGTGGAGGACTGTCCCCATGAAACCCAACGCCTGGAGAACCTTTTCTATAGAAACTTTATCCATCAAAATAAATAGCTGGCAGAGAATGGAAACTTCTCTGGCTCCATGAAACCATCGCCCACAGGGGGACCTCGCATGCCAGGATGGGAGAAGAACCCAAATCGCCCTTATATAAAATATGTCAACATCTGGAGGCCGATCCAAGGACAGATTGCTGAGGGCTCCTAGAACTTGGCGTCACTCCGCACAGATTCACCTGCACCCGGTTTCCAGAAGGGTGTAGACCCGCTCTTGTGCTTTGAAGACACTCCGGAACGTTCTACCATTACATTAGCAAAGCATCTGCAGCAAACACGGAACCCTCTGCAGATGAAAGGCTCCAGGAAGACGCGTTTACACAGGAACAACCTGGAGACAGAGGGAGGACGTGACGGCGAGTGAGGAGGACGCAGCGCGGCCGTCCCACCTCTTACCTGTCCTGAAAGGCAACCAAGAGCCGCGGGTCGAGGATGTTCTCCTCCGGTTCCCACGTGTTGTACCTAAAAACAAAAACCCAAACCGTTAAAGTCCATCACACGCCCCATCTGGCTAATCAACAGTGTGGGGGGGCGCACGTTCCCAGGAGCCCCGACACAAAACGACCCCCTATTACAAGCGACGTCTGCACATAGCATCCAGGAGGAAGCAGCACCGGAGCCGGGCGACACATCTCACCCCACTTCAAGAAGAGCCACCAGCTGCGCCACAACCATGGACTTCCACAAGAGGACGGTCACACACGTTAAGGTGTCCCCTCGTCTACACATACAAACCGCTCACAGACCCCCCCGTGCAGCCAACAAACCCCTCCACCGCATAGGGCACCCCCCACCCTGCGCAAGGGGAACCCCAAAGACCCGCTGCCTTCACCCCATGCAGGGGGCGCCCCACAAACCGGCGGGTGAGCTGTGCAGTGAGGGGGGTGGCAGGGTCAGTTGCAGCGGGTAATGGCTGGCAGGAGTTGGAGGAGGGGGGGGGGAGAAATGAGGCAGAGCAGGAGATTTCCCCCCCCCACGCCGCTGCCGACTGAAACCGTTAACCCTTTACTTGCGAAGTAAATGAGCTACAGCTGATAGGGGAGCGAAGGGTTAACCCTCTGCAAACACAAACGAGAGAGAAGCCTCCGGTCACAGGGAGAGGAGCCGGTCCTGGGGAGCAACCAAGCCGGACGATGGGGGGGCCGGGCAGCTTAGTGTGCGCAAAGTGCTGCCAGTTTGGGGGCAGGCAAGGAGCAGTTTGGGGGGCTGGCAGCACAGGGGGCAGGCTGGGGCAGCTGGCAGCACAGGGGGCAGGCTGGGGCAGCTGGCAGCACAGGGGGCAGGCTGGGGCAGCTGGCAGCACAGGGGGCAGCTGGCAGCACAGGGGGCAGGCTGGGGCAGCTGGCAGCACAGGGGGCAGGCTGGGGCAGCTGGCAGCACAGGGGGCAGGCTGGGGCAGCTGGCAGCACAGGGGGCAGGCTGGGGCAGCTGGCAGCACAGGGGGCAGGCTGGGGCAGCTGGCAGCACAGAAGGCAGGCTGGGGCAGCTGGCAGCACAGGGGGCAGGGAGGGGAGCTGGCAGCACAGGGGGCAGGGAGGGCAGCACAGGGGGCAGGGAGGGCAGCACAGGGGGCAGGGAGGGCAGCACAGGGGGCAGGGAGGGCAGCACAGGGGGCAGGGAGGGCAGCACAGGGGGCAGGCTGGGGCAGCACAGGGGGCAGGCTGGGGCAGCACAGGGGGCAGGCTGGGGCAGCACAGGGGGCAGGCTGGGGCAGCTGGCAGCACAGGGTGGGGGAGGGGGTGATGCCATGCAGTGGTGTATCGGCGCCTCCCATGCGGAGCTCCGGATGATGTCACGGCGTGACGTTATAACGAAGTGCAGCAATAAATCCATGTCAGGACATTCTCGGCGACATGAGGCGATACAGGGGGGGGGGTGTCTCACCTGGAGGACCAGCCTCTCCATTTCACCAGATATTCCACCCGGCCCTGCGGACACACAGACAGATACAGGTCACACTCCGCTCCGCGGGCCCAGACCCCTCCCTCCTCCCCCCTTTGCGGATCGGGCTCACCTTGCGGATCCGCTTCTTGTCGATGCTCTCCACGGCGAACACGTGCTCCCCGGCGGCCGGCAGCTCCATGCCCCGCACCGGGCGCACCGTGACTCCCGCACAGACTGAGCTGCCGCGCGCCTGCACTGCCTACTCAAAGACCACCGCCACGCCCCCGGGGAGGGGCTCACACCTGTCACCGCACACCATAGGCCAGAGCAGACCGGGACACACCCACTCACAGCAGCAACACTGCCTGAGAGACAGGGGGGGGGGGGGGTGGGGAACAGAAGAGGGGGGGGGAGACATCGTGGGGGTTCAGGCTGTGTATTAGGGCCCCCTGTATTGTGGGGGTTCAGGCTGTGTATTAGGGGGCCCCTGTATTGTGGGGGTTCAGGCTGTGTATTAGGGGGGCCCCTGTATTGTGGGGGTTCAGGCTGTGTATTAGGGGCCCCTGTATTGTGGGGGTTCAGGCTGTGTATTAAGGGCCCCTGTATTGTGGGGGTTCAGTTTGTGTATTCGGGCCCCCTGTATTGTGGGGGTTCAGTTTGTGTATTAGGGCCCCCTGTATTGTGGGGGTTCAGGCTGTGTATTAGGGGCCCCGTGTATTGTGGGGTTCAGTCTGTGTATTAGGGCCCCCTGTATTGTGGGGGTTCAGGCTGTGTATTAGGGGCCCCTGTATTGTGGGGGTTCAGTCTGTGTATTAGGGGCCCCTGTATTGTGGGGGTTCAGGCTGTGTATTAGGGGCCCCTGTATTGTGGGGGTTCAGTTTGTGTATTAGGGCCCCCTGTATTGTGGGGTTCAGGCTGTGTATTAGGGGCCCCGTGTATTGTGGGGTTCAGTCTGTGTATTAGGGCCCCCTGTATTGTGGGGGTTCAGGCTGTGTATTAGGGGGGCCCCTGTATTGTGGGGGTTCAGGCTGTGTATTAGGGGCCCCGTGTATTGTGGGGTTCAGTCTGTGTATTAGGGCCCCCTGTATTGTGGGGGTTCAGGCTGTGTATTAGGGCCCCCTGTATTGTGGGGGTTCAGGCTGTGTATTCAGGAATTAAGTTGGTTTAACCCTTTCAGGTAGCTGCTGAGTTACTGGGAGCTTGAGGGTTAATACAGAGCCTGGATATAATGTTTTATATAATCGGATTCCGAGCTGTATCTAACGCTGAATAATATGATAAAACACCGGGGGTGCAAAGTTCTCCAGCATGCAGGGGGTTAATAAGTAGATGTATCCAGCCCTGAACCTTTCTGGACAAAGAGCTTTTTATTCA
Organism: Leptobrachium leishanense; assembly: GCA_009667805.1. Lineage (NCBI taxonomy): Eukaryota > Metazoa > Chordata > Amphibia > Anura > Megophryidae > Leptobrachium > Leptobrachium leishanense. The sequence goes on from CM019074.1 coordinate 105,421,224, forward strand.
AAAACATGCTGAGTAGATTGTAAGCTCCTGTGTTGCCTCATTAAGTCACGTTCGCGTCGCATCACGTCACGTCGCGTCGCATCACGTCACGTCGCGTGGCTTTATGTAAATATTATTCTGAGATAATGAATTAATTAACATGAATTTTATGCTTTAAATAGTTTTCGTGTATCGGATTCTCCTGCACAGAAATATCACTGGGGTGAAAGGCTGTAAACTCTAGATGGCGTCCCATTATCTGGCGCAATGTCACACGGGGTCTGCATTATCAGCAAACAGGCAGAAATATCAATATTTCCCAGGAAAGGGTCTCCCCTCTTTGTATGAAGCCTCTGATTAAAGCCGTCTTGTTCTCACAGAATATTCCCGAGCCGGGGTCCGGCCTGTAATTCAACGTCTGCACCAGGACCCGAGCCACCACTTACAGGATCCATTCACACACTGATCTCCCTGCAACAAGCATCTTACCAACACGCCAGGGAAACACACAGTCAGGATCCATTCACACACTGATCTCCCTGCAGCAAGCATCTTACCAACACTCCATGGAAACACACAGTCAGGATCCATTCACACACTGATCCCTGCAGCAAGCATCTTACCAACACTCCATGGAAACACACCGCCAGGATCCATTCATACACTGATCTCCCTGCAGCAAGCATCTTACCACACTCCATGGAAACACACAGCCAGGATCCATTCACACACTGATCTTCCCTGCAGCAAGCATCTTACCAACACTCCATGGAAACACACAGTCAGGATCCATTCACACACTGATCTCCCTGCAGCAAGCATCTTACCAACACTCCATGGAAACACACCGCCAGGATCCATTCATACACTGATCTCCCTGCAGCAAGCATCTTACCAACACTCCATGGAAACACACAGTCAGGATCCATTCACACACTGAACTCCCTGCAGCAAGCATCTTACCAACACTCCATGGAAACACACAGTCAGGATCCATTCACACACTGATCTCCCTGCAGCAAGCATCTTACCAACACTCCATGGAAACACACCGCCAGGATCCATTCATACACTGATCTCCCTGCAGCAAGCATCTTACCAACACTCCATGGAAACACACAGTCAGGATCCATTCACACACTGAACTCCCTGCAGCAAGCATCTTACCAACACTCCATGGAAACACACAGTCAGGATCCATTCACACACTGAACTCCCTGCAGCAAGCATCTTACCAACACTCCAGGGAAACACACAGTCAGGATCCATTCACACACTGAACTCCCTGCAGCAAGCATCTTACCAACACTCCAGGGAAAAACACACAGTCAGGATCCATTCACACACTGAACTCCCTGCAGCAAGCATCTTACCAACACTCCATGGAAACACACAGCCAGGATCCATTCACACACTGATCTCCCTGCAGCAAGCATCTTACCAACACTCCATGGAAACACACAGTCAGGATCCATTCACACACTGATCTCCCTGCAGCAAGCATCTTACCAACACTCCATGGAAACACACCGCCAGGATCCATTCATACACTGATCTCCCTGCAGCAAGCATCTTACCAACACTCCATGGAAACACACAGTCAGGATCCATTCACACACTGAACTCCCTGCAGCAAGCATCTTACCAACACTCCATGGAAACACACAGTCAGGATCCATTCACACACTGAACTCCCTGCAGCAAGCATCTTACCAACACTCCAGGGAAACACACAGTCAGGATCCATTCACACACTGAACTCCCTGCAGCAAGCATCTTACCAACACTCCAGGGAAACACACAGTCAGGATCCATTCACACACTGAACTCCCTGCAGCAAGCATCTTACCACACTCCATGGAAACACACAGCCAGGATCCATTCACACACTGATCTCCCTGCAGCAAGCATCTTACCAACACTCCATGGAAACACACAGTCAGGATCCATTCACACACTGATCTCCCTGCAGCAAGCATCTTACCAACACTCCATGGAAACACACAGCCAGGATCCATTCACACACTGATCTCCCTGCAGCAAGCATCTTACCAACACTCCATGGAAACACACAGTCAGGATCCATTCACACACTGATCTCCCTGCAGCAAGCATCTTACCAACACTCCATGGAAACACACAGTCAGGATCCATTCACACACTGATCTCCCTGCAGCAAGCATCTTACCAACACTCCATGGAAACACACAGTCAGGATCCATTCACACACTGATCTCCCTGCAGCAAGCATCTTACCAACACTCCATGGAAACACACAGTCAGGATCCATTCACACACTGATCTCCCTGCAGCAAGCATCTTCCAACACTCCATGGAAACACACAGTCAGGATCCATTCACACACTGATCTCCCTGCAGCAAGCATCTTACCAACACTCCATGGAAACACACAGCCAGGATCCATTCACACACTGATCTCCCTGCAGCAAGCATCTTACCAACACTCCATGGAAACACACAGCCAGGATCCATTCACACACTGATCTCCCTGCAGCAAGCATCTTACCAACACTCCATGGAAACACACAGCCAGGATCCATTCACACACTCAGCGGTCAATTCATTTTTGTTTGCCCACCACAGGAGAGCCTGGTCCGTAAAACATATTGTTCTGTAAAAGTTAAAAATGGATAGTTTTATGAAGAAAAAAAACTTCTCTAGAAAACAAATAAAAAAAAAAATGTAACAATTTTTAATTTTAATCTTTTTACCATTTCATTTTTTTCCTTCAGATTACAGAGAAAAAGCGCCCTCCCTATACCGTCTCACTGCCCCTTTGCCCTCCCTATACCGTCTCACTGCCCCTTTGCCCTCCCTATACCGTCTCACTGCCCCTTGTGCCCTCCCTATACCGTCTCACTGCCCCTTGTGCCCTCCCTATACCTGTCTCACTACCCCTTATGCCTACCCGTCACTTTGTCTCACTGCCCCCTGTGCCTGCCCGTCACTTTGCCTCACTGCCCCTGTACCTACCCGTCACTTTGCCTCGCCGCCCCTGTGCCTACCTGTCACTTTGCCTCGCCGCCCCCGTGCCTACCTGTCACTTTGCCTCGCCGCCCCCTTTGCCTACCCGTCACCTTGCCTCGCCGCCCCCTGTGCCTGCCCGTCACTTTGCCTCACTGCCCCTGTACCTACCCGTCACTTTGCCTCGCCGCCCCCTGTCTGTCTGTGCCATTAAAGCATAAAGCTGCGGGTTCGATGCCGACCCGCTTACACTTTGCCACATTCGCCGCGCTTTCGTGGCCACTGCCAGATAAGAGAGATCTTAACAGAGTGCGTGAGAAAACGTTACGATTATACAGACATTCCTGCAGTGAATCCATCGCTACGTTACCAGCCCCATCAATAAAAACACCAGGTGATAAAACCCTCATGGCGGGAAGAGGCGACGCGCGACAAGGCAACGTTTTTTGGTTAAATCTATGTAAAAGCAGCCTTTACGCTTATAATGAAGGAGGTTTAAAAAGCGGCGGGCGCGGTGACCGGCTTGTAACGCAGCACGACAGGCCCCGGCCGGTGAAACGCCACAGAGGTCGCATGTGCAGTAACAGTAAAGCTTCGATGCAGAGGAGAATTCGGGTTTTATTGCTGTAATCACGGCGCAAGAGGTTTTACATCATAAAACTTTGCCCTCGGTGAAAAGCTCTGCAGAGGACAAAGTCTGCGTCTGTGCTGCTTACACGTATCACCGCATTATCACACCTATAAAGGGGGCGCGCCGCGGAACTGAAGGGGTTAACGCCACTATTGTAAATCAATAAAGATACAAATATCTGTATCCTGCAAAATCCCATTCTGTCTGCAGAGCATCTCCCTGTATCCTGCAAAACCACATTCTGTCTGCAGAGCATCTCCCTGTATCCTGCACAACCGCATTCTGTCTGCAGAGCATCTCCCTGTATCCTGCACAACCGCACTCTGTCTGCAGAGCATCTCCCTGCATCCTACACAATCCCAGTCTGTCTGCAGAGCATCTTCCTGTATCCTACACAATCCCATTCTGTCTGCAGAGCATCTTCCTGTATCCTACACAATCCCATTCTGTCTGCAGAGCATCTTCCTGTATCCTACACAACCGCATTCTGTCTGCAGAGCATCTTCCGTATCCTGCAAATCCCATTCTGTCTGCAGAGCATCTCCCTGTATCCTGCACAACCACATTCTGTCTGCAGAGCATCTTCCCGTATCCTGCAAATCCCATTCTGTCTGCAGAGCATCTTCCGTATCCTGCAAATCCCATTCTGTCTGCAGAGCATCTCCCGTATCCTGCAAAATCCATTCTGTCTGCAGAGCATCGCCCTGTATCTTGCACAACCGCATTCTGTCTGCAGAGCATCTCCCTGTATCCTGCACAACCGCATTCTGTCTGCAGAGCATCTCCCTGTATCCTGCATAACCGCATTCTGTCTGCAGAGCATCTCCCTGTATCCTGCACAACCCGCATTCTGTCTGCAGAGCATCTCCTGTATCCTGCACAACCGCATTCTGTCTGCAGAGCATCTCCCTGTATCCTGCATAACCGCATTCTGTCTGCAGAGCATCTCCCTGTATCTTGCACAACCGCATTCTGTCTGCAGAGCATCTCCCTGTATCTTGCACAACCGCATTCTGTCTGCAGAGCATCTCCCTGTAGCCTGCACAACCCGCATTCTGTCTGCAGAGCATCTCCCTGTATCCTGCACAACCGCATTCTGTCTGCAGAGCATCTCCCTGTATCCTGCACAACCGCATTCTGTCTGCAAAGCATCTCCCTGTATCCTGCACAACCCGCATTCTGTCTGCAGAGCATCTCCCTGTATCCTGCACAACCGCATTCTGTCTGCAGAGCATCTCCCTGTATCTTGCACAACCGCATTCTGTCTGCAGAGCATCTCCCTGTATCCTGCACAACCGCATTCTGTCTGCAGAGCATCTCCCTGTATCCTGCACAACAGCATTCTGTCTGCAGAGCATCTCCTGTATCCTGCAAAATCCATTCTGTCTGCAGAGCATCTCCCTGTATCCTGCACAATCCCATTCTGTCTGCAGAGCATCTCCCTGTATCCTGCACAACCGCATTCTGTCTGCAGAGCATCTCCCTGTATCTTGCACAACCGCATTCTGTCTGCAGAGCATCTCCCTGTATCCTGCACAACCGCATTCTGTCTGCAGAGCATCTCCCTGTATCCTACACAATCCAGTCTGCAGAGCATCTTCCTGTATCCTACACAATCCCATTCTGTCTGCAGAGCATTTTCCTGTATCCTACACAACCGCATTCTGTCTGCAGAGCATCTTCCTGTATCCTACACAATCCCATTCTGTCTGCAGAGCATCTCCCTGTATCCTGCACAACCACATTCTGTCTGCAGAGCATCTTCCGTATCCTGCAAATCCCATTCTGTCTGCAGAGCATCTCCCTGTATCCTGCACAACCACATTCTGTCTGCAGAGCATCTTCCTGTATCCTACACAATCCCATTCTGTCTGCAGAGCATCTCCCTGTATCCTGCACAACCACATTCTGTCTGCAGAGCATCTCCCGTATCCTGCAAATCCATTCTGTCTGCAGAGCATCTCCCTGTATCCTGCACAACTGCATTCTGTCTGCAGAGCATCGCCCTGTATCTTGCACAACCGCATTCTGTCTGCAGAGCATCTCCCTGTATCCTGCACAACCCGCATTCTGTCTGCAGAGCATCTCCCTGTATCCTGCATAACCGCATTCTGTCTGCAGAGCATCTCCCTGTATCCTGCACAACCCGCATTCTGTCTGCAGAGCATCTCCCTGTATCCTGCACAACCGCATTCTGTCTGCAGAGCATCTCCCTGTATCCTGCATAACCGCATTCTGTCTGCAGAGCATCTCCCTGTATCTGCACAACCGCATTCTGTCTGCAGAGCATCTCCCTGTATCTTGCACAACCGCATTCTGTCTGCAGAGCATCTCCCTGTAGCCTGCACAACCCGCATTCTGTCTGCAGAGCATCTCCCTGTATCCTGCACAACCGCATTCTGTCTGCAGAGCATCTCCCTGTATCCTGCACAACCGCATTCTGTCTGCAGAGCATCTCCCTGTATCCTGCACAACCCGCATTCTGTCTGCAGAGCATCTCCCTGTATCCTGCACAACCGCATTCTGTCTGCAGAGCATCTCCCTGTATCTGCACAACCGCATTCTGTCTGCAGAGCATCTCCCTGTGTCCTGCACAACCGCATTCTGTCTGCAGAGCATCTCCCTGTATCCTGCACAACCACATTCTGTCTGCAGAGCATCTTCCTGTATCCTACACAATCCCATTCTGTCTGCAGAGCATCTCCCTGTATCCTGCACAATCCCATTCTGTCTGCAGAGCATCTCCCTGTATCCTGCACAACCGCATTCTGTCTGCAGAGCATCTCCCTGTATCTTGCACAACCGCATTCTGTCTGCAGAGCATCTCCCTGTATCCTGCACAACCGCATTCTGTCTGCAGAGCATCTCCCTGTATCCTACACAATCCCAGTCTGCAGAGCATCTTCCTGTATCCTACACAATCCCATTCTGTCTGCAGAGCATTTTCCTGTATCCTACACAACCGCATTCTGTCTGCAGAGCATCTTCCTGTATCCTACACAATCCCATTCTGTCTGCAGAGCATCTCCCTGTATCCTGCACAACCACATTCTGTCTGCAGAGCATCTTCCCGTATCCTGCAAATCCCATTCTGTCTGCAGAGCATCTCCCTGTATCCTGCACAACCACATTCTGTCTGCAGAGCATCTCCTGTATCCTGCACAACCGCATTCTGTCTGCAGAGCATCTCCCTGTATCCTGCACAACCACATTCTGTCTGCAGAGCATCTCCCTGTATCCTGCACAACTGCATTCTGTCTGCAGAGCATCGCCCTGTATCTTGCACAACCGCATTCTGTCTGCAGAGCATCTCCCCTGTATTTGCACAACCGCATTCTGTCTGCAGAGCATCTCCCTGTAGCCTGCACAACCCGCATTCTGTCTGCAGAGCATCTCCCTGTATCTTGCACAACCCGCATTCTGTCTGCAGAGCATCTCCCTGTATCCTACACAATCCCAGTCTGCAGAGCATCTTCCTGTATCCTACACAATCCCATTCTGTCTGCAGAGCATTTTCCTGTATCCTACACAACCGCATTCTGTCTGCAGAGCATCTTCCTGTATCCTACACAATCCCATTCTGTCTGCAGAGCATCTCCCTGTATCCTGCACAACCACATTCTGTCTGCAGAGCATCTTCCCGTATCCTGCAAATCCATTCTGTCTGCAGAGCATCTCCCTGTATCCTGCACAACCACATTCTGTCTGCAGAGCATCTTCCTGTATCCTACACAATCCCATTCTGTCTGCAGAGCATCTCCCTGTATCCTGCACAACCACATTCTGTCTGCAGAGCATCTTCCGTATCCTGCAATCCCATTCTGTCTGCAGAGCATCTCCCTGTATCCTGCACAACCACATTCTGTCTGCAGAGCATCTTCCTGTATCCTGCACAACCGCATTCTGTCTGCAGAGCATCTCCCTGTATCCTGCACAACCACATTCTGTCTGCAGAGCATCTCCCTGTATCCTGCACAACTGCATTCTGTCTGCAGAGCATCGCCCTGTATCTTGCACAACCGCATTCTGTCTGCAGAGCATCTCCCTGTATCTTGCACAACCGCATTCTGTCTGCAGAGCATCTCCCTGTAGCCTGCACAACCCGCATTCTGTCTGCAGAGCATCTCCCTGTATCTTGCACAACCCGCATTCTGTCTGCAGAGCATCTCCCTGTATCCTACACAATCCCAGTCTGCAGAGCATCTTCCTGTATCCTACACAATCCCATTCTGTCTGCAGAGCATTTTCCTGTATCCTACACAACCGCATTCTGTCTGCAGAGCATCTTCCTGTATCCTACACAATCCCATTCTGTCTGCAGAGCATCTCCCTGTATCCTGCACAACCACATTCTGTCTGCAGAGCATCTTCCCGTATCCTGCAAATCCCATTCTGTCTGCAGAGCATCTCCCTGTATCCTGCACAACCACATTCTGTCTGCAGAGCATCTTCCTGTATCCTACACAATCCCATTCTGTCTGCAGAGCATCTCCCTGTATCCTGCACAACCACATTCTGTCTGCAGAGCATCTTCCCGTATCCTGCAAATCCCATTCTGTCTGCAGAGCATCTCCCTGTATCCTGCACAACTGCATTCTGTCTGCAGAGCATCGCCCTGTATCTTGCACAACCGCATTCTGTCTGCAGAGCATCTCCCTGTATCCTGCACAACCCGCATTCTGTCTGCAGAGCATCTCCCTGTATCCTGCATAACCGCATTCTGTCTGCAGAGCATCTCCCTGTATCCTGCACAACCCGCATTCTGTCTGCAGAGCATCTCCCTGTATCCTGCACAACCGCATTCTGTCTGCAGAGCATCTCCCTGTATCCTGCATAACCGCATTCTGTCTGCAGAGCATCTCCCTGTATCTTGCACAACCGCATTCTGTCTGCAGAGCATCTCCCTGTATCTTGCACAACCGCATTCTGTCTGCAGAGCATCTCCCTGTAGCCTGCACAACCCGCATTCTGTCTGCAGAGCATCTCCCTGTATCCTGCACAACCGCATTCTGTCTGCAGAGCATCTCCCTGTATCCTGCACAACCGCATTCTGTCTGCAGAGCATCTCCCTGTATCCTGCACAACCCGCATTCTGTCTGCAGAGCATCTCCCTGTATCCTGCACAACCGCATTCTGTCTGCAGAGCATCTCCCTGTATCTTGCACAACCGCATTCTGTCTGCAGAGCATCTCCCTGTGTCCTGCACAACCGCATTCTGTCTGCAGAGCATCTCCCTGTATCCTGCACAACCACATTCTGTCTGCAGAGCATCTTCCTGTATCCTACACAATCCCATTCTGTCTGCAGAGCATCTCCCTGTATCCTGCACAATCCCATTCTGTCTGCAGAGCATCTCCCTGTATCCTGCACAACCGCATTCTGTCTGCAGAGCATCTCCCTGTATCTTGCACAACCGCATTCTGTCTGCAGAGCATCTCCCTGTATCCTGCACAACCGCATTCTGTCTGCAGAGCATCTCCCTGTATCCTACACAATCCCAGTCTGCAGAGCATCTTCCTGTATCCTACACAATCCCATTCTGTCTGCAGAGCATTTTCCTGTATCCTACACAACCGCATTCTGTCTGCAGAGCATCTTCCTGTATCCTACACAATCCCATTCTGTCTGCAGAGCATCTCCCTGTATCCTGCACAACCACATTCTGTCTGCAGAGCATCTTCCCGTATCCTGCAAATCCCATTCTGTCTGCAGAGCATCTCCCTGTATCCTGCACAACCACATTCTGTCTGCAGAGCATCTTCCTGTATCCTGCACAACCGCATTCTGTCTGCAGAGCATCTCCCTGTATCCTGCACAACCACATTCTGTCTGCAGAGCATCTCCCTGTATCCTGCACAACTGCATTCTGTCTGCAGAGCATCGCCCTGTATCTTGCACAACCGCATTCTGTCTGCAGAGCATCTCCCTGTATCTTGCACAACCGCATTCTGTCTGCAGAGCATCTCCCTGTAGCCTGCACAACCGCATTCTGTCTGCAGAGCATCTCCCTGTATCCTGCACAACCGCATTCTGTCTGCAGAGCATCTCCCTGTATCCTGCACAACCGCATTCTGTCTGCAGAGCATCTCCCTGTATCCTGCACAACCCGCATTCTGTCTGCAGAGCATCTCCCTGTATCCTGCACAACCGCATTCTGTCTGCAGAGCATCTCCCTGTATCTTGCACAACCGCATTCTGTCTGCAGAGCATCTCCCTGTATCCTGCACAACCGCATTCTGTCTGCAGAGCATCTCCCTGTATCCTGCACAACAGCATTCTGTCTGCAGAGCATCTTCCTGTATCCTGCAAAATCCCATTCTGTCTGCAGAGCATCTTCCTGTATCCTGCACAATCCCATTCTGTCTGCAGAGCATCTCCCTGTATCCTGCACAATCCCATTCTGTCTGCAGAGCATCTCCCTGTATCCTGCACAACCGCATTCTGTCTGCAGAGCATCTCCCTGTATCCTGCATAACCGCATTCTGTCTGCAGAGCATCTCCCTGTATCTTGCACAATCCCATTCTGTCTGCAGAGCATCTCCCTGTATCCTGCACAACCGCATTCTGTCTGCAGAGCATCTCCCTGTATCCTGCACAACAGCATTCTGTCTGCAGAGCATCTTCCTGTATCCTGCACAATCCCAGTCTGCAGAGCATCTTCCTGTATCCTGCACAATCCCATTCTGTCTGCAGAGCATCTCCCTGTATCCTGCACAATCCCATTCTGTCTGCAGAGCATCTCCCTGTATCCTGCACAACTGCATTCTGTCTGCAGAGCATCTCCCTGTATCCTGCACAACTGCATTCTGTCTGCAGAGCATCTCCCTGTATCCTGCACAACTGCATTCTGTCTGCAGAGCATCTCCCTGTATCCTGCATAACCGCATTCTGTCTGCAGAGCATCTCCCTGTATCCTGCACAATCCCATTCTGTCTGCAGAGCATCTCCCTGTATCCTGCACAACCATTCTGTCTGCAGAGCATCTCCCTGTATCCTGCACAATCCCATTCTGTCTGCAGAGCATCTCCCTGTATCCTAACAATCCCATTCTGTCTGCAGAGCATCTCCCTGTATCCTGCACAACCGCATTCTATCTGCAGAGCATCTTCCTGTATCCTGCAAAATCCCATTCTGTCTGCAGAGCATCTCCCTGTATCCTGCACAATCCCATTCTGTCTGCAGAGCATCTCCCTGTATCCTGCACAACTGCATTCTGTCTGCAGAGCATCTCCCTGTATCCTGCACAACTGCATTCTGTCTGCAGAGCATCTCCCTGTATCCTGCATAACCGCATTCTGTCTGCAGAGCATCTCCCTGTATCCTGCACAATCCCATTCTGTCTGCAGAGCATCTCCCTGTATCCTGCACAATCCCATTCTGTCTGCAGAGCATCTCCCTGTATCCTGCACAATCCCATTCTGTCTGCAGAGCATCTCCCTGTATCCTACACAATCCCATTCTGTCTGCAGAGCATCTCCCTGTATCCTGCACAACCGCATTCTATCTGCAGAGCATCTTCCTGTATCCTGCAAAATCCCATTCTGTCTGCAGAGCATCTCCCTGTATCCTGCACAATCCCATTCTGTCTGCAGAGCATCTCCCTGTATCCTGCACAACTGCATTCTGTCTGCAGAGCATCTCCCTATAGCCTGCATAACCTCATTCTGTCTGCAGAGCATCTTCCTGTATCCTACACAGCCTCATCCTTTCTGCAGAGCATCTCCTCTTTACAGAACCTTTTTGGCTCCCTCCTTGCCCTACCCCCTTCCAACTGTGTCCTTTCACCCTGCAGAGCCCAATCCCACCTCTTCTGCAGAATCTCAGTTGCCATCTCCTCTGCAGATCCCGTTCCCACATCCTCTGCAGATCCCTGTGTTGCCTGCATGATCTCTGCACAGCCTGATCGCAACCACATCTGCAGAGCCTCATTCTGTTCCCATCCCGCCTTTTCTGCAGAGCCTTGTGCTGCCTGCATCTCTGCAAAGCCTGATCGCAACCTCATCTGCACAGTCTCATTCTGTTCCCATCACGCTTCTTCTACAGAGCCTCGTGCTGCCTGCATACTCTGCAGAGCCTTGTGCTGCCTGCATGATCTCTGCAGAGCCTAATCGCACCTGATCTGCAGAGCCCCGGTGCTGGTGCTCAGTGGGTTAACGTTTAGACCAGAATGTCGTGAAGGTTTAGTTTCCAGAGAAATGTAAATGTGCAGCGCGTTGTGACAGTCGCTGTGCTTGTGTCGGGCCTGCGCGTATCTCGCCGCGCACTGCTCCGCTGATTAGAGATCCCTGGGATGATCATGAATGATCGGCATTGTGTCAGTCACTCTACAAAGGCCTCATTGTGTCGGAGGTTCGGTGGAATCGCACTCGATTTCTAATAAACTCCCCGGCTCGGGAACCACTCGCCGAGATTCATCCGAAGCCTGAGCCGCAATCACAGACACATTACGAAAATCTCCAGAAGATCTGTGAGTGAGGCCACCTCAGCGTCCATAGACTCCTGAAGAACTCAAAGTGCCACCTAATCTTGCTCTGATATCACTGTGGGGTCCTCTACAGTAACGTCAACTTGGTTTCTTCATGAAACCCCAGCATCGTCAGTTAAAACAGGACAATAATCACCACTTTTAGGCCAAGAGGGCTTTGGTGGAACTGTAGAGGACTTGGAGAACATTCCTCTTTCAGCTGTGCCACCATACCGTCTGCTTGGCCAGACTCCGTAAAGCTGAGAGCCCTGGATGAATGGAGAACTTGATGATTTTTTGTTGATCGGCGGGAGCAGAGTGCAACTCCTGCATTACGTGAGTCCACTGGGCGCTTAGACATCTGAATGGAAATGCCCAGTAGATCCTTCTTCCACTCTGTGCCACATGGGAGTCCTTACATTTGCCCGTTTTATCTCCTCATTGGCCTCATGGATAGAAAAGAACTTCTTTCATAAAAGATCCACCATTCCAACGGGGTATGTTTCCCATCGGTGTCCTTCTCTGATGGAGAGATAAAGGTCATGATGTATAAAGCCTTCAAATGGAGTGGCAGATACTACAAGAAGTCACTGAATTCAAGTGGTATCCTGGACCGCCTGCCCCTGTGATGTAAAGAAGTGCCAAGTCCTTGCTCTGGACATGGACCTCATGGAGACTGGGAGTCCAAGAGTGGACCTCCATCTGTGGCCGAGAGCTTTGGATCCCAGCATTGAAGATCTGTGTGATCGGCATGTTTCATGAAATTATACCAATCATACTTTCGTAATTTGATGAAGACTCACTCTATAGACTCATTGGTCCTTCCACCAGACCAGCACCATGAAACTATGGTGGGGTGTTCACTTGTTCCTTGTAAACATTATGTGGCCTAAACAAATACCCTCCTGACCTCATTAGACAGATCCGGCAATATCCTCCCCGAATTCTTATCGACTCTGTACCCCACCCTTGCCCTCATAATCCCAGGTCACCCCCCACCCACCCAGAATTTAACATTTGCGGTTTCAGGCATCCAATGATTGGAGAATCACCAGGACACAACACAAAGGCAACAAAATACGAAGCACAGATACAACCGCTGGTTACGGGCCTGGTCATTAAACCGATATCCTGGACGAGAATCCACACGACAAAAATAATAACCGGCCTGACTTGCTCAACTTCTACCATCTCCGTCCGCTTACGTTCACAGATGAAAGCACAAAGTGATATCATTCCAGATTCCTTTTCGTAACGTGTTCAGCAGGAAGCCCATTCGACACGTGGTGTAACCCTGGATGGTCCTATGCTCGAGATGTTCTCCAGCAGAGAGCACTTCACAGTCACTAAGTGGAGACCAAAGCTAATTAAATTTGTCCATTTCCTGAGCTGCTCATTGTGATCTGATAATGGAGTATATTAACCTGCACCCAGGCAGCACCTGCTACTCAGCACGAGCTGACCCTAAGCGTGGAGGCACCGCCGAGATAATAATGGTGGGAGTACAGCGAGTCATCCCGTACTGGCCAAGGGTGCTGTGAGTGCCTGGAACTCTCAATCTCTTTATCATCACACCTCTGGGTGATTGAAACCATAGCAGAACAACACTAGGTTTCTGAACGCGATGGCCGTTGTGACGGCTTGGACTAAAGCAAAAAAAAGAAGGGAGGGGGGTCTCTTTGGTGGGTCAGGGATGGGGGGGGGGGTAAGTCTGTTTGGTAGAAGATGTAAGTTGGCAGCGAGTTGGATCATCTTGTCTCGTGTGTATACATGTTGCTTCATACCCCCTGAGCAATCCATGCGGGGCCCGTCGGGTCCTCTGGGTGCAGCTGCGGCAGTATCCATGCAGGTGGAGGTGACTGTCCGTGAGCGTGATGAAGACTGTGAATTACATTGCAGGTTCTTACATCATCAGGTGTGCCGTGAGGCCTCCCCACCTGCTCCAACAAGTTAACCGCACAGTCACCGGCCTGAGCTCAACGACGCCTGAGTTAGACCGGCTGCTGTGCGTACACAAAGCTCAGACTAAAGAACGCGAGATAAACACGTCAGTAAAGCTCAGGTACAAGTGTCACTAAAGCTCCGCGATAACGTCCGGCGACAAGAAACAGGCTGTGTCATGTGATTACAGTAATGTACCTTGTGCTGTACAATGCAAGGGGGCTAGGGCGAGATTTAGGGATGGGGCGAGATTTAGGGATGGGGCGAGATTTAGGGATGGGGCGAGGGGTGAGATTTAGGGATGGCGAGGGGTGAGATTTAGGGATGGGGCGAGGGGTGAGATTTAGGGATGGGCGAGGGGTGAGATTTAGGGTGGGGCGAGATTTAGGGATAGGGCGAGATTTAGGGATGGGCGAGGGGTGAGATTTAGGGATGGGCGAGGGTGAGATTTAGGGATGGGGCGAGGGGTGAGATTTAGGGATGGGGCGAGGGTGAGATTTAGGGATGGGCGGGCGAGGTGAGATTTAGGGATGGGCGAGGGATGAGATTTAGGGATGGGGCGAGGGATGAGATTTAGGGATGGGGCGAGGGATGAGATTTAGGGATGGGGCGAGGGATGAGATTTAGGGATGGGGCGAGGGGTGAGATTTAGGGATGGGGCCGGGGTGAGATTTAGGGATGGGGTGAGATTTAGGGATGGGGCGAGGGGTGAGATTTAGGGATGGGGCGAGGGGTGAGATTTAGGGATGGGGCGAGGGGTGAGATTTAGGGATGGGGCGAGGGGTGAGATTTAGGGATGGGGCGAGATTTAGGGATGGGGCGAGGGGTGAGATTTAGGGATGGGGCGAGGGGTGAGATTTAGGGATGGGGAGAGGGGTGAGATTTAGGGATGGGGCGAGGGGTGAGATTTAGGGATGGGGCCGGGGTGAGATTTAGGGATGGGGCGAGGGGTGAGATTTAAGGATGGGGCGAGGGGTGAGATTTAGGAATGGGGCCGGGGCGAGATTTAGGGATGGGGCGAGGGGGAGGTTTAGAGACGGGGTTAGGGGGAGATTTAGAGACGGGGTGAGATTTAGGGACGGGGTTAGGGGGAGATTTAGGGACGGGGTTAGGGGGAGATTTAGGGACGGGGTTAGGGGGAGATTTAGGGACGGGGTTAGGGGGAGATTTAGGGACGGGGTTAGGGGGAGATTTAGAGACGGGGTGAGATTTAGGGACGGGGCGAGGGGTGAGATTTAGGGACGGGGTTAGGGGGAGATTTAGAGACGGGGTGAGATTTAGGGACGGGGCGAGGGGTGAGATTTAGGGACGGGGCGAGGGGTGAGATTTAGGGACGGGGCGAGGGGTGAGATTTAGGGACGGGGCGAGGGGTGAGATTTAGGGACGGGGCGAGGGGTGAGATTTAGGGACGGGGCGAGGGGTGAGATTTAGGGACGGGGCGAGGGGTGAGATTTAGGGACGGGGAGAGGGGTGAGATTTAGGGACGGGGCGAGATTTAGGGATGGGGCGAGATTTAGGGATGGGGCGAGGGGTGAGATTTAGGGATGGGGGAGGGGTGAGATTTAGGGATGGGGCGAGGGGTGAGATTTAGGGACGGGGTTAGGGGGAGATTTAGGGATGGGGCCGGGGTGAGATTTAGGGATGGGGTTAGGGGGAGATTTAGGGACGGGGTTGGGGTGAGATTTAGGGATGGGGTTGGGGTGAGATTTAGGGATGGGGTTGGGGTGAGATTTAGGGATGGGGTTAGGGGGGATTTCGGGTTAGGGTTAGTTCCTGCCTGGCAGGGGATCGGGACGCTCCACACATCACTCCTGGCCGGTCTCTTGTCTGTCCGGTGCCGGTGGTAACACAGTATTTTTGGTGGAGATCGCCGTTTCCTGGTTACAGGACGTGTATTATTTTTATAAATAAATGTTACTGCATAGAAAACGCACACACAGGTAAATATGTTTGACCGTAAACAGGTAGAGGAGCCGCTGCAGCCGCTGTGCGAGCCTGGGTTTTGGGACACCTGTTGGCACACGTCACGGAGAAGCTACAAACATAATGACATTTTGTGTCGCTCCTGAACGAGTCGCGTGACACATAAAAGCTCGGGATCTGCAGACGAGACCTTGGAGAGTTTCCAGCTGCAGCTCAAGAATCAAAAACCAACAGTGACCTTTCATCATGTCGTCCCGTCACCGCGCCGAGAGGCTCCGCCATGATTAGTAATTAGTCTGATCGGGGGAGGGGAATTAGCAGCTCAATTAATTAGCTATTCACATCAATCCGAGCCAATCACATTCTGCTACGGCCTCAATTCCAAAAGAGCAACATGACACACCACACACACACACACACACCACGTACAACACACACACACACACACACCACATACAACACACACACACACACACACACACCACATACAACACACACACACACACACACCACATACAACACACACACACACACACGTACAACACCACACACACACACACCACATACAACACACACACACACACACACCACATACAACACACACACACACACACACCACATACAACACACACACACCACATACAACACACACACACCACATACAACACACACACACACCACATACAACACACACACACAACCACAACAACACACACACATACAACACACACACACACCACCACACACACCACATACAACACACACACACACCACACCACACACACACATACAACACACACACACACCACATACAACACACACACACACCACATACAACCACACACCACACCACATACAACACACACACACCACACATACAACACACACACACACCACATACAACACACACACACACACACCACGTACAACACACACACACACCACGTACAACACACACACACACCACGTACAACACACACACACACCACATACAACACACACACACACCACATACAACACACACACACACCACATACAACACACACACACCACATACAACACACACACACACACCACGTACAACACACACACACACCACGTACAACACACACACACACACCACATACAACACACCACACACCACATACAACACACACACACCACATACAACACACACACACACACACACCACGTACAACACACACACCACGTACAACACACACACACACCATACAACACACACAACAACCACATACAACACACACACACACACCACATACAACACACACACACACACACCACATACAACACACACACACACACACCACGTACAACACACACACACACCACGTACAACACAACACACAACCAAACATACAACACACACACACACCACATACAAACACACACACACACCACATACAACACACACACACACCACATACAACACACACACACACCACATACAACACACACACACCACATACAACACACACACACACACACCACATACAACACACACACACACCACATACAACACACACACACCACATACAACACACAACACACACATACAACACACACACACACCACATACAAACACCACACACACATACAACACACACACACACACCACGTACAACAACACACACACCACCACGTACAACACACACACACACACCACGTACAACACACACACACACCACGTACAACACACACACACACACCACATACAACACACACACACACCACATACAAACACACACACCACATACAAACACACACACACACACCACGTACAACACACACCACGTACAACACACACACACACCACATACAACACACACACACACCACATACAACACACACACACACACCACATACAACACACACACACACACCACATACAACACACACACACACACACCACGTACAACACACACACACACCACGTACAACACACACACACACCACATACAACACACACACACCACATACAACACACAAACACACCACGTACAACACACACACACACACACCACATACAACACACACACACACCACATACAACACACACACACACCACATACAACACACACACACACCACATACAACACACACACACCACATACAACACACACACACACCACATACAACACACACACACACCACATACAACACACACACACACCACATACAACACACACACACACCACATACAACACACACACACACCACGTACAACACACACACACACCACGTACAACACACACACACACCACATACAACACACACACACACACCACATACAACACACACACACCACATACAACACACACACACACACATACAACACACACACACACACCACATACAACACACACACACACACACCACGTACAACACACACACACACCACGAACACACACACACACACCACATACAACACACACACACACCACATACAACACACACACACACCACATACAACACACACACACACCACATACAACACACACACACACCACGTACAACACACACACCACGTACAACACACACACCACGTAACAACACACACACCACGTACAACACACACACACCACGTACAACACACACACACCACGTACAACACACACACACCACGTACAACACAGACACTGCACACAATGAAAACACTGCATACAACACAAATACCACACACATACGTCCTGCGTACCCTACACATACTGCAAACAAATACACTTTGTACAACGCACACACTGTATGCACACATTCCTGCATTTCCTTTAGGAGATTCAATCAGAAAGAGAAGGGGGGGGGGTAGTTTCATCCTAAATATGAGAGATGTCCCCAAAATCTCACCAGGAAATACTGAGCGGCCGATTTATCCATTGAGAAAATACCGAAGATATTAATTATATACCTTTCCATGAGTTAATGTCCCCCCTCCGTGTATCCCATCACCCCCCTCCGTGTATCCCGTCGCCCCCCTCCGTGTATCCATCGCCCCCCCTCCGTGTATCCCGTCGCCCCCCTCCGTGTATCCCATCGCCCCCCTCCGTGTATCCCATCGCCCCCCCTCCGTGTATCCCATCGCCCCCCCTCCGTGTATCCCATCGCCCCCCCTCCGTGTATCCCATCGCCCCCCCTCCGTGTATCCCATCGCCCCCCCTCCGTGTATCCCATCGCGCCCCCTCCGTGTATCCCATCGCCCCCCCTCCGTGTATCCCATCGCCCCCCCTTCGTGTATCCCATCGCCCCCCCTCCGTGTATCCATCGCCCCCCCTTCGTGTATCCCATCGCCCCCCTCCGTGTATCCCATCGCCCCCCTCCGTGTATCCATCGCCCCCCCTTCGTGTATCCCATCACCCCCCCTCCGTGTATCCCATCCCCCCCGTGTATCCCATCACCCCCCCTCCGTGTATCCCATCGCCCCCCTCCGTGTATCCCATCGCCCCCCCTCCGTGTATCCCGTCGCCCCCCTCCGTGTACCCCGTCGCGCCCCCTCCGTGTATCCCGTCGCCCCCCTCCGTGTATCCCGTCACCCCCCTCCGTGTATCCCGTCGCCCCCCTCCGTGTATCCCGTCGCCCCCCTCCGTGTATCCCATCGCCCCCCTCCGTGTATCCCGTCGCCCCCCCTCCGTGTATCCCGTCGCCCCCCCTCCGTGTATCCCGTCGCCCCCCCTCCGTGTATCCCGTCGCCCCCCCTCCGTGTACCCCATCGCGCCCCCTCCGTGTATCCCATCGCCCCCCTCCGTGTATCCCATCGCCCCCCCTCCGTGTATCCCATCGCCCCCCTCCGTGTATCCATCGCCCCCCTCCGTGTATCCCATGGCCCCCCCTCCGTGTATCCCATCGCCCCCCTCCGTGTATCCCATCGCCTCCGTGTATCCCATCGCCCCCCTCCGTGTATCCCATCGCCCCCCCTCCGTGTATCCCATCGCCCCCCCTCCGTGTATCCCATCGCCCCCCTCCGTGTATCCCATCGCCCGCCCCTCCGTGTATCCCATCGCCCCCCCCTCCGTGTATCCCATCGCCCCCCTCCGTGTATCCCATCGCCCCCCTCCGTGTATCCCATCGCCCCCCCCTCCGTGTATCCCATCGCCCCCCCTCCGTGTATCCCATGGCCCCCCCTCCGTGTATCCCATCGCCCCCCCTCCGTGTATCCCATCGCCTCCGTGTATCCCATCGCCCCCCCTCCGTGTATCCCATCGCCCCCCTCCGTGTATCCCATCGCCCCCCCTCCGTGTATCCCATCGCCCGCCCCTCCGTGTATCCCATCGCCCGCCCCTCCGTGTATCCCATCGCCCGCCCCTCCGTGTATCCCATCGCCCCCCCTCCGTGTATCCCATCGCCCCCCCTCCGTGTATCCCATCGCCCCCTCTCGTGTATCCCGTCGCCCCCCTCCGTGTATCCCCTCGCCCCCCCTCCGTGTATCCCATCGCCCCCCCTCCGTGTATCCCATCGCCCCCCCCTCCGTGTATCCCATCGCCCCCCCTCCGTGTATCCCATCGCCCCTCGTGTGGGCGTTACATTAGACAAGTAAATTGGTTCTTTATTTAACCCCAGAAATGCTGTGTATGACGAGGCCAAACAACATGCGACCTCACTGCATTATCGCCCCATGAAGCAGGAGGCGATGGCTTGGCTCTATTGGTGTCAGAAGTGGGATTTCTGAAGGTCACAGGAATCCTAGAAATCATACTATTCTCCAGTTACCCCAGAGCTGCCCAGTGAGCCTAAAGGGGGAAGGCTCCAGCACCGGCTGACGGCCTCTGGCTCCAGGTGATGCCGCCCTCAGACCTTGGCGCAGTTGGTGGCTGCAGGTACCGGGTGTAAATCACTCCTTCTGCTCATGTAATCATTGCTTTGTGATGTCTCCTGTCTGAGCACAGCAGCCATTAGCGGCCATTAGCCAGATGGAGAGGAGGGAGGGAGAGCGAGCCGCGCCGGAGGCACCTGTCTGCACTCTCACGGTTATATAGCAGCGAGTGCGGCCTGTGTAATGTGTGTATAATAAGCGTGTCTGTAAAAGGTGTGTATAATACATTGCGTAATACAGTGTGTGTGCGTAATACAGTGTATATAGTGCGTGTAATATATTGCATGTATATAGTGTGTGTTACATTTCTGGGTAATATGTATGTTGTGTATCAGTTTGTGCTGTGTGTATCAGTTTGTGCTGTGTGTATCAGTTTGTGCTGTGTGTATCAGTTTGTGCTGTGTGTATCAGTTTGTGCTGTGTGTATCACCGTTGCATGTTTAGGTGTGTTTTACAATACATCATTTTGTGCGTTATATAATGTACTTGTCAATCTTTAAATCTATGTGTGTGTTAGTAGATTTCTGTGCCTGGGGCTGTATGTACATTATGAGGTGTATGTGGAGGATGTTTGTGCGTGATGAGAGTTGTGTGTCTGGGTTTGTATTGTGTGAGGAGAGCTGTGTGTGATGAGATTTTCTTGCCCGGGCTGTATGTGCGTGATGAGAGCTGTGTGCGTGATGAGAGCTGTGTGCGTGATGAGAGCTGTGTGTGTGTGTAATGGGAGCTGTGTGTGTGTGTAATGGGAGCTGTATGTGTGTGTGTAATGGGAGCTGTATGTGTGTGTAATGGGAGCTGTATGTGTGTGTGTAATGGGAGCTGTATGTGTGTGTGTAATGGGAGCTGTATGTGTGTGATGAGATTTTCTTGCCCGGGGCTGTATGTGTGTGATAAGAGCAGTGTTTCTGGGAGCTGTATGTGTGTGTGATGGGAGCTGTGTGTGTGTGTGTGATGGGAGCTGTGTGTGTGTGTGTGTGATGGGAGCTGTGTGTGTGTGTGTGATGGGAGCTGTGTGTGTGTGTGTGATGGGAGCTGTGTGTGTGTGTGTGATGGGAGCTGTGTGTGTGTGTGTGATGGGAGCTGTGTGTGTGTGTGTGATGGGAGCTGTGTGTGTGTGTGTGATGGGAGCTGTGTGTGTGTGTGTGTGTGATGGGAGCTGTGTGTGTGTGTGTGATGGGAGCTGTGTGTGTGTGTGTGTGTGATGGGAGCTGTGTGTGTGTGTGTGATGGGAGCTGTGTGTGTGTGTGTGATGGGAGCTGTGTGTGTGTGTGTGATGGGAGCTGTGTGTGTGTGTGTGATGGGAGCTGTGTGTGTGTGTGTGATGGGAGCTGTGTGTGTGTGTGTGATGGGAGCTGTGTGTGTGTGTGTGATGGGAGCTGTGTGTGTGTGTGTGATGGGAGCTGTGTGTGTGTGTGTGATGGGAGCTGTGTGTGTGTGTGTGATGGGCGCTGTGTGTGTGTGTGATGGGAGCTGTGTGTGTGTGTGATGGGAGCTGTATGTGTGTGATAAGAGCAGTGTTTCTGGGAGCTGTATGTGTGTGTGATGGGAGCTGTTGTGTGTGTGTGATGGGAGCTGTGTGTGTGTGTGTGTGATGGGAGCTGTGTGTGTGTGTGTGATGGGAGCTGTGTGTGTGTGTGTGATGGGAGCTGTGTGTGTGTGTGTGATGGGAGCTGTGTGTGTGTGTGTGATGGGAGCTGTGTGTGTGTGTGTGATGGGAGCTGTGTGTGTGTGTGTGATGGGAGCTGTGTGTGTGTGTGTGTGTGATGGGAGCTGTGTGTGTGTGTGTGTGTGATGGGAGCTGTGTGTGTGTGTGTGTGTGATGGGAGCTGTGTGTGTGTGTGTGATGGGAGCTGTGTGTGTGTGTGTGGGAGCTGTGTGTGTGTGTGTGATGGGAGCTGTGTGTGGTGTGTGATGGGAGCTGTGTGTGTGTGTGTGATGGGAGCTGTTGTGTGTGTGTGTGATGGGAGCTGTGTGTGTGTGTGTGATGGGAGCTTGTGTGTGTGTGTGATGGGAGCTGTGTGTGTGTGTGTGATGGGAGCTGTGTGTGTGTGTGTGTGTGATGGAGCTGTGTGTGTGTTGTGTGTGTGATGGGAGCTGTGTGTGTGTGTGTGTGTGTGATGGAGCTGTGTGTGTGTGTGTGATGGGAGCTGTGTGTGTGTGTGTGATGGAGCTGTGTGTGTGTGTGTGTGATGGGAGCTGTGTGTGTGTGTGTGATGGAGCTGTGTGTGTGTGTGTGATGGGAGCTGTTGTGTGTGTGTGTGATGGGCGCTGTGTGTGTGTGTGATGGGCGCTGTGTGTGTGTGTGATGGGAGCTGTGTGTGTGTGTGTGATGGGAGCTGTAGGTGTGTGTGATGGGAGCTGTAGGTGTGTGTGATGGGAGCTGTAGGTGTGTGTGATGGGAGCTGTAGGTGTGTGTGATGGGAGCTGTAGGTGTGTGTGATGGAGCTGTAGGTGTGTGTGATGGGAGCTGTAGGTGTGTGTGATGGGAGCTGTAGGTGTGTGTGATGGAGCTGTAGGTGTGTGTGTGATGGGAGCTGTAGGTGTGTGTGATGGGAGCTGTAGGTGTGTGTGATGGGAGCTGTAGGTGTGTGTGATGGGAGCTGTAGGTGTGTGTGATGGGAGCTGTAGGTGTGTGTGATGGGAGCTGTAGGTGTGTGTGATGGGAGCTGTAGGTGTGTGTGATGGGAGCTGTAGGTGTGTGTGTGATGAGAGCTGAGTGTGTGATGAGAGCTGAGTGTGTGATGAGAGCTGAGTGTGTGATGGTAAAGGGAGCGGTGTGTGTGATGAGAGCTGTGTGTGAAGCTGTATGTGTGTGATGAGAGCTGTGTGTGTGATGAGAGCTGTGTGTGAAGCTGTGTGTGTGTAATGGGAGCTGTGTGTGTGATGAGAGCTGAGTGTGTGATGAGAGCTGAGTGTGTGATGGTAATGGGAGCCGTGTGTGTGTAATGGGAGCCGTGTGTGTGTAATGGGAGCTGTGTGTGTGTGTGATGGGAGCTGTGTGTGTGATGGGAGCTGTGTGTGTGATGGGAGCTGTGTGTGTGTGTGATGGGAGCTGTGTGTGTGTGTGATGGGAGCTGTGTGTGTGTTGTGATGGGAGCTGTGTGTGTGTGTGTGTGATGGGAGCTGTGTGTGTGTGTGATGGGAGCTGTGTGTGTGTGTGATGGGAGCTGTGTGTGTGTGTGTGATGGGAGCTGTGTGTGTGTGTGATGGGAGCTGTGTGTGTGTGTGATGGGAGCTGTGTGTGTGTGTGTGTGATGGGAGCTGTGTGTGTGTGTGATGGGAGCTGTGTGTGTGTGTGATGAGAGCTGTGTGTGAAGCTGTATGTGTGTGTGTGATGAGAGCTGAGTGTGATGAGAGCTGAGTGTGTGATGAGAGCTGAGTGTGTGATGAGAGCTGAGTGTGTGATGAGAGCTGAGTGTGTAATGGTAATGGGAGCGGTGTGTGTGATGAGAGCTGTGTGTGAAGCTGTATGTGTGTGATGAGAGCTGTGTGTGAAGCTGTATGTGTGTGATGAGAGCTGTGTGTGTGATGAGAGCTGTGTGTGAAGCTGTGTGTGTGTAATGGGAGCCGTGTGTGTGTGTAATGGGAGCCGTGTGTGTGTGTGTGTAATGGGAGCCGTGTGTGTGTAATGGGAGCCGTGTGTGTGTAATGGGAGCCGTGTGTGTGTGTGTAATGGGAGCCGTGTGTGTGTGTGTGTAATGGGAGCCGTGTGTGTGTGTGTAATGGGAGCCGTGTGTGTAATGGGAGCCGTGTGTGTGTGTGTGTAATGGGAGCTGCATGTGTGTGATGAGATTTTCTTGCCCGGGGCTGTGTGTGTGTGATAAGAGCTGTGTGTGTGATGGGAGCCGAGTGTGTGTGATGGGAGCCGAGTGTGTGTGATGGGAGCCGAGTGTGTGTGATGGGAGCCGAGTGTGTGTGATGGGAGCCGAGTGTGTGTAATGGGAGCCGAGTGTGTGTAATGGGAGCCGAGTGTGTGTAATGGGAGCCGAGTGTGTGTGTGTAATTGGAGCTGTATGTGTGTGATGAGATTTTCTTGCCTGGGGCTGTATGTGTGTGATAATAGCTGTATGTGTGTGTAATGGGAGCTGCCTGTGTGTAATGGGAGCTGCGTGTGTGTAATGGGAGCTGCGTGTGTGTGAAGAGAGCAGTGTGTGAAGAGAGCTGTGTGTGTGAAGAGAGCTGTGTGTGTGAAGGGAGCTGTGTGTGTGAAGGGAGCTGTGTGTGTGTGTGTGTGTGTAATTGGAGCTGTATGTGTGTGATGAGATTTTCTTGCCTGGGGCTGTATGTGTGTGATAAGAGCTGTATGTGTGTGTAATGGGAGCTGCCTGTGTGTAATGGGAGCTGCGTGTGTGTAATGGGAGCTGCGTGTGTGTAATGGGAGCTGCGTGTGTGTAATGGGAGCTGCGTGTGTGTGTGAAGAGAGCAGTGTGTGAAGAGAGCTGTGTGTGTGAAGGGAGCTGTGTGTGTGTGTGTAATTGGAGCTGTATGTGTGTGATGAGATTTTCTTGCCTGGGGCTGTATGTGTGTGATAATAGCTGTATGTGTGTGTAATGGGAGCTGCGTGTGTGTAATGGGAGCTGCGTGTGTGTAATGGGAGCTGCGTGTGTGTAATGGGAGCTGCGTGTGTGTAATGGGAGCTGCGTGTGTGTAATGGGAGCTGTGTGTGGG
Organism: Leptobrachium leishanense; assembly: GCA_009667805.1. Lineage (NCBI taxonomy): Eukaryota > Metazoa > Chordata > Amphibia > Anura > Megophryidae > Leptobrachium > Leptobrachium leishanense. Next base: position 105,446,637 of record CM019074.1, read on the forward strand.
TAATGGTAATGAGAGCTGTGTGTGTGAAGAGAGCCGTGTGTGTGTAATGGGAGCCGTGTGTGTGTAATGGGAGCCGTGTGTGTGTAATGGGAGCCGTGTGTGTGTGTAATGGGAGCCGTGTGTGTGTGTAATGGGAGCCGTATGTGTGTGTAATGGGAGCTGTATGTGTGTGTAATGGGAGCTGTATGTGTGTGATGAGATTTTCTTGCCCGGGGCTGTATGTGTGTGATAAGAGCAGTGTTTCTGGGAGCTGTATGTGTGTGTGATGGGAGCTGTGGAAGTAGTAACTCGGTCGGCACGGCAGGGCATAGTGCGCAGGTAGCCGGTGATTTCAGAAGTAGTAACACGGTCGGCACGGCAGGGCATAGTGCGCAGGTAGCCGGTGATTTCAGAAGTAGTAACACGGTCGGCGCGGCAGGGCATAGTGCGCAGGTAGCCGGTGATTTCAGAAGTAGTAACACGGTCGGCACGGCAGGGCATAGTGCGCAGGTAGCCGGTGATTTCGGAAGTAGTAACACGGTCGGCACGGCAGGGCATAGTGCGCAGGTAGCCGGTGATTTCGGAAGTAGTAACACGGTCGGCGCGGCAGGGCATAGTGCGCAGGTAGCCGGTGATTTCGGAAGTAGTAACACGGTCGGCACGGCAGGGCATAGTGCGCAGGTAGCCGGTGATTTCAGAAGTAGTAACACGGTCGGCGCGGCAGGGCATAGTGTGCAGGTAGCCGGTGATTTCGGAAGTAGTAACACGGTCGGCGCGGCAGGGCATAGTGCGCAGGTAGCCGGTGATTTCGGAAGTAGTAACACGGTCGGCACGGCAGGGCATAGTGCGCAGGTAGCCGGTGATTTCAGAAGTAGTAACACGGTCGGCGCGGCAGGGCATAGTGTGCAGAGAGCCGGTGATTTTGGAAGTAGTACAACGGTCGGCACGGCAGGGCATAGTGCGCAGGTAGCCGGTGATTTTGGAAGTAGTAACACGGTCGGCACGGCAGGGCATAGTGCGCAGGTAGCCGGTGATTTTGGAAGTAGTAACACGGTCGGCACGGCAGGGCATAGTGCGCAGGTAGCCGGTGATTTCGGAAGTAGTAACGGTCGGCACGGCAGGGCATAGTGCGCAGGTAGCCGGTGATTTCGGAAGTAGTAACACGGTCGGCACGGCAGGGCATAGTGCGCAGGTAGCCGGTGATTTCGGAAGTAGTAACACGGTCGGCACGGCAGGGCATAGTGCGCAGGTAGCCGGTGATTTCGGAAGTAGTAACACGGTCGGCACGGCAGGGCATAGTGCGCAGGTAGCGGTGATTTCGGAAGTAGTAACACGGTCGGCACGGCAGGGCATAGTGCGCAGGTAGCCGGTGATTTCGGAAGTAGTAACACGGTCGGCGCGGCAGGGCATAGTGCGCAGGTAGCCGGTGATTTCGGAAGTAGTAACACGGTCGGCACGGCAGGGCATAGTGCGCAGGTAGCCGGTGATTTTGGAAGTAGTAACACGGTCGGCACGGCAGGGCATAGTGCGCAGGTAGCCGGTGATTTCGGAAGTAGTAACACGGTCGGCGCGGCAGGGCATAGTGCGCAGGTAGCCGGTGATTTCGGAAGTAGTAACACGGTCGGCGCGGTTTTCAGAGCCCGCGGCTGCCGCTCGCTCCAGGCGACGCGCTCACCGGTGGTGCATTAACATTTCTGCCTCTGCTTTTGGGTGGTTTTGTGCCCGGGGACCCTGCAAGCCGATCCAATAGTCTGGCGGCGCTCGGCATCTAATTTATTGATGTCCTCCTGGAGATCTATTCGCCGTTTCACCCCATGCATGACACAGGAGGCAGGACGCAGATTATCTGCTCGCCGGAGCGTCGTGTCTCTGACACGCTCACCGTTTCTCCGGGTCCGTCCGCTCAATTAGACCCATTTAAAGCGACATCAAAATATGCCAAGCGCGCGCAACTGAATTATTCATCCGGCAGGACGGGCGCCGCGTGTCCACCGGGGAAAACACACAGCCCTGCAGGGGTTAATGGGGTGAGCTCTCCTCCACGTCCCCTGACTGGAGCTGGGAGACACGGGGGACACAACAAGGAGAAGCAAATTAGCTCCGTGTGTTGTGTTAAAAGACACACAGGCAGCAGCTCGGACACTCAATGAGCCGCCTGAGAAATCCCCATCAATGCGGGCGCAATGTGTGTGCTCAGCGCCAGCGTAACACAATAACAACACAAGTAATAAATGTCAACAATAAAAACAAAAAACCCACAAAAAAATATATAAAAAATGCATTAAACTAAAAATAAACCTGATTCCTTCCAGCCGCTGCAGACTACAACAACACACACACACACACACACTGCGCACACACACTGCATACACACACACACACACTGCGCACATACACAGCATACACACACACACTGAATACACACACACACACACTGCGCACATACACAGCATACATACACACACTGCATACACACACACACACACTGCGCACATACACAGCATACATACACACACACACACACACTGCATACACACACACACACACACACTGCATACACACACACACACACTGCATACACACACACACACACTGCGCACATACACAGCATACATACACACACACTGCATACACACACACTGCATACACACACACACACACACACTGCGCACATACACAGCATACATACACACACACACTGCGCGCGCACACACACACACACTGCGCACACACACACACTGCGCACACACACACACACTGCATACATACACAGCATACAAATAGAGTAATATCTAGAATGTGTAATAATTCTCAGACATTCCCGTCTCTCCCCCCCCCAGAGGAAGCTGGGGTACGCGCTGTGAGATGCGCGGGGGTTGCTGTGCCGCCGTGAGATGCGCGGGGGTTGCTGTGCCGCCGTGAGATGCGCGGGGGTTGCTGTGCCGCCGTGAGATGCGCGGGGGTTGCTGTGCCGCCGTGAGATGCGCGGGGGCGCTGTGCGATGCGCGGGGGCGCTGTGCGATGCGCGGGGGCGCTGTGCCGCCGTGAGATGCGCGGGGGTGCTGTGCCGCCGTGAGATGCGCGGGGGCGCTGTGCGATGCGCGGGGGCGCTGTGCCGCTGTGAGATGCGCGGGGGTGCTGTGCCGCCGTGAGATGCGCTGTGCCGCCGTGAGATGCGCGGGGGTGCTGTGCCGCCGTGAGATGCGCTGTGCCGCCGTGAGATGCGCTGTGCCGCCGTGAGATGCGCGGGGGTGCTGTGCCGCCGTGAGATGCGCGGGGGCGCTGTGCCGCCGTGAGATGCGCGGGGGTTGCTGTGCCGCCGTGAGATGCGCGGGGGTTGCTGTGCCGCCGTGAGATGCGCGGGGGTTGCTGTGCCGCCGTGAGATGCGCGGGGGTTGCTGTGCCGCCGTGAGATGCGCGGTGGTGCTGTGCCGCCGTGAGATGCGCGGGGGCGCTGTGCGATGCGCGGGGGCGCTGTGCCGCCGTGAGATGCGCGGGGGTGCTGTGCCGCTGTGAGATGCGCGGGGGTGCTGTGCCGCCGTGAGATGCGCTGTGCCGCCGTGAGATGCGCGGGGGTGCTGTGCCGCCGTGAGATGCGCTGTGCCGCCGTGAGATGCGCGGGGGTGCTGTGCCGCCGTGAGATGCGCGGGGGCGCTGTGCCGCCGTGAGATGCGCGGGGGCGCTGTGCCGCCGTGAGATGCGCGGGGGCGCTGTGCCGCCGTGAGATGCGCGGGGGCGCTGTGCCGCCGTGAGATGCGCGGGGGCTGTGCCGCCGTGAGATGCGCGGGGGCGGCTGTCCGCCGTGAGATGCGCGGGGGCGCTGTGCCGCCGTGAGATGCGCGGGGGCGCTGTGCCGCCGTGAGATGCGCGGGGGCGCTGTGCCGCCGTGAGATGCGCGGGGGCGCTGTGCGATGCGCGGGGGCGCTGTGCCGCTGTGAGATGCGCGGGGGTGCGGTGCCGCTGTGAGATGCGCGGGGGTTGCTGTGCCGCCGTGAGATGCGCGGGATGCTGGTGTGCCGCTGTGAGATGCGCGGGGCGCTGTGCGATGCGCGGGGGCGCTGTGCGAGGCGCGGGGGCGCTGTGAGATGCGCGGGGGTGCTGTGCCGCCGTGAGATGCGCTGTGCCGCTGTGAGATGCGCGGGGGTGCTGTGCGCCGTGAGATGCGCGCGGGGGCGCCGTGAGATGCGCGGGGATGCTGTGCCGCTGTGAGATGCGCGGGGGTGCTGTGCCGCCGTGAGATGCGCGGGGGCGCTGTGAGATGCGCGGGGGTGCTGTGCCGCCGTGAGATGCGCGGGGGCGCCGTGAGATGCGCGGGGCGCCGTGAGATGCGCGGGGGGCGCCGTGAGATGCGCGGGGGCGCCGTGAGATGCGCGGGTGGCCGTGAGATGCGCGGGGCGCCGTGAGATGCGCGGGGGCGCCGTGAGATGCGCGGGGGCGCCGTGAGATGCGCGGGGCGCCGTGAGATGCGCGGGGCGCCGTGAGATGCGCGGGGGCGCTGTGAGATGCGCGGGGGCGCCGTGAGATTGCGCGGGGCGCCGTGAGATGCGCGGGGCGCGCGTGAGATGCGCGGGGGCGCTGTGAGATGCGCGGGGGTGCTGTGCGCCGTGAGATGCGCGGGGGCGCGCGTGAGATGCGGGGGATGCTGTGCCGCTGTGAGATGCGCGGGGTGCTGTGCCGCCGTGAGATGCGCGGGGGCGCTGTGAGATGCGCGGGGGTGCTGTGCCGCCGTGAGATGCGCGGGGGCGCCGTGAGATGCGCGGGGCGCCGTGAGATGCGCGGGGGCGCCGTGAGATGCGCGGGGGCGCCGTGAGATGCGCGGGGCGCCGTGAGATGCGCGGGGGCGCCGTGAGATGCGCGGGGGCGCTGTGAGATGCGCGGGGGCGCTGTCTCCAGGCTCAGTTTCTATTCTTGGTTAGAGCACGATTTACACAACGTGACAGGAAAGGTTGTGCCGGACGCTGCACTCCCAGCCGCTCAGTGAACACCATGTTGCAGCGGGTGCTGGGCGGGGGTCGTTTCCCGGCACGGTCGGCGTTCCACACGGTATCGGCTCAGTGTATTCCATTTATTGATGCGTTGTATCGCCCCTCCCCCCGTACATGGGAAAGCAGACCCTTTCAGACGCGGCCCCCCCTCCCCTCGATGCTCTCGGATAATGAGAGTAAAGTCGGCTTTTAAGTTGTAGCAGTAACATTTTAATGAGGGTCTTGGTGCGCTGAGCTCAGGATGACCCTGGCGCTGCCTGGACGCTGATCAATACTATGGATTGAGTCTGCAGCGCGGCCTGCGGGTAAACATATACCCAGATATCCGGAACATTCTGTGAAGCTGGACGGGTGAATTATCCAAATCCCGAGTCGCGCAGGACGGGGAAACCGGATTTATGGTTATTCACCCACACGGGCAGGATTCATTCACTTTCATTTCATCGTTTGCATCGAGGGATCAGGAGCAACGCGGCAGCCGTGAACAGACAGACCCCAGAACAGCAACACACGCTGAATGACATCTCATGAGACCGTGTGTGTGAATGCAGAGGTCTCTGTGCCCCAGTGAGTGTGAATGCTGAGGTGTGTGTCGCTGCTGAGGTGTGTGTGTCGCAGCGTGTGTGAATGCTGAGGTGTGTGTGTCGCAGTGTGTGAATGCTGAGGTGTGTGTGTCGCAGCGTGTGAATGCTGAGGTGTGTGTGTCGCAGCGTGTGAATGCTGAGGTGTGTGTGTCGCAGCGTGTGTGAATGCTGAGGTGCGTGTGTCGCAGCGTGTGAATGCTGAGGTATGTGTTTCGCAGTGTGTGAATGCTGAGGTGTGTGTGTCGCAGTGTGAATGCTGAGGTGTGTGTGTCGCAGTGTGAATGCTGAGGTGTGTGTGTCGCAGTGTGAATGCTGAGGTGTGTGTGTCGCAGTGTGTGAATGCTGAGGTGTGTTGTTCGCAGTGTGTGAATGCTGAGGTGAGTGTGTGTCGCAGTGTGTGAATGCTGAGGTGAGTGTGTGTCGCAGTGTGTGAATGCTGAGGTGTGTGTGTGTCGCAGTGTGTGAATGCTGAGGTGTGTGTGTGTCGCAGTGCGTGTGAATGCTGAGGTGAGTGTGTGGTCGCAGTGTGTGAATGCTGAGGTGAGTGTGTGTCGCAGTGTGTGAATGCTGAGGTGTGTGTTGTGTCGCAGTGCGTGTGAATGCTGAGGTGAGTGTGTGTCGCAGTGTGTGAATGCTGAGGTGAGTGTGTGTCGCAGTGTGTGAATGCTGAGGTGTGTGTGTGTCGCAGTGTGTGAATGCTGAGGTGAGTGTGTGTCGCAGTGTGTGAATGCTGAGGTGTGTGTGTGTCGTAGTGTGTGAATGCTGAGGTGTGTGTGTGTGTCACAGTGTGTGAATGCTGAGGTGTGTGTGTGTCGCAGTGTGTGAATGCTGAGGGGTGTGTGTGTCGCAGTGTGTGAATGCTGAGGTGTGTGTGTGTCGCAGTGTGTGAATGCTGAGGTGTGTGTGTGTCGCAGTGTGTGAATGCTGAGGTGTGTGTGTGTCGCAGTGTGTGAATGCTGAGGTATGTGTGTCGCAGTGTGTGAATGCTGAGGTGTGTGTCGCAGTGTGTGAATGCTGAGGTGTGTGTGTGTCGCAGTGTGTGAATGCTGAGGTGTGTGTGTGTCACAGTGCGTGTGAATGCTGAGGTGTGTGTGTGTCGCAGTGTGTGAATGCTGAGGTGTGTGTGTGTCGCAGTGTGTGAATGCTGAGGTGTGTGTGTGTCGCAGTGTGTGAATGCTGAGGTGTGTGTGTGTCGCGCAGTGTGTGAATGCTGAGGTGTGTGTGTGTCGCAGTGTGTGTGAATGCTGAGGTGTGAGTGTGTCGCAGTGCGTGTGAATGCTGAGGTGTGTGTGTGTCGCAGTGTGTGAATGCTGAGGTGTGTGTGTCGCAGTGCGTGTGAATGCTGAGGTGTGTGTGTGTCGCAGTGTGTGAATGCTGAGGTGTGTGTGTCGCAGTGTGAATGCTGAGGTGTGTGTGTCGCAGTGTGAATGCTGAGGTGTGTGTGTCGCAGTGTGTGAATGCTGAGGTGTGTGTGTCGCAGTGTGTGAATGCTGAGGTGTGTGTGTGTCGCAGTGTGTGAATGCTGAGGTGTGTGTGTGTCGCAGTGTGTGTGAATGCTGAGGTTGTGAGTGTGTCGCAGTGCGTGTGAATGCTGAGGTGTGTGTGTGTCGCAGTGTGTGAATGCTGAGGTGTGTGTGTGTCGCAGTGTGTGAATGCTGAGGTGTGTGTGTGTCGCAGTGTGTGAATGCTGAGGTGTGTGTGTGTCGCAGTGTGTGAATGCTGAGGTGTGTGTGTGTCGCAGTGTGTGAATGCTGAGGTGTGTGTGTGTCGCAGTGTGTGTGAATGCTGAGGTGTGAGTGTGTCGCAGTGCGTGTGAATGCTGAGGTGTGTGTGTGTCGCAGTGTGTGAATGCTGAGGTGTGTGTGTCGCAGTGCGTGTGAATGCTGAGGTGTGTGTGTGTCGCAGTGTGTGAATGCTGAGGTGTGTGTGTCGCAGTGCGTGTGAATGCTGAGGGTGTGGTGTGTCGCAGTGTGTGAATGCTGAGGTGTGTGTGTCGCAGTGCGTGTGAATGCTGAGGTGTGTGTGTGTCGCAGTGCGTGTGAATGCTGAGGTGTGTGTGTGTCGCAGTGTGTGAATGCTGAGGTGTGTGTGTGTCGCAGTGTGTGAATGCTGAGGTGTGTGTGTGTCGCAGTGCGTGTGAATGCTGAGGTGTGTGTGTGTCGCAGTGTGTGAATGCTGAGGTGTGTGTGTGTCGCAGTGTGTGAATGCTGAGGTGTGTGTGTGTCGCAGTGCGTGTGAATGCTGAGGTGTGTGTGTGTCGCAGTGTGTGTGAATGCTTTGATCGGTTTCGCGTTTCTTCGTATTTATTTATTGTAGTGTGTTTTTATTTCCCTAATTTTCGGAGAATTGAAGGAATGTTCCGGATAGTATCTGCGGGAGCTGCCGCGTGTGAATGTTCTGCCGTCGTGACGGATGTTAGTGATTGGGGGGGGGGGGGTCTCTGCTGAGCCTCCGTTACTATTACGTGGCCCGGCCGTGCGCGTCATCGCACTTTGTTCCATGCAGAGCGCTCGGGTCAGGTTTGCTTTGCAGAGGGATTTCACGCAGTGCGCGGCCGCGCTGACTCATTTCTCTGGCAGAGCGCCGTCCTGAGTGGCCCCTGCGAGCAGCCGGTGCGCTGCGTAAAGGTTACTGCGTCCACGTGCTTTGTGCCATCATCTTCGCTTCATGCATCATCAGGCAGCTTTCCCGGGAAAACCCACGTAACGCTGACGTGCATGTGAGTCACGCACACCGTTTAACTACACCGTGCCGGACCCCGACGTCGTGTTCCGTATCCAGACATCGCTTTGAGCAGATTATGGGCAATCTATTGGCTTCTGAACATCCCCCGATCCCTCTTCATCTAAACAACCCCCGCAGAGAGTCACTCGTTCACCCCCGCAGAGAGTCACTCGTTCACCCCCGCAGAGAGTCACTCGTTCACCCCCGCAGAGAGTCACTCGTTCACCCCCGCAGAGAGTCACTCGTTCACAGCCCCGCAGAGAGTCACTCGTTCACCCCCGCAGAGAGTCACTCGTTCACCCCCGCAGAGAGTCACTCGTTCACCCCCGCAGAGAGTCACTCGTTCACCCCCGCAGAGAGTCACTCGTTCAGCCCCGCAGAGAGTCACTCGTTCACCCCCTGCAGCGAGTCACTCGTTCACCCCCGCGGCGAGTCACTCGTTCACCCCCGCAGAGAGTCACTCGTTCACCCCCGCAGAGAGTCACTCGTTCACCCCCGCAGAGAGTCACTCGTTCACCCCCGCAGAGAGTCACTCGTTCACACCCCGCAGAGAGTCACTCGTTCACCCCCGCAAGAGTCACTCGTTCACCCCCGCAGAGAGTCACTCGTTCACCCCCGCAGAGAGTCACTCGTTCACCCCGCAGAGAGTCACTCGTTCACCCCCGCAGAGAGTCACTCGTTCACCCCCGCAGAGAGTCACTCGTTCACCCCGCAGAGAGTCACTCGTTCACCCCCGCAGAGAGTCACTCGTTCACCCCCGCAGAGAGTCACTCGTTCACCCCCGCAGAGAGTCACTCGTTCACCCCCGCAGAGAGTCACTCGTTCACCCCGCAGAGGAGTCACTCGTTCACCCCCGCAGAGAGTCACTCGTTCACCCCGCAGAGAGTCACTCGTTCACCCCCGCAGAGAGTCACTCGTTCACCCCCGCAGAGAGTCACTCGTTCACCCCCGCAGAGAGTCACTCGTTCACCCGCCGCAGGAGTCACTCGTTCACCCCCGCAGAGAGTCACTCGTTCACCCCCGCAGAGAGTCACTCGTTCACCCCCGCAGAGAGTCACTCGTTCACCCCCGCAGAGAGTCACTCGTTCACCCCCGCAGAGAGTCACTCGTTCACCCCCGCAGAGAGTCACTCGTTCACCCCCGCAGAGAGTCACTCGTTCACCCCCGCAGAGAGTCACTCGTTCACCCCCGCAGCGAGTCACTCTTATCTCCAGGAAAAGTCTGCAGACTTCTGCCTCCTGAGACACCACAGGAAACCCGGGGTAACGCAAACACCCCGAGAATATACACTATAAAGCCATCCCGTCTGCAAACCAGCGACAAACACAACATGAAAACAATCCAGACAACGTGTAGCATCTCAGGACGCACAGGAGGCGCTAGAGACGGGACCGGACAGCACAGGAGGCGCTAGAGACGGGACCGGACAGCACAGGAGGCGCTAGAGACGGGACCGGACAACACAGGAGGCGCTAGAGACGGGACCGGACAACACAGGAGGCGCTAGAGACGGGACCGGTCAACACAGGAGGCGCTAGAGACGGGACCGGTCAACACAGGAGGCGCTAGAGACGGGACCGGACAGCACAGGAGGCGCTAGAGACGGGACCGGACAGCACAGGAGGCGCTAGAGACGGGACCGGACAGCACAGGAGGCGCTAGAGACGGGACCGGACAGCACAGGAGGCGCTAGAGACGGGACCGGACAGCACAGGAGGCGCTAGAGACGGGACCGGACAGCACAGGAGGCGCTAGAGACGGGAACGGACAGCACAGGAGGCGCTAGAGACGGGACCGGACAGCACAGGAGGCGCTAGAGACGGGACCGGACAGCACAGGAGGCGCTAGAGACGGGACCGGACAGCACAGGAGGCGCTAGAGACGGGACCGGACAGTACAGGACGCGCTAATCCAAGGAGTAACGTGCTGGAGACACCGACAAAGAAACCGTGACAACGAAAACACAAACCAACAAACTCAGAAACAAACAGTATAAACACAGACGTGAGAATAAAGACAGGCCGGGGACAGGGTCACAGAGCATAAAGACAGGCCGGGGACAGGGTCACAGAGCATAAAGACAGGCCGGGGACAGGGTCACAGAGCATAAAGACAGGCCGGGGACAGGGTCACAGAATAAAGACAGGCCGGGGACAGGGTCACAGAATAAAGACAGGCCGGGGACAGGGTCACAGAATAAAGACAGGCCGGGACAGGGTCACAGAGCATAAAGACAGGCCGGGGACAGGGTCACAGAGCATAAAGACAGGCCGGGGACAGGGTCACAGAATAAAGACAGGCCGGGGACAGGGTCACAGAATAAAGACAGGCCGGGGACAGGGTCACAGAGCATAAAGACAGGCCGGGGACAGGGTCACAGAGCATGAAGACAGGCCGGGGACAGGGTCACAGAGCATAAAGACAGGCCGGGGACAGGGTCACAGAGCATAAAGACAGGCCGGGACAGGGTCACAGAGCATAAAGACAGGCCGGGGACAGGGTCACAGAGAATAAAGACAGGCCGGGGACAGGGTCACAGAGCATAAAGACAGGCCGGGGACAGGGTCACAGAGCATAAAGACAGGCCGGGGACAGGGTCAAGAGAAATAAAGACAGGCCGGGGACAGGGTCACAGAGAATAAAGACAGGCCGGGGAGGGTCACAGAGAATAAAGACAGGCCGGGGACAGGGTCACAGAATAAAGACAGGCCGGGGACAGGGTCACAGAGAATAAAGACAGGCCGGGGACAGGGTCACAGAGAATAAAGACAGGCCGGGGACAGGGTCACAGAGCATAAAGACAGGCCGGGGACAGGGTCACAGAATAAAGACAGGCCGGGGACAGGGTCACAGAGAATAAAGACAGGCCGGGGACAGGGTCACAGAGAATAAAGACAGGCCGGGACAGGGTCACAGAGAATAAAGACAGGCCGGGACAGGGTCACAGAGAATAAAGACAGGCCGGGGACAGGGTCACAGAGCATAAAGACAGGCCGGGGACAGGGTCACAGAGCATAAAGACAGGCCGGGGACAGGGTCACAGAGCATAAAGACAGGCCGGGGACAGGGTCACAGAGAATAAAGACAGGCCGGGGACAGGGTCACAGAGAATAAAGACAGGCCGGGGACAGGGTCACAGAGAATAAAGACAGGCCGGGGACAGGGTCACAGAATAAAGACAGGCCGGGGACAGGGTCACAGAATAAAGACAGGCCGGGGACAGGGTCACAGAGAATAAAGACAGGCCGGGGACAGGGTCACAGAATAAAGACAGGCCGGGGACAGGGTCACAGAATAAAGACAGGCGGGGACAGGGTCACAGAATAAAGACAGGCCGGGGACAGGGTCACAGAGCATAAAGACAGGCCGGGGACAGGGTCACAGAATAAAGACAGGCCGGGGACAGGGTCACAGAATAAAGACAGGCCGGGGACAGGGTCACAGAGAATAAAGACAGGCCGGGGACAGGGTCACAGAGCATAAAGACAGGCCGGGGACAGGGTCACAGAGCATAAAGACAGGCCGGGGACAGGGTCACAGAGCAGGCTCCTCCTCCGTCCGCTGAACGCGCCTTCCCTCCAAATCCGCTACATAGTGTTTGTCACATGCACCGCGTGATGTCATAAAGCTGCACTGTTACTGGGGTTTGTAAAGGAGCAGTGAGACACAGAGGTGGTGGCGGCGCGCCCCGGTTAATCAGTGGTTCTGAGTGCTGGTTATTCCGGCTTTAACGCTCAGTTTTTGTTACATTAATAGCGGGACGAGCGATGCCCCCCCCCCTGCACCGGAGGGAAATCACGTCTTACCGCTCGCACTAATAAAGCCGCGGCCCCTAACGAGCGCGACGAGGGGACTGACCTCATAACGAGGAGATACAAGTCTGAGGAGGAAACATCGAGATTCAGATTCTATAAAAAGACATAAAATTAATAAATGGCGCGTCCTGGTGGTTACTGAGCACAACTCCCACCCCTCCCGGCGGCCAGCACCCCTCCCGGCGGCCAGCACACCTCCCGGCGGCCAGCACACCTCCCGGCGGCCACTCCCATCAATTCACGCCTGTGGCGGCTGTAAGGTGGGGAGACTCAGATGTGAGGCCTTTCCTCCTGGGCACAATATTTAGGAATTAACCCGGTAAATGAAGCAGGATATTCCAGGTCTCTTGGAAGCCGCGTGAAGGAGAGTGTGTGTGTGTGTGTGAGTGTGTGAGTGTGAGTGTGTGTGTGTGTGTGAGTGAGAGTGTGTGTGTACACGCTACACACTCTATTCCATCGGCCCCCAGTAGGAGTGAGGCATTAGGCAGCTGCCTATTTTGCCAAACCACAGAAGCGCAGACCATTCACCTCCTCCTGCCGGCTGTTTGCGAGCGTCCGCAGCGCAGTCACCGTGAGTAAACCTGTGCTGGCGACACATAGACATCAGTCACTTGCAGGACGTAACCCATGAAGCAATGCGGCACGAGAGCTTCCTGGACAGGTCTGGCTGAGCCATGTCTTGGTCAGCCCAGCGCACCAGGGGTTACGGTTTATGAATTACTCCATATAATGCATTAAATGGTTAATTTCTGCAGGAATCGCACTAGTGGAGGACACAGATAATACATTCCTGGTCATCATGCAATGACATCATAGGCCGCACGGTAACGGGTCCGTGTCTCTTACCGGGTGCTGCCGGCTGCTCTCAGAGGTGCTGGTGCTCCTTCCCTCCAACGCTGGAACACTTGCATCTGGTTATACTGGCCGTCAGCAAGGCCTACAATCTACATCCTTGTGCGCATGCACGCCACAACATTCCACCAGGGTCAGCAATGACACATGCTCAGCTACATTGGCACTTGAGGATATCTGTATGCCTGTGCCACCCCCTCACAACCCCACTGTGCCACCCCCTCAACCCCACTGTGCCACCCCCTCAACCCCACTGTGCCATCCCCCTCACAACCCACTGTGCCATCCCCCTCACAACCCACTGTGGCCATCCCCCTCAACCCCACTGTGCCATCCCCCTCAACCCCACTGTGCCATCCCCCTCAACCCCTGTGCCATCCCCTCACAACCCCACTGTGCCATCCCCTCACAACCCCACTGTGCCATCCCCCTCACAACCCCACTGTGCCATCCCCTCACAACCCCACTGTGCCATCCCCCTCAACCCCACTGTGCCATCCCCTCACAACCCCACTGTGCCATCCCCCTCAACCCCACTGTGCCACCCCCTCACAACCCCCTGTGCCACCCCCTCAACCCCACTGTGCCACCCCCTCAACCCCACTGTGCCATCCCCTCACAACCCCACTGTGCCATCCCCTCAAACAACCCCACTGTGCATCCCCCTCAACCCCACTGTGCCATCCCCCTCAACCCCTGTGCCATCCCCTCACAACCCCACTGTGCCATCCCCTCACAACCCACTGTGCCATCCCCCTCAACCCCACTGTGCCATCCCCTCACAACCCCACTGTGCCATCCCCCTCAACCCCACTGTGCCATCCCCTCACAACCCCACTGTGCCATCCCCTCACAACCCACTGTGCCATCCCCTCACAACACTGTGCCACCCCCCTCAAACCCCAACTGTGCCACCCCACCCCACTGTGCCCCCCAAACCACTGTGCCACCCCCAACCCCACTGTGCCACCCCTCAACCCATGTGCCACACCCACCCCACTGTGCCACCCCCTCACAACCCCACTGTGCCATCCCCCTCACACCCCACTGTGCCATCCCCTCACAACCCCACTGTGCCATCCCCTCACAACCCCACTGTGCCATCCCCCTCACAACCCCACTGTGCCATCCCCTCACAACACCCCACTGTGCCATCCCCTCACAACCCCACTGTGCATCCCCTCACAACCCCACTGTGCCATCCCCCTCAACAACACTGTGCCATCCCCCTCAACCCCACTGTGCCATCCCCCTCAACCCCACTGTGCCATCCCCCTCAACCCCACTGTGCCATCCCCCTCACAACCCCACTGTGCCATCCCCTCACAACCCCACTGTGCCATCCCCTCACAACCCCACTGTTGCCATCCCCTCACAACCCCACTGTGCCACCCCCTCAACCCCACTGTGCCACCCCCTCAACAACACTGTGCCACCCCCTCAACCCCACTGTGCCACCCCCTCAACCCCACTGTGCCACCCCCAACCCCACTGTGTCACCCCTCAACCCCACTGTGCCACCCCCTCAACCCCACTGTGCCATCCCCCTCACAACCCCACTGTGCCATCCCCCTCACAACCCCACGGTGCCATCCCCCTCACAACCCCACTGTGCCATCCCCCTCACAACCCCACTGTGCCATCCCTCACAACCCACTGTGCCATCCCCTCACAACCCCTGTGCCATCCCCTCACAACCCACTGTGCCATCCCCTCACACCCCACTGTGACATTCCCTCTCAACCCCCCCACTGTGTCATCCCCTCACAACCCACTGTGTCATCCCCTCCCCCACTGTGACATCCCCTCTCAACCCCCCCACTGTGTCATCCCCTCACAACCCCACTGTGTCATCCCCTCAACCCCACTGTGACATCCCCTCTCAACCCCCCCACTGTGCCATCCCCCTCACAACCCCACTGTGCCATCCCCCTCAACCCCACTGTGCACCCCCCTCAACCCCACTGTGCCACCCCCTCAACAACACTGTGCCACCCCCAACCCCACTGTGCCACCCCCACCCCACTGTGCCACCCCCACACAACCCACTGTGCCAACCCCTCACAACCCCACAGGCAATTGCATTCGGCTTGTTAGCAAAAACAAAAAAGGGAAGAAATCACTGTGGTACTCTGCAGAAGTGGCCAAAATAGTGAAGAACAAGAAGATAGCATTGAAGAATTATAAAAAAACTCAGAGTGAAGAAGATAGGCAAACCTATAAGATTAGGCAGAAAGAGGCAAAGCAATTTATAAGAGCTTCCAAAGCACACGCAGAAGAGAAAATAGCTCAGTCAGTAAAAAAGGGGGACAAAACATTTTTTAGATACATAAACGAGAAAAGAAAAGTAAAACAAGGATTAGTTAGATTAAAAACAAAGGAAGGAAGGAATGTAGAAGAGGATAAAAGTCTCGCTGACTGCCTCAATGAATATTTTTGTTCAGTCTTTGCAGAAGAAAAGGAAGGAAAGGGACCTCAGTTAGGAGAGAACACTAACGAGACATTTACATATGAGTTTACAGAGGAGGAGGTTCTACAGCAGCTGTCTAAAGTAAAGACAAATAAGTCAATGGGGCCTGATGGGATCCACCCTAAATTATTAAAAGAGCTCAGTGATGTAATAGCAAAACCGTTAACAGGAGTCGTCCCAGAAGACTGGAAATTAGCAAATGTTGTGCCCATTCACAAGAAGGGTAGTAGGGAGGAATCGGGGAACTATAGGCCAGTTAGTCTTACGTCAGTAGTGGGGAAATTAATGGAAACCATGTTAAAGGAAAGGATTGTTGAACATCTAAAAAGACATAGATTACAGGATCAGAAACAACATGGGTTTACCTCAGGGAGATCATGCCAAACTAATCTTATTGATTTTTTTGATTGGGTAACAAAAATAATAGACACAGGTGGTGCAGTAGACATTGCTTATTTAGATTTCAGTAAGGCTTTTGATACTGTTCCGCATAGAAGGCTTATCAATAAATTGCAATCTTTCAGCTTGGATTCCAATATTGTTGAATGGATTAGGCAGTGGCTGAGTGACAGACAACAGAGGGTTGTGGTAAATGGAGTTTATTCGGCGCAAGGTCTTGTTACCAGTGGGGTACCTCAGGGGTCAGTACTTGGACCCATTCTCTTTAATATTTTTATTAGTGATATTGCAGAAGGTATTAATGGAAAAGTATGTCTTTTTGCTGATGACACAAAAATTTGCAACAGGGTTGACGTTCCTGGAGGGATCAGCCAAATGACAAATGATTTAGGTAAACTAAAAAAATGGTGGGAGTTGTGGCAATTGAGTTTTAATGTGGATAAGTGCAAGATAATGCACCTGGGACGTAAAAACCCAAGGGCTGAATATAGAATATTTGATACATCTGAGGGTTGGGATTTAGGGGTTATTATTTCAGAGGATCTAAGGGTAAGTAGTCAATGTAATAGAGCAGCAGGAAATGCTGGCAGAATGCTTGGAAATGCTGGCAGAATGCTTGGTTGTGTAGGGAGAGCTGTATTAGCAGTAGGAAAAGGGAAGTGCTCATGCCACTGTACAGAGCACTGGTGAGACCTCACTTGGAGTACTGTGTGCAGTACTGGAGACCGTATCTCCAGAAGGATATAGACATCTTAGAGAGAGTTCAGAGAAGGGCTACTAAAATGGTGTACGGCTTGAAGGAGAAAAGTTACCAGGAAAGGCTTAATGATCTTAACATGTACAGCTTGGAAAAAAGACGAGACAGAGGAGATATGATAGAAACATTTAAATACGTAAAGGGAATCCACAAGGTAGAGGAAGGGAGTATATTTAAAAGGAAACAAAGTAGCAAAACAAGAGGACATAGTCTTAGATTAGAGGGGCAAAGGTTTAAAAGTAACATCAGAAGCATTATTTTACTGAGAGGGTGGTGGATACATGGAACAGTCTTCCAGTAGAAGTGGTAGAGGCCAAAACAGTAATTGAATTTAAGCAGGCATGGGATAGGCATAAGGCTATCCTAAACAAAAGATAAATCCAGGTTAAGTATCCATGTAATTGGGCGACTAGATGGGCCGAAAGCTTCTTATCTGCCGACATTTTTCTATGTTTCTACTGTGCCACCCCCTCACAACCCCACTGTGCCATCCCCCTCACAACCCCACTGTGCCATCCCCCTCACAACCCCACTGTGCCATCCCCCTCACAACCCCACTGTGCCATCCCCCTCACAACCCCACTGTGCCATCCCCAACCCCACTGTGCCACCCCCAACCCCACTGTGCCCCCCCAACCCCAATGTGCCACCCCCTCAACCCCACTGTGCCACCCCCTCAACTCCACTGTGTCGTCCCTCACAACCCCACTGTGTCATCCACATTGTGCTGCTCTGCCATCTATAGAACCGATGGCCTGTACCATCCCTCAACCCCTTTGTGCCTTTGCATCATCACCATCATCCCATGTGCCTCTGTGCCATCCATCTCAACCCCTTTGTGCCATCACTATTAGCCCCCCCCCACGCTTGGAAGTCGTGTTAAGCTCTGCATCTCCAAACCTGATGAAGTATGTAAAGTGGACGCGTTGCTGCATCTCAATAAACCTCCTGACTTTGATTTGACTGTCAAGAGGGCGGTTTAAGGGTTAAATTCACACTAATAGTCACATGGAATGATCACAGCCAGTGATTGGGGGGGGGGGGGGGTCAGACATATCCGGCTTTAAACGATTATTTACATTGTGGAGGGGGGGGGGTGACACTGTCGTTGCCGGGCATCATGGGAGAATGACCCACGCTGTTTAAGAATACCCTCAATGGGCCGGTAACCTCTCTCCGCGGCCAGTGGCTACAGTCCTATTCGCAGTACACAGGGGCCCCTGCATCCCAGGCACTGCGGGGGTTAATAAGACTAGTGTAGATACTGATTATTCCCCTACGTGCGCGTCATCCTTGCTCACCACCCCCCCCCCCCGGTCAAGGCGGACTCTCTCCAGGCCTGCATCACGCAACCCGGCTCTCATTTCACCGCGGCGCAGACACACTGTATCAGCAGCACAGCCAACATCCTGCCACAGATTGCACCATCTCAGGGACGCAGGGGTCCCCGGGCGACGCGTCGTGCCCAGCTACACCGCCTCCAATCACTTGCTGCCATGTCACCCCCTCCTCCTGTCACAGCTACCTGACGCAGGTAAACAGATGAAGCAACAGCGAGACCCCAGGGGATAAAGTGACATCAGATGCCGGTCACATGGTGTCGGCACGGAATCCCCGCGAGACCCAGCCTCAGCGAATCCGGAGGACCGGCTGAGCTCCGAGATCCCCAGCACACCCGAGAGGTTTACCGGAATAAAATACACTGTATAAACAAGGTCCACTACTATGAAACTGCAAGGAAAGTTAACCTGTCGCTGTCCACTCCCTCTGTTACGCCGCTCAGCAGAGCCGTTCCCAGGCGTTGCTTCATCCTCACAAGCCAGGAAACCTTACAATAAAAGCTTGTGGGTGCACGAAAAACCCCGTAACCCCTCTGACCCCTTTACCTGCTCTCCGTCTTTTCCTGAATTCTCCACCGACATGAAGACCTATCGATGCATGTCCGCTTGGTTTCTGCCAACAGGAATATCGGGGTCCCTTATGAACCCCTTTCCTGTATATACACTCACCATCTCCCCCTGGATTTGGCCGTTAAAAGGGGGGCAGTATGGACCCCACAACTGACCGGGCCCTGAGCGCAGTTAAGGCTGTAACCCCCCCACCCCGGTATAAGAACTGAAAGCAGGGTCTTCAGGCGGCCTTTACTTTATCACTTAACAGCGAGGGAGGGCCACAGCGGCCAAAGAGCCAGCGAGCGAGGGAGGGCCATGGCGGCCAAAGAGCTAGCGAGCGAGGGCCACGGCGGCCAAAGAGCCAGCGAGCGAGCGAGGGAGGGCCACGGCGGCCAAAGAGCCAGCGAGCGAGCGAGGGCGGGCCACGGCGGCCAAAGAGCTAGCGAGCGAGGGCCACGGCGGCCAAAGAGCCAGCGAGCGAGCGAGGGAGGGCCACGGCGGCCAAAGAGCAAGCGAGGGAGGGCAACGGCGGCCAAAGAGCCAGCGAGCGAGGGAGGGCCACGGCGGCCAAAGAGCTAGCGAGCGAGGGCCACGGCGGCCAAAGAGCCAGCGAGCGAGCGAGGGAGGGCCACGGCGGCCAAAGAGCAAGCGAGGGAGGGCAACGGCGGCCAAAGAGCCAGCGAGCGAGGGAGGGCCACGGCGGCCAAAGAGCTAGCGAGCGAGGGCCACGGCGGCCAAAGAGCCAGCGAGCGAGCGAGGGAGGGCCACGGCGGCCAAAGAGCAAGCGAGGGAGGGCAACGGCGGCCAAAGAGCCAGCGAGCGAGGGAGGGCCACGGCGGCCAAAGAGCTAGCGAGCGAGGGAGGGCCACGGCGGCCAAAGAGCTAGCGAGCGAGGGAGGGCCACGGCACCAAAGAGCTAGCAAGCAAGCGAGGGAGGGCCACGGCGGCCAAAGAGCCAGCGAGCGAGGGAGGGCCACGGCGGCCAAAGAGCTAGCGAGCAAGCGAGGGAGGGCCACGGCGGCCAAAGAGCCAGCGAGCGAGGGAGGGCCACGGCGGCCAAAGAGCTAGCGAGCAAGCGAGGGAGGGCCACGGCGGCCAAAGAGCTAACGAGCAAGCGAGGGAGGGCCACGGCGGCCAAAGAGCTAGCGAGCAAGCGAGGGAGGGCCACGGCAGCCAGCGAGCAAGCGAGGGAGGGCCACGGCGGCCAAAGAGCTAGCGAGCAAGCGAGGGAGGGCCACGGCGGCCAAAGAGCTAGCGAGCAAGCGAGGGAGGGCCACGGCGGCCAAAGAGCTAGCGAGCAAGCGAGGGAGGGCCACGGCGGCCAAAGAGCTAACGAGCAAGCGAGGGAGGGCCACGGCAGCCAGCGAGCAAGCGAGGGAGGGCCACGGCGGCCAAAGAGCTAGCGAGCAAGCGAGGGAGGGCCACGGCGGCCAAAGAGCTAGCGAGCAAGCGAGGGAGGGCCACGGCGGCCAAAGAGCTAGCGAGCAAGCGAGGGAGGGAGGGCCACGGCGGCCAAAGAGCCAGCAAGCGAGGGAGGGCCACAGCGGCCAAAGAGCGAGTGAGCAAGCGCGGGAGGGCCACAACGGGCATAGAGCAAGCAAGGGAGGGCCACAACGGGCAAAGAGCAAGCGAGGGAGGGCCACAACGGGCAAAGAGCAAGCAAGGGAGGGCCACAACGGGCAAAGAGCAAGCGAGGGAGGGCCAGAACGGGCAAAAAGCGAGGGAGGGCCACGACGGCCAAAGAGCCAGCGAGGGAGGGCCACGACGGCCAAAGAGCCAGCGAGGGAGGGCCACGACGGCCAAAGAGCCAGCGAGGGAGGGCCACGACGGCCAAAGAGCCAGCGAGGGAGGGCCACGGCGGCCAAAGAGCCAGCGAGGGAGGGCCATGGCAGCCAAAGAGCTAGCGAGCGAGGGAGGGCCACGGCGGCCAAAAAGCTAGCGAGCGAGGGAGGGCCACAATGGGCAAAGAGCGAGGGAGGGAGGGCCACGGCGGCCAAAGAGAGAGGGAGGGCCAAGACAAAGAGGGTGCGAGGAAGGGCCGCAATGGCCGAAGATTGAGCAAGGACTACAGCAGCCAAATAACGAGCAAGTGAAGGCCGTGGCATCCAAAGAGCAAGATGAACCAACCCAGGGATTATTCTGGCCACCTCTCCCATGGGATATCCCACTCCTTCATGGCGGCGGGGGGGGGGTCCTGTGCTGCAAATCATTAAGGCAGATAAAAATAAATCGGTGGATGGGCAGGCGTGTGTTATATAACCTCCTGTGCGGGCAGACTCGCTTGGCACTGGATTACTAGAACTAGTTGGAAACTTTGTTATGGACATTTCTCTGTATCTACCATGGAAAATATTCCCGCTGTGACCCCGCGGCGTCCCCCGATACACACATTACATCAGATCACGGCTCTAATGACAGCGGAAACTGAAGGGTGACAGTATTAGGGCTTTACGAGGGCAGCTGCGGCACGCGAGGGGTTAAAAAGAAAAATACATGTATTTATTGAATAAATCCCCTGGAGGGAGACCGTGCGCTGGATGAGGAAATCTTCTCGCCGGGTTGCAGCACAGGCGGTGTGTGAAGGGAGGGCAGCGCCGGCCGTACACTGTTATTACACGGCAAACTGGGAAAACGAAAGAGATCCAACCCCGGCTGCGAGAGCCTATAGAGACAGGAGCAGAAAATAAACACCCCCCACCAGAATCCACAAGCAATCAACCATTACTGCACAGCGCTGTGTACATTGTGGTGGATTGATCCAACGGCTGAGCATTGTGGGAGTTTCAGGCCAACAGTACGGGCGCATGGCTGCCACATCCGGTTAACGGCTGCTTACTGCACAAGAGCTACAAACCCACTGCTTGCCATCTCAGGCCCCCAACAGACATATCTGACTACCAGTCGCCATCACAAGCCCCCAACCACAACCTCTGCTTTCCAGTCGCCATCACAAGCCCCCAACCACAACCTCTGCTTTCCAGTCACCATCACAAGCCCCCAACCACAACCTCTGCTTTCCAGTCACCATCACAAGCCCCCAACCACAACCTCTGCTTTCCAGTCACCATCACAAGCCCCCAACCACAACCTCTGCTTTCCAGTCACCATCACAAGCCCCCAACCACAACCTTCTGCTTTCCAGTCACCATCACAAGCCCCCAACCACAACCTCTGCTTTCCAGTCACCATCACAAGCCCCCAACCACAACCTCTGCTTTCCAGTCGCCATCACAAGCCCCCAACCACAACTTCTGCTTTCCAATCGCCATCACAAGCCCCCAAACACAACTTCTGCTTTCCAGTCAGCATCACAAGCCCCCAACCACAACTTCTGCTTTCCAGTCGCCATCACAAGCCCCCAACGACAACTTCTGCTTTCCAGTCACCATCACAAGCCCCCAACCACAACTTCTGCTTTCCAGTCGCCATCACAAGCCCCCAACCACAACCTCTGCTTTCCAGTCGCCATCACAAGCCCCCAACCACAACCTCTGCTTTCCAGCCACTGTCTCAGGCCCCCAACTGCAACCTCAGCCAACAAGTAACCCTCACCATCTCTGGCCTTCAGAGGACACCTCTGCCTTCCAGTTGCCATCACAGGCCCCAAACACAAACCTTGCCTTCCAGTCACCATCTCAAGCCCCCAACTGAAACCTCAGCCTACCAGTCACCATCTCTGGCATTCAGCTGCAACCTCTGCCTTCCGGTCCCCATCTCAGATATCCATTTACCACCTGAGCCCCCCAACCTACGAGTCTCAACCTCAGTCCCCCAAATGCCTGCTCTGCCTTCCAGTCGCCTTCTTAACCCACCACCGCCATCTAGTCGCCATATGTACCGGCTGGGTGGAGTAAAGGTAATGTCACCGCTCTGCATGGAGAGAGCCTGGGGAGACATGGGTTCGATCCCAGCGAGCAACCTCTCCAGTAAGTGTCCTTGGCAAGACACCTAACAGTACATACTCGCCACCCAGGACATACTTGAAAACGAGAGAAATCTCAATGTATCCTTCCTGGTAAAATCCTTTCACAAAAAAAAAAAAAAAAAAAAATATCAGTCCCTCCAATAATAGGCTCTTCCAGCCACCATCTCAATCCCCCAACCACTACCTCAGCCTACCAGTCTCAGGCCTCCAACTTCCATCATACAGTACCAGTTGTCATCTGACCCAACTGCCACCACAGCCCTCCAAACATCACCGTAAACTTTCAGTTGCCCATCAGCCGCCTCTCAACTGCTTCCCCAGCCTTCGAAATGTTCCTTAGCCCCCAACCTCGGACTTTGTAGAGTGTGCCCACGAGTTAGAAGACTTTGCAGATTAAGGAAAGACGTAGGACTGAACGGCCAGAAGGAGTCACTACCTGTGTGTTCCTCACAGCAACATTTACTCTAATGGGGGGGGGGGGATTCGTGGAGTCGACCGGGAGACCTCAGGATTTAGTACCAAACAATAGAAATACCATAAAAAACTTATTTATTCTAGTCTTAACATTTTCAGTTTATTTTGGAATAAAAATGTAAAATAGTCACTTCTCCCAGAATTCCCTTGTATCCTGATTAAACCCTGCAGTGCTCTGTGTTGCGTCCGTCTCAGCCCACGTGTCCGTCTCATGAAATATTAATAAAAAGATTATATGTAATATAAAATGTCACCAGTAACAGTGAGAATCTCCCTGTGACGCGTCTAACGGATGCAGTGTGGAAACGCCACCAGAATATTGCACGTGCGTCCGTGAGACGATCGCTTCCAAACAGTGACCCTTTCTCACGGTTATTGGATAATAAACACTAAAAATATAATACGGCTGGATAAGGCAGCGAGACGATTATTTAGGTCACCGCGAGCCGTGCTGTGACAGACACAGAAAGCAGCCGGATCTCGCTGCAGCGCGCGGTAACATCACAAATCTGGACGAGGAGATAAGAAATAAGATTATGGAAGTTTCTGGTGATACAATAGCCTTAAATTACCCCAAAATTTCCCTTCTCAGTGTCCTGTTATCATCCCGCGGAAGACACGGCTCTACTTTCCAGATAATGAAGGGATGTTACAGAATATTTTTTATCTTGTTTGCAAAACGCTCACGTTTTCAGAATAATTTCTGATTCCCTTGGAATTCTGGCCGTCTCGTCGCCATTGACCTGTATCGGAGCTCTCTGAGCATGCTCAGTGATGCTGCCATCGACTCATGTGAACGAACGGCCAAGTGACTGTATTATTCAATATTCCGGGACGATTTTGATGTATTCCGGATCGGCAGGTCTGGCTCATGCGAGTGGCAGCCTCCACGGGAGACCCGCAATTGGTTCCGACATCTCTGCTTCTCCCTGGTTAAATCCGATAACATATATCGGTCATAAAACGAAAAAAATAAAAAATACATGACAGAAAGACCAGTAGAGGCATGTTTATTTATTTAATAAATGCATTTTAAATACATCGTAGTGTATTAAAGAGAATCTGGAATAAAACCCTCCCCTTCAATACAGATCTGAGAGACGATTTCTCCCTCAAAATTAAATAAAAACAGACAAACCACCAAAAACAAAAAAAACAACCCCCCCCCCAAAAAAAAATCAACAGCATCCGGTGCTTTAGGCATAAAAAAATTTGATTAGAAAACAAGGCAGAAACATGACAGAGCTCCTGGTGGTCGAGAGAAGATGAAACCAATGGGCCAGGTAGAGGTCATATATAGTGCGGTCACTGGCTCCTTTATTTCATGAGTAAGCCACAAAAATCTACACAGAAATCTCCCTTGGCCCCTAAGAATATGCAGCCAAGTTCAACTCTAGTGAGGGTCCTCAGGTAGGCCGGGGCTGGAGAGAGAAGCTCCCAGACAGGCAGGTCCATTTGCATTGAATTTGGGTGGTCAATGATTGACCAGCTGAAGCAGCATGGTGGTTCCCCAAGGAGCAATTCAGGAACATCATCCAATACTTCTGCAAAAAGGAGGGCGAGGGCAAATCAAGGAATGCAGGGACGTAGGCAGATCGAGGATTGGGTTGGCCGAGGGCAGATCGAGGATTGGCTTGGCCGAGGGCAGATCGAGGATTGGCTTGGCCGAGGGCAGATCGAGGATTGGCTTGGCCGAGGGCAGATCAAGGAAAGGATTGTGCTTCGCTGATAAATGGCTATACAGTAAATTGTCATATATAGGATCTGCTTTGAGACATTAGTGGATTGGAGACCAAAAAAGGTTCCCTGCAGCATGATCGGGTCCCCTGCAGCACAGGACTCCTAAAACTGTATCTCGTAGTTCTCCCCTTCTCATTTTAATCAAAACAAAAATACATCTTACCCGTTACTCGATGTGCTGAGTGCCTCTTCTTTTATGATCACCTAGGGTCCGACTCCTTCGTCCAGGCCTTCCCTTTCTGAGCAACTTATCAATTGACCACCGGAAGGGTAGGACAAAGACCAGAACATCTTCTGGTTGTCACAGAACGATGGCTGATGGCCTACAAGTAAGCATATTGTGGAGTTTAAAATAAAGGGAACCCTGCCCCTACCACACGAGCACTTCCAGGAGGTTCCACAAAGTCGTCCATGAGGTGGTTGGATTGATATGTCCACCCTATTTAGATGAAATGCTGATAACCAATCTACTTCTGAACACCAGGTCCATTTTCGTCTTGCCTGATAAGGCTGATGAGACCCCAGAACCTCTGGAATTACACTGAGAGGACAGGGCTCCAGGCTCCTTGCTATTCACATGGCTTTGGTTGAAATAGATACAAAGAACGATATTGTTCGATCCCTACAAAACAGAAGAACACCGCTTCTCGTCCCGCTTCTCGTTGCATCCTGGTATGGGACATCTCACTGCTCGCCCGCAGGCGATTCTCCTTCATCCTGGCAGATCCAGTCTACTTTCGGAAGTTGAACACATCCAGCGGTTTATGTCCTCTTTTAGTCTTCTTGGGGGATTTCGGTGATGGTTCCTCCACAATGCCCCCGTAAAGGCAGCTCTCGGACTCTGGGTGCTGGCCTGTGCATTCAATCGGAGGGATGTAGCCACTGTCCCACATGCCCGAGCCACACAACCTACACAAATCGTGAAGGCTGCAAGGGATTTTTGGTAACAGACGGAACTGGTGTAGCAAACTCCGAGCCTGCAACGAAAATGGGCAAGAGAACACGGAAGACAAAAAGTTAAAGATCTAAAAAGAGGAATGACAAGGTCAAGGGGTTCATTTACCAGAACCAAATTCAAAATATTTAGATTGCCGATGGAGATCTGGTCCAAGAAGCCTTGCATGTCGTGTGGACATTGGGCCATTCTATAGTGAAGCAGATTCCCGGCTTTAATTCTATGACTTGTTGTTAATTCAACTTCCTGAACTAATGACAATCGTACGTGCTTCTGCTAGGACCATTTTTACCTCCTCTTTACCATGTCATCTTCTGCTACGGCTAGTTCCCCCAATTACCATGCCATCTTCTGCTATGACTAGTTCCTCCTCCCCATTACCAGGAGACCTTCTAGGGTGAGCTGCTCTCCATTATCATCATGTCTTTTGCTAGGGCTAGTCTCACCCATTACCATGTTGTCTTCTCCTAAAGCTAGTTCCTCCCCAGCCCAGTTCCATGACATCTTCTCCTAGGGCTAATTGCTCCCCACTCTATTACACCTTGTGCTCCAGTGTTCCATCTCTTCACCAAAAGCACCGGCTCTATGAGGTTTTATGATTTTGCTCTCCATTTGCATTCAGAGTAGTTCAGACATGGACCCCTTGCTCAAACGTCTACACCCTCCTGATGAGGCATAACTAAGGCCATATCGATGGTTGAGGGGTCGCTGTACCCCTCACGCAGAGGAGCCTTCCTTGGCATTTCAGCTCCTGCACCCTTTGGGTGGCTTTGGACGATTTGCATACGGTATGAAGCCTTGCTCTGTAAAGGCAGCATCGAAACAAAACCTTATTCTGAGACCTGAGGGAGGACTCACTGAAATGCAGGACACCCTCACTGCACTCACAGCCGGGTTGTGTTCAACTCTTGGACAATATTCAGCAGGGATACTCAATGACATCGTTTTGATTCTGGCTACATCATAAAATCCAAAGTACATCGGTTAATAAAGCGTGAGCGCGGATAGACGAGAGACAAACACACACGTACACACCTTCCTGAGGACCAGCTCTCCATTCATATGCATCGCAAGGTTACTAAAATGCAACAACATCTGGTCGGTCGGCAGCTGCTGCTCGAGGACATCATCCCCATACAGTACAATGATGGCGACGCACAGAAAGAGGTGAAAGTAATCCGTCTGTAGGAGAAGAGACGCGAGTCAGGGAATCGACGCAGACACTTACAGGTTAATCAATGCGCAGAGAGCAGCCAATCGAATCACCGCGCGGGCCGGGAGGGCAGAAACACAACAACAACCACGGCCTTTGTGGGTTTAACATAAAAAAGTTCTACAAATTCTCTTAACAGATCTTTACCCAGATTCCCGTCCAGACGGATAATACGCCATGAAACGGACCAGGAACGTCCTACGAGACATTTCCTGAAAACACCCAAGACTTATCCACAAGCGTCCAATCCGCTGCCTTTCAGCATTTGTGAATTCTACTTTACCAGGTTTGCTTTTATTCCTTTTATCTTTGATGGAGGCTCCTGTTGGGATAATGCGTCCCCTTCCAGCTCCAATGGGAAGCTTAGAATCTGCGCCGAATACAGATAAACCTATAGAAGAAATGACTGTACTGGGGTCCAGGAAAAAGAAGGAGCGGGAGAAGGTGCATTTAGAAGCAACCCCAGAAATCAGGAAATCCATGACGTTTCTGCCCAATGGCCTCAATCGTGTAGGATTGAGGCAATTGGGCCTAAACATGACAGATTTCCTGATTTGTGGGGTTGCCTCTACCTGCAACATCTCCCGCTCCTTTTTCTTGGATGTGCATGGGGATATCGGCGTCCCTCCTTGAGCGGACATTGCAGAGAGATTGGCCGCAGCGCTTTCTTTCGAAGTATTGAGGGTCCAGTTCATCTAAAGATGTTAACTCTAGCTTCAAATCCGCATCTAATTTTCATTTTTTGGTAATGATTTTTAATATTTATAAAAAGAAAAAGGTACCAACCCCGCCCCCCCAAAAGCTAAAGATGGAGCTATTTGCGTGCAATTAGGGCCAGGCTGGTGGGCGAGTTGCCTGGGTCCGGGTGAGCGAGTGGCCTGGGTCCGGGTGGGCGAGTGGCCTGGGTCCGGGTGGGCGAGTGGCCTGGGTCCGGGTGGGCGAGTGGCCTGGGTCCGGGTGGGCGAGTGGCCTGGGTCCGGGTGGGCGAGTGGCCTGGGTTCGGGTGGGCGAGTGGCCTGGGTCCGGGTGGGCGAGTGGCCTGGGTCCGGGTGGGCGAGTGGCCTGGGTCCGGGTGGGCGAGTGGCCTGGGTTCACTTTCATAGCTGAATAGAGTTTAAGGTCAGCATCGCGTTTACCATCGAAAAATCCAGAATTCGAGTTTTGTAAGTGGCGGACAGTCCGAGCATCGATAGAGCAGAGCTGTCAGCTGAACCTGGCACCTGCTGCACCTGGCGGCTCTGCCGACGCTCTGACACCTTCCTTCTATAACAGTAAAATCGAGGTCGACCTTAAAACACGATTTAACTAGTAAAATAATAAAAATGGTCCGGCCCCATTTACAACATACAACACCCCCCCCCACCCCCACCAGTGCGGGTGTCCCGAAAGGCACATTCAGCCCTTCGAGAAGTTCCCCCCCTGTTCGGAAAGCCATTGATAAGCTTTCAGTGTTCCACCTTCTTGGGACTTCGCCCAGGAGGCCACGGCTCTGCACATTGAGCAGTGAGGACTAGATTCTGGTCTTGTAGCTGCTGTGGAACATTTTAATCAAGCTGAGAAACGGGTTATGCCTTGTGGAAACACTGTCTGCAACCACCAGGAGAGACGGTGGAGAGGAAGAAAACACACCTAATCTTTTGATGTACCTAACTGTCCCAACATGGACTAGGAAGACAGCTGGACACGTGGAACGCACGGCACGTTACCTGGTAGTGAGCCCAGCAAGCTTCCCACATCCTCAGAGCCTCGGCATCCGGAAACTCTCTTTTAAAGCACAGGAGTATCCACCGGTGACAGAAGAGCATCTGGAGCCCGTCCTCCCCCAGAACCTGGACATGCTGGTGGAATCTAGGGTGGACAAGTCGAAGCAGCTCCCGAAGGTACATCTAGCACAAGAGAGAGTAGAACCACATCAAGGGGCTGCTGTGATATCAACCACACGTCTACATGGAACGACGACAGTTTGTAATGTTTGACACAACTGAGAGCCAAGACGACAAACAAACTGCGAAGGCTCTAGTGAAAGCCCAATGATCTGGTCCTCAAACCGTCCTCAATGGATCATAAGTAGATCCATCAAGATCTAGTGCTCATCCAGTTCTGTTCTACTTTGGTCACTGATTGAACCTGGCCAATGGGTGGATGACGAGGAGCGGCTTCACAAGTCAACACCATTATGGAACGTCTATCTTTTCTACTCACCAGTGTGTGAATGCAGGAGTATATTTGTGTGGATTGTCGAGATGTGAGTGTGTATGTACCACCTGGATACACGTAATGGAACAAAACAACTAGTTTTGATCATGGGGGGGGGCAGTAAATGTCCTCTCACCAGCTGCTTCTCCATGTCGTCATCCCGTGGCGAGCTGATAAATATGGTGTTCTGCATCAGGCCCACAAAACCCCAAAATGTGTCCGATTCATCCAAGATTTCAGCCAGCAAAGGGGCCACCAGGTCAGACATTCCCTGCGAGTAGCCGACGTCGGGGCTGTACACGGCATAATTCAGTAAAATCCTCCTGGGTACAGAAAGAGACAAGAGGAAAACCGATTCAAAGGGGGTAAGAAATGCGTCCCGGGTCTGACCCGAGACGACCTCATACAAGCCATCAGGAGACGACGAACGAGGTTCATCAGAGCAACGGACAGACCCACCGACTGCGCAAAGGAAGGGAGAGAACGTGCAATATGAGCAGACATAGAATTCTAGAAATTCATCTAAAAACACAGAATATTGAATGTGGAAAAATATCCATAAACCAATAGGAACGCAAGGAAGAACATGTCCTTGGTGAGGCTTGGGGGGAGGGGCTCATTTACCATGAGAAGGAGGGGGGTCCAAAAAGTTTATATTCAATGTATCCTGAGATTTAGCGTATCCTGAGATTTAGGGTATCTTAAATTTGTATCCTTTTCAGCCTGACTTACTGTATGACCCACCCAGACCCCTCTACATCTCTTGCCAGAGGACGCACACGTCCCGCCTCATCACGCATTTTATAAATCTTTTATTCTTGAAGTGGGGGCGAATCATTATTCAGGGTCAGACCTCAAACCCAATCCGCTGGAGCGAGTCTCTGAGAGGCCCCCCCCCCACCACCAGGAAACAAACATCAAAGAAAGTCTGAACAGGTGCAAACACGAGAATATGACGTTTCTGATAGGAGGAAGACACACCTAGTCCTTAAAACGGAGGATTGTGTGTAATAGATATTAGTATACTTTCTTTGCAGCAGGTTTTAGTGTACGAGTTTTAGTGTACGTGTTGTAGTTTCTTTGCGGCAGGTTTTAGTGTACGTGTTGTAGTTTCTTTGCGGCAGGTTTTAGTGTACGTGTTGTAGTTTCTTTGCGGCAGGTTTTAGTGTACGAGTTTTAGAGTACGTGTTGTAGTTTCTTTGCGGCAGGTTTTAGTGTACGTGTTGTAGTTTCTTTGCGGCAGGTTTTAGTGTACGTGTAGTAGTTTCTTTGCGGCAGGTTTTAGTGTACGTGTTGTAGTTTCTTTGCGGCAGGTTTTAGTGTACGTGTTGTAGTTTCTTTGCGGCAGGTTTTAGTGTACGTGTTGTAGTTTCTTTGCGGCAGGTTTTAGTGTACGTGTTGTAGTTTCTTTGCGGCAGGTTTTAGTGTACGTGTAGTAGTTTCTTTGCGGCAGGTTTTAGTGTACATGTTATAGTTTCTTTGCGGCAGGTTTTAGAGTATGTGTTGTAGTTTCTTTGCGGCAGGTTTTAGTGTACGTGTAGTAGTTTCTTTGCGGCAGGTTTTAGCGTACGTGTAGTAGTTTCTTTGCGGCAGGTTTTAGTGTACGTGTTGTAGTTTCTTTGCGGCAGGTTTTAGTGTACGTGTTGTAGTTTCTTTGCGGCAGGTTTTAGTGTACGTGTTGTAGTTTCTTTGCGGCAGGTTTTAGTGTATGTGTTGTAGTTTCTTTGCGGCAGGTTTTAGTGTATGTGTTGTAGTTTCTTTGCGGCAGGTTTTAGTGTATGTGTTGTAGTTTCTTTGCGGCAGGTTTTAGTGTACGAGTTTTAGTGTACATGTTGTAGTTTCTTTGCGGCAGGTTTTAGTGTACGTGTTGTAGTTTCTTTGCGGCAGGTTTTAGTGTACGTGTTGTAGTTTCTTTGCGGCAGGTTTTAGTGTACGTGTTGTAGTTTCTTTGCGGCAGGTTTTAGTGTATGTGTTGTAGTTTCTTTGCGGCAGGTTTTAGTGTATGTGTGTAGTTTCTTTGCGGCAGGTTTTAGTGTACGTGTTGTAGTTTCTTTGCGGCAGGTTTAGTGTACGAGTTTTAGTGTACATGTTGTAGTTTCTTTGCGGCAGGTTTTAGTGTATGTGTTGTAGTTTCTTTGCGGCAGGTTTTAGTGTACGTGTAGTAGTTTCTTTGCGGCAGGTTTTAGTGTACGTGTAGTAGTTTCTTTGCGGCAGGTTTTAGTGTACGTGTTGTAGTTTCTTTGCGGCAGGTTTTAGTGTACGTGTTGTAGTTTCTTTGCGGCAGGTTTTAGTGTATGTGTAGTAGTTTCTTTGCGGCAGGTTTTAGTGTACGTGTTGTAGTTTCTTTGCGGCAGGTTTTAGTGTACGAGTTTTAGAGTACGTGTTGTAGTTTCTTTGCGGCAGGTTTTAGTGTACGTGTTGTAGTTTCTTTGCGGCAGGTTTTAGTGTACGTGTTGTAGTTTCTTTGCGGCAGGTTTTAGTGTACGAGTTTTAGAGTACGTGTTGTAGTTTCTTTGCGGCAGGTTTTAGTGTATGTGTTGTAGTTTCTTTGCGGCAGGTTTTAGTGTACGAGTTTTAGTGTACGTGTTGTAGTTTCTTTGCGGCAGGTTTTAGTGTACGAGTTTTAGAGTACGTGTTGTAGTTTCTTTGCGGCAGGTTTTAGTGTATGTGTAGTAGTTTCTTTGCGGCAGGTTTTAGTGTACGTGTTGTAGTTTCTTTGCGGCAGGTTTTAGTGTACGAGTTTTAGAGTACGTGTTGTAGTTTCTTTGCGGCAGGTTTTAGTGTACGTGTTGTAGTTTCTTTGCGGCAGGTTTTAGTGTACGTGTTGTAGTTTCTTTGCGGCAGGTTTTAGTGTACGAGTTTTAGAGTACGTGTTAGTAGTTTCTTTGCGGCAGGTTTTAGTGTATGTGTTGTAGTTTCTTTGCGGCAGGTTTTAGTGTACGAGTTTTAGTACGTGTTGTAGTTTCTTTGCGGCAGGTTTTAGTGTACGAGTTTTAGAGTACGTGTAGTAGTTTCTTTGCGGCAGGTTTTAGTGTATGTGTGTAGTTTCTTTGCGGCAGGTTTTAGTGTATGTGTAGTAGTTTCTTTGCGGCAGGTTTTAGTGTATGTTAGTAGTTTCTTTGCGGCAGGTTTAGTGTATGTGTAGTAGTTTCTTTGCGGCAGGTTTTAGTGTACGTGTTGTAGTTTCTTTGCGGCAGGTTTTAGTGTACGAGTTTTAGAGTACGTGTTGTAGTTTCTTTGCGGCAGGTTTTAGTGTATGTGTAGTAGTTTCTTTGCGGCAGGTTTTAGTGTATGTGTAGTAGTTTCTTTGCGGCAGGTTTTAGTGTATGTGTAGTAGTTTCTTTGCGGCAGGTTTTAGTGTACGTGTTGTAGTTTCTTTGCGGCAGGTTTTAGTGTACGTGTTGTAGTTTCTTTGCGGCAGGTTTTAGTGTATGTGTAGTAGTTTCTTTGCGGCAGGTTTTAGTGTATGTGTAGTAGTTTCTTTGCGGCAGGTTTTAGTGTACGTGTAGTAGTTTCTTTGCGGCAGGTTTTAGTGTACGTGTTGTAGTTTCTTTGCGGCAGGTTTTAGTGTACGTGTTGTAGTTTCTTTGCGGCAGGTTTTAGTGTACGAGTTTTAGAGTACGTGTTGTAGTTTCTTTGCGGCAGGTTTTAGTGTATGTGTAGTAGTTTCTTTGCGGCAGGTTTTAGTGTATGTGTAGTAGTTTCTTTGCGGCAGGTTTTAGTGTATGTGTAGTAGTTTCTTTGCGGCAGGTTTTAGTGTACGTGTTGTAGTTTCTTTGCGGCAGGTTTTAGTGTACGTGTTGTAGTTTCTTTGCGGCAGGTTTTAGTGTACGAGTTTTAGAGTACGTGTTGTAGTTTCTTTGCGGCAGGTTTTAGTGTATGTGTTGTAGTTTCTTTGCGGCAGGTTTTAGTGTACGAGTTTTAGTTTCTTTGCGGCAGGTTTTAGTGTACGAGTTTTAGAGTACGTGTTGTAGTTTCTTTGCGGCAGGTTTTAGTGTATGTGTTGTAGTTTCTTTGCGGCAGGTTTTAGTGTACGTGTGTAGTTTCTTTGCGGCAGGTTTAGTGTACGAGTTTTAGAGTACGTGTTGTAGTTTCTTTGCGGCAGGTTTTAGTGTACGTGTTGTAGTTTCTTTGCGGCAGGTTTTAGTGTACGTGTTGTAGTTTCTTTGCGGCAGGTTTTAGTGTACGTGTTGTAGTTTCTTTGCGGCAGGTTTTAGTGTACGTGTTGTAGTTTCTTTGCGGCAGGTTTTAGTGTACATGTAGTGGTTTCTTTGCGGCAGGTTTTAGTGTACGACTTTTAGAGTACGTGTTGTAGTTTCTTTGCGGCAGGTTTTAGTGTATGTGTTGTAGTTTCTTTGCGGCAGGTTTTAGTGTACGTGTAGTAGTTTCTTTGCGGCAGGTTTTAGTGTACGAGTTTTAGAGTACGTGTTGTAGTTTCTTTGCGGTTTAGATCTCGGTTCTACAATTCATGGAAAATATCTAGGTCAACTTTAAACATTATTTAATGGTGAAGGCGAAATCAAGAAAATCACCAGGTCTTACTCCTTGGTATAAAGAACAGAAAGGAACACAAACAGTGACAAGCCAACAGCAGAGTCTCAGGTACGACCCAGAGGGACAGATCAAGAGAAGGTCCAGGAGACCACAAGGTGGATCTGAGGCTTTCATGGTGGCTAATGTGCACAGGGGAAGCCGGATCAGATAGAATGGAGCTGCCTTACTGTAGAGACCCTCACTTCGTGATCACCGTTTAGTGACAAAGCCCTGCAGCAGCAGCCTCTCACCTCATGGCTTCTACGTTGGGATTGTCCTCGCCCCTGTAGAACTGGTTGCTACGATCGGTCCTCACCACATCTTTATCCACAGTGAACTGCACATTCCTCCAGAAATTCTTCTGGGAATTCGGGCTCATGGAAACTCTACGGAGGAGAAGCCAATAGGGCAATGAGCATGAAAGCGACATTAAACGACACCTTGTAAAGAGCGAGATCACACCTGGAGTGGAAAGAAATGATGCAAAACCGAGAACAAACCGGGGGCTGTTTATTAACGCTATAGTGGTGCCGAGCGCCTGAGCGTCCACACCAGAGCGAAATCGGTGAGACAAATCCTTAGTGATGATAAAAATATACAGAAAAAGGTCTGTATGGTAAAGAAAATGCAGAGAAATGATACCGTGTCGTCATGGCAACACAACCAGTCAATCACCATCAATGTGTGATGTAAATGAACCCGCGCATCGGGTGTAAACATGGAACGGGCTTAAAAAGTGAGTATCTGTCAATAGGTCACCAGGACACTGTTCACATTCACAACAAGTGACGCACAGACCGAGAGGTGCAGGAGAGAGAGGGCACACATGTAACAGGGGGGGGGGATCTACGCTCAAAGCAACACAAAAATATGATTAAAACTGATGATTTACAGTGTAAGGGGTCCACATGCTTCACCCATCCGTTTCACCGGCCATTCATGCGCTTAATGCTTTTTAATTCCAGCAAGATGGCACACCACCTCGCCACCACTGAGACGCACCACCTCGCCACCACTGAGACGCACCACCGAGATGCACCACCTCGCCACCACCGAGACGCACCACCTCGCCACCACCGAGACACGCCACCACCTCCGAGATGTAAGACCCTATCTCGATGGCATTCTGCCAGGACGTTGGATTGGCCACAGAGGTGCTGTTAAATTCCCTCCACGCTCCCCGGATTTAACACCCCTCAATTTCTAGCTTTGGGGACACTAAGGAATGTGGTATATATATATTTACACACCGTGAAAAACCACCACAGCCGGCTGCGCTACGGGAAGACACATCACGGACAGCAATCCCTGTGGACACGCCAGTAAATGCTGTTCATGCAGTAGTGGCCGGAATCTAAAGTGTCTGGAGGCCAATGGCGACCACTGACCGAATGCGATGCAGAATCCACACGCGACGCTCAGCCACCCTTAATGTTTCTAGAAATCGAGTCACAACATTCTCATGCGTAGATTTCTCCGGTTGCTGTGTGTAGACTTTTTTTGGGGGGCTTCTCTGTGTTCACACGGATGCACATATTACGCGTAGACGCACACATTGTGTGTTTTCTGGTGGTGACAGTTTGTCGTTTTGTAATTTGTATTCATTCGCTGGGGGAGGGGGAGACGTTAATGAGCTCTCAGCGCTGATAAGGAGATTTACTGCAGTAAGTGAGGGCTATAAAGCAGTGATAAGGGCCGGTCACGTGTATCCTGCACTACAAACAAGACATGCCAGTATACGGGCGCGCGCACCATCTCCTCTGAAAACACCAGGTTTCTTTTCTATTCTCTGATTAGTGCACTTTCTTGCAGCTCACCCAGGCGGATTGTGGGAAAAGAAACAAATTAAAAAAACAGGTCACGATGCAGCATACCATGTGTAACGCGTGCAGGGGGTGGGATCCTCTGGCTGCATACCATGTGTAATGTGTGCAGGGGGGTGGGATCAACAGGCTGCATACCATGTGTAATGCGTGCAGGGGGTGGGATCAACAGGCTGCATACCACGTGTAACGCGTGCAGGGGGTGGGATCCTCTGGCTGCATACCATGTGTAATGTGTGCAGGGGGGTGGGATCAACAGGCTGCATACCATGTGTAATGCGTGCAGGGGGGTGGGATCAACAGGCTGCATACCACGTGTAACGTGTGCAGGGGGTGGGATCCTCTGGCTGCATACCATGTGTAATGTGTGCAGGGGGGTGGGATCAACAGGCTGCATACCACGTGTAACGCGTGCAGGGGGGGTGGGATCAACAGGCTGCATACCACGTGTAACGCGTGCAGGGGGTGGGATCCTCTGGCTGCATACCACGTGTAACGCGTGCAGGGGGTGGGATCCTCTGGCTGCATACCACATGCATGCAGGGGAGGGAATCAGACAGGGCGCCTCTCACATACCTCTTCTTTTGGATCTGAGCGTATTCCTCCCTCCGATGCACACGCAGCGCTTCCCTCTCCTCCGACGAGGTCTCCCAGTTGTAGTATCCCAGGAGGAAGGGCCACACCTCGCCCCGCAGGGACGGCTCGATGCCCCCGAAGAAGATGGCCTGAGGACAGAGGATAAAACAGAAATTTCAAAAGTGGGAAATTTTCTGAAAAATTGTGTGTGTGGGGGGGGGGGGGGAAGTAGGGAGTGTATGGGGCACATAGAGTGACATCCTCCAACAGAAATTCACTTTTTAACCCCTTCTAAACTGAGCCTGATCACACTATTGGTTCATATATGTATTTTGTCAATATGTATGGTGTCAATGAACCTACGCACATTACACACCGTATATATTTCCTGCAGAGCCGACGCACATTACACACCGTATATATTTCCTGCAGAGCCGACGCACATTACACACCGTATATATTTCCTGCAGAGCCGACGCACATTACACACCGTATATATTTCCTGCAGAACCTACGCACATTACACACCGTATACATTTCCTGCAGAGCCGACACACATTATATACCGTATATATTTCCTGCAGAGATTACGCACATTACACACCGTATATATTTCCTGCAGAGCCTACGCACATTGCACACCGTATATATTTCCTGCAGAGATTACGCACATTACACACCGTATAGATTTCCTGCAGAGCCTACGCACATTACACACCGTATACATTTCCTGCAGAGCCGACACACATTATATACCGTATATATTTCCTGCAGAGATTACGCACATTACACACCGTATATATTTCCTGCAGAGCCTACGCACATTGCACACCGTATACATTTCCTGCAGAGATTACGCACATTACACACCGTATATATTTCCTGCAGAGCCTACGCACATTACACACCGTATATATTTCCTGCAGAACCTTACGCACATTGCATACCGTATATATTTCCTGCAGAACCTACGCACATTATACACGTATATATTTCCTGCAGAACCTACGCACATTATACACGTATATATTTCCTGCAGAACCTACGCACATTATACACCGTATATATTTCCTGCAGAGCCTACACACATTATATACCGTATATATTTCCTGCAGAGCCTACACACATTATATACCGTATATATTTCCTGCAGAGCCTACACACATTATATACCATATATATTTCCTGCAGAGCCTACACACATTATATACCGTATATATTTCCTGCAGAGCCTACACACATTATATACCGTATATATTTCCTACAGAACCTACGCACATTACACACCGTATATATTTCCTGCAGAACCTACGCACATTGCACACCGTATATATTTACTGCAGAACCTACACACATTATACACCGTATATATTTCCTGCAGAACCTACACACATTATATACCGTATATTTCCCGCAGACCCTTCTGCTTCCTGAAAAGAACTTCAACGGGTACAATTGCTGAAACAGTAAAAAATGCCCCCATATTATGGACAAAAAAGGGAATTCGGAGCCATTTGAAAGGCGTGCGTCCCAACACCGTATCATGCAAATATTTCATGGACACGTTACGGCTTCATCAGGCATGACTTTATCTTCACGCAAATACAGGATTTTGAACCCATTTTTATCTAAAGGCACCAAGAGAGGTTTGGATGATCACTTTTTATATTTATACAGAATTGCAACCGCCATAAAATATCAACGCGTTGGGTGCCACTAATTCAGCCACCAGGGCCGAGCGGGTGTCCTGTTCTACAAAAGAATTAATGTACCTTTAAAAAATACCAAGTCAGAGTTTATTCCCGCGGTCGTCAACTTTGGTCCTCCAGAGATTTTCCTGGTCTTCCCCAGTCAAATGAGTGGCTGAGCAGCATGGGAGATGTATTTCGAGAACATCTGGAGGGCCAAGGTTGCTGGTCCAAGATCTACTCTGTAATACAGGGCTTGTCATCCTCTGGCTCCAAAAATCAGGGATTATTTTAGAGAGATCCTCCACCTTTACAATATGGCGTCCGACTCCTAAACACGTTGGCTAGTAAAGAGGTCTTGCTGGCTCCCAAGATGGATACAAATTCTTTGGCCCGAAGAGCGTCCAATGTGTGGACATGTACAACGTGGCCGACCAATAAAGACGCCAGCGGGTGGCACGATGTAGAGAGCAACCTGTGCATGGAGTTATATCCACTTTTATTGAGTTGGGAAGAGTCTGTCGCTCCTCAACGCAGGAGAAACGGTCAAACATCTCACGAGTCCGTAAAGCGAAAGAGTGTGTGTGTTTGTGGTGAACCACAGCGACAGCGTGACGGCTCGTGGAATCACCTGCGTGCATATCGAATGTCTGATCTGATCAGGACCACAAACCCTCAGGGAAGTCTGGACATTTTATTGTGGCCACGTTCCTCCGAAACCAGTGCACAGAGCAAGTGTAACAGAAGAAATAAGAGAGCCCGAGGGATTCCATGAACAAACTGCGCGTCCGAGACCACTCGGACCCCATCACAAAGGATTTATTAAGCAAGCAAACGTGAAATCCCAGGTCCTGGTTCATCGGAGGTCGGGAAAGCAGGTCTGGAGTCACTGGTAGCTTCCAGGATCAAATTATAGCTTGACATATGTTTATCAAACTTAAGAGCCAGGAAGAAAAAACATACAAGACAACCACAGGTTTTTAAGGAACCAGGCACAGTGCGGCGTCAGACTTCCCCCGACACGTGGATGGGATCCCAAGCGGCTGGCGGGGAATGTGGCCATGGAGGATCTCAAGATGAAAACCAGATCCTGAACACCAGCTTCCTGTGCGTCTACTGACAGATAATGTGTGAATCATCCGAGGTATCAGCTGCAAAGTACACAAACACACACACACACAGAATGCGCCACATCGTCGCTTACTCATTGTGCAACAGAACGGGAACTGCCAATGCAAGAGCTGGAGGGTGTGTGACCGCGGTGCAGGGCTCGCCGGCACATGTAACATCTAGAAGTGACATTTCCATTTACAAATCACTCACAGGACACGGCTGCAGCCAGTCAATGGTTGGCTTGTGTGTGTACATATCCACCACAAAAACACATGGACACGCACCCAGCCAGGACACAGATTGAGCAATCAGATGGAGCAGACCAACATGGAGCCGTGGGAGGCAGCGACGAAAGAAGCACAAACATCCCGTGATATACGAGCAATGAAACCAGCAACCAGGCATTAATCAATATTTTACCCATTTCTGTCTAAAAAGGAGAATAACGTTACACAAAGAGCGGCTCATACAATACATCACACACTATATCTGCTCTGTCCGTGAGGTTTGCTCGCTTTAGGAGGAGAGGTGGTAACCAGAGGTTAGTTGGAAGCAAAGCATGTTGGGGTTTGTGCGTCTCTCTGTATGAAGGCCTGTGGGAGAGGGACCACACGCACCAGCAGAGACTCGTGATACGCGGTGGTGCAGTTCTCACGTAGTGAGCTCAGGATTTTCATAACGAGGGCCACAAAAGGATTCAAAGTATCCAGGAGAGGCAGCTCATGAACGACACGAATGAAGAACAGTGATTTACAAGCGACACCACACAAGACCCAATCATCAACCAACTGTCACGACAACCTCAACGCACGAAGGTAGGTCCTCCTCCAGACCCTGGACAGCCTTACCTTGCGCAGTTTGTACTCCTCCTCCACCTGCCCAGAGTCATTGAAATGTTGCAGCCAGCCGGTGACATCGAGACGCCGGTACAGACCCTCCTCTGGGTGGGATTCTGAAGACGGAAGATTAGGTCTCTGGATGGAGAAATGGAGGCAGGTCTTCTCTTCAGTCGCCTAATCGGGAGACACAGATCACATGTACAAAAACACAATATCTACCAAGGCATGGAAAAAGTGGAACGCGTCGGCACGACAGCTCTTTACGGTTATTTAATGCCATTTTTGTATCGAGCAGCAAAACGATGGTTTTATCATTAGACCAATTAAAGAAGTGGGGGGTGAAGAACCCAAACGAGGAGCCTCCTGCACCAATCCTAACCAGCAGGCCTGGAATAACGAAACTCGATTTGACGGAGCATCCAGACGTCCCCCGGGAGAGAAG
Source organism: Leptobrachium leishanense (assembly GCA_009667805.1). Taxonomy (NCBI): domain Eukaryota; kingdom Metazoa; phylum Chordata; class Amphibia; order Anura; family Megophryidae; genus Leptobrachium; species Leptobrachium leishanense. The sequence goes on from CM019074.1 coordinate 105,486,611, forward strand.
GAAGATTATTCCTATTAATTACAGTTAATTAACCCTTTGTCCTGCTTTGGCTCTGGATATCCCTCGCTCGCCCAGACGCCGTGCCCTGCCCTCAGGCTGGCACACGCAGGATCCCATCTCATGAGGCTAATGGGCCATGTTAAAAGGCGAAGCTTCTCGGCGGTGGCCGCCAGGGCCTGCGTGTCACAGTCAGGTAATTCATTCTCATCACCCCCCTGAGGTGCAAGGACCAAATGCCACTGTTCCGCAGAGACCCGCGGGAGGTTGTCCTATGTCACAGCGTGGGAGCAGGCTTCCAGGCCTGAACCAGATGTAGAGCGTCGCGTAGAGCCATTTATCAGCATTATCTGCGATTCCCTACTCACCTTCCCCACCACTGTCCATCCTGCCCAAGGAAGACACAAGAGCAAAGTTTAACTTATTAATGGCACGGTGATCAAACCCTGTAAAACCCAAGCAGGTTTCATGAGAAAGCCAAGCCAAGGACTCGGTTGGCTGAGTGATGGACGTTGCAGGACGCATCCATTCCCTGGGCCTCCATTTGCATATTGTTGCTTTTCATCCCTAGAATCTTAATCACCGATATCTCCAACAGTCAGGTTAGCTACTACAGCGTCCTCGAATTACTTCACTTCCTACAATCAACACTTTAGATGGTCATGGTTGCCACCTCGACTCATGAGACATGTGGTCCACAGCGTCAAGGGAGAAACGTTTGATGATCAACATTTGTAAAGGTCATCTCCTTGGCCCACCTTGCTCTTAATCTCGGATCCCTACAATATCCCTTCCCAAGATCCATCAACCACACGCCGTATCTCACCTGTTCCTTGAGTTGTGTCTCTCGGCAATACTTCCACTGCTGGAACACCTCCGACAGCTTCCCCAGGCCACCGTGGTGGAAATGGAAGACTTTATATTGGCTCTCTCTGCTGGCAACCACCAACTGTCCACTGGAGCAGGCGTCATCACTGCCGAATACACACACAGAAAAAGGTCATCAAGACGTCTACCCACTGTTCAACGAGGACCATCAGCACCAGAAGTAAATCCGAACGAGGGAGAAATCTAATGAAAATGGAGACCACGCAACCCTCCAATAAATATAGATTTCTTCTCAGAGTTTACAAAGCAGATCCTGCAGGTACAGACACACAGATATATACTGACCATGAACAGACTTAGGTCCCACCTTGGACGCGACTGCTGGGATGTTCGATGCAGTAACACGATGACGTGGTTAGAGAAACATATAGCCAAACCCACCCTACCCTCACCTGAAGAAGAAACGCAGTGACCGCATCTGACCCAGATCCACACGGAACACTCCGCACGTCTGTTCCAGAGCCAGGAGCTTCTGCTGTTCTTCCCATCTGGCCGCGCTTCCTTGACCGTTCAGCTCCCTGGACTGGGAGTTTGCGTTTAGGCTTGAGGAGGAGCAGCTGGTCATGGGGCTGTCGGTCTCATCCCTGGCCACGGAGGAGAGAAAATGTAGACACTTGTCAGTTATTGATCATTGCGATGTTCACGATCGGGGCTTCTCCGTTTGTGCCAAAAACACGAGGTGAAAGAAGAGGCTTCGGTTTAAACATTAGAAATATAATATTCGAATTGTAAAAACAAAAACAAATAAAAATCGATGCGCTGAATCAAGATAGCAATGACCTTATAGACCTCCAAAAAGCCCAACATGCTGCCAAAACGCAGGAACCGTCTAACCGAGGATCACAATGGCCGAGAATAAATGTGTGCGACGCTGAGCGGCAAGACAACTGCTCAGGTTACCGTACGACGAAGTCACGCAACTTGAGAGACCATCACATTCCACCAGGACAGGCGGACGTTCCCTCAAAGACGCACCGAGGATAAACAATGCTCTACCAGGACAGATGGACCTTCTCCTTGGAGGAGACTCAGAAACCAGGCCTTCCACTGCGAGAAAGGCAGGCCCAGGTCAAAGTGGAAGAGCCAGACTTAGGAGTCAACTACATATTGGAGCCCGGAACCTCTTCTAGAAACACTTCTGGATTATTCGGCACAAATCTAGGAGCCAGAGTTGAATGTCCAAGAGGCAGTGGCTCCTAAAAACCATGTCATTTATCACCATCTCCTGTTGGATGTAAATTCGTCCAAAAGCGACTTTGTCCGGCCAAACAATATTTTATTATTTATTTATAAAGGATTTTACCAGGAAGGATACATTGAGATTTCTCTCGTTTTCAAGTATGTCCTAATGCGGTCAACATGTGCGTTTCTGGAATTCTGGAGACGGTGACTAGTAATGGAGCCACCTTTTTACCCCATGAAACATCACTACGGCTGGTGTTAGGCCGGGGAGATTGACGCAGGGAAAATGATTCCGTGAATCTAGGAGATACTTTCTGTATATTAGGAAGAGGTTAACCAGGACAGCCTCCCCTCTCTATACCAATAACCCCATACAACGGTGCCCTCTGGTGGCAGCTTGCGGTCATTGCAGGTGGAACATTTTCTTTCCTGTTTTTGTTCAGTTTAAATAAATAATTGGCAGAATAATAGGCCTTATAAAATGCATTAAATGCACACAGAGGTGTTTGTGTTTGAGAGTCTAGTCATGGAACGGAGGATCCGGCACAATCCCCAGGGCTGGGCCTGCGGCGACTCCAACACAATGTATGATTATAAAAGCCAGGAACTTCAAATTAATGGACGAAATACAAATTTTAGGGGGGGGGGGGGGGGGGGGGTGTAGATCAGAAAACGTGGCGCCTCCTGACACTCTGAACACTCGCTTATCGGTGCGTCGGGGGAGGGGTTTCATCGCGTGATGAAGTGGGGACGCGGCTGCCGACTTGGGTTTCCAGAAAAGAAAAACATTCCACAAGTAAACATTTCCCTGCCCCTATTCGGGAACACCCCGTGTCGGCTCCATCTAAAAACCGGAATGTCGAGCCGACAGACACCGCGCGGACTCCATGACCCAGACTCACCGGCTTTCGTTTTCCAAGAAGACCGAGCCGCTGCTCTCCCCCAGCGCCTCACTTATGGGGGACAAGCAGAAGGGAGAGGAGAAGGCATCAGAATCTGAGTCCAACGTACTGTCTTTGCTGACCTCATCAGAAGACAAGTCCAAAGACCTCTCATCCTCCAACTGCTCTGCGACCTCCTCCACCGAGCCCTCTGAGGGATTCAGCTCCGCGGGGGAGACGGCTTCCTTTGTTGACGTGGTCTCCCCAGATGAATCCTTAGGGCCAACTGCTGATTTGTTATGAGAGGGGACAACGGCACCCGGGAGGTGTCTATTTCTCTTGCGTGGGGTTTTGCGGACAGGAGAACTCTCCGGCGTGATGTAGCGCAGGGCCTCCTCATCCTGACGTTGGATACGAGAGTTTGGAACCCAAGCAAGGATCAAGGTGGCACCCAAAGACTCGTCCTTCTCCATGTACACACACATGTAACCTGCAGCAAGAAAGGGATCGGTTACTTGGGACCATGAAACGTTTCTTCAGAGATTTTAAATGGTGGAAGTGTAGCCCTCTTTGCACTCAAATTTTCACAGACCAAAAGGGTGGACAAAACGAAGCGCCATTCCATGAATCGGGTGGAAATACAATGTTACCTGGGTGATGGGACCCCACGTCCTGCAGCAGTTCTGGGGGGTGCACGCACACATTGTTCTTTGAGAAGATGATCTCTCCATCTAACACAGAGGTTTGTCCTCCTCCTCCAGAGCCGAGTGTCAGGAGATCGGAGGCTTTGGAGGACGCACGACGAAGAAGCCGACCCAAAGACATGGCACCAGTTCCATCATCTGCCGCGCTTCAAATCCCCTGCTCCAGCGAGAGAGAAAGACGAGGCGTCAGCATCACAGATCGAGCAAGTCGCAGGACTGTCTGGGTTATTCACCACCGCGCTCCCCTATACCTGGGTGTGCAGTCAAGGGGGCTTCCCCACCTGCAATGCAGAAGAAGAATGGAGGCGCGACACCGGAAATTCACTTCTACAGCAGTTAATGCCAAAGTGAACCAGGCAACGCTTCGATCCTGAACGTCAGGCGCGACTAAGACCCATTCAGGGTCGACTCGTTGCCCGGCGGCATAAACTGCTCTGGAACTCAGATTTCTGGTGTTGCACATCCATTAATCGCCTCTTGGGGGGGGGGGGACCCATTGGTAACGCACCCAGGTACAGTGCAAATCCTAGTGTCACATGCCCACCATTACCAAACATTGGGTCATTTACAAAGAGGGGGACGGGGGAGAAGGGAAAACCTTAGGCTTTAAAAGAGCTTTTCAGAGTCTACGATCTTGGCCTATACTTTGCGATTCTTCCTTAATTGTGGCTTAGTGGCCCCTGGGCAACAACCCCGCTCTAATGGCAGACATTATTTACCAGCTTTAAAGGATTAGTCCTGTTTAAGAAGAGTAAGTGGGTGGGATGAGGTGGAGACGTAGCGGGGTCTGAGGTGGAGACGTAGCGGGGTCTGAGGTGGAGACGTAGCGGGGTCTGAGGTGGAGACGTAGCGGGGTCTGAGGTGGAGACGTAGCGGGGTCTGAGGTGGAGACGTAGCGGGGTCTGAGGTGGAGACGTAGCGGGGTCTGAGGTGGAGACGTAGCGGGGTCTGAGGTGGAGACGTAGCGGGGTCTGAGGTGGAGACGTAGCGGGGTCTGAGGTGGAGACGTAGCGGGGTCTGAGGTGGAGACGTAGCGGGGTCTGAGGTGGAGACGTAGCGGGGTCTGAGGTGGAGACGTAGCGGGGTCTGAGGTGGAGACGTAGCGGGGTCTGAGGTGGAGACGTAGCGGTCTGAGGTGGAGACGTAGCGGGGTCTGAGGTGGAGACGTAGCGGGGTCTGAGGTGGAGACGTAGCGGGGTCTGAGGTGGAGACGTAGCGGGGTCTGAGGTGGAGACGTAGCGGGGTCTGAGGTGGAGACGTAGCGGGGTCTGAGGTGGAGACGTAGCGGGGTCTGAGGTGGAGACGTAGCGGGGTCTGAGGTGGAGACGTAGCGGGGTCTGAGGTGGAGACGTAGCGGGGTCTGAGGTGGAGACGTAGCGGGGTCTGAGGTGGAGACGTAGCGGGGTCTGAGGTGGAGACGTAGCGGGGTCTGAGGTGGAGACGTAGCGGGGTCTGAGGTGGAGACGTAGCGGGGTCTGAGGTGGAGACGTAGGGGTCTAAGGTGGACCTCTAGTAGGTTCCTGGTGTAACATTGCATTTTTGATGTAACATTTCTTTGCCAAGAAGCTTTAAAATCGAGCATCAAGGAAAACGTTTTTCTCATGTAGGACTCAGAATCCATGATTGATGTCCTAGTGCTGTGACGGGGAATCTCAGCAGCTCAGATCAGTTACATTTCCCATGATGCTCAGCCTTTACGTTGGGTGAGAATTTGGAGGCATGAGACACATCTCAGATGCCCCCTACACCCTCTACTTTCCCAGGGAGTCCAGGACGAGCAATGTCCTGCACGCCACGCAGAGAGGGAGCTCACCAGGCTTATTCTTATCAGGCAATGGGCACGGCGACCTGGCGCGGCGGGTACGGGACACGGTGCCCCGGCAGGAAGAATGATAGATTGCTAGAACATGGAAAATACTGAAAGCAGAGCGATGGAGTGAAGGAAGAGACGTGCTCCCTCCTTACTGCAGCGACTGCTGCCAGCCAGGGCCTCTGCAAGACGCACGGAGAAGCCAGATTCCTGCAGTCTCTGGATGAGAGCCAACGTTCACCATATACAAGAGACACGGGCTCCTATGCATGCTCTTATGATTTCATATGGGACATGGGCTTTTTGTGGAGCATACGGCAGCCAAAACATGTGCCCGACGGCAGCTTAAAACCATGTACAAAACACAAACACACAAACCACGCACACAATACAGAATTTAATAAGAGCATGAATTGTCCCTCACCGTGTGGCGCAAATCCATATCTCGATACATTGCAGGCAAGAAGCCAAAAATGAGGACACTTTCATTCAGCATGCCCTGTACCCGCTCACCTGGTTGGCGCACACGGGGGCATGCACAGCCATAGGTTTCCATTAATACATGTGACGGCTGGACGGGGTCGACATGTTCAACATCTCATTGGTTCACATATTACATACTTCCATTGACATGTGTGGCTGTAACAGGGAACGAGAACCTCAGCAGAGTGAGGCGAGAGAAAGGGATGGTCCTCAATACAAGACTCAATGTCACCTCGATGCGAGTTTCAAATCCTGGAGCCACAAAACTAGAATCCCAGAACGGGCTGATCGAGGGTCTCTGAAAAGCAAGTTGTAAGGGTCACAGAATGGAGAGGTCTAGAAGGTCTCCTAAAAGATCAGAAGATCCTTCTGAAAGAAGAGGTCTAGAGGGCCTCCTAAAAGATCAGAAGATCCTTCTGAAAGAAGAGGTCTAGAGGGCCTCCTAAAAGATCAGAAGATCCTTCTGAAAGAAGAGGTCTAGAGGGCCTCCTAAAAGATCAGAAGATCATTCTGAAAGAGATCTAGAGGGCCTCCTAAAAGATAGGAAGGTCCTCCAAAATGGACAGGTGTAGAAGGCCTCCTTAAAAGCAAATTGGAAGGTCCTCCGAAAGGACGGGGCCACAGAAAATTTGATAAAAGTGAATTGCAGGATGAAAGTGTAGGAGTCAACCACACATTTTAGGAGCCAAACCTTTCACTTTCTATATATGGTTTTTAGTCAAATAACCCAGTTAGGAAACCTGTATTAAATTCTAGGAGACGATGGATACCTGGCCGCTGGATTTGTCAAGCCATGGCCTCGAAGACCTCAAAAATAGTAGATTGGAAGGTCTTCAGAAACGACAGGTCTAGAAGGCTCTAAATGGATCCTGTCAATACACCTCATTCTTTATTCTGCCGACTGGTGGCTTTTTATACGAGACTCTTATAGCTGTTATTCAAACTTGAACACAGGATTAAGAATACAGAGCATGGGATATCTTCAAAAAACCGAGTGTGTGGTCTGGCCGATAACTGGTTAAGGGTACGGGGGGGGCCTCAGGGTCGGCTCCAGAGCTATATAAAGCCAGGCATTGCCGTCACATTTTGCACGTTTAACGCTTATCGAGGCTCTGAAGGTCAGTTTGAAGGAAATGTCAATAAGGCCACCGATGTTTGGATGAGTGCCCATTCCTGGCCAGCCACGTTGTGAGCTTCAAAGCCTTTCAGCGATTTGCCCACGTGAGTATTAACAGTCAGAAAGCCTTGGGTAAGTAACAAAACATCTTGATTTCGTTCTAGTAGGGGTGGGCGATATATAATTTTCAGTCGGGGTCATTGTCAAGGGGCCATTATGGAAAAGATCCCCCACCAAGATTCTGGATCCTACTTTAGACGAGTTTGCTGGGGGCGGAAAAGCAAAAACACCCTAAAAGGAGAAGGCGGTCATCGTGCCCATAGCCTTCTTTGGCCAGGACACACACCAGCCTGTACCTCCCCATTGGCAAAAAAAACCCCCCAACAAAATGGATTACCTTTTACAATGTTGGAGAACATAAATGGCCATAAGTATCAGAAACTCAACATCATCAGACCCTCCTCCATCTCTGGAGCCAACAGGTTCTCAATCCACCTCCTTCATAGAGGTTCTTTGGATTCTGGGAAGATCTGACCACAGAACGGAGGCAACTCCGGTATTTCAAATGACCTGGATCTTTATTCATTGGACTCCGAATCGTTCAGCCTGTCCATCAGAGGACTTTATGGGGAGTTTATATGGACTTACATCAAACCGTGCAAACCTTAGAGAGCGATTAAATCACCACCATACATTGCGAGTGAAGGACCTGCCAAATCAGTAAACTTGATAGCCATGTTCCTCTGGATGGTCCTCACAGTCTCCTTAATCCATCGAAAGGATCATGGTCTGATCTGTGGCCCCACGGGAAAGTCAACTGATGGGACCAGTGTCCCAGGGGATCTCGATCAGCCTCAGCATTGTACAGAGGGAAGCCGAGCTTCATCCTTGGAGAAATTGTGAAGGAAGGTGGAGGTTTATAATGGTTGTTGTGTATATAGAAAGAGACAGGGAGCTCCACAACCCCCCTATACCTCCACGCACCCCCCCCCCATACCTCCACACAAGGAGTACGAGACTCACAGTGGGGTTCAGAGGGTCCTTTTAAACCCAGAACGGCTACGCACACACTGTACGCTCGCTCGGCGCATTGTCTCCTGCAGATAGTTGTGCGAATGTGTGTTTGCTTTAGTCCCGGATGTGCTCGGCACTTAAGGTGGCAGTGTGCCATGTAGGCTCTGTGCCGAGGCCGGCGCGGCTCACATTCCCGGCGTGCCCACCCCACTTATTAAACAACGGGCTGAGAGGCGTCTGTCAACATCAAGTCCCTGATTGTTCCAATGTTGGGCAAATAAAGGCGAATTCAGTGCACAGGGACGTGAATAGTGTCCGTAACGCACTCGAGGAGGAGCGTGGACACAATCCCTCCATTAACCCTTTACGGCGTCAGCTCGGCGCTCCGGGATATTTGTAAATATTGTCGTTTTATACCAAGAGCAAACAAAAAGCATAAAAAGATTGTAAAATACGATTTATAGCTTTATAAAATGTATAAAAACCAACACACGATCACAATCAATATATGGGTGTTGCAATAAATTCAGGGTCAGTTTCTCCATCATCTGGACCCAGTGTTCAGCGCTGCAGAATATGTTGGTGCTATGTAATAATAATTTGTGGGTTTTTGGGGAGAATAAATCTGCCACAGCATATCGGGGAGCGCCATGTCGAGGGGCCACACACACGCGATTCCGGGGTGAAAAGCAGCTGAACACACCAAGAAACGTTTTTTGTACTGGGCCACGGTAGATTAAAAAAAAAGTCCTGAAGGGTTAATTATTAACCCTTGCGCATTCCTCCCCCAGTTCTGTTTCCTCCTCCTTCAGAATAATCAATTTCCATGTATCCAGGCCTGCGGCTGCCCCCTCCCCTCTTCACGGCAGCGGCAGGATGGAGATGCTGCTGGCCCACAGGTGGTTGGCGCATGCGCAACGAGAACCAAGGCTGCCAATCGCAATCCAATGCAACAGCATTGAGAGCGTCGCAAGCAGCTCTGCCGAAAATTATATTCATTTCATTCCATGCTGCACATGACCCTAGGATGGCTGTCCAGTGGCCACCGATAGTCAGCCTTCTGGGTGGAGGTGAGAAGACTGTGTTAAAGGTGCGTCACAGCACCCAGGGACAGGCAGAATGAGTGGACACTCAGATTCCAGCCACCACGACTACTTAAAAAATAAACCAAGTCCCAGTTAGGAATATTGTGACTCTACGTTGACTGGGGCCCTTCTACTGTGGGAGACCACCCTTCCTGTGGAGCCCCCTGCCTGCCGGTTCCTGCCCCCCGTGTTATGGATGCTCCTCTGCTCTCAAGGCGTGAGTTTTGGCGTTTGAAAACCTTGAAATAAAGTTAAAAAAAAATGCCTCCCTTGTGCCACACCGGAACGGGCGCTTTTTACAGGGGGTAATAGAGATTTTATAGGTCATAAACTGCGGTGGGACGTGCGTCTTCCAGGCAGGGCGAGGGTCAGCGCCGGTTTAGAGGAAGATCACATTTTTCTTTCAGGTTTCTGAGCAGACGCAGATGGAATTTTCAATTCTTTGTGTTTGTCATAAAGCGTAAAAAAAAAAAAAATTCAGTAAAAAGGAAAAAAACCTCACACAGGAAACAGAACAATCACCAACAAAAACAAACAACGAACCACAGCAAAAACGTTCAACACATGAGGGCTCTATTCTATGGCTCGCGTTAAAAGTCAGACGCTAACAGAAAAGTCATACAGCAAGGACCGCGAGGCGCCGAGTACAGCAAGGACCGCGAGGCGCAGAGTACGGCAAGGACCGCGAGGCGCCGAGTACAGCAAGGACCGCGAGGCGCCGAATATAGCAAGGACCGCGAGGCGCCGAGTACAGCAAGGACCGCGAGGCACAGAGTACAGCAAGGACCGCGAGGCGCCGAATACAGCAAGGACCGCGAGGCGCCGAATATAGCAAGGACCGCGAGGCGCCGAGTACAGCAAGGACCGCGAGGCGCCGAATACAGCAAGGACCGCGAGGCGCCGAATACAGCAAGGACCGCGAGGCGCCGAATACAGCAAGGACCGCGAGGCGCAGAGTACGGCAAGGACCGCGAGGCGCAGAGTACGGCAAGGGCCGCGAGGCGCAGAGTACGGCAAGGACCGCGAGGCGCAGAGTACGGCAAGGACCGCGAGGCGCAGAGTACGGCAAGGACCGCGAGGCGCAGAGTACGGCAAGGACCGCGAGGCGCAGAGTACGGCAAGGACCGCGAGGCGCAGAGTACGGCAAGGACCGCGAGGCGCAGAGTACGGCAAGGACCGCGAGGCGCAGAGTACGGCAAGGACGCGAGGCGCAGAGTACGGCAAGGACCGCGAGGCGCAGAGTACGGCAAGGACCGCGAGGCGCAGAGTACGGCAAGGACCGCGAGGCGCAGAGTACGGCAAGGACCGCGAGGCGCAGAGTAGGCAAGGACCGCGAGGCGCAGAGTACGGCAAGGACCGCGAGGCGGCAGAGTACGGCAAGGACGCGAGGCGCAGAGTACGGCAAGGACCGCGAGGCGCAGAGTACGGCAAGGACCGCGAGGCGCAGAGTACGCAAGGACCGCGAGGCGCAGAGTACAGCAAGGACCGCGAGGCGCAGAGTACGGCAAGGACCGCGAGGCGCAGAGTACGGCAAGGACCGCGAGGCGCAGAGTACGGCAAGGACCGCGAGGCGCAGAGTACGGCAAGGACCGCGAGGCGCAGAGTACGGCAAGGACCGCGAGGTGCCAAGGCCGGAACGTCTCCTTTAACGGCAATGACGGAATAGAACGTAAAAATATTAAGCTGATCACGTCTGCCGGTATGTTGTGCTTCTCGAACAAAGTCAACCTTGGAACGGTGCCTGATATGCGGAAAGCATGCAGATTGCAGGTGGTGCCGAAAGCGCCTCCAACACGTGCAGGATGGGAAGTAGACGTGGAAGGGGGTAGCGTCTCCGTGCCAATGGAAGGGTCGCATGTTACAGGGAATTAAATTTGAACTATACATCGTTCAGCCTTTTGGACGACAGTGAATAGACAAAGCTTCATCCCCCGTTAGAGTCAAAGTGAGCCTGGACATGATGGTGGTACCAGCAGCTCTATTGATGGATCTATGGACACTTTACAATGTCACCTCCTACATCACATCGGCAAGGACAGCCAGTCTGTGCATCGTGAAACCACAAGAAGAAGGAAACCAGTACAGACATACGAACCTCCGATCCTGCCTGCCCAGGGGCTGGAGTTAATTGAGGACATCGAGAGTCATCCAAAGTGGTCAAAGGGAAGTCCCTGTCCGGGAGCTCGTGACCGACATCTCTGTCCCACAGCGATACTAAACACAAAGGAGACTCCAGCTCAGATTTCGGCAGACGAGGAAACGTAGAGGAAGCTCCGGCTTCCTTCAAAAACTTAACTGTTTTCTTTCCTTCCTGAATTTTGGACAAAAACAACCCAAAAAGCGGAGTCAGCGGCTTCTGACGAGGCGCCAGGCAGGCGCGCACACACACACACACACACACACACACACACACACACACACACACAGCATCAGGAGACAAAAACAGACCCAAAAAAAAACTTCTTTGCTCAAAACCAAATCAATTAGACTTAAATTTATAACCAAAAACCAGGCTCAATAAGGTGGAGCGACGTGTTGGACGATCCAGGTGCAATAAAGGGAAAAAATATAAGTATCATGGATTCCACGACTGCCTGGTCGCACGTCTTGCCCCGTCCTGGTCTAGAGGACCGGTAGTGACCTGGCTCCAGCCATCGCCAAGCCCGGGTGAAGCACATATCACTCTGCCCGTGTCACTGGCTCCTGTGTTTACAATCAGGGCCGGATTTACATTTAGGCACAGCAGGCATGTCCCTACAGGCAGCTGCCACCGGGAAGCATTCTGCCTGTAAAATGGGGGGGCGGGATATATATTGGTTTTACAAAGTGCCCCCCCCCCCGGGTGATGCTCAAATTTCCCAGTAAAAGTTTAAAAACTAAAATGTAATAAAAAAAGTATTTATTTTACAATTTTGCTAGTTATACAGGAGCAAGGCTCCCCCCCCCGATATCTCTGTTAAAGTTTAAAATATATAAATAATTTACTATTTTGTTAGTTTTGCAGAAAAGACACTTCCTGTGGAGACTTTAAATCAGATTTACAGAGAGCGGTGCCCTCCCAGTCTACACGTGTCTCTGTGCCCCTTGTGCCCAGCCATCACTGTGTTTCACTGCCCCGCGCCTGCCTGCACGTCGTCGTTTTGCCGGTGGTGGGGGCTCTATATTCTGGTGCCTCCTGAGGTGTCACTCCAACCCGCTACAGAATTTTATTTACCCGTCTTCAATGTGAAACCTGCGGAAACGTTCAGCTCAATATAAAATCCATATTACTATCTATGGTCACAAACAGCGGATACATCATAAACCGGCCTGTCTTCTCTTTGTGCAATCAGGTTCATGATGATGCCTATAGAGTGCTAGCTCTTTCACCATGTGGTTCATTACATCGGATAGAGTGCTAGCTCTTTCACCATGTGGTTCATTACATCGGATAGAGTGCTAGCTCTTTCGCCATGTGGTTCATTACATCGGATAGAGTGCTAGCTCTTTCACCATGTGGTTCATTACATGGGATAGAGTGCTAGCTCTTTCACCATGTGGTTCATTACATGGGATAGAGTGCTAGCTCTTTTGCCATGCGGTTCATTACATCGGATAGAGTGCTAGCTCTTTCACCATGTGGTTCATTACATTGGATAGAGTGCTAGCTCTTTCACCATGTGGTTCATTACATTGGATAGAGTGCTAGCTCTTTCACCATGTGGTTCATTACATCGGATAGAGTGCTAGCTCTTTTGCCATGTGGTTCATTACATCGGATAGAGTGCTAGCTCTTTCACCATGTGGTTCATTACATCGGATAGAGTGCTAGCTCTTTTGCCATGCGGTTCATTACAATCGGATAGAGTGCTAGCTCTTTCACCATGTGGTTCATTACATCGGATAGAGTGCTAGCTCTTTTGCCATGCGGTTCATTACATCGGATAGAGTGCTAGCTCTTTCACCATGTGGTTCATTACATCGGATAGAGTGCTAGCTCTTTCACCATGTGGTTCATTACATCGGATAGAGTGCTAGCTCTTTCACCATGTGGTTCATTACATCGGATAGAGTGCTAGCTCTTTCACCATGTGGTTCATTACATCGGATAGAGTGCTAGCTCTTTTGCCATGTGGTTCAGTGAGGTCTGTTATTTTGTGGGGATTTTTTTTTCCCCTGACCCATCTGATTAGAGTGCTAGCTCTTGGTCATTATTTGTAACAGAGGTGATCCTAAGTAGACCTGTATTACTCCATACATTACTGACCTTATTCTAGAGTGCTAGCTCTTGGGTTATATTCTCTATGCACACATTTATTCCTTATGTTGGTTTATACAGTATATCCAGCGGCCTTTATCATTTTCTCATGTCTTTGTATTAATAAAGTAAACCGGCCTGTAACTCTTACACAGCGCGTGTGGGATCGGCGCGGGTCTTCTATACGCGGGGATGGATTGGCTGAGGGGTCCCAGCCACTTCCTCATACGTGCGGCCATTGGAGTCTGAGCAGGTGATTATCTTCTTAATTAGCAGCAAATAAAGATGAATTTCACCATAAATTCAGTAACTACAAAGCAAAAACATTGCGGAGAAAGAAAAACCATTGAAACAGTCAAAAATCAAAGCTACAGCCGCTGTGCCCGATACTTCCTGCAGACACGGACGCAGCTTCCACGCTGGACACACGGGGGCTTAAAATTCAACAAAACCCGGAACAGAAGCAGAATTTAATAATAACACAAAAACTCGGCATTTATCGAAAAGCTTTGATTTTCTGGTTAAATCCCCCGAAACGGACGAGTCGGAAAATCTCATTCATCAAGGCCGGTCACCTGCGATTCCTGAGTGATGGATTATACAGGCTGCAGGGAGGCTTTTTTCATGCACTGCCCATCAGCAGGTGTCCAGGAAAACATGGCCGACCTGACAGCCCTGGTCACACGGCCCACGTGTGGTTATAGCGCGCGCTCGGCCCAGCCTCCGCCTGCTAAAATAGAGACGAAAAAGGCAAAAAGCCGCCCGACCGGTGAAACCAAACCGTCCGGTATAACGAGCTGAATCTAGAGCACGGGCGAGGATCGCCAGCGGCTATATCTGGACACGGAATGCCTATCCTGCAGAGGGGGAGCACAGGGAGGGTGCTGCCCTGCAGGGCGTAACGTTAATAAGCGGCAGTTAATCAAGGTGACAAACACCTGAGATTCGTAAAAGCAGTATGAGTGTATACAGATTGCAGGGCTACACTTTTCATGCACTCCCCATCTGGATCAGACATGAACTCTACATGCCGGATCTGGCAGGGTAACTCCAACACGCACACACTTTTCTGAGCCAGAGCAGGCGACATGATGCAGCGCTCCGGCCGTGGTGGGGTTAATGCAGCCTGATCCATTAGCGCAGTCACTGGAGGATTGCTGAGGGGAGTCTGCCAGACATGAAGGGGTTAAATCATTACGCTGCCAGTCAAATAATTATCTGTAGCGCCGCGGCCTCCACTTAACGTGGTCACTGCTCATGTATGGGAGGAGTTATTTGTATGTAGCACCAACATATTCCGCAGCGCTGCTCAGCAGCGACAATGCAAACACCATGTGAGGAACAAGCCAAGGAGAAGGGGGGTGATTAGGTCTGTGGGGGGGGGGGGTCTCACACAGGACGACAGGGCACTGTAACTCCCATGACTCTCTGCTGGGAGGAGGGGTAACCCAAGAAATTCTTGGGGTACATGGCACCCTTGCCCCAGAAGGTGGGATGATAGGATTCTGATTAGGGGGGCTTGTGGCTGCCGTGGGGTGCTGGCTGGTGGTCCGCCCCGGCCTCTGTATCACCGCCGAGCTCAGGCTCAGATTGTGAAATCTCTCTGCAGCTGGAGCCACACTCTGCTCCCTTGTGGCCGTCACATGTCTGGCTCCATCTCAGCCGCATCCGTCCACATGGAGCCTGGACTCGGCCCGGAGCCCAAGAGATCTTACGAGGACTCCAGGCAACGTCTGCGGCAACGAGGCCCGGCAAGGAGAAGCGCCCCTGCGAGGCCCGGCAACGAGAAGCGCCCCTGCGAGGCCCGGCAACGAGAAGCGCCCCTGCGAGGCCCGGCAACGAGAAGCGCCCCTGCGAGGCCCGGCAACGAGAAGCGCCCCTGCGAGGCCCGGCAACGAGAAGCGCCCCTGCGAGGCCCGGCAACGAGAAGCGCCCCTGCGAGGCCCGGCAACGAGAAGCGCCCCTGCGAGGCCCGGCAAGGAGAAGCGCCCCTGCGAGGCCCGGCAAGGAGAAGCGCCCCTGCGAGGCCCGGCAAGGAGAAGCGCCCCTGCGAGGCCCGGCAAGGAGAAGCGCCCCTGCGAGGCCCGGCAATGAGAAGCGCCCCTGCGAGGCCCGGCAAGGAGAAGCGCCCCTGCGAGGCCCGGCAATGAGAAGCGCCCCTGCGAGGCCCGGCAATGAGAAGCGCCCCTGAGAGGCCCGGCAAGGAGAAGCGCCCCTGCGAGGCCCGGCAAGGAGAAGCGCCCCTGCGAGGCCCGGCAAGGAGAAGCGCCCCTGCGAGGCCCGGCAAGGAGAAGCGCCCCTGCGACTACGAGGCCCGACATGGGAACAAAGGGCATTAAAACGCAGGGTAGAACATAACACAATGAGCAGAAAGCAGACATGAAAGGGTTAATACATCAAGTGATCAGGTAACAATCTACTGATCACAAAGAGGATCAATAAGATCACGAGATTCAGAAAGTTCAGTTTCTTCAGCTAAACCTGGAGGGAAAATAATAAAAAGCCAAAAACCCACTTAATCCGGCGCAGAGATCCATAGTGACCCACCCCTGCATGGCACCAGGGATCTACTGGACACAGGGCAGTACGGAGGAGGGGGGGTATAGGGCGCTGGGTAATATAGAGGCGAATAAGCGACGCATAGGGCGCTGGGTAATATAGAGGCGAATAAGCGACGCATAGGGTGCTGGGTAATATAGAGGCGAATAAGCGACGCATAGGGTGCTGGGTAATATAGAGGCGAATAAGCGACGCATAGGGTGCTGGGTAATATAGAGGCGAATAAGCGACGCATAGGGTGCTGGGTAATATAGAGGCGAATAAGCGGACAGATATAGAGGACTATAAGGGACGTTTAGGGTGCTGGGTAATATAGAGGCTTATAAGCGATGCATAGGCCTCTGGGTAATATAGAGGACTATAAGGGCATACAGGGTGCTGGGTAATATAGAGGCCTATAAGGGAAATATAGGTGCTGGTTAATAGATGCATATAAGGGATGCATATGGGGCAGGGTAGTAGATGTCTTTAAAGGGACGCATAGGGCGCCGGGCAATATAGAGGCCTATATAGGATGCATAGGACAGCGGGTAACAGGCCTATACGGGATGTATAGAACGCTGGGCAATATAGGCCTATAAAGGGAGCAGGGCATTAAAGGGGTGTATAGGGTGCATGGCATTAGGGGGTGTATAGGGTGCATGGCATTAGGGGGTGTATAGGGTGCATGGCATTAGGGGGTGTATAGGGAGCAGGGCATATGGGGGTGTATAGGGGAGCAGGGCATTATGGGGGTGTATAGGGGAGCAGGGCATTAGGGGGTGTATAGGGAGCATGGCATTATGGGGGTGTATAGGGGAGCAGGGCATTATGGGGTGTGTATAGGGGAGCAGGGCATTATGGGGGTGTATAGGGGAGCAGGGCATTATGGGGGTGTATAGGGGAGCAGGGCATTATGGGGGTGTATAGGGGAGCAGGGCATTATGGGGTGTATAGGGGAGCAGGGCATTAGGGGGGTGTATAGGGGAGCAGGGCATTAGGGGGGTGTATAGGGGAGCAGGGCATTAGGGGGGTGTATAGGGGAGCAGGGCATTAGGGGGGTGTATAGGGGAGCAGGGCATTAGGGGTGTATAGGGGAGCAGGGCATTAGGGGGGTGTATAGGGGAGCATGGCATTATGGGGGTGTATAGGGAGCATGGCATTATGGGGGTGTATAGGGGAGCAGGGCATTAGGGGGTGTATAGGGGAGCAGGGCATTAGGGGGTGTATAGGGGAGCAGGGCATTAGGGGGGTGTATAGGGGAGCAGGGCATTAGGGGGGTATAGGGGAGCAGGGCATTATGGCGGGTGTATAGGGGGCAGGGCATCATGGGGGTGTATAGGGAGAATGGCATTATGGGGGTGTATAGGGGAGCAGGGCATTATGGGGTGTATAGGGGAGCAGGGCATTATGGGGGTGTATAGGGGAGCAGGGCATTATGGGGGTGTATAGGGAGCATGGCATTAGGGGTGTATAGGGAGTAGGGCATTATGGTGGGTGTATAGGGGAGCAGGGCATTATGGGGGTGTATAGGGGAGCAGGGCATTATGGGGTGTATAGGGGAGCAGGGCATTATGGGGGTGTATAGGGGAGCAGGCATTATGGGGGTGTATAGGGAGCATCGAATTAGGGGGTGTATAGGGGAGCATGGCATTATGGGGGTGTATAGGGGAGCATGGCATTATGGGGTGTATAGGGGAGCATGGCATTATGGGGGTGTATAGGGGAGCATGGCATTAGGGGTGTATAGGGAGCAGGGTATTATGGGGGTGTATAGGGGACCAGGGCATTAGGGGGTGGTATAGGGAGCAGGGCATTAGGGGGGTGTATAGGGAGCAGGGCATTAGGGGGGTGTATAGGGGAGCAGGGCATTAGGGGGTGTATAGGGGAGCAGGGCATTATGGGGGTGTATAGGGGAGCAGGGCATTATGGGGGTGTATAGGGGAGCAGGGCATTAGGGGGTGTATAGGGAGCAGGGCATTATGGGGGGTGTATAGGGAGCAGGGCATTATGGGGGGTGTATAGGGAGCAGGGCATTATGGGGGTTGTATAGGGAGCAGGGCATTATGGGGGGTGTATAGGGAGCAGGGCATTATGGGGGTGTATAGGGGAGCAGGGCATTATGGGGGTGTATGGGGAGCAGGGCATTAGGGGGGTGTATGGGGAGCAGGGCATTAGGGGGGTGTATAGGGGAGCAGGGCATTATGGGGGTGTATAGGGAGCAGGGCATTAGGGGGGTGTATAGGGGAGCAGGGCATTAGGGGGTGTATAGGGAGCAGGGCATTAGGGGGTGTATAGGGGAGCAGGGCATTAGGGGGTGTATAGGGGAGCAGGGCATTGGGGGGTGTATAGGGGAGCAGTGCATTAGGGGGGTGTATAGGGGAGCAGGGCATTAGGGGGGTGTAAGGGGAGCAGGGCATTAGGGGGTGTATAGGGGAGCAGGGCATTAGGGGGTGTATAGGGGAGCAGGGCATTAGGGGGTGTATAGGGGAGCAGGGCATTAGGGGGGTGTATAGGGAGCAGGGCATTATGGGGGGTGTATAGGGAGCAGGGCATTATGGGGGGTGTATAGGGAGCAGGGCATTATGGGGTGTATAGGGGAGCGTGGCATTATGGGGGTGTATAAGCAGCGGGGCATTATGGGGGTGTATAGGGGAGCAGGGCATTAGGGGGTGTATAGGGGAGCAGGGCATTAGGGGGGGTGTATAGGGGAGCAGGGCATTAGGGGGGTGTATAGGGGAGCAGGGCATTAGGGGGGTGTATGGGGAGCAGGGCATTATGGGGGGTGTATAGGAGCAGGGCATTATGGGGGTGTATAGGGAGCAGGGCATTAGGGGGTGTATAGGGGAGCAGGGCATTATGGGGTGTATAGGGGAGCAGGGCATTAGGGGGTGTATAGCGGAGCAGGGCATTATGGGGGGTGTATAGGGAGCATGGAATTAGGGGGGTGTATAGGGAGAATGGCATTATGGGGGTGTATAGGGGAGCAGGGCATTATGGGGGTGTATAGGGGAGCAGGGCATTATGGGGTGTGTATAGGGGAGCAGGGCATTATGGGGTGTGTATAGGGGAGCAGGGCATTATGGGGGTGTATGGGGAGCAGGGCATTAGGGGGGTGTATGGGGAGCAGGGCATTATGGGGGGTGTATAGGGAGCATGGAATTAGGGGGGTGTATAGGGAGAATGGCATTATGGGGGGTGTATGGGGAGCAGGGCATTATGGGGGGTGTATGGGGAGCAGGGCATTAGGGGGGTGTATAGGGGAGCAGGGCATTATGGGGGGTGTATAGGGGAGCAGGGCATTATGGGGGGTGTATAGGGAGCATGGAATTAGGGGGGTGTATAGGGAGCAGGGCATTAGGGGGGTGTATAGGGGAGCAGGGCATTAGGGGGTGTATAGGGAGCAGGGCATTAGGGGGGTGTATAGGGGAGCAGGGCATTAGGGGGTGTATAGGGGAGCAGGGCATTAGGGGGTGTATAGGGGAGCAGGGCATTAGGGGGTGTATAGGGGAGCAGGGCATTAGGGGGTGTATAGGGGAGCAGGGCATTATGGGGGTGTATAGGGAGCAGGGCATTATGGGGGGTGTATAGGGAGCAGGGCATTATGGGGGGTGTATAGGGGAGCAGGGCATTATGGGGGTGTATGGGGAGCAGGGCATTAGGGGGGTGTATAGAGGAGCAGGGCATTATGGGGGTGTATGGGGAGCAGGGCATTAGGGGGGTGTATAGGGGAGCAGGGCATTATGGGGGTGTATAGGGAGCAGGGCATTAGGGGGTGTATAGGGGAGCAGGGCATTAGGGGGTGTATAGGGAGAGCAGGGCATTAGGGGGTGTATAGGGGAGCAGGGCATTAGGGGGTGTATAGGGGAGCAGGGCATTAGGGGGTGTATAGGGGAGCAGGGCATTAGGGGGTATAGGGGAGCAGGGCATTAGGGGGTGTATAGGGGAGCAGGGCATTAGGGGGTGGTATAGGGAGCAGGGCATTAGGGGGTGTATAGGGGAGTGTATAGGGGAGCAGGGCATTAGGGGGTGTATAGGGGAGCAGGGCATTAGGGGGTGTATAGGGGAGCAGGGCATTAGGGGGTGTATAGGGGAGCAGGGCATTAGGGGGTGTATAGGGGAGCAGGGCATTAGGGGGTGTATAGGGAGCAGGGCATTAGGGGGTGTATGGGGAGCAGGGCATTAGGGGGTGTATGGGGAGCAGGGCATTAGGGGGGTGTATGGGAGCAGGGCATTATGGGGGTGTATAGGGAGCAGGCATTATGGGGGGTGTATAGGGAGCAGGGCATTATGGGGGTGTATAGGGGAGCGTGGCATTATGGGGGTGTATAAGCAGCGGGGCATTATGGGGGTGTATAGGGGAGCAGGGCATTAGGGGGTGTATAGGGGAGCAGGGCATTAGGGGGGTGTATGGGGAGCAGGGCATTAGGGGGTGTATAGGGGAGCAGGGCATTATGGGGGGTGTATAGGGAGCAGGGGTTTAGGGGGTGTATAGGGGAGCAGGGCATTATGGGGGGTGTATAGGGAGGAGGGCATTAGGGGGTGTATAGCGGAGCAGGGCATTATGGGGGTGTATAGGGAGCATGGAATTAGGGGGGTGTATAGGGAGAATGGCATTATGGGGGTGTATAGGGGAGCAGGGCATTATGGGGGTGTATAGGGGAGCAGGGCATTATGGGGTGTGTATAGGGGAGCAGGGCATTATGGGGGTGTATAGGGAGCAGGGCATTATGGGGGGTGTATAGGGAGCAGGGCATTATGGGGGTGTATGGGGAGCAGGGCATTAGGGGGTGTATGGGGAGCAGGGCATTAGGGGGTGTATAGGGGAGCAGGGCATTATGGGGGTGTATAGGGAGCATGGAATTAGGGGGGTGTATAGGGAGAATGGCATTATGGGGGTGTATAGGGGAGCAGGGCATTATGGGGTGTATAGGGGAGCAGGGCATTATGGGGGTGTATAGGGGAGCAGGGCATTAGGGGGTGTATAGGGGAGCAGGGCATTAGGGGGTGTATAGGGGAGCAGGGCATTAGGGGTGTATAGGGGAGCAGGGCATTAGGGGGGTGTATAGGGGAGCAGGGCATTAGGGGTGTATAGGGAGCAGGGCATTGGGGGGTGTATAGGGGAGCAGGGCATTATGGGGGGTGTATAGGGGAGCAGGGCATTATGGGGGGTGTATAGGGAGCATGGAATTAGGGGGGTGTATAGGGAGAATGGCATTATGGGGGTGTATAGGGGAGCAGGGCATTATGGGGGTGTATAGGGAGCAGGGCATTAGGGGGGTGTATAGGGGAGCAGGGCATTAGGGGGTGTATAGGGGCAGGGCATTAGGGGGGGTATAGGGAGCAGGGCATTAGGGGGGTGTATAGGGAGCAGGGCATTAGGGGGTGTATAGGGAGCAGGGCATTAGGGGGGTGTATAGGGAGCAGGGCATTAGGGGGTGTATAGGGGAGCAGGGCATTAGGGGGTGTATAGGGGAGCAGGGCATTATGGGGGTGTATAGGGGAGCAGGGCATTATGGGGGTGTATAGGGGAGCAGGGCATTATGGGGGTGTATGGGGAGCAGGGCATTAGGGGGTGTATGGGGAGCAGGGCATTAGGGGGGTGTATGGGGAGCAGGGCATTAGGGGGGTGTATAGGGGAGCAGGGCATTAGGGGGTGTATAGGGGAGCAGGGCATTAGGGGGGTGTATAGGGAGCAGGGCATTAGGGGTGTATAGGGGAGCAGGGCATTATGGGGGTGTATAGGGAGCAGGGCATTAGGGGGTGTATAGGGGAGCAGGGCATTAGGGGGTGTATAGGGGAGCAGGGCATTAGGGGGTGTATAGGGGAGCAGGGCATTAGGGGGTGTATAGGGGAGCAGGGCATTAGGGGGTGTATGGGGAGCAGGGCATTAGGGGGTGTATGGGGAGCAGGGCATTAGGGGGTGTATAGGGAGCAGGGCATTAGGGGGTGTATGGGAAGCAGGGCATTATGGGGGTGTATAGGGGAGCAGGGCATTAGGGGGGTGTATAGGGGAGCAGGGCATTATGGGGGTGTATAGGGAGCAGGGCATTATGGGGGTGTATAGGGGAGCAGGGCATTATGGGGGTGTATAGGGAGCAGGGCATTATGGGGGGTGTATAGGGAGCAGGGCATTATGGGGGTGTATAGGGGAGCAGGGCATTATGGGGGTGTATAGGGAGCAGGGCATTATGGGGGGTGTATAGGGAGCAGGGCATTATGGGGGGTGTATAGGGGGCAGGGCATTATGGGGTGTATAGGGAGCAGGGCATTAGGGGGGTGTATAGGGAGCAGGGCATTAGGGGGTGTATAGGGAGCAGGGCATTAGGGGGGTGTATAGGGAGCAGGGCATTATGGGGGTGTATAGGGGAGCAGGGCATTAGGGGTGTATAGGGAGCAGGGCATTAGGGGGTGTATAGGGAGCAGGGCATTAGGGGGGTGTATAGGGAGCAGGGCATTAGGGGGGTGTATAGGGGAGCAGGGCATTATGGGGGTGTATGGGGAGCAGGGCATTAGGGGGGTGTATAGGGGAGCAGGGCATTAGGGGGGTGTATAGGGAGCAGGGCATTAGGGGGTGTATAGGGAGCAGGGCATTATGGGGGTGTATAGGGAGCAGGGCATTAGGGGGGTGTATAGGGAGCAGGGCATTAGGGGGGTGTATAGGGAGCAGGGCATTAGGGGGGTGTATAGGGAGCAGGGCATTAGGGGGGGGTATAGGGGAGCAGGGCATTAGGGGGGGGTATGGGGAGCAGGGCATTAGGGGGGTGTATAGGGAGCAGGGCATTAGGGGGGTGTATAGGGAGCAGGGCATTAGGGGGTGTATAGGGGAGCAGGGCATTAGGGGGTGTATAGGGGAGCAGGGCATTAGGGGGGTGTATAGGGAGCAGGGCATTAGGGGGGTGTATAGGGGAGCAGGGCATTAGGGGGTGTATAGGGGAGCAGGGCATTATGGGGGGTGTATAGGGGAGCAGGGCATTATGGGGGTGTATAGGGAGAAGGCATTATGGGGGTGTATAGGGGAGCAGGGCATTATGGGGGTGTATAGGGGAGCAGGGCATTAGGGGGTGTATAGGGGAGCAGGGCATTATGGGGGTGTATAGGGGAGCAGGGCATTATGGGGGTGTATAGGGAGCAGGGCATTATGGGGGTGTATAGGGAGCAGGGCATTATGGGGGTGTATAAGCAGCGGGGCATTATGGGGGTGTATAGGCAGCGGGGCATTGTGGGGGGGGGGTCTGGGGGCGCAGGGAATCGGGGCCCCTGCAGGGTGGGAGCTGTCTGTGCCCCCCTTTACCTGCCGTTGCCCCCGCTCGCTCCCCTCGCGGCTCGGTCTGAGGCAGCAAGGCGTGTGGCAGTGAGCAGGGGGCGGAGCGGATCCGGGTAACCCCTTCCCTGCCGGCCAATCGCATAGGTCAGCCGTCGCCGCGTATTAACCCCCTACACCACGTGACGATCAGGGGTCCTTGGGGGGGGCCCAAGAAGGTCCCCAACCACCTCCCCGGAGGAGAAGCGCCCCCGTCACCTCACCCTGTCACAACGGCCGCTCCCGGATCACTGCATGGTAACGTGACGCCATCCCCCCCCCCCTCTGCACTTGGTATCTTCCGCCGAGACAACCTTCTCCCGGAAGTTGACAGCGTCGCATAGCAACGGGAAGATGTCCGAATCCGACAGGTGAGAATCCGCCATCCAACCCCACCGAATCACCGGGCCCTGCACCCCCTCCCCCATATCACTTAAAAGGGGCCACGCCGGGCTGTGAGGGAGTGGGGACTGGCCCTTTAAGAGATTCCCGGTGGACAGTGAGATTCCCGGTGGACAGCGAGATTCCCGGTGATATTCCCGGTGGACAGGGAGATTCCCGGTGAGATTCCCGGTGGACAGCGAGATTCCCGGTGATATTCCCGATGGGCAGTGAGATTCCCGGTGATATTCACGGTGGACAGTGAGATTCCCGGTGATATTCACGGTGGACAGCGAGATTCCCGGTGATATTCCCGGTGGACAGTGAGATTCCCGGTGATATTCCCGGTGGACAGCGAGATTCCCGGTGATATTCCCGATGGGCAGTGAGATTCCCGGTGATATTCCCGGTGGACAGTGAGATTCCCGGTGATATTCATGGTGGACAGTGAGATTCCCGGTGAGATTCCCGGTGGACAGTGAGATTCCCGGTGATATTCACGGTGGACAGTGAGATTCCCGGTGATATTCACGGTGGACAGTGAGATTCCCGGTGATATTCCCGGTGGACAGTGAGATTCCCGGTGAGATTCACGATGGACAGTGAGATTCCCGGTGATATTCCCGGTGGACAGCGAGATTCCCGGTGATATTCCCGGTGGACAGCGAGATTCCCGGTGAGATTCATGGTGGACAGTGAGATTCCCGGTGATATTCCCGGTGGACAGTGAGATTCCCGGTGATATTCACGGTGGACAGTGAGATTCCCGGTGATATTCACGATGGACAGCGATATTCCCGGTGGACAGCGAGATTCCCGGTGATATTCCCAGTGGACAGTGAGATTCCCGGTGATATTCACGGTGGACAGTGAGATTCCCGGTGATATTCACGGTGGACAGTGAGATTCCTGGTGATATTCACGGTGGACAGTGATATTCCCGGTGGACAGTGAGATTCCCGGTGATATTCACGGTGGACAGTGAGATTCCGGTGATAGTCCCGGTGGACAGTGAGATTCTCGGTGGACAGCGAGATTCCCGGTGATATTCCCGGTGGACAGCGAGATTCCCGGTGGACAGCGAGATTCCCGGTGATATTCCCGGTGGACAGTGATATTCCCGGTGGACAGGGAGATTCCCGGTGATATTCCCGGTGGACAGCGAGATTCCCGGTGATATTCACGATGGACAGCGAGATTCCCGGTGATATTCCCGATGGACAGCGAGATTCCCGGTGATATTCCCGATGGGCAGCGAGATTCCCGGTGATATTCACGATGGGCAGCGAGATTCCTGGTGATATTCACGGTGGACAGTGAGATTCCCGGTGATATTCCCGGTGGACAGTGAGATTCCCGGTGATATTCCCGGTGGACAGTGAGATTCCCGGTGATATTCCCGGTGGACAGTGAGATTCCCGGTGATATTCCCGGTGGACAGTGAGATTCCCGGTGATATTCACGGTGGACAGTGAGATTCCCGATGATATTCACGGTGGACAGTGAGATTCCCGGTGATATTCCCGGTGGACAGTGAGATTCCCGGTGATATTCACGGTGGACAGTGAGATTCCCGGTGATATTCACGGTGGACAGTGATATTCCCGGTGGACAGTGAGATTCCCGGTGATATTCACTGTGGACAGTGAGATTCACGGTGAGATTCACGGTGGACAGTGAGATTCCCGGTGATATTCCCGGTGGACAGTGAGATTCCCGGTGATATTCCCGGTGGACAGTGAGATTCCCGGTGATATTCACGGTGGACAGTGAGATTCCCGGTGGACAGTGAGATTCCCGGTGATATTCACGATGGAAGTGGGCAGTGAGTTCCCGGAGGATATTAGTCGTTCACGGTGGTGATTCCCGGTTACGTGATGGTGGTGGAGCAGCGAGATATCCCCGGTGGATCAGTCGGTGATTCCCGGTGGAGTGAGATTCCCGGTGGACAGCGAGATTCCCGGTGATATTCACGGTGGACAGTGAGATTCCCGGTGGACAGTGAGATTCCCGGTGATATTTACGGTGGACAGCGAGATTCCCGGTGATATTTACGGTGGACAGCGAGATTCCCGGTGATATTCACGGTGGACAGCGAGTTTCCCGGTGATATTCACGGTGGACAGTGAGTTTCACGGTGATATTCACGGTGGACAGTGAGTTTCACGGTGATATTCACGGTGGACAGCGAGATTCCCGGTGATATTCACGGTGGACAGCGAGATTCCCGGTGATATTCCCGGTGGACAGCGAGATTCCCGGTGAGATTCCCGGTGATATTTACGGTGGACAGTGAGATTCCCGGTCAGATTCTCAGCAGCCGGTGAGATTTATTTATTTATTTATTTATTTATAAAGGATTTTACCAGGACGGATACATTGAGATTTCTCTCGTTTTCAAGTATGTCCTGGGTTCAAGTACATTGAAGTGTTACATTTACAGAAATACAAAGTAATACAATGTAAGATATTAACAACACAAATATACAGATTAACAGAAAATAAATATGTAGGAAATATAGGCCTAATAGATAGGGAGGGGGCCGCCCTGTGAGACTCCTGATGACTCCATTGACATGGAAGGTTTTTGGATTCCGGGACCCCCTCGGCCATCAAAGGAGGAGCGTAACGTGTTCCAGTGCTCGCTGTGTCGATCGTATGGATTGTAAGACTCAATGCTCGGTCGTCACGTGATGAGATATCACTAGCCGTGACCAAATCCAGGGTGCTAGCATCAAACCAGGCCATATGCATTGTGTCCCAGAGGGCGAATGCACCGGATTGGCCTACTGCAGTGACACAGAAACCCGGACTCGGTCATCGGCAGCCACTGATGGGCTGCAGAGATCAGGAGTCCCCTCTGCAGGACGCCTTCCCGTCAATGAGGTCAGATCAGGCTTGATTGACAGGTGAGGGGGAGGTGAGTCCTGCGAACGGGGTCAGATATTGTACGAGTCGCATTACACACGGTGATCCACGCGCCGCAGTTCCTTCCTTAATGATACCAAGTCCCATCTAGAGATGAGGGCGGGGGAGGGGATTTTATCTTTTCACGTTACTGAATCAAACTCCTTGTATGAAATCTTCTCAGTCCTAGGTCTGAAGCGGCAGCGGGTGATCTCCAGCCGTCCGACGGCGAGGTGAGTAAAGCCGGGGTGGTGCATTCCTGGCATGGAAGTCCCCTCAGGGTATTAGGCCTGAGCTGTTGACACACCATGGTTTCATATCACTCCTGGCAATCCACAAACTCAGGGGTTAATCTCGCCAGAAGCGGCATGTGGTCATCACAGCAACATCTTCATTAATGATAGCCATCACCTGTCCTGGAACCACCATGGCCCCCACCGGCCTGGGATTATCAGTGACATGCTCGTGGCCAGGGTAAGTCCTCTTAAAGCCCTTGTGCTATTTGAGGTCAAGGAGGGGTATTGGTGTCCATGTGAGGGAAGGTCTGTGGCCCCTGGCCATGTCGGGTATTGCGTCCATGTGAGGGAAGGTCTGTGGCCCCTGGCCATGTCGGGTATTGGCGTCCATGTGAGGGAAGAACTGTGGCCCCTGGCCATGTCGGGTATTGGCGTCCATGTAAGGGAAGGTCTGTGGCCCCTGGCCATGTCGGGTATTGGCGTCCATGTGAGGGAAGGTCTGTGGCCCCTGGCCATGTCGGGTATTGGCGTCCATGTGAGGGAAGAACTGTGGCCCCTGGCCATGTCGGGTATTGGCGTCCATGTGAGGGAAGGTCTGTGGCCCCTGGCCATGTCGGGTATTGGCGTCCATGTGAGGGAAGGTCTGTGGCCCCTGGCCATGTCGGGTATTGGCATCCATGTCAGGGAAGGTCTGTGGCCCCTGGCCATGTTGGGTATTGGTGTCCATGTGAGGGAAGGTCTGTGGCCCCTGGCCATGTTGGGTATTGGTGTCCATGTGAGGGAAGGTCTGTGGCCCCTAGCCATGTCGGCTATTGGCATC
Source organism: Leptobrachium leishanense (assembly GCA_009667805.1). NCBI lineage: Eukaryota > Metazoa > Chordata > Amphibia > Anura > Megophryidae > Leptobrachium > Leptobrachium leishanense. Next base: position 105,514,194 of record CM019074.1, read on the forward strand.
CATTCTTACGGAATATCCCCAAGGCTTGACAATCCATAGGATCTCTGGTTGTAACCAGCCCCAGGTAGAGGTGTGGGTTTTGTCACGTCCGCAGCCCCTTATCTGCAATGAAGGAGAGAACAACTCGCCTGTAGGATACCTCCACGTCTGGATGCAGCTGGGTCCTGGTAATCCTCCTGGCCCATTGGTTAGGACTCTGCATGTGTATCTTGGTGTCTTTGTGGTTCTAGCTGCCTTCTAGTCCTCACACCTGTCCTCCGGCATCATTCCTTCCACGTCTTGGGAGATCATCAATAGCGATCCCCATTGTAGCCGTCTTTATTGGTCATCTTCGATGCGGAATGATGTTCTTCGGTGGGGAACGACGTCCTGAGGTAGGGAACGACGTCCTTTGATGGATTAGAAGATGGTGAATGTCTTTCTTTGGGCCTTTAGGAAACAGTGTTGCAGATTGAAGGTGGACGACGAGAAGAAGAGGACTATGGCGGACAAGCCACTCCGCCGGTTGCTCTCTCACCAGAAGGCACAACGCGGAGTGCGGTAAGTCAATGTGAGATTTCCCGTTACTGGAGGAATGGAAGCCGGCACTGACCGGATGTATGGATTACCGCGTTATCAGTTGTGGTGCCATTGAGCTCGTCTGTTGGAGATTGGTGCAACATTTTGGTTATTCATGTCCAGGAACATATAACTTTTATTGTCCCCTGTGCCTCATTATAGATGCAGGAAGACGCCTCTGTGCCCAAACCAGCTGGAGAGGAGCCGGTTATACCAAAAATATTTCATCCGGGGCAGCCGCTGAACACCAGCAGTCAGAGTGTTCTCGCAATGTCCTCCAGGGCAAGCTCGCGGCGATCTACCCGTTCACAAAGCATGGAGCAGCTGATAGACTCTGGTATGAGTGACATGTCGCGCCCAGGTCTTCAACTTAATACAGAAACTCTGCAACCGTTCAATCTGGTCGCGTCTGTTCCCCGCTTTATGGGCTCTGTTTATCTCCCGATGTCATTAAACCATGAAGCCAGAAAACCACCGGCTCCTCAATTCCTGGATTATGTTGCTTTAATCTACACACAAGGCGGTTTCTTCCTGGCTCAAAGTGTACAGATAAAGTCTCTGGGTGCAGCCATACTGCTCTGACCATATCTTGGGGTGTATTCATAATGTGATGGCCAGATCCTGGGGTGTAGCCACAGTTTTGGTGAGGTCTCTGGGTACTGGTCACTATGGATCAGTATTTTTAGGGACCTCTCAACCGTTTTCCTAATAATATAAGACACAGGGTTTGAGGGAAGGTGATGGACGGAGCCGAGACGCTTCATGTAATGAAGTAATGCCAACGTACACACATTAACACTTTCTGCTCATTGCTCCAGACGGGTAGACCCCGACACTCATGACGCTGATCCTTGCACCAGGTGGTTATAGTGTTAGACGGGTCACCATGAGCTTTTTAGGTGTTTCACGTCTCATGGATCCATTCATCTGATCCGATGCCCCATTTCTTTCTTTCATTCAGATGAAGCCAGAGGTGTGACCTCCTCGCCATACTCTGCTCTCCACCAGTTCAGCGAACCGCCTGGGGACAGCAGCCAAAATGATTATGAGCAGACTGCGCGGCAATCGGGGAGGGAAGAGACAGACCCAGAGGACAAGGACCCAGACAATGAGTCGGAACTGGTGGTCCTGGATCCAGATCACGTAAGATTTCCACTTCCTGATATGAAGAGCTGGACCACCGGACACACATTTATACTTTAGGTGTCTCGTGATCACATAGTCCCACCCGTAGGTTTTATAGCTCATAGTTTGAGCATCTGGTCTATCATTCAGAGCCATGCAGGGTCCTCACATGCGGTCCTTCTCCAAGCATCAGGAACCTCTTCTGCTGGACAGATGGGGTGGTTTACAACATACTGCACAGAGGGGGAATCAGACAGAATGAGGGTCTGAAGAATTCACGATCAAGTGGGACGTCAAGAGGGAATGAGGGTTCAGTCTCTGACCTTTCCGTTTTCCTTTCCGCAGCCTCTGATGACCAGATTCCAGACTGCTCTGAAGAACTACCTCACCCAGCAGATCCGTGGCCTGGACCTGGAGCTACGGGAGATGGTAACGTACCTGCGGCTGCGTACGTACCCGTTCAGCACCTTTCATAACCGTGTGAGAAAGATTGGCATGTCGAGACTTCCAGATTTAACACTTTAATCATCTGATCCCAGTCCCATGTTAACGCCGATAGGATCTGGTGAAATGTTCTGGTCATGGGCGTCACAGCCACCAGTGAGGAAACGTGTCACCAAATGACATTTTATGGTAAAAGACACGAGAGAGAGGAAACCCTTTACGATAGATCAGTTTACAGGTATTTGCCGTGAATTTAGCCCAAGATGGTTTGTCAGGTGGATAATACGTCACGTTTACTTCTCTGATTGATGGAGTTAAATGGTGGGAGACCTCAATGTCATGATCGAGTGAACGCGATCTTCAGCAACACCTGCAGGTGATCAGACTCGATTTAACTCGACCTGGACTGATTCTGGAGCAATGCCTTATTCCAAAGGGTTCCAGAATATGTCCCGAATATTGTAGCACCTCGGACGTGTCGTCCAATGTACTGGGGCTCTTTGAAAGGCTCAGACGTACATCTCACCTTTAGGAAAAACCCAGGAGAACCAGCTGAATTACACCTGCAGCGGCATGATTTGGTCACAGGGCTTACAGGCAGTAAAAATGCACTGCAGGTATACAGGATATTGGTTTTATGGAAAGACACTTAGCAGTGAAGTAAATACTGACTAGATGAGCAAACCAAGGATCTCCTCACATTCTCCATAAAGGGTTGAGGCCACGGTCTTCTGAATCATAGACAATCAAGGCTCCTTGACCTTATAGGCTCGGCTCTCCTTGGGGTATGGAAAACCAAAATCTGGAGGAAAAGGATCTTTACTGTTTGTAAAGTGAGAGTGTGTTTAACCCTCGCTCATCCTGGCCTGAGTGTGGGGCTTCATACGGTGAGGCCCGGAGGTTCCGTCCTATGGCCGTGTCGATGTAACGTTTCCCTGTCTAAGCGTTAATAAGTTCCTGTAATTGTTTTGTATCTTTTTACTTTCCAGAATGTATCAGTGACGAAGAATAAAGGTCAGCGTGAAGACCTCGGGGTCATCCTGTACGGGATACAGCAGGAGCTGGCCCGTCTGCAGATGAGCCTGGAGAAGCACCACGATAAACACAGCCACGTGTCCTCACAAAGGAGGCAGAGGGAAGAAGAGCTGGAGGTGACCCGGAACCTCTACAAAAAGAAGCACCAGCTCACAAGCCAAGAACGCAAAGAAGGTCAGGCCCTCTGCTCCTCACTGGCTTTCCGTGCTAGCAAATAAATGCAGGATTTGGTAAAGTTAGATTATATTTTCCACGTGAAATGGATTTTTGGTGCAAATATATGATTTACGGTGACTCTAGCTTTGTCTGACCACGTCCTGAACGGAGAAATTGGATCTCTGGTGATGGCGGCTGACGCTGGCCTCGTTAGGACAGGACGCTTCTGCAAGATGAGATGGATTACAAGCAGAGCGTGTTTGCGGTCACAGCGTCCTGCAGCCAGATCTCACCGGTGAATGTGAGGGATGTAATGTCCCAGATCACATTGCAGCGTCACTCTTTGACTCTAGAAGTCCTGGTCGAGCGTTACACTCATCGATGCTATCAAAGTGCTGCACCTCCATGATAGATTCACATACCTGTGCCTTTATGTATACTGTGCCGGCGGCGCCCTGTGCGCAGTGCGTCCTGGCCGCAGACCTGCACCACGACTGACGCAACCTTTACTCTTCCTCCCCCTGTAGTCACCTCCATGCAGACAGAAGTGGAGAATCTGGCCCTGCGTCTTTTCTATGTGGAGAACATGAACAGAGACGCCCGCTCTGACATCACGGTGATGAAACGCGCCGTGCAGAAGGCGGAGGCCGAGCGGATGCAAGCTGAAGTGGAGAAACTCAAGCAGGTATTGCAGGACCCCCATGCACAGGTCCTATAGAGCCCCCCAAGTAGGTGTGTCCCCTCCTGACTATGGCGCCGTTTACCTGAGCTCGATCGATTTAATGGTTACCTGGGATTTTGATTCCCGGTGAAATCTGGCACTCGCACCTGGACTCATAATGGAAATACCGGCATTACCCGTTCCGAGCAAATTTGCCAATAGTGGGAAATATACGGCACAAACTGAAAGGGGCCAAAACCAGAAACTCACCCGAAACCCACACGTGCATGCTCTGGGGCCGCAAGCAGTATGACGCCAGCTTTGTGCCAAGACACAGGACCCCCCCTGCTTGTGGCATTCACTGCTGGGACTCGCTCTCCCGCCTGGTTGGCCGGCCTCCACCTGTATCCCTGGCCCTGTGTACATGCGCATACCACTATAGAATTTTATAGGTACCTGTAGAGGCACACAATGATGGCATCAGCAGCTCACATACCACACAGGAGGCGGAGCCTAAACATACCCACACAATCTAACCCCCCCCCCGTGCACATTAAGACACTCCGTATAGTGCGCTCTACCCATAAAGTGCTCTGTATCCGGTAATGACCCGCTACTTATCACCTGCACCGCCACCCTATGACCTCTGGAACCATGTCCTGGCTACGCTTTCGCCTCCTCCTCGTGTACCTTTGCCACGATTTCTCTGCATATCAAGGTCCGTATCCCCCCCCTGCCATGCGGGTGCCACAGTGGCGTTGTATGCCGGCGATTATGACATCATATCACAGCAATAATTAAGGGGTTATTCAGAAAGCACCAAAATTTCGGTGCTTTCTCGTTCAGCGCACTTTGGCCATTCCATTTCACCGACCCTGAGGTGAATTCACTGCAGGGTCCCCAAACTGACCGCCAAACGCGGAGCCGCCGTATGTGAAGCCGCCAAACTGCAGGGGGAAAAAAATGCACCTCTGCTATTCTTCTATTACGTGATTAAATTTAATATGCATTAAAATGCATCTAATAAAAAAGGTCTGTTACAGAATAAAAAAACAACTCTGCTATTCGTTTATTAGGCGATTAAACCAATAAAAATGCATTTAAATAATAAAAATTATCGAATTTATAAAAAAAAGCAGTTTAAAAATTGAGAATCAAAAATTTAATCTAAAAAAATAAATACATAAAAGGCGTCCAAAAAATAAATGCATAAGATGTCAAAAAAATAAATACATAAGATGTCAAAAAAATAAATACATAAAGGCGTCAAAAAATTAAGGCTTTTTGCTGGAAAAAATGAATTCAGACCATAATATTTGTTTCCATTGAATCCTGTGGGATCTGTTTAAAGATGTGGAACTGAATCACCGGAAATCGCAGATCTGGTGAAAGTGACCGTTTGGTGCGATTCGGTGGCAAGTTCAGCAGCGTTTACTGAGTAACCCGTTAGTGCATCACGAACAGAAATGAAGCGAATGAGTCCAGGATCGTCATCATTTTCATGTTTTTTCTCCCCTATCCCTCAGGACATGTTCGTGGATCGGCTGACCCGGGAGGCCGACCGTCTGCGGGAGCAGATCTGTCTGTACGAAGCGCAGATCTCCGCTCAGCGAGAAGACACGAAGGCGGCTCGCGAGGCTGTGTCAGAGGTAGGAGGTGTTTGTGACCCTGCAACACCTCCCCTGTACGTCTTCCCAGAACACGCGGCCATCATGTCTTCTGTCCTCTCAGGCCAACATGGAGATCGAGTCCATCGCGCTGGAGAAGAAGCAGCTCTTGCAGCAGTGGAACAGCAGCCTGATCGGGATGGCCCGGCGGGACGAGGCCTTCGCTGCCATCCAGGAAGCTCTAAGGTTGGTGTTCCTGATGGGTGGTCTCAGCGGGGGTGCGTTGAGAAACATCTGGGGGGCAGAGTGTGAGACCCCTGCTCTAAATGCTTCTGTAATTCACACTACAGCATTTACAGCCTGTATGTAGTATTTGGCAGGCACGGGGCGCCCTCTGCTGGCGGATGCATTGTACAGCGCTGCAGAGCATGTTGGGTGCTTTCTAAACAATCTCTTGTTCGTCCAGCCTGGCCAAGCAGGAGCTCCTGGCCATGGACACAGAGATTGAAAGCTACAAGAAATCCATCACAAAAGAGGAGGACCGGAACGAACAGCTGACCTTCATGTTCAACCGCGCGGAAAGCGATGCCGCCGTGACCAAGAAGCTGATAGGCCAGTGCCAGGCTCGGCAGGAGTCTCTGAGGGTGGAGTTTAGCATGTACATGCGCACGCTGCAGGAGACTGAGCAAGCCCTGAGCAGAGTCACCATGGTAAGTGTATCCTCCGTGCACAGGCTCTGAGTGCGCACACCAGGTACATGCGATATTTAATACAGACGAGGAGGCCTGGGGAGGCTTTGCTTAGCGGAAAAGTCCCTGTGCTTCTGCTGTGCTCTGCTCTGCGACCCATAGGGATAAGCAGGTACAGCACACGTCCGTTTAGGTCAGGAGGGAGAAGTCCACGGACTTGTCTTCAGCTCAGGGTTTCATTCATGTGAACGTCCCTGCAGCTTCTTACGCACTTTGTGACACGTACGTACCTCGCGGTGTTATGCTGCGCACACTGCGCGTCATGCAGATCTTACATACTTGCACACACGAGTTCTGCTGCGTCTGCACAGGATGATGGCTTGGTGGTGTGCATGCACGCCCAGCGCCAGACCTTCGCTGGCATCTCCTGGGACACTCCCTGCTGAAAGCGTTTGGCTAGAGGATTATGTCATCAGGCAAAGCATGCTGACATCATCAGTCCAAATCCGTCTGCCGAGTGACCGCTGTGTGGGTGGAGGAAACTCCTCTGCTTCACATAGTGATATTGGGCGAGTGTGACCGAAGGGAGGGTAAAGGGGCACTCTGTGCAGCCTGACCACTTCAACTAGCTCAGGGTGAGTAGAGTGCCTGGAGACTGGACGTACACATGCAGAAGGTCCTTGGTGCAGACGCATGCCATGCTCTGATCATTTCAGTAACCTCTTCCTGCAATGAGAGCATCTCTGGACCTTCATCAGGTCACTCCTCTCGTTTTAAGGACACGCAGCGCAACGCAAACACTTCCTCGAGTAAAGATAATGCGTTGGGTTTTTCCGGTGACAGGTTATAGAGCGTCTTTTTATTTTAGAAGATGGGCGTCAGAACCCCCCCCCCCCCCATGTTGATGGTCTACAATCCCCAGAATTCTATGAATGCAATGGGTGGACAGAGAATCATGGGAGTTGTAGTTCATCTTCCTCTGTGGGGGTGGAGTTTGCGATTTGGAAGGAATGGGGGGGAAATGGGTTTACATTTGGCGAGAAGATGATATAAGCGCAACTCAGCCTCGTAGAGTAAAGTCCATCTCACGCGTTATATGAATATATCTGGGCAGACGGGACAGTCACAGGTTTCCTAAACATCCCACCGGCACCCTGCACGCTACATGGGCACCCTGCACGCTACATGGGCACCCTGCACGTCTCACCGGCACCCTGCACGCTACATGGGCACCCTGCACGTTACATGGGCACCCTGCACGTCTCACCGGCACCCTGCACGCTACATGGGCACCCTGCACGTCTCGCTGGCACCCTGCACGTCTCGCTGGCACCCTGCACGCCTCGCTGGCACCCTGCACATATTTCAAGCACTCTGCACATCCGTGGGGAGAGCTTTTCATGTCCTGCTTTGAATAAGGCTCCTTGCTCTTTTGTCAGTCGATTCTCAGCACAATCCATCCAGAGAGGGACTGGTCACACCACACGCTGCTCCCCTTCACTAGATGTACAATTTTTGTCTGGTGCCCTTGGACCAATGGAACCTTGGCCGCTGCAGACTATCACTGTGTACCCCTACACCTCGATCAGTCTCTGCAGAACCTCACCCCATGTTGACAGCTCAGGGGCGGCTTCGTCCATCTTTCTTTGCGGTATGGAAAGCCCTGGTAAATCTGTGAGCCTGTACACGTCACACTCTCAGTGATCAGATAACCTGTCATGAGCAACATCTCCACTTCCCATGCTTTCCATTATTCCAGCCGGGCAGAGATCATGTTTTACCACAAATGCATTTTGTGGTGACCCCCATGTCCTGCGGCTCCAGAGATGTCAGCGCGTCACGTTGCAGTTTCACTCCAATATTCATAGGAACGGGCCGGGCGTCTGAGCGAGCTGGCCGGGATCCGCAAGGAGGTCGAGAAAGAAGCTCAGCTGAAGCTGGCTTTGGAAAACCAGATCATGGAGAAGCTGCAGGAGAAGATGACCTCTGACAAAGCCACCAAATATTCCTCTCTCCTGGCCGAGAAGCTGCAGAAGCGGAAACTCGACCTGGTAAGTGCACGCGGCAGGAGGGGTCTGCTTTACGCATGGAGACGGTACGGGTTCCATCCCTGAAGTCCCATGTTACCAGCACATACAAACTGGAGACGTCGAATCGACGGAGACCTAGTGGTCACCATAAGAGCTTGTGTAAAGACTTAGTACAGGGGAAAGAGACAGCACGAGGATGAAAAAGATTGAGGTGAGTCAGAAAGGGTGTCGTAATGGCCACCAAAGCCAAAGAGTGGGAATACACATGGCGGCTTTTACATGGGAAAGGACAGGGTGACATTCAGGTGAGAGGTGGGTGTGGTGGAGCTGTTATCCAATAAAAAGAGAGATCCGTAAGCTGGTCATGAGACATTTGGGCAGAATATAGAGTCCTCCAAAACCAGGGGAAGCGAGAGGCCGCGGGAAGAGAAGACGGGACCGAGTGACCAAAACTTGGGTGGTTTATTGAATAATAGAAAAGGGACGGTCTGGGATAAAAGCCACCAGACGCACGATGGATACATGAACAATGGGATCGTGACCAGGTGGTATTGGTGCCCTTTTATTAAGGTCTTCTTAGGTCTGGTGATACATTTTTACACCATGGACCTTCTGCTCCCTGTCCGCATTGCTTTCATTTTCCTGAATTTCCTTAAAAACCTTAATTCCATCCATTTATCTGAAATCATTAAATCGTCTCAAGGCGTTTCCCACCCTCTGTGCTTCACTCGTCCTTCACTGCCTGGGCAAGAAACGCGTGGTCCCTGGAGACATTGAACCCGCTTGTCCTGTCCCCACAGGAGATTGACTATTCCAAGCTGGAGAATGACACGGCTCAGGTCCAGCTGGAGATTAACCACAGCTCGTCACAGATCAGAGCTCTGAGGAGAACGTTGGACGAGTTGGAGAAGAACATCCAGAGCACCATGGAGCTGATCTCCCGCAGCCAGAGCGAGATCACCAAACGCACCATCGCCATTGAGAGGAAGCAGTCCACCATCAACCTGTTCAGCAAGCAGATAGAGTCCACCATCGCACAAATTGGGGTGAGCAGAGACTGGCAACCTCCGCGCAGGACACTATAGGAGGGGTCCTCAGGTAATCTCCACGCAGGACACTATAGGAAGGGTCCTCAGGTAACCTCCACGCAGGACACTACAGGAAGGGTTCTCAGGTAACCTCCACGCAGGACACTGTAGGAAGGGTCCTCGGGTAACCTCCACGCAGGACACTGTAGGAAGGTTCCTCGGGTAACCTCCACGCAGGACACTGTGGGAAGGTTCCTCGGGTAACCTCCACGCAGGACACTGTAGGAAGGTTCCTCGGGTAACCTCCACGCAGGACACTGTAGGAAGGTTCCTCGGGTAACCTCCACGCAGGACACTGTAGGAAGGTTCCTCCGGTAACCTCCACGCAGGACACTGTAGGAAGGTTCCTCAGGTAACCTCCACGCAGGACACTGTAGGAAGGTTCCTCAGGTAACCTCCACGCAAGACACTGTAGGAAGTTTCCTCAGGTAACCTCCACGCAGGACACTGTAGGAAGGTTCCTCAGGTAACCTCCACGCAGGATACCGTAAGAATCTAAACTGGGAATTGTAACCGCTAGGAGGCCGATCTAAAAGAAAAAGCCCAGAGGTGGGAATGATAATTCCTGGTAAATCTAGAGGTGGAGCCCAAAGGAAGTTACACTGGCTTCATTTCCAAGCAGACATGGGGGGGGGGGGTCCAGCAGATTCATAGATTGTCTTGGTTTGACTGAGCGGATGAGAAGAAATGTGTGGATCAGTTAATTTTTTTTAATCCCGCCACTGTCTGTGCTCCCTGTTTCAGGGGATTGAGCTGGGACCCCTGGAGATCCAGGTCACGTCACTGAGCAAACAGATCGAGGAATGCAACGTGGAAATCCTGTCCGTGCAGCAGTACTGGCTGCGCCTTCAGACCGAGATGGTGATGCTGACCCGGCAGCGTGAGGAGCAGGACGCGTCGGTAGAGATGCTGAAGAAGGAGCTGACCATCCTGCAGCAGAAGAAGATCCGTACTGAGAGTAAGTGACGTTGACCAATACACTCCAACAATGAAGAAGACCTCACAGTCTACTCCTGATAGCCGAGCCACCGCCTGTCTCCTTATGGTCCTGTTTATACTTGTATTTATGAGCACGACAAACACAGACCGGGCACACACGATCACGGCAAACACAGACCGGGTGAGCATGATCACGGCAAACACAGACCGGGTGAGCATGATCACGGCAAACACAGACCGGGTGAGCATGATCACGGCAAACACAGACCGGGCACGCACGATCACAGCAAACAGACCGGGCACGCACGATCACAGCAAACACAGACCGGGCGGGCATGCACGATCACGGTAAACACAGACCGGGCAGGCACGCACGATCACGGTAAACATAGGGCGGGCGGGCACGCACGATCACGGTAAACACCGTGGCGAGGCGTCTCATTTGGGGTGAGGCGCTTGGATTGGGGCGAGGCGCTTGGATTGGGACGAGGCGTCTCGATTGGGGTGAGTTGCTTGGATTGGGGTGAGGCGCCTCGCTTCAGGCCAGCAGCCTGGTGCCAGAAACCCGTTTTAGTGACCGGGCATGTTTCTGTGTGTTTAGATGAGATCGAGCAGGAGAAGAACGAGCAGAAGGACATTGATCATCACATGAGGAACCTGAAGAATGACATGACCCGACTGAACACGCTGATCAGCAAGAACGCCAGCTCCAAGGAGCAGCTGGGGCAGCTCAACCAGCTGATGGAAAGCGAGTTCATCACCTCGCTCCGGGTGAGTGGTGGATCGTGCGAATCTGGGCGCTGGGTCCATGGAACGCGCGTCTGACCGTGAGGCCACTGTGTTACAGGACTCCGAGAGGGAATCCATTAAGATGCAGGAGAACCTGGAACATCTCCAGGGGGAGAAGGAGAAAATTCTGCAGCACCTGGTAGAGACAGAGTGAGTGTCCAGGCAGGGCTTCGAGAGAGCATAAACCCGAGGCTTAAAGGTCATTTTGGCTCCATGCTGTGCCAAGACTGGCTGCTCGGCAAACCGGGAAAAATCCCAGAATGAAAGGATCTGGCTCAGCAAGGTCTGGATGCCCTCTGACCAGTCCCAGTCCCAGTCCCAGTCCCAGTCCCAGTCCCAGTCCCAGTCCCAGTCCCAGTCCCAGTCCCAGTCCCAGTCATTACGCGCGGAATCACGAGTGACCCACCATCACTATACACCCGAAACCCATCCCCCTTACTTTGATGCAGAGGGGCGACATTTAATGTCACACAGCCAGGATAGGAAGCGTCACATGACGTAATCATTTCCCCGGGCTTGTGGGTTAAAGTGCCGCGTCCAAACACAGCATTACACCCGACTCACAGAATGCTGCTCCCTCATTAAATAATCTGCGTCAGGCATTAATGCAGAGATAACGCCGTTCTGTTGGCTGTTACGGAGTGGTGCTTCCCGCGCCTCACCGCGCGTTTCACTCTTTACCCAGACATCAGATCATGCTTTGGGAAAAGAAGATCCAGCTAGCCAAGGAAATGCGAAACGCGGTGGATTCAGAGACCGGCCAGGGGGAGCTCCGAGCCATGAAAGCCGAGATACATCGTATGCAGGTACGGGGGGGGGGGGGTGTCCTCAGAGAGGGAGTATATACAGAGACGGGGTATACGTAATGGGAGACGGGGGTATGCGGTAATGGGAGACGGGGGTATGCGGTAATGGGAGACGGGGGTATGCGGTAATGGGAGACGGGGGTATGCGGTAATGGGAGACGGGGGTATGCGGTAATGGGAGACGGGGGTATGCGGTAATGGGAGACGGGTATGCGGTAATGGGAGACGGGGGTATGCGGTAATGGGAGACAGGGGTATGCGGTAATGGGAGACGGGGGTATGCGGTAATGGGAGACGGGGGTATACAGTAATGGGAGACGGGTATGCGGTAATGGGAGAGGGGGTATACGGTAATGGGAGATGGGGTATACCGTAATGGGAGAGGGTGTATACCGTAATGGGAGACGGGGTATACCGTAATGGGAGACGGGGTATACCGTAATGGGAGACGGGTATGCGGTAATGGGAGAGGGGGTATATGGTAATGGGAGATGGGGTATGCGGTAATGGGAGAGGGGGTATACCGTAATGGGAGAGGGGGTATACCGTAATGGGAGAGGGGGTATACCGTAATGGTAGACGGGGTATACCGTAATGGGAGATGGGGTATGCGGTAATGGGAGACAGGGGTATGCGATAATGGGAGACGGGGTATGCGGTAATGGGAGAGGGGGTATGCGGTAATGGGAGAGGGGGTATGCGGTAATGGGAGAGGGGGTATACGTAATGGGAGACGGGGTATACGGTAATGGGAGACGGGGTATACGGTAATGGGAGACGGGGTATACCGTAATGGGAGAGGGGGTATACCGTAATGGGAGACGGGGTATACGGTAATGGGAGACGGGGTATACGGTAATGGGAGACGGGGTATACGGTAATGGGAGACGGGGTATACGGTAATGGTCTGGTGTCTCAACAGAAAGACATTAGACCCAAACCCTTGCAATGTCCCCTGTGCTAAATAAATCCCCAATAAACTCCGGTGTTTATTCGCACTGTAGTGGTTGTTAAAGTGTAAGCTCACCGGCCCAGGCAAAGCTCCCCGGGCAGCCCTGCGCTCCCTCTCCCCGCGAGATAAGTGAGAGGTAACACACGGCTCAAGGCACGATGTTTCGGTTGTCACAGGTTCGACAAGCGCAGCTGATGAAACAGCAGGAGAAAATGATCCGGGACATGGAAGCCGTGGTGTCGCGGCGTGAGACCATCGTGACCCGCGGCCGCAACCTGAGTGAGAAGGACAGGAAGCACCTGATTTCCAGCGAGTTCCGTGGGAAACTGCAGGAACTGAGGCGATCCATCAAGGAGATTCAGAAGGCAAGAGGCTCCCTGTGTCACCAGACATTTGTCAGAGGGCTCCCCGTGTCACCAGACACGTGTCAGAGGGCTCCCCGTGCCACCAGACACCTGTCAGAGGGCTCCCCGTGTCACCAGACACTTGTCAGAGGGCTCCCCGTGCCACCAGACACCTGTCAGAAGGCTCCCCGTGTCACCACACCTGTCAGAGGGCATTCCGTGTCACCAGACACCTGTCAGAAGGCTCCCCGTGTCACCAGACACGTGTCAGGGTGCTCCCCGTGCCACCAGACACCTGTCAGAGGGCTCCCCGTGTCACCAGACACTTGTCAGAGGGCTCCCCGTGTCACCAGACACTTGTCAGAGGGCTCCCTGTGTCACCAGACACAAGTCTTTACACGTTTGTGGAATTCCCCCGTGGCACAGCGCTGCCCTCTAGTGGGGATTCAGTGTAACAGATCCTGATTAAATCCCTTCCATATAACAGAACACAGAGGAAAGTGACGGCAGCATCAGAGACCTCCAGGACTCGCAGAACTTGCTCACTGCAGCCATCGCTGACAAGCAGCACAGCATCTCCACCCTGAAACAGGATAGTGACTCCATAGAGCTGGAAATTGAGCGGCTCCAGAAGAAGAAACGTCAGGTAACCCCACGCAGACAGCGCGGCCATCAGGTAACCCCGCGCAGACAGCGCGGCCATCAGGTAACCCCGCGCAGGCAGCAGGTAACCCCGCGCAGACAGCGCGGCCATCGGGTAACCCCGCGCAGACAGCGCGGCCATCGGGTAACCCCGCGCAGGCAGCGCGGCCATCGGGTAACCCCGCGCAGGCAGTGCGGCCATCGGGTAACCCCGCGCAGGCAGCGCGGCCTTTCGGGTAACCCCGCGCAGGCAGCGCGGCCTTTCGGGTAACCCCGCGCAGACAGCGCGGCCTTTCGGGTAACCCCGCGCAGACAGCGCGGCCTTTCGGGTAACCCCGCGCAGACAGCGCGGCCTTTCGGGTAACCCCGCGCAGACAGCGCGGCCTTTCGGGTAACCCCGCGCAGACAGCGCGGCCTTTCGGGTAACCCAGCGCAGACAGCGCGGTCTTTCGGGTAACCCCGCTCAGACAGCGCGGCCTTTCGGGTTACCCTGCGGCAAGAACAGCGAGTATGTCAGGTTACCCCAGGCAGACAGCGCGGCCGTCAGGTAACCCCACGCAAACACTGTAGTTGCTCAGTTCAATTATAGCAGAGGTCTGGGTGCAGGTTTCCCCTCCATGCGGCTGGGTAACCATTCACACTGAGTCCATCCACATCTCTTAGCGGCTGTGTTTGCGCGGTGTCTCGTGTGAATAAACCTCCTTGTTTCTAATTACTATAGAACCTGTCGCAGATCGTCGCGCATCAGACTCGCGCCAAACACCTGCAGGCTGTGAAGGAAGGAAAGTACCACCCGGCCTGCAGCTCCCCGCGGGCCCTGGAGGCGGAACAGCAGAAGCAGGAGACTCGCATGCACACTATCAGCACTATCATCCACCAGATTCAGCAGGAGTATCCTCAGTATCAGAGCGCCCTGCGTGGGGTCAGCCTCACCCTGCAGGCTCATCTGGGGCCCCCGGGAGACGTGTCTGAGCGGTCACAATAAAGCTGCGTCTCATTCTGATTGAGTTAATGTCTGCTGAACTTGTCCAAAGTGAAGGAAAACCGCTAATATGAAGAACTCTCTGCGACTCACAAAACCCCCTCTGCTTCTCAAAGGAACCCTCTGCGTCTCAAAGGAACCCTCTGCGTCTCAAAGGAACCCTCTGCGTCTCAAAGGAACCCTCTGCGTCTCAAAGGAACCCTCTGCGTCTCAAAGGAACCCTCTGCGTCTCAAAGGAACCCTCTGCGACTCAAAGGAACCCTCTTTGACTCAAAACCCCTCTGCGGCTCAAAAAAACCCTCTGCGACTCAAAGGAACCCTCTGCGACTCAAAGGAACCCTCTGCGACTCAAAGGAACCCTCTGCGACTCAAAGGAACCCTCTGCGTCTCAAAGGAACCCTCTGCGACTCAAAGGAACCCTCTTTGACTCAAAACCCCTCTGCGGCTCAAAAAAACCCTCTGCGACTCAAAGGAACCCTCTTTGACTCAAAACCCCTCTGCGGCTCAAAAAAACCCTCACGACTCAAAGGAACCCTCTGCGACTCAAAGGAACCCTCTGCGACTCAAAGGAACCCTCTGCGACTCAAAGGAACCCTCTGCGACTCAAAGGAACCCTCTGCGACTCAAAGGAACCCTCTGCGACTCAAAGGAACCCTCTGCGACTCAAAGGAACCCTCTTTGACTCAAAACCCCTCTGCGGCTCAAAAAAACCCTCACGACTCAAAGGAACCCTCTGCGACTCAAAGGAACCCTCTGCGACTCAAAGGAACCCTCTGCGACTCAAAGGAACCCTCTGCGACTCAAAGGAACCCTCTGCGACTCAAAGGAACCCTCTGCGACTCAAAGGAACCCTCTGCGACTCAAAGGAACCCTCTGCGTCTCAAAGGAACCCTCTGCGTCTCAAAGGAACCCTCTGCGACTCAAAGGAACCCTCTGCGACTCAAAGGAACCCTCTGCGACTCAAAGGAACCCTCTGCGACTCAAAGGAACCCTCTGCGTCTCAAAGGAACCCTCTGCGTCTCAAAGGAACCCTCTGCGTCTCAAAGGAACCCTCTGCGTCTCAAAGGAACCCTCTGCGACTCAAAGGAACCCTCTGCGACTCAAAGGAACCCTCTGCGACTCAAAGGAACCCTCTGCGACTCAAAGGAACCCTCTGCGACTCAAAGGAACCCTCTGCGACTCAAAGGAACCCTCTGCGTCTCAAAGGAACCCTCTGCGTCTCAAAGGAACCCTCTTTGACTCAAAAACCCCCTCTGCGACTCAAAAAAACCCCTCTGCTTCTCAAAGGAACCCTCTGCGACTCAAAAAAACCCTCCTGCTTCTCAAAGGAACCCTCTGCGACTCAAAAAACCCCTCTGCGACTCAAAGGAACCCTCTGCGACTCAAAAAAAAACCTCTGCCTCTCAAAGGAACCCTCTGCCTCTCAAAGGAACCCTCTGCTTCTCAAAGGAACCCTCTGCATCTCAAAGGAACCCTCTGCGACTCAATGCCCATAGCTCCACCTGAACCCCACATACTGCCACATAATGATCCAGGTCATTTGGTATTCTGGATCAGCTGATCCGATCCAGGTCATTTGGAATTCCGGATCGGCTGATCCAGAGTCCCAATCTGATACTGCACAACTCACAGCCAGCCCGGAGGCTTGAACGCTAAGGGGAATCCCAGGGCCCTCGTAATTCACAAGTGCAGTCTTCCTTGCCAGTTTGCAGGGCATAGAGCAGGAAGGCTCACAGCATTTTCTGTGCCTGCAAAGTGAGAGCAGAGGCACCCAGAGACTCGCAGCATCTTCCCCACCTGTGCCATGCCTCTCGGGCAGACGCTGTGACTCACTGCTGAGGCTTCACCCGTGTGACCGGGAGTCTCACTATCATCAGGTCAAAAACTCTGCTTGAAAACGCCAATACCAGATCCCAAAAAATGCCTCCATCTGGTCCTGATGCGGATCCTGAGGATGGGATGGACATTCCTCCCCATTAATTCCAGGTAACTTTACAAAAGTTGGCCATTAGGTGGCGATCTATCGATGGGATGCCCAGCAGTCCTACCCAGACACCGGCGTTACCAGGGGCTGAGTGACGCCCACTCCTCATTTTAGAATTGGTTTATAGCACCGTCCTACACTGTAACCTCAAATAAAGCATTCACTGCAGAGTGCTCTGCGTCTGACCTGCGCTTTGTAACGTAGTATGTAACACCATCCTACACTAACCCCACATGAAGCACATTCACTGCAGAGCGCTCCGTGTCTGACCTGCGCTTTGTAACGTAGTATATAACGCCATCCTACACTGTAACCCCACATAAAGCACATTTACTGCAGAGCACTCCGTGTCTGAACGCCTCGTCATTACAACCGCCGGCACGCGGCATGAAACAAGACAGAATCTCTGGAGATGTGTGGTGTGAACAAAATCGAGGCTTAATTTCAGGGCCAATTCGCAGCGCTCCTTGATAAGACAAGAGGCTAACACTCACTTCACATGCAGATGACACGCAGTGACGTGCCACAGCTGCCAGGGGCTCTGTGAGTGCTGCAATGAGTAAAAAGAGAGCCGTGGTCAACACTAGGAACAATATATGGGGGAGGGGGTGCATTTCCTAATCAATCAACAATTAATAGATTAGTGAATTATATATATATATATTTTCAATTAAATATTAGGCAAATACATAAGAGAACCTCAAGGACATTCTTGAAACCAGTTTATCACTGAACCCAACACACCTGAACATCAAAATCGATTTATCAGTTACCCAATGAAAATGTGTTCACGGCTCAACCTGAAACATCACTGTATTCAAAACAAGTTTCAATCAACAAATTACTGCAGGAAGATCACATGGGACAATCCGGAACATTACACATACTAAAGAACATCACTGTAGTTCATTAAGATAGTCAATTAATCAATTTAACTTCAAATGTTGTGTCTGGCTGAGAGTAATGAGAATACGCGGCAGACATTAAAGCATTGGGTAAAAATAACTTTGGTACAAATAGTTAATTAATTAAGGTAGTCAATTAACCCATTGAGCTGCAATGCTGTGTCTGGCTGAGAGTAATGAGACACACATAGATGACAACAATAGCAAATGACAACAAACTAACCCTGGCACAAATTTGTTAATCGATAAACACAAGACACTGATATTAGTTAAATAAATGACTAATACTAATAGGTATCAGCTTACATTGATATCAAGTGTTAGTACAAAATAATATCAAAAGCTAAATAGTTAGTATATCAGTTAATACATTACTGAAAAAAGCTTCATCGTTCTGGATAAAAGGAGAGAAGTCCCATTTCAATTCTGAGGTAGGAGCCTTCCTTATTTTCTGAAGACCAGTATGTCCTTTTATACAACTCCAACACACAAGAGATGCTCATCAAAAAATACCATGAGAAAATGTTGGCCAGGCACGATGATGAGAATCTTCTCATGTCTGGGATTTTTTGTATCAAATTCGGCTGTCTTTAGATATATTACCAATTATTACAACTAGGGGAACTATAAATTGTCTTGCAATCAGATAACGGTTACTTAGTGACACCCATCTGGCTTCTGCTTGAACTATATCCACCAATTATTAATACATAAATATCACCAGGTCATCCTAGGGCAGTGATGGCGAACCTATGGCACACGTGCCACACCTGGCACGTGGGGCCGACTGTGTCGGCACGCGAGCCATAGGCTTGCCTCACTGCTGCTTCCTCCCAGCGCGCGCCGGCAAATGATGTTCCCACGGCTGCTCGTTGAATTCCACCAGATAAGCCGCGATCTCGCGGCTGGTGGACTTCAACGAGCGGCCGGGGAACATCATTTGCCGGCGCACACTGGGGAGGAAAAAGCATGCTGTGAGGCGCCTTGCGGGAGGACCAAGTGAGCAGCGGCCAATATATATCCATGTGTGAGCTGGGGCCAATATACATCCATGTGTGAGCTGGGGCAATATACATCCACGTGTGAGCTGGGGGCCAATATACATCCATGTGTGAGCTGGGGGCCAATATACATCCATGTGTGAGCTGGGGGCTAATATATATCCATGTGTGAGCTGGGGGCCAATATACATCCATGTGTGAGCTGGGGGCTAATATATATTCATGTGTGAGCTGGGGCCAATATATCCATGTGTGAGCTGGGGGCCAATATATATCCATGTGTGAGCTGGGGCAATATACATCCATGTGTGAGCTGGGGCCAATATACATCCATGTGTGAGCTGGGGGCTAATCTACATATCCATGTGTGAGCTGGGGCCAATATATCCATGTGTGAGCTGGGGGTCAATATATATCCATGTGTGTGCTGGGGCAATATACATCCATGTGTGAGCTGGGGGCCAATATACATCCATGTGTGAGCTGGGGGCCAATATACATCCATGTGTGAGCTGGGGGCCAATATACATCCATGTGTGAGCTGGGGGTCAATATATATCCATGTGTGAGCTGGGGCAATATACATCCATGTGTGAGCTGGGGCAATATACATCTACGTGTGAGCTGGGGGCCAATACAGTCAGGTCCAGAAATATTGGGACATGGACACAATTCTAACATCTTTGGCTCTATACACCACCACAATGGAGTTGGAATGAAACAAACACAATGTGCTTTAACTGCAGACTGTCAGCTTTAATTTGAGGGTATGTACATCCAACTCAGGTGAACGGTGTAGGACTTACAGAAGTTTGCAGATGTGCCTCCCACTTGTTAAGGGGCCAAAGGTAATGGGACAGAATAATAATCATAAATCAAACTTTCCCTTCTTAATACTTGGTTGCAAATCCTTTGCAGTCAATCACAGCCTGAAGTCTGGAACGCGGTTTCATCCCTGGTTATGCTCTGCCAGGCCTCTACTGCAACTGTCTTCAGTTCCAGCTTGTTCTTGGGGCATTTTCCCTTCAGTTTTGTCTTCAGCAAGTGAAATGCAGCTCAATGGGATTCAGGTCAGGTGATTGACTTGGCCATTGCATAACATTCCACTTCTGTCCCTTCAAAAACTCTTGGTTGCTTTTGCAGTATGCTTTGGGTCATTGTCCATCTGCACTATGAAGCGCCGTCCAATGAGTTCTGCAGCATTTGGCTGAATGTGAGCAGATAATATTGCCCGAAACACTTCAGAATTCATCCTGCTGCTTTTGTCAGCAGTCACATCATCAATAAATAAAAGAGAACCAGTTCCATTGGCAGCCATACATGCCCACGCCATGACACTACCACCACGCTTCACTGATGAGGTGGTATGCTTAGGATCATGAGCAGTTCCTTTCCTTCTCCATACTCTTCTCTTCCCATCACTCTGGTACAAGTTGATCTTGGTCTCATCTGTCCATAGGATCTTGTTCCAGAACTGTGAAGGCTTTGTTAGGTGTTGTTTGGCAAACTCTAATCTGGCCTTCCTGTTTTGAGGCTCACCAATGGTTTACATCTTGTGCTGAACCCTCTGTATTCACTCTGGTGGAGTCTTCTCTTGATTGTTGACTTTGACACACATACACCTACCTCCTGGAGAGTGTTCTTGATCTGGCCAACTGTTGTGAAGGGTGTTTTCTTCACCAGGGAAAGAATTCTTCGGTCATCCACCACAGTTGTTTTCCGTGGTCTCCCGGGTCTTTTGGTGTTGCTGAGCTCACCGGGTGCGTTCCTTCTTTTTGAGAATGTTCCAAACAGTTGTTTTGGCCATGCCTAATGTTCTTGCTATCTCTCTGATGGGTTTTGTTTCTTCAGCCTAATGATGGCTTGTTTCACTGATAGTGACAGCTCTTTGGATCTCATCTTGAGAGTTGACAGCTACAGATTCCAAATGCAAATAGCACACTTGAAATGAACTCTGGGCCTTTTATCTGCACATTGTAATTGGGGTAATGAGGGAATATTACACACCTGGCCATGGAACAGCTGAGAAGCCAATTGTCCCATTACCTTTGGTCCCTTAACAAGTGGGAAACTGCTGTAAGTCCTACACCGTTCACCTGAGTTGGATGTACATACCCTCAAATTAAAGCTGACAGTCTGCAGTTAAAGCACATTGTGTTTGTTTCATTCCAACTCCATTGTGGTGGTGTATAGAGCCAAAGATGTTAGAATTGTGTCCATGTCCCAATATTTCTGGACCTAACTGTATATATCCATGTGTGAGCTTGGGGCCAATATATATCCATGCGTGAGCTGGGGCAATATACATCCATGTGTGAGCTAGGGCACTATACATCCATGTGTGAGCTAGGGCAATATACATCCATGTGTGAGCTGGGGGCCAATATACATCCATGTGTGAGCTGGGGCAATATACATCCATGTGTGGGCTAGGGGGCAATATACTGTACATATACTGTACATCCATGTGTGAGCTGGGACAATATACATCCATGTGTGAGCTGGGGGCCAATATATATCCATGTGTGAGCTGGGGGCCAATATATATCCATGTGTGAGCTGGGGGCCAATATATATCCATGTGTGAGCTTGGGGCAAATATATCCATATGTGAGTTTGTGGTAAATCTATCCATGTGTGAGCTTGGGGCAAATATATCCATGCGTGAGCTTGGGGCAAATATATTCATGCGTGAGCTTGGGGCAGATATATCCATGTGTGAGCTGGGGCAATATACATCCATGTGTGAGCTGGGGGCCAATATACATCCATGTGTGAGCTGGGGGCCAATATATATCCATGTGTGAGCTGGGGCAATATACATCCATGTGTGAGCTGGGGCACTATACCTCCACGTGTGAGCTAGGGCAATATACTGTACATCCATGTGTGAGCTGGGGAAATATACATCCATGTGTGAGCTGGGGGCCAATATATATCCATGTGTGAGCTTGGGGCCAATATATATCCACGTGTGAGCTTGGGGCAAATATATCCATGTGTGAGCTTGTGGTAAATATATCCATGTGTGAGCTTGGGGCAAATATATCCATGTGTGAGCTTGGGGCAATATGTAAATGTGAGCTGGGGCCAATTATATCCATGTGTGAGCTGGGGGCAAATATAATTCATCTTCTTATACTGTATTTTGTTTCGAAGACTTAAGCACATAATTAGTTCAGACAGTCGTACGAAGTGTTTTTTCTAAAATAAATCCGTATTCAGGTCTATTTGTGGGGTTGGCACTTTGAGACAGAGAAGTTGGTTCAGCGATCCAGTTTGGGCACTAGGGCTCAAAAAGATTCGCCTGTCCTAGGGTCACTGACTTTTCACAGACACTATGTCATGGAGCTGACGTGGCGCTCCACGCTTCAAACCCCAAGAGACTTTATGTTCATTTGTATCGTGTGATTTTAAATATATTTGACATCGTTTGGTTTTAGTTTAAATTAGTTTAGTGTAAAATGGCGTAACTTTAGTTTTAAATATACTTATATTCCTGTAGGTAAATGTGTTTTGTATAGCCAGTAAACAAGCTTTACTGCTGTGTAATTTATGCAACAGGGCTTTTCCCCTCATCTGGCTGCAGGTTTGATTCAAGAAGTCTGGGATAGTGTTTGTCTTTAATCAGATGTGTTAGAACAATAGATTATGTAAATGTTGTGTGAGCTAAAGGCTAAAGAATGTTTATTGTAAATATTTAACTAACAATGTAATTAGCATTTTAGTACGACGATGTGCGTCATTTATGCAAATTATAGCTGTTGGATCTCAGCATAAATTGTGGCGTTTTGTTCATTAAAAGGTCAGACAGAGACAGAGAGAGAATCCTGTTGGAACATACAGCCGCGTCTGGTGTCTCCTTCAACTACGCTACACTACACACTCAACCTCAGAAGGCACAGAGCGGCCTTCTGGAAATTCCTAACGGCTCCAGGGCAGAGAAACAGAAGCAGGCGGGTCAAGCTGCTCAAGGCGCTGAGGACATCGCTCCCAGTAGCCGGGCTGACCGCAACGAAGAGGTGTCTGGAGAGTCAGGACAGGCGGAAGAGAACGGTTCCGTCACACACTACACTTAGGTTAACCCTTAGATCATGAGAATCAAGGGTCATTAATATCCGATTATTTCTACATATTCCGCTTATTGATAGTATTTTAACACGGGGGGGGCGCTCACATAACATACCACAATCAAAATGGGTGGAGGGGGGGGCGCAACTAATTTTCGCACACTAAATCTTATCACTAAAAAAAAAAAAAATAGATATAAATAAGATTCCAAAATCCCAGAGTAATGTGTTGAAATCCAAAGCGTCTAAGGTTTCTACCTTCCATGATAACCCATAAAACGCCATAAAACCAGGGAAATACAATAAACCTAATAAACAGTGTGGCATATAGCCTACCCATTAACCCCTAAAATGCCATTAATCAAAGAAAAACTAAAATGTATACTGTAAGGGATGAAGCCTGCCCATTAACCCCTAATATACAACTAAACCAAGGGAAAAACTAAAATAATACACAATGTGACATATAGTCTGGCCATTAACCTATACACAGAAAAGGTAAAGCGCTATCTGTAAAATAGATTACAAAAACCAATGGTGCAGATAGCAGATAAATACTGAACATTAAAGCCCCTGCTTAAGTAGAACTCACAGGATGTAAATAGTTAATGGGCACATAATAGGTCTTTTGAATGTTACACCTCCTGGACGGATTGGAAGATATGAAAGTCTCCTGGGCTCGATCAGCACGAAATTAGGCACCAAAGACTCCTTCTCAAATGTACACCGCCAGGATCATCCAAGATGTTTAAATCAAGAAGTGCATGCAGGTATTCAATGAAATGGATTTATTAAAACCATAAAACAAACATAATCCAACGCGTTTCGTCTCTTATAGAAACAGAGACTTCATCAGGGAAATATGTATGGAATAATATAAAAACTGGTCACACTTTATACAAATACAAGCCAATTAGCAGGTATAAAAAACAGCTTAAATCAATTTAGATAGGGCGGTGCGGCGTGCGCCTCATCCTGGAGCGCATATCTACAAGGACTTCCTGCCGGCGATACGTTTCCGGTCCCTGCCGGAAGTGACGTGTCGCGTTGTGGGTCCAATCAGGATTAGTTAGTCGCCATCTTGAGAAGGTCGGAAATGCGCATTCTTACTGCGGCGGCGCTCGAAAAGGGTCCAAACAAATCTTGAGTCCTTAGAATTAAAACAATAAAGGCACCGGACTCCACAATTTCCTAAAACCCCCTCTGAAAAATGATGATGGAAATAGCATTAAAACTCCGCAATGGATGACAAAAAAACAACGCCGAAATATATAAAAACATATAAATAAGCACAGTGAAAACAGCAGTCCTCCTAATACAGAATCTTAAAAAGTAAAAAAGGGATAATAGTAATATAAATAAATCAAAGACATTGGTGAATATCCAAATCTGTATTGAGCCCACCTTTCTTCCAAGTACCCATTTTAAAAATCCACTCAGTCTCTCTTAAAATCAGATCTTTAGAAGGATCACCTCCTCTCCAATTGTGAACAACCAGGTCTATACCAAAGCATTTAAAACGGTCAACACTAAAAGCAGGGCAGTTATTACAATGAATGGGTACACCATGGGTAGTAGAACCCCTTCTAATATTACCTAGATGTTCTAAAATGCGAACCCGTAGTGATCGTGCAGTTTGGCCTATATACTGGGACCCACATGGGCATTGGAGTAAGTAGATAACCCCCTTACTGGAACAATTAATAAAATGATTAATCCTGTAGGTCTTCCCTGTAATGCTGCTAATAAATTCCGTAATCTTTCTATCGTGATTAACGCAAGCTTTACATCTGCCGCCCATGGGTTTTTTGGAAAAAATGTGTCCTTCCCAATAGCGGTCTTATTTAGCGGTAATGCACTAGGAGCTAATACGTTCTTAAGATTTTGAGCTTTTCTAAAGATTACTTGAGGCATGGTGGGAATACGATGTTTTAAAAGATCATCTGTTTGCAAAATATGCCAATGTTTATTAAGTATATTTTTGACTTTATAGGAGTGTGGATTGAATTGAGTGCTAAACGCAAAATTAAAACGATTATCTATGGTACTAGTTCCCTCTTTCAGTAAAACCGCCCTGTCTATACATCTCACTTCTTGTAAATCTCTCAGCACTTTGTTTTCATCATAACCTTTCTTGACATACTTGTCTAGAATGATATTAGCTTGAGTATCATACTGAGTGAGATTTGTGCAATTTCGTCTCAACCTCTTAAATTGGCCTTTAGGGATGTTTTTAAGCCAGTAGTCTGCATGAGCACTGTTCACATCTATTGCCGAATTGCAATCCGTAGGTTTGAAAAAAATTCTAGTCAAGTTTAACATTGTTAACAAAAATAGTCAGATCGAGGAAGTCTATTTCACTAGAGTGAATTTTGTGGGTGAATTTTAGATTATAGTTGTTAATACTAAAGGACTCTATCAGAGTTTGTAATGAATCAATAGGGCCATCCCAGATGACAAAAACTGTCATCTATGAAACGCTGCCAGAGGACAAGGCTGCCCCCAGCCACTGGCCAAACACACTCTTTCTCCCAACTGTCCATGTATAAGTTGGCATAGCTGGGGGCAAACCTTGTCCCCATTGCAGTGCCACAAACTTGTAGATACAACAACTTCTCGAACCAAAAAAAATTATGAGTCAGAATAAAAAGCATAAGATCTCCCAAAAAATCAACCTGTATCTCAGAAAAATCTGAATTTTGTTTCAGAATATTGATAACTTCTTCCACTCCCTTAATGTGAGGAATAGAAGTGTAGAGAGAGACCACGTCTATAGTTGCCATGCAAAAATTATCACTCCACACTATATTCTCTAATAAACGTAGAATGTGACCCGTATCTTTAAGAAAAGACTTCATCTGTCTGACAAATGGTTGGAGAAAAATATCCACATACTGAGAGATATTGCTTGTAAGAGAATTAATACCGCTTATAATTGGTCTGCCCGGTGGTTTATTAAAATTTTTGTGTATTTTAGGCAAAAAATAAAAAAGAGCAGTAACACATTGGTCATTGTATAGATATTTATATTCCTCTTCCGTTAAAATGCCTACTTCTTTTCCTTTATCCAGCAAAAGAGCCAATTCCAACAGGAATTCTTTTTTAGGGTCCCTTTTAAGAATCTGATAGGTACCTATATCCCCCAATATCCTAGAGGCTTCTTCTATATAATAGTCTCTGGACATGACAACTGTACCACCCCCCTTGTCAGCCTGTTTAATCACCAACTTGTGGTTCTCTTTTAAAGATATAATAGCTTTTCTTTCTTTAAAATTGAGGTTCGGCTTGAATGGACGAGTGTTAAGTTTTTCCAAGTCTCTCCAGACAACATCCATATACACTGGGATATGGTTTCCTTTTTCCCAAATAGGAAAAAATTTAGATTTTAATTTTAACTTTGAGTGATGGAAAATTTCAGAAGGAATGCTTTCGGATTGAGTGTCAGTATGGATGATTGTTCCGGATGTCGATGCCTTTTTAGAAAAAAAACGTTCCCTAGTTAATTTTCTCATGAACCTATGGAGATCTAAAAAAACTTTAAATTTGTTCTGTTTTTTAGCTGGAGCAAATTTCAAACCCCTTCGGAGCAGTAGCAGTTCCATTTTGGATAGTGCTACTCCCGAAATATTAAAGATCCCATCTAGATGATCACTAGGTACTTTAGAAATATTTTGTTGAAGGAATTTGGTCTCAGATTTCAATTTTCTTCCTCGGAATCTGTTTGGATCGTAAGAAGCCTTTTCTTTTTTACTGCCTTTAAGGGAGAAAAAGGGTTGTGGTGAGCCCAGCCGTAGAGGAGCGGAGCAGAAGCTACGCCCCCCATTGCCTGCGAGCCTCCCAACCCCTCCCTCCCCAAAAAACCAGCCGATCTAGATTCCGACGTATGACCTTCGACTCTAGAATCCGATATATGAGCTCTAGTGTGGGTATTAGGAACCTTCACCCACCCTCCCAATCTGTCTTTGACTCTAGGAGTGGGTGTAGTCCCACTACCTCTGCCATAAGCAAATCGGGAATGGTTTTTAGGTTTAGCCCCTTCATTAGAATGGAGGGTCTGATGAAAGAAAGGTTTATGGCGTGAAGCTGATGGTCTAGAGAGATTATTATGATTAAAGTTAAGACTTTTTTATGTAAGAATAAAGCTTTTCCTTCTGCGTAATCTTTTTGGTCTCTTCTAAATTTATCTGCCTTTCTACAGGCAACAATATCATCTGTTTTTTTAATATTACATTTTAATAATTCAAATTTTGACTGAGAGATCTGGGGTGTGTTCAACTCTAGAATCTGTTTTTCTACATTATCTATATTTTTTTCCAGCATAGTCAATGTCCTTTTTTGATACTCAATGAGAGACTGAATCATTTTGAAGGAGCATTCGTCAAAGGCAATTTGCCATTCTGTTGTCAATTGTGCATCCTCCTGGCCATAAGCCAAGGTTTTTCCCATCCTCAGACCCCTAGGAATAATTTTAGACTGTGCATATTGCTCAAGAGATGTAATCTCCCACCACTGTTTTGTTTCTTTAATCATAATATTTTCCATATTTTTGAAAAGTCTATTTAGATCTAAATCATCTCTTGGAACAGTAGGGGGATTAGAAAAGAGGTTAATTTGACGTTTATTACGATCTAGCCTCAAATCAGAATAAAAGGACTGCATTATGTCCAAAAAAGTGTGACACAAATAAAATACAATAAATAGAGATGAGTACAGGTGGTGGTACACTAAGAGGACACACACAAAGTGTAAATGAAGACAAAAAGAGAAACGTGACCACCCTCTGTGACAACGATAAAATAAATACGTATCTGCGTCTGTAATGCCCCGCGCCGCGGTCGGACCGCGGCCGCCATGTTGGGACGCCTGACAAACTCACCTGAGGTCCCTCGTGGCGCGTCGCTCCCTGGTTCCGGCCTGCAGCTCGAGGGAGGAGAGCCAGGATGTGTTCCACGCCGACTCCGCGATCCATCTGAGCAGAAGGCAGGTGCGCATGCGCGATCGTCCATCCTAGAGCATGAAGACCTAGGTACTCTGGCGCCCTCTGCTGGTCAAGTTAAGGTACTGCATCCCACCTGCACTGGAGATCCTCGTATACCACCAATTAATCTACATGGCACTCAGGTATCCCTATTCCACCTGCGAGTCCCGGTGTTCGTATGATTCCCTGAACCCTATTTAAACCTGCCGCCTTCTCCAGTTCACTAACCAGGTTATACTGTGGTTACACCACGTTACCCAGTGGTTCCCCTTCGTGTTCCTCTAAAAGGATTCTGACTTCCGTTCCTACTACCGATACAGCTTCGCCTCTGTTCCTGTTGCCACGGTACCAGCTCCACTAACTGTTCCGGCCATCACGGTACCAGCTCCACTCCGGTTCCTGTTGCCACGGTACCAGCTCCACTTCTGTTCCGGCCATCACGGTACCAGCTCCACTCCGGTTCCTGTTGCCACGGTACCAGCTCCACTTCTGTTCCGGCCATCACAGTACCAGCTCCGCTTCTGTTCCCGTTGCCACGGTACAGCTCCGCTCCGGTTCCTGTTGCCACGGTACAGCTCCGCTTCTGTTCCTGCTGCCACGATACAGCTCCGCTCCTGTTGCCACGATACCGCTCTGCTCCTGTTGCCACGGTACAGCTCCGCTCCTGTTCCTGTTGCCACGGTACAGCTCCGCTCCTGTTCCTGTTGCCACGGTACAGCTCCGCTCCGGTTCCTGTTGCCATGGTACAGCTCCGCTTCTGTTGCCACGATACAGCTCCGCTTCTGTTCCTGCCACCACGGTACAGCTCCATTCCGCTTCCATATTCAAGATTGCCATCACAGTGCCAGTTCCACCTCCCGGCATACCTCTACCCCTGGACTATTTACAAGATTGCAACCGTATTTATTTATCCTTACAACTCTCCGTTCTGGACTTTTATTTCTGTCAAAAGAAACATTACATTACTTTATTCTGGACTTATATTTTGTTGCCTTCAGTAAAGCTTAATCAATCATATTCCTTCTGGTCTCCTCCTTCGGCTTGCCATTGGGTTCCATACACCCAACACCATACAGGGGTCAAAGCCTCTGTCCTTACAGCGTCCTGCAAAGCACTGTCCTCAAGTGCTGAAATGATGCAGAACAGGTAAAGCGGTATCTGTAAAATAGATTACAAAAATCAATGGTGCAGATAAATACGCAAATAATTTTTGCATGGCAACTATAGACGTGGTCTCTCTCTACACTTCTATTCCTCACATTAAGGGAGTGGAAGAAGTCATAAATATTCTGAAACAAAATTCTGATTTTTCTGAGATACAGGTTGATTTTTTGGGAGATCTTATGCTTTTTATTCTGACTCATAATTTTTTTTGGTTCGAGAAGTTGTTTTATCTACAAGTTTGTGGCACTGCAATGGGGACAAGGTTTGCCCCCAGCTATGCCAATTTATACATGGACAGTTGGGAGAAAAAGTGTGTTTGGCCAGTGGCTGGGGGCAGCCTTGTCCTCTGGCAGCGTTTCATAGATGACATTTTTGTCATCTGGGATGGCCCTATTGATTCATTACAAACTCTGATAGAGTCCTTTAGTATTAACAACTATAATCTAAAATTCACCCACAAAATTCACTCTAGTGAAATAGACTTCCTCGATCTGACTATTTTTGTTAACAATGGTAAACTTGAGACTAGAACTTTTTTCAAACCTACGGATTGCAATTCGGCAATAGATGTGAACAGTGCTCATGCAGACTACTGGCTTAAAAACATCCCTAAAGGCCAATTTAAGAGGTTGGGACGAAATTGCACAAATCTCACTCAGTATGATACTCAAGCTAATATCATTCTAGACAAGTATGTCAAGAAAGGTTATGATGAAAACAAAGTGCTGAGAGATTTACAAGAAGTGAGATGTATAGACAGGGCGGTTTTACTGAAAGAGGGAACTAGTACCATAGATAATCGTTTTAATTTTGCGTTTAGCACTCAATTCAATTCACACTCCTATAAAGTCAAAGATATACTTAATAAACATTGGCATATTTTGCAAACAGATGATCTTTTAAAACATCGTATTCCTACCATGCCTCAAGTAATCTTTAGAAAAGCTCAAAATCTTAAGAACGTATTAGCTCCTAGTGCATTACCGCTAAATAAGACCGCTATTGGGAAGGACACATTTTTTCCAAAAAAACCCATGGGCGGCAGATGTAAAGCTTGCGTTAATCAAGATAGAAAGATTACGGAATTTATTAGCAGCATTACAGGGAAGACCTACAGGATTAATCATTTTATTAATTGTTCCAGTAAGGGGGTTATCTACTTACTCCAATGCCCATGTGGGTCCCAGTATATAGGCCAAACTGCACGATCACTACGGGTTCGCATTTTAGAACATCTAGGTAATATTAGAAGGGGTTCTACTACCCATGGTGTACCCATTCATTGTAATAGCTGCCCTGCTTTTAGTGTTGACCGTTTTAAATGCTTTGGTATAGACCTGGTTGTTCACAATTGGAGAGGAGGTGATCCTTCTAAAGATCTGATTTTAAGAGAGACTGAGTGGATTTTTAAAATGGGTACTTGGAAGAAAGGTGGGCTCAATACAGATTTGGATATTCACCAATGTCTTTGATTTATTTATATTACTATTATCCCTTTTTTACTTTTTAAGATTCTGTATTAGGAGGACTGCTGTTTTCACTGTGCTTATGTATATGTTTTTATATATTTCGGCGTTGTTTTTTTGTCATCCATTGCGGAGTTTTAATGCTATTTCCATCATCATTTTTCAGAGGGGGTTTTAGGAAATTGTGGAGTCCGGTGCCTTTATTGTTTTAATTCTAAGGACTCAAGATTTGTTTGGACCCTTTTCGAGCGCCGCCGCAGTAAGAATGCGCATTTCCGACCTTCTCAAGATGGCGACTAACTAATCCTGATTGGACCCACACCGCGACACGTCACTTCCGGCAGGGACCGGAAACGTATCGCCGGCAGGAAGTCCTTGTAGATATGCGCTCCAGGATGAGGCGCACGCCGCACCGCCCTATCTAAATTGATTTAAGCTGTTTTTTATACCTGCTAATTGGCTTGTATTTGTATAAAGTGTGACCAGTTTTTATATTATTCCATACATATTTCCCTGATGAAGTCTCTGTTTCTATAAGAGACGAAACGCGTTGGATTGTTTGTTTTATGGTTTTAATAAATCCATTTCATTGAATACCTGCATGAACTTCTTGATTTAAACATCTTGGATGATCCTGGCGGTGTACATTTGAGAAGGAGTCTTTGGTGCCTAATTTCGTGCTGATCGAGCCCAGGAGACTTTCATATCTTCCAATCCGTCCAGGAGGTGTAACATTCAAAAGACCTATTATGTGCCCATTAACTATTTACATCCTGTGAGTTCTACTTAAGCAGGGGCTTTAATGTTCAGTATTTATCTGCTATCTGCACCATTGGTTTTTGTAATCTATTTTACAGATAGCGCTTTACCTTTTCTGCATCATTCCAGCACTTGAGGACAGTGCTTTGCAGGACACAGATACGTATTTATTTTATCATTGTTGTCACAGAGGGTGGTCACGTTTCTCTTTTTGTCTTCATTAACCTATACACTGCTGAGCCATTTTAACCCTGTGAAAAAAAAAAGGTATGTTTTTATGTTATTATTTATGTCTTTTCTTTTAGAGGGAATATAGTCATGTTGGAAAGGTTAGACTGTTTTCAATGACACTTCGATTGACCGTGTATGACGCACAGGGACTGAGATACAGCAGTCTGAATGAAGAGGGGGGCTGGATGCCGATCCCTGGTGGGGGACACATGAGGGCGGGCAAGAAATAACCTGGGAGCAATCCCCCCCCCCCCGTAGTGACGCCTATGATGAAGAAGATTAAAAGACGAGGAACACTTGATGCACCGTCCCTCGGCCCGGTCTCCAGAATGACCAGCGAGTTTTAAGGGGCGCCTTCAGGCTTCTTAATGCAAATCTACTGGGTTAATTTCTAGGAAAGCAGCCGGTGGATGCTGGGCCTAAAGAAAAATAAAACTTTTAATTTCCACAGAGTAAAACGTGTGTCAGAGCAGACCTGAGCCTGCAGTCTGAAAGTAACAAACACAATATATCAACACACACAAGACAAAATAGAATACAAACAGAAACATGTATCAGCTGGCTACACTATGACACAGGCTGCAGCGTTTTGTCTTGTGTGTTGATATATTGTGTTTGTTACGGTCATAATGCAGGGTCAGTTCTGCTCGGACGCACTTTTTACTCTGTGGAAATAAAGTTACGTTTTCCTTTTCTTAGGCCCAAGTATCCACCGGCTGGTTTCGGATTCAGGGTTAACCCCTTCTAGTCTGGGATACCGGTACTTTAGTTGCTTATTACTCATAGGGAGAATGAGCATTACTCTACTTTCTACACTATCATACAGTTTGTTTTGGGTTAATTTCTTAATGAATTGCACAGCGAGTAGGGGCGGCTTCCTTTCAGTCTTGTCTAAGGCAACTTTTCCCATCCCTGGTCCTCAGGCCCCCCCCCCCATAACAGGACAGGTTTTACAGACTCCCTTGGGTAAATGCGGACTGAATCCTGCAATAACTGAGCAGCAAATCTTATCCCGTATACTGTGCTGTTCTTCACATATCCTGCAAACCTGGTCTGATAGAGGGAATTCAGGATCAGGGTTGGGAGCCACACATGATAAATTGTGAATCCTGTCCCCATTGCATCTAAAGCCGCTCAGGGGGGCCAGACCTCTGCCGCACTGACTGCATTAAATGCATGACAAGCCGGGGCGGCGATAATAAGGGATGTACCAGGACTAAAGGGGCAACACGCAAACCCTGCTGCTCCTATTCCACCAGCCCCTGGATAGACAGCAGAGCTGCCCAAACCTGTCCTCAGGGAGCACTAACAGGACAGGCTTTAAGGATCTCTTTGAGGAAATGCAGACTGAATCCTGCAATTACTGAGCAGCAAATCACATCATCTGTGCGTCACAAATCCTGCAAACCTGGCCTTTTATGGACATGGTTGGGAACCGCTGATATACAGCATCATGAGGCTTGAAGGACATTAAAAACAGAATACAGCATCATGAGGCTTGAAGGACATTAAAAACAGATTGCACATCGTTACAAAGTGAAGGCAGCATCCCGATCCACCTCTCAGAGAAGCCTTACGGCTGGCATTGAGTGGACACGGTGACACAATGTTAATTCGCACACATCCCACGCATAAAAGACCTCTACGTACCTCCACATTCTGCCAGAGGACGCTTTACATGAGGGGCTTCCGCTTACTAGTTTTAGGAAGTTAAAAGGTTCTCTGTGGTTTTGTTTTAGCTCCTGCTTTTTACATTTTATTCCCTTTCAGTGTAATTTTACAATAGGAGCTTCTGCTGCTTCACCGGGTTTATCCATCATCTATTATTCAGAGGAGGAAGCTGCGTCTTGCTCCACAAACTGGGAAAAAGGTTACTCTGCGCGAGTGTCAGCACCGCCACTCCTCTGCTCATCATCCAAAAAACAGAAATTAATGATTCAGCTTCATCAGCTCCAGATCAATAAAACTCACAGTAATGTGCAGTGTGTTTGAGCGTATCACAGAGCTCCACAGCAATAAAACTCACAGTAATGTGCGCAGTGTGTATGAGCGTATCACAGAGCTCCACAGCAATAAAACTCATAGTAATGTGCAGTGTGTATGAGCGTATCACAGAGCTCCACAGCAAAAAAACTCAGTAATGTGCGCAGTGTGTATGAGCGTATCAGAGCTCCACAGCCATAAAACTCACAGTAATGTGCAGTGTGTATGAGCATATCACAGAGCTCCACAGCAATAAAGCTCACAGTAATGTGCAGTGTGTATGCGTGTATCAGAGCTCCACAGCAAAAAAAAACACAGTAATGTGCGGTGTGTATGAGCGTATCAGAGCTCCCCAGCCATAAAACACACAGTAATGTGTGCAGTGTGTATGAGCATATCAGAGCTCCACAGCCATAAAACTCACAGTAATGTGCAGTGTGTATGCGCATATCACAGAGCTCCACAGCAATAAAGCTCACAGTAATGTGCAGTGTGTATGAGCGTATCACAGAGCTCTGCAGCAATAAACCTCACAGCAATGTGCAGTGTGTATGAGCATATCACAGAGCTCCACAGCAATAAAGCTCACAGTAATGTGCAGTGTGTATGCGTGTATCAGAGCTCCACAGCAAAAACCCACAGTAATGTGCGGTGTGTATGAGCGTATCAGAGCTCCCCAGCCATAAAACACACAGTAATGTGTGCAGTGTGTATGAGCATATCAGAGCTCCACAGCCATAAAACTCACAGTAATGTGCAGTGTGTATGCGCATATCACAGAGCTCCACAGCAATAAAGCTCACAGTAATGTGCAGTGTGTATGAGCGTATCACAGAGCTCTGCAGCAATAAACCTCACAGCAATGTGCAGTGTGTATGAGCATATCACAGAGCTCCACAGCAATAAAGCTCACAGTAATGTGCAGTGTGTATGCGTGTATCAGAGCTCCACAGCAAAAAACCCACAGTAATGTGCGGTGTGTATGAGCGTATCAGAGCTCCCCAGCCATAAAACACAGCAATAAAACTCACAGTAACGTGCGCTGTGTATGAGCGTATCAGAGCTCCACAGCAATAAAATACAGCAATGTGCGGTGTGTATGAGTGTATCACAGAGCTCCACAGCAATAAACCTCACAGCAATGTGCGGTGTGTATGAGCGTATCACAGAGCTCCGCAGCAATAAAGCTCACAGCAATGTGCGGTGTGTATGAGCGTATCATAGAGCAGTAACTGGATAAAGATAGTAATATGTCATGAAGAAAATGCTGGTTTTCGCACAGATTTAGGCTAGGGTCAGACGAGCTCATTTTGTACGGACTGTGCGTCCGTGCAGTACGGACGTACTTTCTGACTGACGACAAGGTAGTGGCCACACAGTCCGTTTTTTCACTGATGTATTTTATGACTAATGTAGCAGGGAAAATAAATTAAAATGAAAAAACATTTTGTCCGTCAAAAATGCTGGACGTATAAATGCAGTCCGTCTGACCACGTGCCATCACTCACACACAAGGCTATGCGGACGTTGCGGACGTGGCGCACTCCGCATGTTCGTTCTAGCAGTATTACGTTCTTGCCTAACCTGCGTCCGTTTGCCGTGTCCGTCATGCATCCGCACTTCCGTGCGGACGTACTTCGTGTGTGGGGCTCCATTGGTCAGAGTGCTATGCTGCTATGTGCGGCAACACGGACGTGATAACTGCGCTCGTCTGACTCCAGCCTTAGGGAATGTTTAGGTCGGCAGCCTTGATCCTCCAAATGTTTTGGAACTACGTCACCCATGATGCTCAGTTACTCATCAGGTTGATAGAGACTCATGGGAAATGTAGTCCGCAGATATCTGGAGCGCTGAGGTTGCCGACCCCTCCACTGATGGGATGTGGTGTGTGGATAAAGAGCCAGAGCTGCACACGCCTACTTCTGCTCACAATGAAGCCTCACTTCCTCCTGGGTCACATGACTTGCTGTCACATGATCCCCTGGCATTAAAGGGACTGCCTGAGCTGAGCAGTGGAAGTGGAGTTTTGAGCTGCCGCCAGGGTAAGGGTTGGGCTGCTTGTTGTTTTAGTGATATTATGCCATAATTCGTTGCGTTTCAGTGTGCGCCTCTCTGGCACTGGGCTGTCTGTGACTGCAGGCGCTGTGATCTTGTGTGTGCAGCGGCACACATTGTGGGGGATTCAGGGTCACCATGCCCGATTTCTCTGTGCCCTGCAGGTTTATCAGGCATTCTGGTTTACATCCTGTACCGGAAATGTTTTAGCCTGCTGGGTTCATTTTAATTCTGTTCATATCCGTACACAACTTCAGTGAGTGCAAGCTCTTAAGTCAAGGAAATCCCTTTTGCACTTTGTGCATTTCTTCAGACGGTAAGAAAAGCTTACATCTGTGGGGTAAATCTCTGGAGTTTAGTCCAAATAAATAGGGTGCACGCCGTACGTGGTTGACCTTGCCTTGACCCTGACTTGCACAATCCGGTAAAATATTCTCTCGCCTGAAGAGGTAACAATCCGTTCTAGGTCATCAGTTTAATGTACAGGACCGTCTTGTCCCAGTCGAGGCCGGGGCAAATGCTGAGCCCTGGTCAGGTCTCTGTACCCTGGGTGTTAATGGAACTACATTCCCCCTCAATGCTCTGCACCCTTCTGAAGGCTTGCTGGGCATTGTGGGAATCGTAGTTCTGAAAGATCTGGAGCACTGCGGTAGCTGACATCAGGTCTCGGTTTGGCCACAGCTCTTACTTAATGTGTAAGTGTGACCGTTTCACTTTAACCATTGTATTGTCATTTCTTTTAGTAATTGGTTTTTCTTTAGTGTTTTAGTTTTTTCTGTGTTTTGATCCTGAATTCCTGGCATTATTGTTGCAGTTCCGGTTGTTTCTCTGTGCGTTTGCTGGCGGTTTATCCCCTCCAGTATCTGCGCTGATCCTGCTGTCTAATGCTGTGGCAGGAACCGGTGCTGTGAGCTGGACTGACCCAGGCGTGACTTAGTATTAAGGGTTTTCTCTGCTTTCCTTATATTTCCGTTCGTCAGGACATTCTGCCGCTTCCTTGTATTCTCATAGCTCTGTGACGCCTCCACACATCAGGTGGTTTGTGTTTGTGCGTCTGATACATATTTAAAAAGAAGCAGCAATGTAGGAACAGAGATTCCTAATGAACAGCATTATTATTTTATGTAAACCCGTGATACAATTTGGGCAGTCGGCCATCAGATCCCGATCGCTGTGTAATTTAAGGTGCATTTACGAGCGTCTGCCAGTCGAGTGAGTGCCTGGCTTTTATTACAGGGGTGTAGTTTGGATCTATGGGTAATCAACTAAAGGTTAAAACGTGCCTTGTGTCCTGATACACCAATATATTCAAGACCCGCTGATTGGTATTGTCAGTGGGGTGTGTGTGCGTATAATATATATAAGCACAGAGCCTAATAAAACTCTCGCTCTCACACACTGCACATTACTGTGGGCTTTATTGCTGTGGAGCTCTGTGATACGCTCATAGCTTTATTGCTGTGGAGCTCTGTGATACGCTCATAGCTTTATTGCTGTGGAGCTCTGTGATACGCTCATAGCTTTATTGCTGTGGAGCTCTGTGATACGCTCAGCTTTATTGCTGTGGAGCTCTGTGATACGCTCATAGCTTTATTGCTGTGGAGCTCTGTGATACGCTCATAGCTTTATTGCTGTGGAGCTCTGTGATACGCTCATAGCTTTATTGCTGTGGAGCTCTGTGATACGCTCATAGCTTTATTGCTGTGGAGCTCTGTGATACGCTCATAGCTTTATTGCTGTGGAGCTCTGTGATACGCTCATAGCTTTATTGCTGTGGAGCTCTCTGATACGCTCATAGCTTTATTGCTGTGGAGCTCTGTGATACAGTAATGTACGGTGTGTATGCGTGAGTTTTATTGCTGTGGAGCTCTGATCCACACTGCACATTACTGTATCAGAGCTCCACAGCAATAAAACTCACAGTAATCTGCGCTGTGTATGAGAGTACTTCCGATTTCCCATAGGACTGACACAAAAGGGGGTTCACATAATGCAGTGTTTCCCAAACCTGTCCTCGGGACCCCCTTACAGGACAGGTTTAAGGCCCGTGTCAGACAAACGCAGTTACGTCCGTGTTGCCGCACAATTTAACGTCCGTCATAGCATAGAAACATGATTACTAGAGACCCACACACTGAGTACGTACGCACCGAACTGTGCACACACAACGCACGTGGCAAACGGACGCAAGTTAGACAAGAATGTAAAACTGCTAGACAGATGCGCAGAGTGCGCCACGTCCACGTAGTGTTCTGTGCGAGTGAGATGTCAGACGCAGCGCATTTGCGATGTCCAGTACCTTGACGCACACAATGGATTTTCATATCCTTTAAATTATCATCATTTTTCATATTTTATTTCCCATAGTTCCCTTTTTGTTTTTCTACATCCGTAAAGAAAAACTGACCGTGTGGTGTCTACAGTATCTTCCGTCAGTACGTCCGTCCGTTGTGCAGGCAGACAGGTTGTACAGGCTCAGACTGCGTTCATCTGACATTAGCCTTAAGGATCACCATGGGGGGGGGGGGAAGCAGACTGAATCCTGCAATCACTGAGCAGCAAATCCTATCCACCTGTGCTTCAGATATCCTGCAAACCTGGCCTGTCAGCGGGTCCTGAGGACAGGCGCAGGAAACACTGATATAATGTAATTGATCTGTTTATGGATTTAGTGGCCCCTTCTGCACTTCATGCTCAAACCTAGTTTTTTTGTGGGAAGTGATAGAAATAAAGCTACAGAGTGACAGCTCGCTCTCTGATGGTATTTGTTATGCTGTAAGGGTTAATATTGAGTCACAAAAGGATTGGGGTGTTTAGCATCGCAAAAGATGTGTAGGGGATGTATAAAAAATGGGAATGAAACTGCAGGAAAACACTGTATCAATTACGTGTATACAAACAATGCATAGGGGGGGGGTAGAGTAAAAAACGGATAGAAAAGGAGATACACTGTATGTATGTATAAAGGAGAATCTGAGGCATGAACAATCTGCTATATAAATAAATAGAATTAAAAAAAGGAAAAGATAAAGTATCACGTGTTTAAATGGTTTAATGAACCTTCACTCTTTTATAATTCGGGGAGACACCATGGCCACATCTGCTTAGTGATGCACAGAGCCGGCCACGCTCTGCACAAAACACCAGCTTCCGATCAATCTGCGTCACGGTGACCGCTTCTAGTGGTGGTTTTGCTATAGTAGGTGGTTTATGTGTTTGTTTTGTTTTAGGCGCTTCTCGTTGTGCTTTTGAAGGGGATTCCAGTTGAAGATGAAGGAAAGCTCTGGAGGAAGGAAGAGTTTGAAGGACGCACTCATGTGGCCATGCTTTGTGCTCCTGATGTGTGCCACTTGTTCAGCAAAGCCCTACAGGACAAATGGCACAGACGAGGCACAATGCAACGCGGACCCCGACAGCCGCTTCGACTGTGCCCCAGAAAAGATACTGAGCAAGGAGCAATGTGAAGAGCGGGGCTGCTGCTATGCCCCTGCCAAGCATTCTGCTAATGGGCAACCCTGGTGCTTCTACCCACCCACCTACCCCAGCTACGTGATCACCAACCTGACGCAGACAGAGATGGGATACAGTGCCACCCTTACCCGCTCTGCGCCGACCTTCATGCCTCGTGACATCACGACTCTGCGTCTTGATGTGATGTTTGAGACGCCGACCCGGCTCCGCTTCACTGTAAGTACCTCCGGATTACCGCGTACTTCAGCGTTTCCTGCTGGTGTAAATGGGCAGTGTGATGGATTCATCGTAAAACCCCCACATATTATATGCATTATTTTTTATATCTGTAGATTAAAGACCCGGTAAACGTCCGTTATGAAGTGCCACTCCGGACCCCCAAGGTCAGTGAAGGGGCATCCTCCACCCTGTACGACGTCCAGTTTAACAAGGACCCCTTCGGGATGATCGTCAGGAGAAAGAGCAGCGGCCGAGTCCTGTGAGCTCTGACTTGTGTTCTATGTTTGTTTCCTTGTCTGGGGTTCATAGCAATTTTACAGGAGTTGCACGGTGGGGACATTTCTCGAAGCAGAGTAGTTGTGTTAAAGGGCTAACGTTTAACCCCTTCACTGCAGCAATCAAGTTAAAGGGACATTGCACACCCTGCCCATTTAATCTGGTTAAAGTGGCCAGGATGGATAGTCTCCCTCCAGCTCTGATCTGGTGAAATCGATGGGTTAAAGTGGATGAGTTTCCTCCAAACCACACAGCAGGGATTTAGAATTTCCCAGTTTCGGGTCACCAGATCGGTCACTGGGTGATGGCAGCTTGCTCTAGTCTAGATGCTGACGTCACCCTCTCTCAGACCAGCAGCAAAAGCCAGACCCCCGAGAGAGGCAGCAGATGGATCGGTTATGTTGCATGTGTGCAACTCTGTCCATCGCTCTGCTCTGGCGCTACAGAACTTGGGTTCGTAAAGTGTGCACGTTCCCATCGATGCACAAATTGCATAGAAGCATGGACCTCCGCGTGACGAGGAACACAAGGTGAGGAAAATCACCTAAAATAATTCTGCAGAGGCTGTCAGCAGGATCATCTGCCCAATTATTTATGTGCAAAAAAGAACAAGGGGGGGACACGACATTATATACACGATTCACCAGCGATGAGGAATCTGGTGCAGTTTCCATGTTCTCATACGTCCCAAATGTATTTTGATTCTCCTCTGTGCGATATAGTGTCAACACCACCGTGGCTCCTCTGCTGTTTGCCGATCAGTTCCTGCAGATCTCCACGTCCCTTCCCAGCCAGTATCTGTACGGCCTGGGGGAGCATCTCACGTCCCTCATCCTCAACCTTAACTGGACACGAATCACATTATGGAATCGAGATGCCTCCCCTACGGTAAGGAGCTCTGAAAACACGTCCGTCAGCAAAATGAAATGTGTTGCACAATCATGTAATCTGGTGCAAAATGTGTATTTTGAGTTATACAATGGGCTCCTCCTTCACGCTAGCGGTCACATAAAGGAGCGTTATCGCTGCGCACAGATCACCTGTGAATCCCTAATGTGTTGGGGAATAGGTATTAGCGCGTTTTGGCGTTTGCTTACTGTATTTTGTGCTCTCTATACGTAACATGTAGAGCGCAAAGTGCAAGCGGAGAGTAACCAGCGTTAGGATCACAAAGTCCTAACTCAAAACGCTACCACCAGCTCAGAGCTTCTGCAGAATCTCACTCACGTCTCATCCCGCGGCAAGATCGGAGGCCTGATCCGTTACTTCTGGCCACCAGGAATAGAGGGAGACTGAGGGAAAACCATTCCTAGTCGCCCTCGGTGATCACTCCGCCGACCTGCAGGATCTTGTGAGAGGCAAGATCCTGCTGGTCATGTGACCCAGCAGCCAAAGGACTCCATGGAGGGGATGCTCAGAACCGCGCTTTAGCCAAAAACTGGGGAGGTTAGCGAACGCTTATTTTTCCCCTTGAAGTCCCCATTTTAACGTGGGCCAGCTAATGGTTAACCCTATGTGACCTGACTAAAGAGACCATAGAGGACTCCACGGGCCTTGATGGCCTTCCCAGTAATTTGAAGAAAACGGGTGTGAATTGAAATGCATAGATCTCAGACTTTGACCAAAAATATTTACAGGTCAATGTGCACATGAATGCAGGGGTTGTATTTGTGTGGTGTCAGCGTGCGCATGAATGCAGAGGCTGTATTTGTGGGTTGTCAGTGTGCACATGAATGCAGAGGCTGTATTTGTGGGGTGTCAGTGTGCACATGAATGCAGAGGCTGTATTTGTGGGGTGTCAGTGTGCACATGAATGCAGAGGCTGTATTTGTGGGGTGTCAGTGTGCACATGAATGCAGAGGCTGTATTTGTGGGGTGTCAGTGTGCACATGAATGCAGAGGCTGTATTTGTGGGGTGTCAGTGTGCACATGAATGCAGAGGCTGTATTTGTGGGGTGTCAGTGTGCACATGAA
This sequence comes from Leptobrachium leishanense, assembly GCA_009667805.1. NCBI lineage: Eukaryota > Metazoa > Chordata > Amphibia > Anura > Megophryidae > Leptobrachium > Leptobrachium leishanense. The sequence continues at coordinate 105,555,577 of CM019074.1, forward strand.
TGCAGAGGCTGTATTTGTGGGGTGTCAGTGTGCACATGAATGCAGAGGCTGTATTTGTGGGGTGTCAGTGTGCACCCGAATGCAGAGGCTGTATTTGTGGGGTGTCAGCGTGCGCATGAATGCAGAGGTTGTATTTGTGGGGTGTTAGCATGCGCATGAATGTGGGGTGAGTTTGTATACGGTGATACTATGCACATGAATGCAGGGGGTGAATTTATAGTGTTAGTGAGTTTTTGCATGCGGCAGGTTTTGGGTGGGAGGCCCTGGTCTGAGCGAAGCCTTGGGTGACCGTCTATCTCCTAATTCTTGTGCCGTGTCCGGGGTCTGACGGGCTTTTATCTCCTAGAAAAATCTCAACCTGTACGGGTCTCATCCATTCTATGTGTCCATGGAAAAGGACGGGTCGGCACACGGCGTCTTCCTGCTGAACAGCAACGCTATGGGTAAGGACACCGAGCGCTTCATGATCAGACGAGGAGGGTCTGTTACACAAAGCTGGCCAGAAAAGTGCAAGGATTAGCAAATTTCAGGCCAAAGTGGCGGAAATATAACAACATTTTAGATTATTTTGACTTTTCCATTGAAGTTTCCACCAGTTTTACAGAATAATGGCCTTTTTTTTTTAATCTGTTTATTCATGGTTATTGATGGATACATCTTCCTGAACCTTACGAGTCTCCTGGACCTCGGACTTTGTTCATGCTTAGATTTACATGAAGGCCACGCGGCTTCACTTTGCTTCTTTTCTAGATGTCCTGCTGCAGTCAGCTCCTGCTCTGACCTGGAGAACCATAGGAGGGATCCTGGACTTTTATGTCTTCCTGGGGCCAAACCCAAAAGCGGTGGTTCGACAGTATCAGGAAGTCGTGGGTAAGTGGACATCACCGGGTCCACGGGGAAAATGCATGAAGGGCTGTGCAGGACCTCCCTCCCATCACGTGTAAATCTATAGATTGATGTGTATAGCTGTACAAGCTCTGTGGTGTGTGTGCTCCCTCTGTGAGGGCAGGATGAGCTCTGACACACACACACACACACACACACACACACACACACACACACACACACACACACACACTGTCCCACACACACACACACACACACACACACTGTCCCACACACACACTGTCCCACACACACACACTGTCCCACACACACACACTGTCCCACACACACACACTGTCCCACACACACACACTGTCCCACACACACACTGTCCCACACAGGGCAGGCACACACACAGTCCCACAGGCAGTCACACACACACACGGTCCCACAGGCAGTCACACACACACACGGTCCCACAGGCAGTCACACACACACACGGTCCCACAGGCAGTCACACACACACACGGTCCCACAGGCAGTCACACACACACACGGTCCCACAGGCAGTCACACACACACACGGTCCCACAGGCAGTCACACACACACGGTCCCACAGGCAGTCACACACACACGGTCCCACAGGCAGTCACACACACACACGGTCACACACACACACACGGTCCCACAGGCAGTCACACACACACACACACGGTCCCACAGGCAGTCACACACACACACACGGTCCCACAGGCAGTCACACACACACACACGGTCCCACAGGCAGTCACACACACACACACGGTCCCACAGGCAGTCACACACACACACACGGTCCCACAGGCAGTCACACACACACACACTGTCCCACAGGCAGTCACACACACACACACACGGTCCACAGGCAGTCACACACACACACACGGTCCCACAGGCAGTCACACACACACACACGGTCCCACAGGCAGTCACACACACACACGGTCCCACAGGCAGTCACACACACACACGGTCCCACAGGCAGTCACACACACACACGGTCCCACAGGCAGTCACACACACACAACGGTCCCACAGGCAGTCACACACACACACGGTCCCACAGGCAGTCACACACACACACACGGTCCCACAGGCAGTCACACACACACACACACGGTCCCACAGGCAGTCACACACACACACACGGTCCCACAGGCAGTCACACACACACACACACACGGTCCCACAGGCAGTCACACACACACACACACACGGTCCCACAGGCAGTCACACACACACGGTCCCACAGGCAGTCACACACACACACACGGTCCCACAGGCAGTCACACACACACACACACGGTCCCACAGGCAGTCACACACACACACACACACGTCCCACAGGCAGTCACACACACACACACACACACGGTCCCACAGGCAGTCACACACACACACACACGGTCCCACAGGCAGTCACACACACACACACACACGGTCCCACAGGCAGTCACACACACACGGTCCCACAGGCAGTCACACACACACGGTCCCACAGGCAGTCACACACACACGGTCCCACAGGCAGACACACACACACGGTCCCACAGGCAGACACACACACACGGTCCCACAGGCAGACACACACACACGGTCCCACAGGCAGACACACACACACACGGTCCCACAGGCAGACACACACACACGGTCCCACAGGCAGTCACACACACACGGTCCCACAGGCAGTCACACACACACGGTCCCACAGGCAGTCACATACACACACACTGTCCCACGCAGGCAGTCACACACACACACACTGTCCCACGCAGGCAGTCACACACACACACACGGTCCCACAGGCAGTCACACACACACGGTCCCACCGGCAGTCACATGCACACACACTGTCCCACGCAGGCAGTCACACACACACGGTCCCACAGGCAGTCACACACACACGGTCCCACAGGCAGTCACACACACACGGTCCCACCGGCAGTCACATGCACACACACTGTCCCACGCAGGCAGTCACACACACACACACTCCCACAGGCAGTCACACACACTGTCCCACACAGGCCACAATAACAAGTCCATCAGAAATTATAATTTTTATTGCAATAAATGACCCCATATTGGGTGTGGTAACATACAATTAGAGTGTGAATAGCCAGGTCTCTGTCCTATGAAGCCATAGGCCCCCTTTCCGGTTAATGACCGCAGGTACAGAGTGGGGGAGGGGGCAGGTTTCCTCACATAACACGCATTATGGTTTCCCCTCATGCAAGGCCCTGCATGGCTGGGAGTAACAGGGAGGCCTGTGCCTCCGTATACTCGGCTCTAAACGCCACAAAATAGATCATATTACATACTGTGCTCCTGCTGCTTTTACCAGCGCCTGGCCCTTCCATCCTGAAGAGATTCCTCTCTATGATCAACAGAGTGACAAGCAGCGCCACCTCCCGCCTAGAGGGAGAACTGCAGAAGCCCGGGGGTCAAGTGACTTTCCCGCCACTGGAGGCACACAGTAAATTAGTGTGGGTTATAACACATGCATGGCACAGGGCTGCCCTGCTTACCCAGAAACACAAAGGGTGATGCTCTGTCTTTAGGGTTCCTACATATATTCAGGGTGTGTGGGTGTCTTTTTAGGGGCTCCTCCATATATTCAGGGTGTGCGGGTGTCTTTTTAGGGGTTCCGCCATATATTCAGGGTGTGCGGGTGTGTTTTTAGGGGCTCCCCATATATTTCAGGGTGTGCGGGTGTGTTTTTAGGGGCTCCTCCATATATTCAGGGTGTGTGGGTGTGTTTTTAGGGGTTCCTCCATATATTCAGGGTGTTCGGGTGTGTTTTAGGGGTTCCTCCATATATTCAGGGTGTGCGGGTGTCTTTTTAGGGGCTCCTCCATATATTCAGGGTGTGGGTTTCTTTTTAGGGCCTCCTCCGTATATTCAGGGTGTGTGGGTGTCGTTTTAGGGGTTCCTCCATATATTCAGGGTGTGCGGGTGTCATTTTAGGGGCTCCTCCATATATTCAGGGTGTGTGGGTTTCTTTTTAGGGGCTCCTCCATATATTCAGGATGTGCGGGTTTCTTTTTAGGGGTTCCTTCATATATTCAGGGTGTGTGGGTGTATTTTTAGTGGTTCCTCCATATATTCAGGGTGTGCGGGGGTATTTTTAGGGGCTCCTCCATATATTCAGGGTGTGTGGGTGTCTTTTTAGGGGCTCCTCCATATATTCAGGGTGTGCGGGTGTGTTTTTAGGGGCTCCTCCATATATTCAGGGTGTGTGGGTTTCTTTTTAGGGCCTCCTCCGTATATTCAGGGTGTGGTGGGTGTCGTTTTAGGGGTTCCTCCATATATTCAGGGTGTGTGGGTGTCGTTTTAGGGGTTCCTCCATATATTCAGGGTGTGTGGGTGTCGTTTTAGGGGCTCCTCCATATATTCAGGGTGTGTGGGTTTCTTTTTAGGGCCTCCTCCGTATATTCAGGGTGTGTGGGTGTCGTTTTAGGGGCTCCTCCATATATTCAGGGTGTGTGGGTGTCGTTTTAGGGGCTCCTCCATATATTCAGGGTGTGTGGGTGTCTTTTTAGGGGCTCCTCCATATATTCAGGGTGTGCGGGTGTCATTTTAGGGGTTCCTCCATATATTCAGGGTGTGTGACGAGGCTGAAGTTAGTTTCTTATTCGGCCAGTTACTTATTCGTGGAAGTTGGTTTCTGATTCGGTTGAATTCTAAGTATGTAAAATTTCAATAAAAACCTGATTTTAAACGGTGAATTGCCCTAGTGCCAATGATTTTAACATGGATTTATATAGAGGTGGATGCCCTCTATCAATGTCAAATTTAGCCTGGCCCAACTGCAATTTAGGCAGAAAAATCAGTGCCAACTGTGCCATGGGTGCGGATTTTTACTGTTTTGAATGCGTAACTGATGTTTTTAATAGGGTTGCACTGAAATCCGTGCCGATACCGGATACTGCAGGAGTACTTGGTACTCGTGCAGTGCCCACGATATTTCCCCCGATACCGGCTTGCCGGCATCCGAGGGGTTTGGGCGGCTGTCTGAATGCTCTATTGGCATTCGGACAGGCCCTGCAGCTGCTCTCCACGATCATACTTACCTTCCTGAGCGATGCCGGTAAAGCTTCCGCGCGTTCGCTCGTTGGAAGGCCCCCAGCTGCGATCACCAGGGACTCACACGTGATCGCGGCTGAGGGCCTTCCAACGAGCGCACGCGTGAAGACTTTGTGGGCGTTGCTCAGGAAGGTAAGTATGAACGCGGAGAGCAGCTGCAGGGCCTGTCCGAATGCCGATAGGGCGGCTGTCCGAATGCTCTGTCTGGTCTGGGGTGTGTTTTGTGTAACAGGGGTGTGGAAATTTTAAAAAAATCTACTTGTCCAACGGACTAAGTGGTAGTCCGATCTACTTGTCCTGATAAGAAAAATAATTTCAACAAAATAGTGTTTAGAGGTCTGTATTCATAACAGCGTGCACATACCGTATTTTTCGCTCCATAAGACGTGTGGGGAAAAGTGGGTGCGTCTTATGGAGCGAATACTGCGCCGGTGCAGTGTTCGCTCCCTGCGAGCGTCCGAAGCTATGGAGCTTCGGCGCTCGCCTGGGGGAACCACGTCACCAGCCGAGTTCTCGCGAGATCGCGGCTGGTCACATGGCTCCCCCAGGCGAGTGCCCAAGCTCCATGCTGCCGGACGCACGCTCAGAGGGAGCCGAACACGATGCGGCGACAGGAGGTGAGCTGCTGGGGCATATCCATGGGTGAGCTGCTGGGGCATATCCATGAGCTGGGGGTATATCTGGGGCAGTATATCCAGTGAATGTGGACATGCCATACAGTGAATGTGGACATGTTTTTTACCCCTCTCCTATAATCTAGCCGGGGTATTTCCATGCTGAGTGCCTGCTGCCTCGTGGCCAGCCTTGTGTGCCAGGAAAATACTGAATCTCGTTTGACCTAGTGATTTGGGCATTTAAAGGGCACAGTGGCGAGGGTTAACTCAGATCCTCTTTGGGTAAGGCATTTCCACGGCCTCAGAGCTGCTCGCTTTTATCCCTGTGCCAGCGCCGCTTTCTGTTTACTATACCCCAGGAGATCCCGCTCCACCCTCCTCACGATAAACGCTCACGGAGCGAGGGAAAGGGCTGCTTGGCATATTGCGTGGCAGAGCTGCTCACCTGGACACAGGGTCTGTTTTGTATCAGGCAGCCTCTGCAACCCCCCCCCCCCAAACGTCCTCCCAGACACCCCGTTCCATATTCATGCTTCTCGGCGGGTATAGAAGTGGTGCAGGATGGGGAGTGTGGATCGAAAGCTTGTGTGCAAGCGCCGTAGCTCCGGCCCCTCCCCTCATCGTGCCGCTCAGTGAGAGAGAGGAAGGAACGTCCGTGAGAGTGGGTGTTCCTTCCACTCTCTGCGATCAGTGTACAAAGTGCGATCCTCCTATGGAAGATCGCGCTGTGTTTCCTGATGGCGCTCGTGTGCTGGGAGCAGTCCGGCGGGCTTCTTGCCCGCCAGACTGCATCTCAAAAATATTTACTTGTCCAGTGCCCGGATCTTCATATAACGGGCGTCGGGCGATATAATTCCCACACCCGTGCTGTAATACATACACACACTGAGCTGGGGGGCATATCCATGAGAGCTGGGGGGCAATATCCATGAGAGCTGGGGGGCATTTTTATGAGGTCTGTTCTTATTGGAAAGCGTCACATGACATAAAATAAAAGTATCAGTACTCGTACTCTGTCTTAAAAAAGTGGTATCGGTGCATCCCTAGTTTTTAAAGGGTTAAATGCCATTGGGCCACTGATTTCACCATGGATCTATAGAGAATTGGATGCCCTCTATTAAAAACAGTTGTCATTATGTTGGTCCAATGGTCGGTTTGGCACAGAAACAGTGACAACCGTGCCAGGCCAACAAATTTCATTATTTTGAATAAGTAACTTTTTAAAGGGTTAAATGCTGTCGGGCCACTGATTTCAACATGAATTTATATAGAATTGGATGCCTTCTATTAAAAACTGTTTTCATTAAGCTGGCCCAATGGGCCGTTTGGCACAGAAATAGTGCCAACACTGCCATTGGCACCAATTCCCATAAATTTGAATAAGTAACTGATGTTTTTAAAGGGTTAAATGCCGTTGGGCCACTGATTTCACCATGTATTTATATAGAGTTGGATGCCCTCTATTAAAAATAGTTGCCGATAGCCTGGCCCAATGGTTAGTTTGGCACAGAAACAGTGCCATCTGTGCTATGGGCACTGATTTCCATCAATTTGAATAGGTAACTGATGTTTTTAAAGGGTTAAATGTAGGGATGCACCGATACCACTATTTTAAGACCGAGTACGAGTACCGATACTTTTCTTTAATGTCATGTGACGCTTTCCAATAAGAACAGACCATATAAAAATGCCCCAGCTCACATGTATATCCCCCCCCGAATATATAATTTCATACTGCCCCAGCTCATGGATTTTGCCCCAGCTCACACATGGATTTTGCCCCCAGCTCACACATGGATATTGCCCCCAGCTCACACATGGATATTGCCCCAGCTCACACATGGATATTGCCCCCAGCTCACACATGGATATTGCCCCCAGCTCACACATGGATATTGCCCCCAGCTCACACATGGATATTGCCCCCAGCTCACACATGGATATTGCCCCCAGCTCACACATGGATATTGCCCCAGCTCACACATGGATATTGCCCCCAGCTCACACATGGATATTGCCCCAGCTCACACATGGATATTGCCCCAGCTCACACATGGATATTGCCCCAGCTCACTCATGGATATTGCCCCAGCTCACACATGGATATTGCCCCAGCTCACACATGGATATGCTCCAGCTCACACATGGATATGCTCCAGCTCACACATGGATATGCCCCAGCTCACACATGGATTTGCCCCAGCTCACACATGGATTTGCCCCAGCTCACACATGGATTTGCCCCAGCTCACACATGGATATTGCCCCCCAGCTTATGGATTTGCCCCAGCTCACACATGGATATTGCCCCCCAGCTTATGGATTTGCCCCCCCAGCTCACACATGGGTATGCCCCCCCCCAGCTCATGGGTATGCCCCCCCCAGCTCATGGGTATGCCCCCCAGCAGCTCATGGACCGGACCCCCCCTCCGTGATGATACTTACCTTCCTGGGCGCCGCCGGGAATGTCTCCGCTCGTTGGAAGGACCCCAGCCGCGACCACGTGGGACCATGTGATCACGGCTGGGGTCCATCCAACGAGCGCGCGCGGGGAAACTTTCCCGGCGTCACCCAGGAAGGTAAGTATCGTCGCGGAGAGCAGCTGCAGGGCCTGTCCGAATGCTCTATTTGCATTCGGACAGGCCCTGCAGCTGCTCCCCGCGACGATACTTACCTTCCTGGGCGCCGCCGGGAAAGTTTCCGCGCGCACGCTCGTTGGAGGGACCCCAGCCGTGATCACATGGTCCCACGTGGTCGCGGCTGGGGTCCTTCCAATGAGCGCAACGCGCGGAGACATTCCCGGCGGCACCCAGGAAGGCAAGTATCGTCTTGAGCAGCTCCAGGGGCAGCTGTCCGAATGCCGATAGAGCATTCGGACAGCCGCCGCAGCCCCTCGGATGCCGGCAAGCCGGCTCAATGCCGGCTTCCGGTATCGGAAAAAATATCGGGGGTACTGCACGAGTACCAAGTACTCCTGCAGTACCCAGTATCGGCCCCGATACTAGTATCGGTATCGGTGCAACCCTAGTTAAATGCGGTTGGGCCACTGATTTCAACATAGAATTATATAGAGTTGGATGCCCTTCGTTAAAAACCGTTGTCTTTTGCTTGGCCCAATAGTCAGTTTGGCACAGAAACCGAGATCCTTTTTGGCAACAAGGCTGAGGCTCAACACTGCACATCCACCGTGAGCTGAGAAAACATTGAACCACCTTGGAGCAAATCACAAGCAGTTCTCATATATATGCGTCCCCTCCACCCCCACCTCTCCAAAGAGAGAAGCTCCCGGAAAAAAAACACCTAAAAATCCCACCCCTTCCCGACCCCCCCCCCCAATGAGGAAAGAAAAACCCTAAATCCAGCTGTGTCCTTGGCACCTCCGTACAGAGAATGGAAGCAAACCCCCCCCCACCCTCAGTATAGCAATACAGAACAGTGACCCCCACATACTAACATAAAGAACACATTCCCCCTCCCATTCCAAGTGTGGGGTGACCCTATGGGAGTGCTCTTATACTAAACCCCCCTCCCATCCCGTCCATATCAACACGTAAACCACTATTGGCAGTCTGAACTATACAATGTGTCACAGATCCCCCCTAGAACTACGATGCTGGTCCCTGTATACAGAACCCTATAAACCCCTCCGATCCTTGAATGGTTGGTAAAGCTTACTATCTGCAGGGTACAACAGCCAGCAAGGGTTGACAGGCCCCAGAGAATAACAACACGGCAGTCCCTGCCAACATAGGCCTTGGTACCAAGAATTGTTCGCAGAACAGGATAGTCAAGAATAGCCGAGTCAGTACACAAAGAGTGCTTCTCATAAATAGCCGAGTCAGTACACAAAGGGTGCTTCTCATAAATAGCCGAGTCAGTACACAAAGGGTGCTTCTCATAAATAGCCGAGTCAGTACACAAAGGGTGCTTCTCATAAATAGCCGAGTCAGTACACAAAGGGTGCTTCTCATAAATAGCCGAGTCAGTACACAAAGGGTGCTTCTCATAAATAGCCGAGTCAGTACACAAAGGGTGCTTCTCATAAATAGCCGAGTCAGTACACAAAGGGTGCTTCTCATAAATAGCCGAGTCAGTACACAAAGGGTGCTTCTCATAAATAGCCGAGTCAGTACACAAAGGGTGCTTCTCATAAATAGCCGAGTCAGTACACAAAGGGTGCTTCTCATAAATAGCCGAGTCAGTACACAAAGGGTGCTTCTCATAAATAGCCGAGTCAGTACACAAAGGGTGCTTCTCATAAATAGCCGAGTCAGTACACAAAGGGTGCTTCTCATAAATAGCCGAGTCAGCACACATGGAGGTTCTCTGAAATAGCTAAAGCAATATGAATGAATGAATGTCACCCAAGCGCTGGGGAAGTAACTCCACGTCAGGGCAGACTGGCATTAAACTTGGCGGCGACGCGTCATCACTCTGTGCCCCGCCTCCTGGCCACCCATGTGACCGCCGCGAGCCGGTATATCAATCAGCACTCAGCCAGCGAAAAGCGAGCACGACACTGCCGGGTACCACCTGGGACGCCAGACGCGGCATGGGCACCACCAGGATCACTGGACGTGACTCAATGTCCATGTGGATTAAAAAGAAAAACCTGTAACCCCCCGTCCCAATCGAGGCAGACATCCATAGACCAAAATCTTATAGCAGAACATAACAGTATCCCCACAGACAGAAAAGTAATACAAACCCCCCCCCATCCCATGTTATCCATACTGAAACCGCTATATATAGTGCGATCCATGCAATAGTCATGTGAATAATACAAAAAGAAAGAGCGTCCACTCCCATAAAGGCTCATCCTCACCCTGCACCCTTCACCCCCGCCACTCCGGCATCAGTAAGTCCTGGGGCTAGGGTCCATGAGAAAGTGCACAAATGTGACGATCACGGAGTACCCCGGCTGCTGGATACACGGCGTCAGGGCCCAATAGTAGCACATACAACTACTGGGCAGAGTGTGTCTTATAGCTGCAGGTTTTGCCCCAAGAACGAGGCAAGACACATTTTAGGTTGAATTGCAAACAGAATCAGTTTCTTGTGCAAAACACAGGTCATACTTCTATGGAGCTGTCCCTATTGTTCACCCTCCTGCCCACCCTCAGACATCCCAGAGCACCACTGCCTCCAGCCATTCCCCAGTCCCTGAATATAATGGCCACCACAGCCTCAGTCATTGCCCAGTTTTTGGAATGTCGCCCTTGTCCAGTCTGGAGATGGTTCGAAGGCCAAAGTCGTGTTGCAGCAGGTGGCGGCTTGATGCACGTAAGCAGTGGGCAGGAAAAACAGTTTCCGAGCAAGCAGAATATTGAGGAACAGAAACACACATAGGGGCATGTGAAAACAGGGTATAAAATAAGGGGCCCAATGGGGCAAAAAAGGTGCAGGGTGGGAAAGCCCACTACCGGGGTTCCTGCGGGGCTGGTCACTGCGAGGATTGCTCTGGGGCTCGTTTATGTCTCTCCCCCCCCCCCCCGAGCTCAGCTGAGTTATTCCTTGTGTTCCCGCGCCAGCCCTGAGTAGCCATTGCCATTTTGCGGCCTACCCTTCTGCTCCCGTCTGAATAGCCTGTCGCATCTCCAGCTTCCCTCGGTGTGCCGGGTGACCATTTGTCGAGGGCTGCGAGGATGGAGGGCCCCCATCTTCCTGCTGTGTTGGAGATCCCCTTGATGAAGAGGGTGGAGGAATGTGTGATATGGCGCGGACGGGAGTGCTCCTCTACCCCGGTGAGCAGAATGTAGGCAGTGGTTACTGCCACAGAGGACTGCCTGAGGCAGTTACCGGAGGATGAGGGAGACCCGCTCACACGCGGATCGTGGCGCCGGCTGCTGGCCGCGATGGGAACTGGACAGGAGGCTGCGGATTCGGAGGTTGAGGAGGAAAGGGCTGCGGTACCTGTTGGGTGAGTTACTGGCGCGGCTCCTGCTGCTGCAGAGGAGACGAGAAGAGCTGACCCGGGACAACGGACTCCTGAGCCGGGCACGTGCTGCCAGACATCAGGAGAGACCCCTGAAACGCGAGAAACACTCATGCTGCTGTCCCCCGAGGCGGCACCGCCTGCGGCCTTCTCCCAAGATGCTGGAGGAAGGTGTCTCACTGCAGCTGGAGACCTGATTGCTTGGAGCCTGAAGATGGTGGACTTCTCCCACGTGAGTGCGGGGATGCCTCCGCTAGCCACTCTTATGCGGACCCCCACCCCGGCTCTGCTTGCGGCCCTGATCCGTGATCCTGGTGATGGGTGTGACCAGCCATGCCTCAGTCTGCTGCCTGGCCGGGCCTGTTCGGCTTCTCCCTGCCTGCGCTGCCAGTGTTGCCTTTCAGAGACACTGGCTGAGAGTATACCTGCAGACTCCCCCGTATGATATCTACAGTGGCTGATGACCCCCTCGCTTTCGTTCTGGACGATTTTCTGCTATTTTGCGGAGTTTCCCCTTTTTATATTTTGTTATGGAGAATTTTATCGAGATGCGGGCTAAAACAGCCTATATGTGTGGTTTGTTTTTTTCTCTCTCTCAGCTGACTCTTATTTTTCTACTTTGACGACGCCTGTTTGGAACTCTGTTTGCCCACATGTTGAGACTTTCTATATCTTTTATTTACCGATGAGACCCTCCAATTGGATGATTTTATGTGACATTTTTCTGTGGATTTGATTTTTACTTTCATATTTTCTTCTGCTGCCACTCATTGAGGACTCACTGTTTCCCCCCTGCTGTGTATATTAGCTTTGAACCCCCCCCATGTTGATTCTTATTTTACATTCACAACTCTTTGCTCCCTTTTGAAGCACGACATGCCAGTGAGGGTGTTCCCTTCCTCTCACCCTTACCCCCCTCCTTTTTTTTTTTTGCAATTTTCAGGATGCCCCGAGGTGCACCTACCATGGCCCTGGCTGCCATACTTGGCCCTCGGGCTCCTGGGCCATGTGACAATATCCTTCCACGGCCTCCTTCGGGAGTGAGCCGGGAAAGTCACGGTACTGGCATCTGCCGTTCCCCCGCACCCCTTTTTTTTTTCTCTCCTCTCTTCCCCCTCGCACCATTGCTGGCGTGTGGCAGGTGTAGTTTGCTACCCCCTTTCCCTCATTTGTTGTTTGATTATTGTCTTTAATATGATGCAGCTACGCAGAATGTTGCTGATGGTTGTTTATTTTACTTGGATTATTGTACCGCTGACATACCTTCAAAAATAAAAATTTGAAACATAAAAGGTGCAGGGCAAAACAAAGGCAAAAAGGTTTTAAATGTGGTGGGACCCTGCAGCCTGTACCATCACAACAAACCAGAGCAATCGGAGGGTCAGTCGACCAAGAAAACGTCTGAATCAAAAATCATGGAGGAATGAAGGTTGAGGGGGTACGGGACCAGGGAGAGCACGGCAGAACGGGAAGACGAGGGCCCGGCAAATGAGGGAGCACGAAACTGGAGGAGTGGAGGGAGCTACAAGGAGCTTCAAATGGTGGGGATGACAGGTGTTAACCCAGACCTGGTGTTGTGGCAAGGCCGGTACCTCCGTTCCACGGCCTCAAATAGATCTGCTGGCGTGGGGATCCCCAATGCCTCCAACAGTCGAGTGTAATCGGCCGGTGAGCGCAGGGATAGGATGGCCCCATCATGGGGCAAAATGGAAACCTCCAGGGTAGCGGACTTCCTTGTGCGGAAGAAGCTCTGTAAGAGGCCATTGGGCTCTTCTCTTCTAAAGCGTAGAAGAAGCCAAATCGTTGAAGAGATTCTGGGCAACCCCCTCAATCAAGGAGGCGCCATGACAGGCTGCAAGCAGCAGGGCATCCTTGGTGGAGTAATACCAGCACTTGAGCACCACGTCCCACATGGGGGTTCGTTGGGACCCAAGCGTGGGCGCAGGGCTCTATGGATCCTATCTAGGCGCAACTCCACCTCCGGAGTGGCATAAACAACAGGGTGCGGAACAACTTGTCTCCAGGACATCTCTGACACAATGGTTGGAGCGGCGGGACCTGCTGTCCAGGTATTCTACTTCCTCCTGAAGCAACACGTAGTTGTCGCAGACCTCTCGTAATCTAGCCTGCGCCTCGGCGTGATCAGTCTCCACTTGATGCTCGAGTTTGGCTGTGCGGGTCCCCAGTGCGCCAATGTCAATCCGTAGCCTCTCCAGGCCTGCCCTGAGGTCAGTCTGAAGGTCATCCTTCATAGTGAGCAAGAGCTTACTTGTCACACCGAGTACAAGGCTCACCTTTCGCCGACAGAAGGACTCCCGACGACGGTATCCTGACAGCTTCTGATCGCGCCACCGCCGACAGCAGGGGAAAATACTGGGCAATGTCAGCTTGGCTCTATTTGGGGCTCCACTTGCTCCTGGGCATGGAAGCTAAACCCCACAGGCTACAATGAAGTCCAGGGCTGATCAGTGGAGGCTAGTGTCAGTTGTGGAAGCGCCACCTGCGCAGAAGCTCAGAGATCAGGCAGCCATCTCAGAGCTCGGCCAAACCACACCACCCATTGTGCCACTGATTTTAATAGAGGACATCCAACTCTATATAAATCCATGTTGAATTATTTTATTTATTTATTTATTTATTTATTTATAAAGGATTTTACCAGGAAGGATACATTGAGATTTCTCTCGTTTTCAAGTATGTCCTGGGTTCAAGAACATTGAAGTGTTACAGTTACAGAAATACAAAGTAATACAATGCAAGATATTAAAAAAAACAACACAAATATACAGATTAACAGAAAAAATATGTAGGAAATAGTCACTAGGTTACATGTTTACAGGTGCATTCTGTATTGAGGTATGTTAGTAAGAAGCTTTTGAGTGACTTAAGACTGGGGGAAGATTTGATGGTGTCTGGGAGGTTATTCCATAATTCAGTGGCCCAATGTCAATTAACCCTTTGAAAACATCAGTTACTTATTGAAATTAGTAAAAATCCGCACCCATGGCACTGTTTTTTCTTCCCAAATTGCAGTTGGGCCAGGCTAAATTTCACATTGTTTGGTAGAGGGCATCTACCTCTATATAAATCCATGTTAAAATCATTGGCACTATGGCAATTAAAAATTAACCATCTAAAATCAGGTTTTTATTGAAATTTTATATACTTAGAATTCAACCGAATCCGAAACCAACTTCCACAAATACAGTTGTGTTCAAAATTATTCAACCCCCAATGCTGTAAAGGGTTTTAGGGAATTTAGTGACATTTGTAATTGTATTCAGAATGAAATCCTACAAGGACTTTTTAAAGAACCATATGCAACTAAAATGACATCAATTGGTTTTGTAATACAGTAGTAAATGTTTCTTTTGTGAATTCTTCATTGACACAATTATTCAACCCCTTAAAGACTACCACTCTGAAGAACAGAGGTTCATTCAAGTGTTTTCAATCAGGTATTGAAAACACCTGTGGATGTCACGGAGCAGCAATAAAGCATAATAAGCACCAATTAGGCAGCTTTAAAATGACTGTGATACTCAGCTCCTTCTAGACATTTACTGGTGTGGTTACAAACATGGTGAAGTCAAGAGAATGGTCCAGGAAGACAAGAGAAGAGGTGATTACTCTTCACAGGAAGGGCAATGGCTATAAGAAGATTGCAAAGATGTTAAACATACCAAGAGAGACCATAGGAAGCATCATTCGCAAATTCAAGGCAAAGGGCACTGTTGAAACGCTACCTGGTCGTGGCAGAAAGAAGATGCTGACTTCGACTGCTGTGCGCTACCTGAAGCGTAGAGTGGAGAAAAGTCCCCGTGTGACTGCTGAGGAACTGACAAAAGATTTGTCAGATGTGGTACTGAAGTTTCAGCTCAGACAATACGGCGCACACTGCGTAATGAAGGCCTCCATGCCAGAACTCCCAGGCGCACCCCCTTGCTGTCTCCAAAGAATAAGAAGAGTCGACTGCAGTATGCCAAAAGTCATGTGGACAAACCACAGAAGTTTTGGATAGTTCTGTGGACTGATGAAACAAAATTAGAACTGTTTGGCCCATGGATCAACGCTATGTTTGGAGGAGGAAGAACAAGGCCTATGAAGAAAAGAACACCTTGCCTACTGTGAAGCATGGCGGGGGGACAATCATGCTTTGGGGCTGTTTTGCTTCTGCAGGTACAGGGAAGCTTCAGCGTGTGCAAGGTACCATGAATTCTCTTCAGTACCAGGAGATATTGGATGACAATGTGATGCAGTCCGTCACAAACCTGAGGCTTTGGAGACGTTGGACCTTTCAACAGGACAATGATCCCAAGCATACCTCCAAGTCCACTAGAGCAGTGGTCCCCAACCCTGGTCCTCAGGGCCCACTAACAGGCCAGATTTTGTAGATCACCATGGGGAAATGCAGACTGAATCCTGCAATCACTGAGTAGCAAATCATAACACCTGTGCTGTGCTTCAGATATCTGGCAAACCTGGCCTGTTAGTGGGCCCTGAGGACCAGGGTTGGGGACCACTGCACTAGAGCATGGTTGCAGATTAAAGGCTGGAACATTTTGGAGTGGCCATCGCAGTCACCTGACTTAAATCCGATTGAGAACCTCTGGTGGGACTTAAAGAAAGCAGTTGCAGTGCGCAAGCCTAAGAATGTGACTGAACTGGAGGCTTTTGCCCATGACGAATGGGCGAAGCTACCCGTAGATGGCTGCAAGACACTTGTGTCAAGCTATGCTTCACGTTTAAAAGCTGTTATAACTGTAAAAGGATGTTGTACTAAGTACTAAGATTGAATGTCACTTGGGGGTTGAATAAAACTGATAATGATGTGAGCACAGAAAAGACATTTGTGCTTATTTCATTATAAATGTTATGTTATATTTGTCTGACCTACACGTGCCTCTTTGATTTAATTGTAAGCAAGATGACTGAATGATCAAAATCAATGTCAAACTGGCCAAAACACTCAATTTCAGTGGGGGTTGAATCATTTTGAACACAACTGTAAGTAACTAACCGAATAAGAAACTAACTTCAGCCTCGTGGGTGTGTGGGTCTTTTTAGGGGTTCCTCCATATATTCAGGGTGTGTGGGTGTCTTTTTAGGGGTTCCTCCATATATTCAGGGTGTGCGTGTCTTTATATGGAGGAACCCCTAAATTCAGGGTGTGTGGGTGTCTGTTTAGGGGTTCCTCCGTATATTCAGGGTGTGCGGGTGTTTTTAGGGGTTCCTCCGTATATTCAGGGTGTGCGGGTGTTTTTAGGGGCTCCTCCGTATATTCAGGGTGTGCGGGTGTGTTTTTAGGGGTTCCTCCATATATTCAGGGTGTGCGGTGTATTTTTAGGGGTTCCTCCATATATTCAGGGTGTGCGGGTGTATGTTTAGGGTCTCCTCCATATATTCAGGGTGTGTTTTTAGGGGTTCTTCCATATATTCAGGGTGTGCGGGTGTGTTTTTAGGGGCTCCTCCGTATATTCAGGGTGTTTTTAGGGGCTCCTCCATATATTCAGGGTGTGCTTTTAGGGGCTCCTCCATATATTCAGGGTGTGCTTTTAGGGGTTCCTCCATATATTCAGGGTGTGCAGGTGTCCTTTTAGGGGCTCCTCCATATATTCAGGTTGTGTGGGTGTATGTTTAGGGGCTCCTCCATATATTCAGGGTGTGCGGGTGTTTTTAGGGGTTCCTCCATATATTCAGGGTGTATTTTTAGGGGCTCCTCCATATATTCAGGGTGTGTTTTTAGGGGCTCTTCCATATATTTTGGGGTGTGTGGGTATATTTTTAGGGGCTCTTCCATATATTCAGGGTGTGCGGGTATATTTTTAGGGGCTCTTCCATATATTCAGGGTGTGCAGGTGTCCTTTTGGGGCTCCTCCATATTTTGGGGTGTGTGGGTGTATAACAGAGCTGCACAGTAATAAGTCTGTCAGAAATTAAATAACCCTATATTGGGTGAGGTAACATACAATTAGTGTGTGAATAGCCAGGTCTCTGTCCTATGAAGCCACAGGCCCCCTTTCAGGTAAATGACACCCTTTACACAGAGTGGAGGAGGGGGGGCAGCTTTCCTCACATAACACTCATTATGGTTTCCCCTCAGGCAAGGCCCTGCATGGCTGGGGGTAACAGGGAGGCCTGTGCCTCAGTATACTCGGCTATAAACGCCACAAAAATATTACATACTGTGCTCCTCTTCTCTTGCTGCTTTCAGCAGGTCGCCCGGCCCTCTCATCCTGAGGAGATTCCTCTCTATGATCCACACAAAGTGAATAGAAGCGACACCTCCCGCCTGGAGGGAGAACTGCAGCAGCCCGGGTCACGTGACGCTCAGTGCAGGCCTTTCCCGCCACTGGAAGCACACAGTGTATTAGTGTGTGTTATGACACATGCATAGCCCAGGGCTGCCCACCTTACCCAGAAACACAAAGGGGTGATGCCCTGCAGCTGCTAGGCCTGAATAACACAAAATCCAAGACTAAGCAGCCTAGACCCTGCAGATGGTTTGGAACTACATCTCCCATGATGCTCAGCCACTCCCCATATAGGCAGAGTATCAAGGGAATTGTAGTTCCAAAACTGTTAGAGATCTTTTTAACTGTCCACATTTTGTCGTTTCTGTTTCACATGCAGGGCTGCCCAGATTAGGCCCCCGGCACACGAGCGTATTTACGGCTCATGTGCGCCCGCACTACCCTGCGTCCGTGCGTTTTTTGACTGGGAAAGCCATCCACCGGACGTGAAAAAGCCCTCCCTGTCAAAAAGCGAGATTCTCCATAGGAAGATGGCGCTTTGTACGCTGAGCGCAGAGAGTAGAAGGAACGCCCACTTTCACGGACGTTCCTTCCTCTGCTCGTGTGCCGCCAGCCTTAGGCTCGGGTTAGACGAGTGCAGTGTTCACGTCCGTGTTGCCGCACATTTTAACGTCCGTGGTAGCATATAATCATGACAAATGAAGGCCCACACGAAGTGCGGAAGCACAACGGACGCGGCAAACGGACGCAAGTTAGCCAAGAAAGTAAATCTGCTAGTACGGACGCACAGATTGCCCTGCATCCGCATAGCTTTGTGTGTGAGTGATGGGACGTGGTCAGACAGACTGCATCTACACGTCCTGCATTTAGGCTAGGGTCAGACTGAGGCAGTGCGAACGCGCGTTCTGGCGCACTTAATCACGGCCGCACTAGCAGCAGATGCCGGGCAATGACGGCCAATATACGAAGTACGGTCGCACAAAAGTCCGGCTGCGCAACGCAAGTGGAAAATGAACGCATTTTTTCGAGAACGTTAAAACCACTAGTACTGACGTACAGAGTGCGCTGCGTCCGCTAGCGCGTGTGTGCGTGAATTGGAGACGTCAGACACTGCTAATGTCCAGCCAACATAACGTCCAGATGCAAGAAGTGTTTTATTGATGATCCGTACAAAATCACGGATGAAACTGCGCATCGTATGACCGGTATTGCGTATTCCGTGAAAAAATACGTCCATTCTTCGAACGCACATTTTCACGGACAACGCGAAAATGCGTTAGTCTGACCCTAGCCTTAGACGTCCTGCATTTACACCTCCTGCATTTACACCTCCTGCATTTACAAGCCCAGCATTTACACCTCCAGCATTTACACCTCCAGCATTTACACCTCCAGCATTTACATGCACAGCATTTACACGTCCAGCAATTATACGTCCAGCATTTACACGCCCAGCAATTACACCTCCAGCATTTACACGCCCAGCATTTACACGCCCAGCATTTACACCTCCAGCATTTACATGCACAGCATTTACACGTCCAGCATTTACACGCCCAGCATTTACACCTCCAGCATTTACACGTCCAGCATTTACACGTCCAGCATTTACACGCCCAGCAATTACACCTCCAGCATTTACACGCCCAGCATTTACACGCCCAGCATTTACACGCCCAGCATTTACATGCACAGCATTTACACGTCCAGCATTTACACGTCCAGCATTTACACGCCCAGCATTTACACCTCCAGCATTTACACGTCCAGCATTTACACCCACGCCCAGCATTTACACGTCCTGCATTTACACGTCCTGCATTTACACGTCCTGCATTTACACGCCCAGCATTTACACCTCCAGCATTTACACGCACAGCATTTACACGCCCAGCATTTACATGCACAGCATTTACACGTCCTGCATTTACACGTCCTGCATTTACACGCCCAGCATTTACACCTCCAGCATTTACACGTCCAGCATTTACACCCACGCCCAGCATTTACACGTCCTGCATTTACACGTCCTGCATTTACACGTCCAGCATTTACACGCCCAGCATTTACATGCACAGCATTTACACCTCCAGCATTTACACCTCCAGCATTTACACGTCCAGCATTTACACGCACAGCATTTACACCTCCAGCATTTACACGCCCAGCATTTACACCTCCAGCATTTACATGCACAGCATTTACACGTCCAGCATTTACATGCACAGCATTTACACCTCCAGCATTTACACGCACAGCATTTACACGTCCAGCATTTACACACCCAGCATTTACACCTCCAGCATTTACACGCCCAGCATTTACACACCCAGCATTTACACGTCCAGCATTTACACATCCAGCATTTACACGCCCAGCATTTACACGTCCTGCATCTACACGTCCTGCATCTACACGTCCTGCATTTACACGTCCTGCATTTACACGTCCTGCATTTAGACGTCCTGCATTTACACCTCCTGCACTTACACCTCCTGCATTTACACGCCCAGCATTTACACGCCCAGCATTTACACGCCCAGCATTTACACGTCCAGCATTTACACGCCCAGCATTTACACGTCCAGCATTTACACGCCCAGCATTTACACCTCCAGCATTTACACGCCCAGCATTTACACCTCCAGCATTTACATGAACAGCATTTACACCTCCAGCATTTACACTCCCAGCATTTACATGCACAGCATTTACACCTCCAGCATTTACACGCCCAGCATTTACACGCCCAGCATTTACACGTCCAGCATTTACACGCCCAGCATTTACACGCCCAGCATTTACACCTCCAGCATTTACACCTCCAGCATTTACACCTCCATCATTTACACCTCCATCATTTACACGTCCAGCATTTACACGCCCAGCATTTACACGCCCAGCATTTACACGCCCTGCATCTACACGTCCTGCATCTACACGTCCTGCATTTAGACGTCCTGCATTTACACCTCCTGCATTTACACGCCCAGCATTTACACGCCCAGCATTTACACGCCCAGCATTTACACACCCAGCATTTACACCTCCAGCATTTACACGCCCAGCATTTACACACCCAGCATTTACACGTCCAGCATTTACACATCCAGCATTTACACGCCCAGCATTTACACGTCCTGCATCTACACGTCCTGCATCTACACGTCCTGCATTTACACGTCCTGCATTTACACATCCTGCATTTAGACGTCCTGCATTTACACCTCCAGCATTTACACGCACAGCATTTACACGCCCAGCATTTACATGCACAGCATTTACACGTCCTGCATTTACACGTCCTGCATTTACACGCCCAGCATTTACACCTCCAGCATTTACACGTCCAGCATTTACACCCACGCCCAGCATTTACACGTCCTGCATTTACACGTCCTGCATTTACACGTCCTGCATTTACACGCCCAGCATTTACATGCACAGCATTTACACGCCCAGCATTTACATGCACAGCATTTACACCTCCAGCATTTACACGCCCAGCATTTACACGCCCAGCATTTACACGTCCAGCATTTACACGCCCAGCATTTACACGCCCAGCATTTACACGCCCAGCATTTACACCTCCAGCATTTACACCTCCAGCATTTACACCTCCATCATTTACACGTCCAGCATTTACACGCCCAGCATTTACACGCCCTGCATCTACACGTCCTGCATTTAGACGTCCTGCATTTACACCTCCTGCATTTACACGCCCTGCATTTACACGCCCAGCATTTACACGCCCAGCATTTACACGCCCAGCATTTACACACCCAGCATTTACACCTCCAGCATTTACACGCCCAGCATTTACACACCCAGCATTTACACGTCCAGCATTTACACATCCAGCATTTACACATCCAGCATTTACACGCCCAGCATTTACACGTCCTGCATCTACACGTCCTGCATTTACACGTCCTGCATTTACACGTCCTGCATTTACACATCCTGCATTTAGACGTCCTGCATTTACACCTCCTGCATTTACACCTCCTGCATTTACACGCCCAGCATTTACACGCCCAGCATTTACACCTCCAGCATTTACATGCACAGCATTTACACGTCCAGCATTTACACGCCCAGCATTTACACCTCCAGCATTTACACGCCCAGCATTTACACCTCCAGCATTTACATGAACAGCATTTACACCTCCAGCATTTACACTCCCAGCATTTACATGCACAGCATTTACACCTCCAGCATTTACACGCCCAGCATTTACACGCCCAGCATTTACACGTCCAGCATTTACACGCCCAGCATTTACACGCCCAGCATTTACACGCCCAGCATTTACACCTCCAGCATTTACACCTCCAGCATTTACACCTCCATCATTTACACCTCCATCATTTACACGTCCAGCATTTACACGCCCAGCATTTACACGCCCAGCATTTACACGCCCTGCATCTACACGTCCTGCATCTACACGTCCTGCATTAGACGTCCTGCATTTACACACCCTGCATTTACACGCCCAGCATTTACACGCCCAGCATTTACACGCCCAGCATTTACACACCCAGCATTTACACCTCCAGCATTTACACGCCCAGCATTTACACACCCAGCATTTACACGTCCAGCATTTACACATCCAGCATTTACACGCCCAGCATTTACACGTCCTGCATCTACACGTCCTGCATCTACACGTCCTGCATTTACACGTCCTGCATTTACACATCCTGCATTTAGACGTCCTGCATTTACACCTCCAGCATTTACACGCACAGCATTTACACGCCCAGCATTTACATGCACAGCATTTACACGTCCTGCATTTACACGTCCTGCATTTACACGCCCAGCATTTACACCTCCAGCATTTACACGTCCAGCATTTACACCCACGCCCAGCATTTACACGTCCTGCATTTACACGTCCTGCATTTACACGTCCTGCATTTACACGCCCAGCATTTACACGCACAGCATTTACACCTCCAGCATTTACACGCCCAGCATTTACACGCCCAGCATTTACACGTCCAGCATTTACACGCCCAGCCATTACACGCCCAGCATTTACAACCCCAGCATTACACCTCCAGCATTTACACTCCAGCATTTACACCTCCATCATTTACACGTCCAGCATTTACACGCCCAGCATTTACACGCCCTGCATCTACACGTCCTGCATCTACACGTCCTGCATTTAGACGTCCTGCATTTACACCTCCTGCATTTACACGCCCTGCATTTACACGCCCAGCATTTACACGCCCAGCATTTACACGCCCAGCATTTACACACCCAGCATTTACACCTCCAGCATTTACACGCCAGCATTTACACACCCAGCATTTACACGTCCAGCATTTACACATCCAGCATTTACACATCCAGCATTTACACGCCCAGCATTTACACGTCCTGCATCTACACGTCCTGCATTTACACGTCCTGCATTTACACGTCCTGCATTTACACATCCTGCATTTAGACGTCCTGCATTTACACCTCCTGCATTTACACCTCCTGCATTTACACGCCCAGCATTTACACGCCCAGCATTTACACCTCCAGCATTTACATGCACAGCATTTACACGTCCAGCATTTACACTCCCAGCATTTACACGCACAGCATTTACATGCACAGCATTTACACCTCCAGCATTTACATGCACAGCATTTACACCTCCAGCATTTACACCTCCAGCATTTACATGCACAGCATTTACACCTCCAGCATTTACATGCACAGCATTTACACCTCCAGCATTTACACGCCCAGCATTTACACCTCCAGCATTTACATGCACAGCATTTACACGTCCAGCATTTACACCTCCAGCATTTACATGCACAGCATTTACACCTCCAGCATTTACATGCACAGCATTTACACCTCCAGCATTTACACACCCAGCATTTACACACCCAGCATTTACACCTCTGCATTTACACGCCCAGCATTACAACCCCAGCAGCATTACACGCCCAGCATTTACACGTCCAGCATTTACACGTCCAGCATTTACACCTCAGCATTTACACGCCCAGCATTTACACCTCCAGCATTTACACGTCCAGCATTTACACTCCCAGCATTTACATGCACAGCATTTACACGCCCAGCATTTACACGCCCAGCATTTACACGCCCAGCATTTACACGTCCAGCATTTACACGTCCAGCATTTACACGCCCAGCATTTACACGCCCAGCATTTACACGCCCAGCATTTACACCTCCAGCATTTACACGTCCAGCATTTACACTCCCAGCATTTACACGCCCAGCATTTACACCTCCAGCATTTACATGCACAGCATTTACACGTCCAGCATTTACACGTCCAGCATTTACACACCCAGCATTTACACCTCCAGCATTTACACGCCCAGCATTTACACGCCCAGCATTTACACGCCCAGCATTTACACCTCCAGCATTTACATGCACAGCATTTACACGTCCAGCATTTACACGTCCAGCATTTACACGCCCAGCATTTACACGTCCAGCATTTACACGTCCAGCATTTACACGTCCAGCATTTACACGTCCAGCATTTACACGCCCAGCATTTACACCTCCAGCATTTACACGTCCAGCATTTACACGTCCAGCATTACACGCCAGCATTTACACCTCCAGCATTTACACGTCCAGCATTTACACGTCCAGCATTTACACGCCCAGCATTTACACGCCAGCATTTACACCTCCATCATTTACACGCCCAGCATTTACACCTCCATCATTTACACGCCCAGCATTTACACGTCCAGCATTTACACGCCCAGCATTTTTGACGGACAAATGTTTTTTATATTAATTTATTTTCCCTACATCCATCAAAAAAACGTCAGTCACAAAAACTGACTGTGTGGCCACTACCTTGTAATCAGTCAGAAAGCAGGTCCGTACAAAATGCGCTCGTCTGATCCTCCTAGCCTTACCCAGAAACACAAAGAGGTGATGCCCTGCACATGTGTTATAACCCACACTAATACACTGTGTGTGCTCACACACTGAATATATGGCGGAGCCCCTAAAAACATACCCACACACCCTGAATATATGGAGGAACCCCTAAAAACACACCCGCACACCCTGAATATATGGAGGAACCCCTAAAAACACACCCGCACACCTGAATATATGGAGGAACCCCTAAAAACACACCCGCACACCCTGAATATATGGAGGAACCCCTAAAAACACCCACACACCCTGAATATATGGAGGAGCCCCTAAAAACACACCCACACACCCTGAATATATGGAGGAACCCCTAAAAACACCCACACACCCTGAATATATGGAGGAGCCCCTAAAAAGACACCCGCACACCCTGAATATATGGAGGAGCCCCTAAAAACACACCCGCACACCCTGAATATATGGAGGAACCCCTAAAAACACCCGCACACCCTGAATATATGGAGGAACCCCTAAAAACACACCCTGAATATATGGAGGAGCCCCTAATAACACACCCTGAATATATGGAGGAGCCCCTAATAACACACCCTGAATATATGGAGGAACCCCTAAAAACACACCCGCACACCCTGAATATATGGAGGAACCCCTAAAACACACCCGCACACCCTGAATATATGGAGGAACCCCTAAAAACACACCCGCACACCCTGAATATATGGAGGAACCCCTAAAAACACACCCGCACACCCTGAATATATGGAGGAACCCCTAAAAACACACCCGCACACCCTGAATATATGGAGGAACCCCTAAAAACACCCACACACCCTGAATATATGGAGGAGCCCCTAAAAAGACACCCGCACACCCTGAATATATGGAGGAGCCCCTAAAAACACACCCGCACACCCTGAATATATGGAGGAACCCCTAAAAACACCCGCACACCCTGAATATATGGAGGAACCCCTAAAAACACACCCACACACCCTGAATATATGGAGGAACCCCTAAAAACACACCCGCACACCCTGAATATATGAGGAGCCCCTAAAAACACACCCGCACACCTGAATATATGGAGGAACCCCTAAACATACACCCGCACACCCTGAATATATGGAGGAACCCCTAAAAAGACACCCACACACCCTGAATATATGGTGGAACCCCTAAAAACACACCCGCACACCCTGAATATATGGAGGAACCCCTAAACATACACCCACACACCCTGAATATATGGAGGAACTCCTAAAAACACACCCACACACCCTGAATATATGGAGGAACCCCTAAAAACACACCCACACACCTGAATATATGGAGGAGCCCCTAAAAACACACCCGCACACCCTGAATATATGGCGGAACCTCTAAAAGCAAACCGCACACCCTGAATATATGGAGGAGCCCCTAATAACACACCCTGAATATATGGAGGAGCCCTTAATAACACACCCCTGAATTATATAGGAGCCCCTAAAAACACACCCACACACCCTGAATATATGGAGGAGCCCCTAAAAATACACCCGCACACCCTGAATATATGGAGGAGCCCCTAAAAATACACCCGCACACCCTGAATATATGGAGGAGCCCCTAAATAGACACCCGCACACCCTGAATAAATGGAGGAGCCCCTAAAAAGAAACCCGCACACCCTGAATATATGGAGGAGCCCCTAATAACACACCCTGAATATATGGAGGAGCCCCTAAAAACACACCCACACACCCTGAATATAGAGGAACCCCTAAAAACACACCCACACACCCTGAATATATGGAGGAGCCCCTAATAACACACCCTGAATATATGAGAGCCCCTAATAACACACCCTGAATATATGGAGAGCCCCTAATAACACACCCTGAATATATGGAGGAACCCCTAAAAATACACCCGCACACCCTGAATATATGGAGGAGCCCCTAATAACACACCCTGAATATATGGAGGAACCCCTAAAAAATACACCCGCACACCCTGAATATATGGAGGAGCCCTAAAAAGACACCCGCACACCCTGAATATATGGAGGAACCCCTAAAAACACACCCACACACCCTGAATATATGGAGGAGCCCCTAAAGACACCCGCACACCCTGAATATATGGAGGACCCTAAAAAGACACCCGCACACCCTGAATATATGGAGGAGCCCTAAAAACACACCCACACACCCTGAATATATGGAGGAGCCCCTAAAAAGACACCCGCACACCCTGAATATATGGAGGACCCTAAAAACACACCCACACACCCTGAATATATGGAGGAGACCCTAAAAATACACCGCACACCCTGAATATATGGAGGAGCCCCTAAAACAGACCCGCACACCCTGAATATATGGAGGAACCCCTAAAAAGACACCCACACACCCTGAATATATGGAGGAGCCCCTAAAAACACACCCGCACACCCTGAATATATGGAGGAGCCCCTAAAAAGACAGGGCGTCACCCCTTTGTGTTTCTGGGTAAGCTGGTCAGCCCTGCACCGTGCATGTGTTATAATCCTCACTAATACAAGGTGTGCTTCCAGTGGCGGGAAAGGCCTGCGCTGAGCGTCACGTGACCCGGGCTGCTGCATTTCTCCCTCCAGGCGGGAGGTGGCGCTGCTCGTCGCGTGTGTGGATCATAGAGTGGAATCTCCCCAGGATTAAAAGGGCCAGGTCTGCTGGTAAAAGCAGCAGTCGCAGACCGTGCACGGACCAATCACAGACACCTTGCCGATCCTTGCGCCATTATGCATTTTTGACGCGTACCCCCCCAGGTGTTCTCGTATGTATCCCCGGGGTCCATGTACCGCAGGTTGGGAACCGCTGCTTTAACACCTCACTCTAACCCCACCATTAAATCCCATACTCGCCTCCGGTTCCTCAGTGCGTCACGATATGCCCCTACGTCTCTTCATAGACAGACCCCATTCATGCCAGCTCTTGGCTCCATGTCTGTCTCCACGGACTCCTGGAGCTGATAAGGATGCAGCGTTTTCCAGTAAAGTCTGGACTTTAATACCAACCTTGGTAAAAGGCTCTTAGCATTTCCTGTACAGGCTCCGAGTCCTGATTAACCTCCAGCGCAGATCAGTCCCTGAGTCCTCTTATCTTCCCCCACAGGTTTCCCCTTCATGCCTCCCATGTGGGGCCTGGGATTCCACCTGTGCCGCTGGGGATACTCCACGACGAACATCACGCGGGAAGTGGTGAGAAACATGACCAAGGCTGGCTTTCCACTGGTGAGACAACCTGTTCCTTTTCGAGAACGATAACCTGTTTATGAACAGGAGAAAATGTGATCTATTGATGGTGGATGAAAGCAGGTGCCATAACCCTTAAGGCCGGTATGGTCTACGCATGACACGCACGCAAGATCCCGCCGTTATTGGCCGGTGGCTGCGATAGAGACCGTAGTATCTAGTGATCGTAGAGATTTGTCGTTTGTTTGCTCACGCCGCGGTTCTCGCTCCTCTTCCTCGGCTCCAGGACGTCCAGTGGAATGACATCGATTACATGGACAGTTACAGAGACTTCACGTACGACAAGAAATCCTTTGGTGATTACGCAGAGATGGTGAAAGAGTTCCACGAGCTCGGGAAGAAATACATCATGATTGTGGTGAGGAAAGCCGTCTGCCGAATAGGTTCCTCCTAGGAGCAGATCAGGGGTGTGTGGCAGCGCGTTGGGACCCGGCTGCTCCTGTGGACTCGCTCTGTTTTGGATTCAGAAGATCCTGTGGGTTGTTGTGGTTTTATCCGTTTTTCATGGTGTGACGTCTCTTTACCTTCAACGTTACAGGACCCGGCTATAAGCAGCAGCAGCCCAGCCGGGGCGTATCCTCCATACGACACGGGCCTGAAGCGAGGGGTGTTCATCATGAACGAGACGGGGCAACCACTCGTCGGCAAGGTACCAGGCCAATGTTTGAGCATTATTATGTGTGACAGCGCCACTTCTTTTACCGTTCCATCAGAGAAGAGCCGTGCTGCTGGAGAAGCTGCTCTCTAGCCATGACCTGCTTATAGCCTCAGAGGTGTCACCAATTATTTGTGGTCACCTGCACCCCAGCCCAGCGCGCCCAAACCAGGGATGTGTTTAGACAGAGGGGAAAGGAGAAGAGCTCCTGCCTGATGCCTAACATTGACGCTAAATGGCAATTACCCATGATTATTGCATGATCCGGGGAACCCAATTGGACCATGATCCGGGGAACCCAACTGGACCATGACCCGGGGAACCCAACTGGACCATGACCCGGGGAACCCAACTGGACCATGACCCGGGGAACCCAACTGGACCATGACCCGGGGAACCCAACTGGACCATGACCCGGGGAACCCAACTGGACCATGACCCGGGGAACCCAACTGGACCATGACCCGGGGAACCCAACTGGACCATGACCCGGGGAACCCAACTGGACCATGATCCGGGGAACCCAACTGGACCATGATCCGGGGAACCCAACTGGACCATGATCCGGGGAACCCAACTGGACCATGACCCGGGGAACCCAACTGGACCATGACCCGGGGAACATATAACGGGGTTACTGTTTATGTAATCAAAAAGTCTGGCTCGATACTTTGTTTCCTGCTTGTGCGGTTACTTTCAGGTTCCTGAATCGAGTGTAACGTTCACGTAGAATCCACTGCGGTACAGATTGTGAAACCTCCATAATATTTACCCGTTTCCATGGGGACTGTATTAATCCTGTTATTTTTCTCTTTTCATTCCGTCTTCTCGTGCAATATGCATTTTTTTTTATTTGTTTCTCAGGTCTGGCCTGGTGACACCGTATTCCCCGACTTTACAAACCCCGAAACCTTTGTCTGGTGGTATGACATGGTGAAAGGTTTCCACGACCAGGTGCCTTTTGATGGGATGTGGATAGTAAGTCTCGCTCTGTTGAATCCATTAGGGTTTTATTAAATGTATTGTACTGGTGGTACACATGGCATGGAAAGAATGGATCCATAAAGCCACGTATTGCATAACGCTGTATCACCGGGTCACCACCTCGTGGCCGCGGGTAGAGCAGCCGCAGTTATAAGCCGCATAAGTTTGGCCGCCTTTTGAGAAAGCCTGTAAACTGGCGCAGTGACACCTGGTTTTCTATGCACGTTGGCCTCATACTCTTACAGTGCACTAAGGGTTGGTATTGGTGTTAAACGAGTTGGGACTCGCTACACGCCCGTAAAAATGAAGGAGCAGGATCTGTTGCTTAAAATCTTAGCAAGCATGATAGAATGGTCATGAAGATCGCCCCAAAAAGAAGCCAAATGTGTTACAATTAACCTTAATACAAGCCCTAACAGAAAATGAATCCTAACCCTAACCCTGAGATTCTTCGGATTTCTTTGTCAGTAATACAGAGGGTGTGACTGCAGGTCCCAGGCATTGTCTCCTTTCCCCGCATGCATAGACACACTGTATCGACTCAATAAAGGAGACGTTCCGTCCCATTGGCTGCTCGGCCTTTCTACGTTAAGATTCTTTATGCTACAATATCAGTGTCTGGGGGGGGGGCAGGTTGTATTTCCATTAATACCAATTCCTGCTGTCTGGCTGCTGGGCCTGTTAGTTGGTCATCATGGCTGGACTTCCATTGGGAGACACTATAAGACGAGGGACATCGTGGCAGCCCGTAGGGGTTCAGTTGTCACTTTGGGGTCTAACCTGTGGCTTCTGTCGCAGGATATGAATGAGCCGTCCAACTTTGTCTACGGGTCTGTGAATGGCTGCCCCCAAAACGATCTGGAAAACCCTCCGTACGTCCCAGGTAAGTCTTGGCCCACTCCTTTCTATGAGCAGAACCACCATGGGGGAGGTCAAACCGGACCTCTAAACCACACACACAGATGCACTCACCAGTGGTTTGGGCGGGAAAAGTGAGGACTGGCCCTATGTTTTGGTCAGGATGGAGAAGTCTGCAGACTCTTAAACAGGACTAGCTCTCTAAAAATCAATGGAGGAAATTTGTAGAATGTTTTTTGCCCGTTGTCGGAGATCTTTGCTTTTTCTCTAGGGGTGTATGGTGGCTCCCTCCGAGCGGCAACCATCTGTGCGTCCAGCAAGCAGCACCTTTCCACACATTACAACGTCCACAACTTGTACGGACTCACCGAGGCCATGGCTTCCCACTAGTAAGTGGACATAGTGTCAACTGCAGGCGATATGATTAACCCTTTCACAGGCCGCTCAACTCTCCTGGTGAGCAAACTGATAATGTATGGAAATGTGTAGGATTACAGCTTTGTTTTGTACAGAGGGTCCGACGCACCTGAATATCGAGGACGTCTCTTATGAACATTGAAAGAACCCACCGTTTCCTTCACCCCCACCAAAAACCTTACACAACTTATCCAGACTCACGCTTTGAGCGTCAGAGCAGATCTGATGTTTAGCGTTAAATAACGGGATCACGCTGGAGGGGCTGCTGGTATTAAAGGAGGTCCTCCAGGCACCATAACAGCTTCAGCTTATTGATGTGGTTATGTTGCAGGAACTCAGTCCAGGTTTTAAGCAAATTAAAACAAAGCAGGCGTTCGGATCGGTGTTTTAAGGTTGACTGGAACCCGACCAGCGAACAAGTCTTCTAATAATCCTGTTTTGTGTCACGTCAGTGCGTTGGTGAAAATCCTGAAGAAACGTCCATTCATCATCTCTCGCTCTACGTTTGCCAGCCACGGCCATTATGCCGGCCACTGGACAGGGGACGTGCCCAGCTCGTGGAGCCAGCTGTATTACTCTGTGCCCGGTGAGTGACCATCCGAGATGATATCGACATCGCGAGACCCTACTGGTGACCCACGTGTGTCTGTGACTAATCTCTTTGATATTCCGCCCTAGCCATTCTCCTCTTTAACATGTACGGGGTTCCTATGGTGGGAGCGGATATCTGCGGGTTTGGAGGCAACACCACAGAGGAGCTGTGCGTGCGATGGAGTCAACTTGGGGCCTTCTACCCATTCATGAGGAACCACAATAACCTTCATTCGTCGGTAAGGAGGAGCGGGTCCTTTGAGTACACTGGTGACTGTGGATGCAAACCGGTACATTATATCCACATGGATTCAGAAACGTTCTCTTTATTTAGGTGACTTACCACTGGAGCTACCTCCAACCTTAACAGCCCACAATAAAATGCAATGGTAACCGCTTAACATAGAAACATAGAAAAATGTCGGCAGATAAGAACCTTTCGGCCCATCTAGTCTGCCCAATTACATGGATACTTTACCTGGATTTATCTTTTGTTTAGGATAGCCTTATGCCTATCCCAAACCTATCCTTAACCCTGTGAGAAGATTAAGGGAATTCCTTTTGTCTACTGAACTTCAAATCACTTTGTCGGCTTTCGCTCTGTATTGTCTCCAGTTCCTCCTGGACTTGAGGACTTCTAGGAAAGAAGAGCCAAGGTGTATATTGTCACCTTGCACTCCTCATCTTTGGGGGTGTGGAGGGGGCTGTTCACGTATTCATACTCCAGTAATAATTAATAGAGGAGATTCTATAACATTGTATCTATCTGGGCTCATTAGAATTCAAGAAAAAGTTTCAAAGAGATCCAACACCCAAACTGGCCTTTCCTGATGAAGCTAAACGATCGGGGGGGGGGGGCAAACTGTGCCTGTACGGAGTATTTAACATTGGTGGCTTGGTCATCTTACATCCCTTATAGCCTCCGTGAAGAAGCTGCAAGATAACCACATGAATGCATCCCATGGAGATCTGTAATGGTAACCTCGTGCATGTGTGTTTCGTTGTAACTGGCCAGTATGGTTGACGATGAAGTAGATTTCATTAAGCAGAAGATCTCCTTCGTTGAGCTAAAAACTGGCTTAACTATTGGTTACAATACAGGCCCTACAGTGCCCAGGGCCCGAGGAACACAATGGACTTCGTCCAATGGACTTGGGCTTTGTAGTTTATCTTTTGTGAGGCTGGAAATATGTCCACGCTTTGTGTCCATAAGTCATTGTTTTTTGCCCCATTATTGGTGGACATAAAGCTTCTGCAACCTATAATTTGCTCGTTCGAGCTGCTTATACTGCATTTCTATCCTCTTCAGTCGCAGGAGCCGTACGTCTTCAGCCAGCGAGCTCAGAATGCCATAAAGATGGCGTTGAATATCAGATACACTCTTCTTCCGTATCTTTACACCCTCTTCCACAAGGCGCACAGTTTGGGCGAGACCGTGGCCCGGGCACTTT
Source organism: Leptobrachium leishanense (assembly GCA_009667805.1). Classification (NCBI taxonomy): domain Eukaryota; kingdom Metazoa; phylum Chordata; class Amphibia; order Anura; family Megophryidae; genus Leptobrachium; species Leptobrachium leishanense. Next base: position 105,588,491 of record CM019074.1, read on the forward strand.
TCATAGAGTGAGTATCTGCTCCGCTGGGATCTGCTCTGCTGGGATCCACTCTCCATCCACCTTCAATTACAGAATCTTAATCAGCTTTCATTTACTCTTGCAGGTTTCCTTCTGACCCAAACACATGGACGATCGATCGCCAATTCCTGTGGGGGGAAGCGCTGCTTATCACCCCCGTTCTGGAGCAGGGGAAGACTGAAGTCAGTGGGTATTTTCCAGCTGGGTTGTGGTATCTACCTGGATTCGTGAGTATCTACTACAATGTACCCTGTGCAGAACCTGTGTGAAGGTTTGCGTACATGGTAACCCTTCCTTGTTATGGACGTCTTGGGGGGGTTTAGCAGTGTTTCAATTCATCGTGAAGGTTGTCATGTCCGGGGTATACCCGGTGATGTGGAGAAAACACATTTTCACGCGCGTGTATGTCCATTCCACAATGAATTGAGCAACAAACAATTCTTAAAAAAAATTAAAGCGTATCCAGATACATCCCCCCACCCCCCGCGTTAGTTGGGTCCAGCGCGTCTCCTCTCACAAACGGACTGGATATTTTGTGACATTGTGATGCATTCCGTGTAAAGTGTTTTATGTGCACGCTTTGTCGGTGATTGTGACTCTTTACTTCATTGAAGGTGAATGTTATTAATCCATTACCATTTATTATTCTTCATCTGTGCACGGCCAGGTAGCAGGGGATTTATTCTTCTCTATTTGTGCACGGCCAGGTAGCAGGTGATTTATTCTTCTCTATTTGTGCACGGCCAGGTAGCAGGTGATTTATTCTTCTCTATTTGTGCACGGCCAGGTAGCAGGTGCTTTATTCTTCTCTATTTGTGCACGGCCAGGTAGCAGGTGATTTATTCTGCTCTATTTGTGCACGGCCAGGTAGCAGGTGCTTTATTATTCTCTATTTGTGCACGGCCAGGTAGCAGAGGATTTATTCTTCTGTTTGTGCACGGCCAGGTAGCAGGTGCTTTATTCTTCTCTATTTGTTCGCGACCAGGTAGCAGGTGATTTATTATTCTGTTTGTGCACGGCCAGGTAGCAGGTGCTTTATTATTCTCTATTTGTGCACGGCCAGGTAGCAGAGGATTTATTCTTCTGTTTGTGCACGGCCAGGTAGCAGGTGCTTTATTATTCTCTATTTGTGCACGGCCAGGTAGCAGAGGATTTATTCTTCTGTTTGTGCACGGCCAGGTAGCAGGTGCTTTATTCTTCTCTATTTGTTCGCGACCAGGTAGCAGGTGTTTTATTATTCTCTATTAGTGCACGGCCAGGTAGCAGATGATTTATTATTCTGTTTGTGCACGGCCAGGTAGCAGGTGCTTTATTCTTCTCTCTTTGTGCACCGCCAGGTAGCAGGTGCTTTATTCTTCTCTATTAGTGCACGGCCAGGTAGCAGGTGATTTATTATTCTGTTTGTGCACGGCCAGGTAGCAGGTGCTTTATTCTTCTCTATTAGTGCACGGCCAGGTAGCAGGTGCTTTATTCTTCTCTCTTTGTGCGCGGCCAGGTAGCAGGTGCTTTATTCTTCTCTATTTGTTCGCGACCAGGTAGCAGGTGTTTTATTATTCTCTATTAGTGCACGGCCAGGTAGCAGGTGATTTATTATTCTCTCTTTGTGCGCGGCCAGGTAGCAGGTGATTTATTCTGCTCTATTTGTGCATGGCCAGGTAGCAGGTGATTTATTATTCTGTTTGTGCACTGCCAGGTAGCAGGTGATTTATTATTCTCTATTTGTGCACGGCCAGGTAGCAGGTGCTTTATTCTTCTCTATTTGTGCGCGGCCAGGTAGCAGGTGATTTATTCTGCTCTATTTGTGCATGGCCAGGTAGCAGGTGATTTATTATTCTGTTTGTGCACTGCCAGGTAGCAGGTGATTTATTATTCTCTATTTGTGCACGGCCAGGTAGCAGGTGCTTTATTCTTCTCTATTTGTGCGCGGCCAGGTAGCAGGTGCTTTATTATTCTCTATGTGCACGGCCAGGTAGCAGGTGCTTTATTCTTAATTTCTGTATCTTCCAGGGCCAAGCGATTCAAAGCAAGGGGCAGTGGATCCTCCTCCAGGCCCCACTGAATCCATTAACATACATGTGCGTGGAGGTTATATCTTACCTGTGCAGGTAAGCGGCCGGCTGGGTAACGTTTGTACCAATAGATATTCACGTGTTCCACGTCACATTGTAATTCCGTGACTATGAACTCCCCCTAAGTTGATCGTGCTTTATTCTGCTTTCTGATCAGATGCCTGGACAGACTGTCAAACAGACGCGCAAGAGTAACCTGACGCTGGTGGTGGCACTGGACGCGGATGGATTTGCACGTGGAGACCTGTACTGGGATGATGGGGACAGCCTGGATACCCTTAAGAAGGGAGATTACACCCAAGTGGTCTTTCTGCTGGCTAACGTGAGTCCTCTGGCAAATTAGGGAGGTTTCTAGGTGATACGTCCCTCAATCCTGACCCCAAGAATCATTCCACACTTGGGATGTGACATTTCCAGTGTCCGAGTTGCCTGATCACTCCCTCCTCTCACACTATCACAGAATGCGCTCGTGAGTGAAGTGATCCAAGTGAACAGCCACGCTGACGCCCTGACGGTGGAGGATGTGGCGGTGTATGGACTAGCTGGCCCACCAAATAAAGTGTTGGTGAATGGGAAGCCCTACGAATCCTTCACCTACAACCAGATCACTAAGGTAACCCTTGCTGTCTGTCAGGTGGGGTTCTTGTCTCTTGACAATCTCTACAGGTCACTGGTGCGTCTCATCCTAACCCTCCATGGAGGCTGTTCCCAAATCTCCTCTCTATGGAGCATCACTGGCTGCGTCCTCACCAGACCATCCTGTAACCCATCCATCTCCTACTGGTGGTGGTTCTTGCAGTGTCTCTTTGTACAGGCTCCTTTGTCCGCCAAAGCCTCAACCTGACCACTCTTACCCACCTTAATGTTTACCCTTTAATCTTGGTATAAAATCACTTTGTGGCCAACTTTATCAACCACAACTAAAAAGAATTGCTGGGTAAAAAAATATTTTACGCGGGGTTAGGGTCAGTGGCGCCACTAGGGTTGGGGGTCACCCGGTGCGGTAACTCATGATGTCACCCCCTCGAGTCCCCCCTCCCCAGTTTTACACAAAATGTAAACTATTGTTACTCTGCACTCCCATACGCTAAAAGACAGTAGTAGAGACATTAATTCCTAGCAAAATTACATCATAATATTACCAGATCATATGAATACAAAGGAATTCAAATTTAAAACATTTAACACCCATGGATATACATTGCCCCGCTCACATGTATATATATTGCCCCCAGCAGCTCACCCATGGATATATATATATATTGCCCCCAGCAGCTCACCCATGGATATATATATATATTGCCCCCAGCAGCTCACCCATGGATATATATATATATTGCCCCCAGCAGCTCACCCATGGATATATATAATATATTGCCCCAGCTTACATATGGATATATATATTGCCCCAGCTGACACATGTATATATATTGCCCCCAGCAGCTCACCCATGGATATATATATATTGCCCCCAGCAGCTCACCCATGGATATATATATATTGCCCCCAGCAGCTCACCCATGGATATATATTGGCCCCAGCTCACTTGATCCTCCCCGTCTGCTTCTTCCTCCCAGCACGCGCCGCCAAATGATGCTGCCCGGCCCCTCGAGATCTTCTAGCAGGGATCTCACGAGATCGTGGATCGTGGCTGGTGGACCTCAACGAGCGGCCGGGCAGCATCATTTGGTGGCGTGCGCTGGGAGGAAAAAGCACGCTCGGCAGTGAGGCAAGCCTATGGCTCACCTGCCGACACTGTCGGTCCCGCGTGCCATAGGTTCGCCATCACTGCCTTAGGGTGACACCCAAAACTTTGCTTTTTGGTGCGGCCGGTTCAAAAATCAAAGTCTTGTGTCACCCAAAGGGCGGGTGTCACCTGGTGCGGACCGCCCCCACCTAGCGACGCCTCTGATTAGGGTCAGGTTTAGCAAAGATCAACAAAGCTTACTCAATGGTGATGCATTTGTTTAAGTAAAGCTCAGTGATTCTCAGCATTTGCCATTGCAGCTATTCATTCACCAATCAATCTTTAACGCCATTGGTAAGGTTGGCCACCAGGTATCACCTTTTATTATGGAGTCGCCTTCACTCCCTGCTCCTTCCCTAACCGACCAATAGGTCACTTAATTTCCGTTGAATGTCTCCTTATCCCCCCCCCCCATTTCGCCTTTGGATCCATTGCTACACTGGACCACCATTGCCCAAGCTTCTTGGTTGTCAAGAAGAGTGTTCAGTCTTGCGTCTTGTTGGACCTGTACGTTCCGCCTGAGACTTTGTGCTTTGTATTTCCAGATGTTCATCATACAAAATCTGTCTCTGCAAGTCGTAGAACAATTCGTGATCAGGTGGTCTTGACGATTTAAAGCCTGAAAAGGCAAAGCCGGTTCCGTGTAATGCAAAAATCAAAAGCACCTCGCCGGCAACAACCCGCCTCACCTTCGGACCTCCCTCTTCATTGCGTTCTGCACTTCTACATGTGGATCCGAGAAAAAGGGAATTTCACTCAGGACAGACTTGGTATTATATGAGCAATCGTGAAAGTGTCTTACGGACAAGATACACTTTGTATATGGCCCAGGAGCTAGTGATGTGTTAGCCAGGTCCACCACGCTATCCTGGACGTGCATCATTCACAGATCCTGCTCCCCTGTAGTATGTATAATGTATACACAGCAGGAGAGGCTCCACGTCCTCCTTGACCTTTGTCTGGGAAAGTATGGCAGATCGGATTAACCCTGGTTATTACGGTGTCCGTTTTGGCTTTTAATAACAAACTGGAATTTCCGGAGGAGCAGGTGGGTCCCTCTGCACGATCCTCCACGTTCCCTGAGAATATTTCTATGGCTGCTCAATGTTTTACGAGGTCTAAAATGTAGCTTTTTGTTTGTGTCTGATTTACTTGGTACATGTGAACATTTGGGTTTAGAATGTGTTCTGGTCTCTTCTTCGAGGCATTTGTGGTGCTGCACGTCCGTTCCCAGGCCTTTAAGCTCTGGCACCGGCCCGGATTCAGAAAGTTCCCAGTTAGTACATGGGTTGATTAACTCTTACATGCGTGTTTAGTGCGGGCTGCTTCAGAATCCAAGGGCTGGTGTCCTATGCTTCTACTGCGGGTTGAGATACTGTGTCCTTTGACATCATGGCATTTTTTCTGATCCTGCATTGTTGAGGTTTCTCCCCGATCACACATTCAGAGGAGACCAGAGTCGGGTTTGATGTGGTAGTCTTGTTGCACTGTTTAAGGTGTTTTCTTCTCCATTTAATCGGTGTCAGTGACCGCAGGAGACGACACACAAGTAACCAAACCTCCCGGGCTGCAGCTGTGAATAATAAATGCTGTATTGAGTCAGAACGGGAAGAGACGCCACTTTGGTCATAAAGATGTATTTTTTGTAAACCGTCTTTGTTGCTACATGACGTGTTTCTAAGTAGGTAACTTGTATCCGGCTTAAACAATGAGCCGTTAATATGTTGCTCCATCACGAACCAATGTGTCAATCATGGTGGACAACCTAACATACAGCCAGCAGCTTTGAGTTTCCCGCAGTCGATGCACAATATGAAATGTATCCACAACAATCACCGTGCAAATAAAATTTTGGTTCCATGGAGTCATTTGTGTCAGTCGTGATTTGAAGTTGAAGGCAGCAAAGACTGACGTCACAGCGCGGAGGGAATGAAACGAGAACCCGCGCTGTCACATTCACACGTTACTTCTCAAATGACAAACCATTACTAAGGGAATATTAAATCACCGCCGGCATTTGCCAAAGTTGCAAAGAAAACACGTTCCAACAAGGTTAGCTCTTGAGAGCAGAAGCTTCACAGTGAAGCCTCTCCTGTCTCTCATCAGGCTGAAAGCGTAATGCCAGAAATTCTTCACCCATGATGCAACTTTGACAAACTCTGGCAGTGCCTGGGCTCAAAATATCCAAAAAAAAGGGTACTCACACGTAATTTTAATACAAGGTCTCAGAGGCTCCTATTGCATTCTCTTTTCTTGCTTTTAATATAGCAGCAAACAAAAATGTCGAAAATAACACAGACATTTTTTAAAACAAAATATTTGGTAACAATGGAGTATTCTAACCCCCTTTCCCAGTGAGACAGTCCAGTACTCTGTAGCCTATAAATACATCCAGCTTCCCGCCTTTTCTCCTCTTTTTTTGCTGCTGGAGAAGATAAGTATAGTTTTCTTTCTCCTGTATATTTATGTACATTTAATTGGTTTATTCGGTCGTCCAGCGTTAACTGTGGCGACCGGAGTGGTTTATTTAGGTGTTGGTAGCGTTCCCTTTGCGGGGGAACATCTAAAACAGGTTTTTGCAGCGTTTTAATTTATTTACTTATGAGGTTATCTCCTCGCGGCGGAAGCCGTTGATAGGGGCGGGGCGCATGCGCAGTACTTCGCGCGCTCAGTTCCGCCGGCTTTCAGTGTGCGATCACGTTGCCAAGAACATGCCGCGTCCAAAATCAGCTCCTCGCTTAGGCGCAAAGGATTCCTCCCCAGAACGGGACACAGATTCGGAGGACGGCTCCTCACAACTGGATACTCTCCAGGATAAGACCGGTACCCCATCGGGCTCTAGAGCCGCTGACCCTGCTGACCCCAATCCCTCTAAACTTAATTTAGAGCCCCATATTCAATCTTCAATTGAAAATGCCGTATTCAAAGCTGTATCAGCTCTTTCTACATCATTCTCCCAATCACTTAGGGATGCTATTTCTGAAGTAAAATCCGATACTGCTCTGGTTCATCCAGATAAAGATATGAGCAATATACCCACCGAGGTGGGGCTCCCTGATTCTCCCCTAACCACGGGGAAACAGCCCAATAACAATGAAATGCGCAGGGCTGGAGGGGCTGGCATCCCCGTGACACTGCCCAGGGAGTCTATGCCGGGGACACTCTTATCAAAAAAGCGCAATAAAAAAACGCACCATGTGGAGACTGATTCGGCAAAGCGAGTAAAACGCTACGAATCTCCTCACTCACATGAACTCCCCTCCACCTCTGGTGGACAAGATAATACTCCCTTCTCAGGAGACGAGAACCGAGAAGACACTTTAGAAGTGTATGCCTCAGATGAGGAATTTTCTGATTTACCCATTACACCCCATCAAAGGGCTGACAAATCCGGTCCCATTTATGATCCCATGGGTAATCCCATGTTTACACCAGAGGATCTGTCCCACCCTCGCTCCACTGATTGGAATCTCACCCCACATGTGGAAGCCTGGATTGATGCGAGAGTGCGTAAACCATTAGATAAAACCACCAGAAACAGAATGAGAGCAGAGTGTCCCCGACCTACTACTGTAGGGAAAACGTGCTTGACCCCTGACGTTGATAAAAAATTCATAAAATTTGTGGAAAATAAAGGGTGGTCACAAAACAGAGGAGTGGATTTAGCGTTTAAGAATTGTCAAGACAAACTTTTAGACGTGATTGGCCCACTAGCCAAACTTCTTGATGTTGCAGAACAAGCAAAACTGGCAGATGCTACACTAGACCCTTATGACGTGACTAACTGGGTGCAAAGGGCCCTGAGTTTCGTGTGGTAACACTAACTCGGCCCTGGCGACAGAACGTCGGAAATGCATTTTATTAAAAATGGATCCGCAGCTGGCGGCAGTGGCGGACAATGAGTTGGGTGCTAAAGCCCAAGGATGGTTATTTGGCCCAGGTTTCCTACGGGATATGTCCGAGTACACAGGGGCATTCACCACGATGGAGAAAGTCACTACATCCATTAAGAAAGTCTTTACAGCGGGTGTTTTCGCTAGGGCCGGCAGGGTCAGGGGTCGCGCTGCGGCCGAGGATCAGCGGGCATTTCCCGCCAATTTACAGGCTCCGTGGCATACGACGCATCAAGAGGGTCAGTGGCATATGACGCATCACAATCCGAAACCCGAGTTGCCAATTTCTTCCCATCTCGATCACGGCCCTGGCGTGCCAGAGGTTTTCGCAACTTCCGAGGATACCGGGGTGGACGCAATTCCAGATACAGATACCAAGGTACACAGCTTGTTGATTCCTCCTTCGGAGGTTCAAGTGGGAGGTCGTTTACGTTCATGTCTAACTCAATGGCGACGGATCACATCAGATGTGTGGGTGTTAGACGCGGTGAAGGGCTTTCGCATCGACTTTGTTTCAATTCCCGTTCAACGATCCTTTCCCCCTCCGATGTTTTTCTCGGAGGCGGAAAGAATATTGGTAGAGGAAGAAGTATCAGACCTTTTACGAAAAGGGGCTATAGAACAGTCTCCACAAGAAGGCAAGTTTCTGGGCAATCTATTCCTGGTACCAAGAAGGGCGGGGGAAGTCGACCCGTACTCAATCTGAGAGATCTGAATCTGTCGGTGATTTACAACCATTTCCAAATGGAAGGCTTACATCTACTGAAAGATGTCCTTCGACATGGGGACTGGTTGGCAAAGATAGATTGAAGGACGCCTATCTGACGGTTCCTATGGCAGAGGAATCCAGAGAGTTCCTCTGTTTCCATTGGAACAACGTCACATGGCGTTTTCGATGCCTCCCATTCGGACTGTCTTCAGCACCATGGTGCTTCACCAAGCTGATGAAACCGGTGGTGAGTCATCTCAGATCTCAAGGAATTCGTCTCATCATTTATCTGGACGACATACTTCTGATGGCGGAGTCTACACAACTCCTCTCGCTCCAAATTCGCCAGACAATCACTCTGTTACAAGACTTGGGATTTCTGGTGAACAAAGAAAAATCTATTCTTCAACCAGTCAGATACCTGGAGTTTTTGGGTCTCATGGTACATCCCATACCAATGTCACTCAAACTTCCGGGACACAAAGGCAAGGCCATTTCAATTTATTCCGGGTGTGTCGAACCTCCTAGCAGACTGGAGTTCGAGACACACGGAAGACTCCGGAGATTGGCGTTTACTCTCGTCAATTTTTACAAGGGTACGGGAGTTATGGGGTCCTCTTCAAATAGACCTATTCGCCTCCCGGCTCAACCATCAACTACCCCAGTTTTACAGTTGGCGACCAGACCCCATGGCTCTAGCCACGGATGCCTTTCTGCAACACTGGGGGAGTCCTCGACATTATGCGTTTCCTCCATTCCAACTCATCGCTCGGACGTTACACCAGATCCGGACACAAGAGGCAGAGGTGGTGCTAGTGGCTCCATTCTGGCCCAACCAACCTTGGTTCCCTCTGTTACTGGAACTTCTGGTGGATGTCCCGCGCTTACTGCCGGATCTTCCGGATCTACTGGTGGACGGGTTGGGACAACCCCACCCACTGTTGTCACAGGGCACGTGTCCGGTCCTAATCTCTTTGGTATCGGGGCTTCCGGGACGACCGGAGAGGTTTCGATCCGAGCTAGGGCTCTGTTACGGGCGGCATGGGCCCCGGGTACCTTGTCCTGCTATGATTCGGCCTGGTCTCAGTGGGCTACTTGGTGTATGTCGAGGGATCAGGATCCCTTTCGAGCCCCTCTAAACTACATCCTGAATTTCCTTTCAGAATGCTTTGACGAGGGTAGAGCGTATAGGACGCTTAATGTTTATAGATCGGCGCTCTCTGTTTATCATGAGGGTATTTTAGGAACGCCGGTGGGCAAACATCCCTTGGTCTGTCGTTTACTGAGAGGCATTAGGTGTTCGAGACCTCCGCTCCCTCGTTATTCGGAGACATGGGATGTCGCTATGTTACTCACATTTTTAATGGCATGGCCGTCTAATGAGAATCTCTCGTTGAGACAGATCTCGGCCAAGCTCTTGGCTCTCCTCTGCCTCGTTTCGTGTAAACGAGTAGGGGATGTCAGAGCTTTGGATTTTCAGGTCAGATCATTTGTTCCTGAAGGGGTTCGCTTTGATGTATCGCGTCGTACCAAAACGTCATTAACTTCTGTATTTTATCCGGCGTTTCCCGACACAACCTGCTTTGTGTCCAGTGGCATGTTTGAAAGTTTTTGAGACCCGTACGATCGCGCTGCGTTCTCCAGGGGTGTCCCCACTATTTGTTTCATATCGTTCTCCTCATGCCGCGGTCGGTTCCACTACGCTAGCGCGTTGGTTGAAGTGGTTGTTGGCCCTGGCGGGAGTAGACGTAATCAGGTTTGGGGCACACTCTGTTCGCAGCGCCACGGCGTCCTCCGCGATGGGGGCGGGTTGTCGTTTGGAGGATCTGCTCAGGTCAGCGGATTGGTCTCGTGAGACCACTTTTCGGACCTTTTATTTTAAACCGATAGTTCATTGGTCGTCCGCTCTTATGGATAAGCTTTGAACTTGCAATAGGAGCCTCTGAGACCTTGTATTAAAATTATAAAATTTAGCTAAGTATGACGGTAAGTTAGAATTTTAATAAAGGACTCAGAGGCGAGTATTGCCCACCCTGCCCTCCCAGGGCGGACTCTTGGGATTTTGCTCGCGTTCTATGTCACGCGTTGGTTTCTCACTTCTTCTTTTGATTTCAGCTCAGTGAGATGTGGATCTTCATATGCTGGAGATTCCTGGATTCAAGATTCGGAGGGATCATTTTCGTCATGGTTCTTTATACCTGTGGACCCGTTGTTAACAAGCAAAGAAAAGAGGGAGAAAAGGCGGGAAGCTGGATGTATTTATAGGCTACAGAGTACTGGACTGTCTCACTGGGAAAGGGGGGTTAGAATACTCCATTGTTACCAAATATTTTGTTTTAAAAAATGTCTGTGTTATTTTCGACATTTTTGTTTGCTGCTATATTAAAAGCAAGAAAAGAGAATGCAATACTCGCCTCTGAGTCCTTTATTAAAATTCTAACTTACCGTCATACTTAGCTAAATTTTATAATTAATACCATGTTAAACAGGGGCACAGGATGCTGGGTAATCCAGACATAGATTTTAATAGTGAGAAGAGGGGTTTGTGAGGGTCCTGAGCACGAGTAACGGCACTAGTGCCTGCTCTACGGTGCGGCCGCTCAGGTCTCACAAGGTTTTAGCTTGTTGTCCCATTACAGGGATGAATGCTCCATATGCAAATCAGCTGCTCTCACCCAGAAAGGGCGGCCAGTGCTGACTGCCAAGGACGTCATCCCTGCACGAGAGGTGCAGCAACCCCTGACGATCGTTTTGGCCTTCTTGGGCCTCGTCAAGAGGGTATAGCTGACACCCCTCTAGGCACATCAAGCAAGGTGTCCACGTCTGGATAACCCTGTAGACTAATAGTGAGGAGAGGGGTTTGCGAGGATCCTGAGAAAGAACAACGGCACTAATAAACCTTGTGAGACCTGAGCGGGCCCCCACCGTAGAGCAGGCCACTAGAGCTGTTGCTCATTCTCAGGACCCTCACAAACCCCCCTTCTCACCATAGATTTTCATAACACTTATACAATATGGAGCGCCGCGCACGTTACCTTATACGTATACAATATGGAGCGCGGCGCACGTTACCTTATAATACGTATACAATATGGAGCGCCGCGCACGTTACCTTATATGTATACAATATGGAGCGCGGCGCACGTTACCTTATAATACGTATACAATATGGAGCGCGGCGCACGTTACCTTATATGTATACAATATGGAGCGCGGCGCACGTTACCTTATACTACGTATACAATATGGAGCCCCGCGCACGTTACCTTATAATACGCATACAATAGAGCGCCGCGCACGTTACCTTAATATGTATACAATATGGAGCGCAGGGCACGTTACCTTATAATACGAATACAATATGGAGCGCTGTGCACGTTACCTTATAATACGAATACAATATGGAGCGCCGTGCACGTTACCTTATAATACGAATACAATATGGAGCGCCGCGCACGTTACCTTATAATAGGTATACAATATGGAGCGCCGCGCACGTTACCTTATACGTATACAATATGGAACGCCGCGCACGTTACCTTATACGTATACAATATGGAGCGCCGCGCACGTTACCTTATACGTATACAATATGGAGCGCCGCGCACGTTACCTTATACGTATACAATATGGAGCGCCGCGCACGTTACCTTATACGTATACAATATGGAGCGCCGCGCACGTTACCTTATACGTATACAATATGGAGCCCCGCACACGTTAACTTAGAATATGTATACAATATGGAGCGCCGCGCACGTTACCTTATACGTATACAATATGGAGCGCCGCGCACGTTACCTTAGAATATGTATACAATATGGAGCGCCGCGCACGTTACCTTATACAATATGGAGCGCCGCGCACGTTACCTTATACGTATACAATATGGAGCCCCGCACACGTTACCTTAGAATATGTATACAATATGGAGCGCCGCACACGTTACCTTATACGTATACAATATGGAGCCCCGCGCACGTTACCTTATACGTATACAATATGGAGCGCCGCGCACGTTACCTTATACGTATACAATATGGAGCCCGCGCACGTTACCTTATAATACGTATACAATATGGAGCGCCGCGCACGTTACCTTATACGTATACAATATGGAGCGCCGCGCACGTTACCTTATAATACGTATACAATATGGAGCGCCGCGCACGTTACCTTATACGTATACAATATGGAGCGCCGCGCGCACGTTACCTTATACGTATACAATATGGAGCGCCGCGCACGTTACCTTATACGTATACAATATGGAGCGCCGCGCACGTTACCTTATACGTATACAATATGGAGCGCCGCGCACGTTACCTTATACGTATACAATATGGAGCGCCGCGCACGTTACCTTATACGTATACAATATGGAGCGCCGCGCACGTTACCTTATACGTATACAATATGGAGCGCCGCGCACGTTACCTTATACGTATACAATATGGAGCCCCGCACACGTTACCTTAGAATATGTATACAATATGGAGCGCCGCGCACGTTACCTTATACAATATGGAGCGCCGCGCACGTTACCTTATACGTATACAATATGGAGCGCCGCGCACGTTACCTTATAATACGTATACAATATGGAGCGCCGCGCACGTTACCTTATACGTATACAATATGGAGCGCCGCGCACGTTACCTTATAATACGTATACAATATGGAGCGCCGCGCACGTTACCTTATACGTATACAATATGGAGCGCCGCGCACGTTACCTTATACGTATACAATATGGAGCGCCGCGCACGTTACCTTATACGTATACAATATGAAGCCCCGCACACGTTACCTTAGAATAAATGTATACAATATGGAGCGCCGCGCACGTTACCTTATACGTATACAATATGGAGCGCCGCGCACGTTACCTTATACGTATACAATATGGAGCGCCGCGCACGTTACCTTATACGTATACAATATGGAGCGCCGCGCACGTTACCTTATACGTATACAATATGGAGCCCCGCGCACGTTACCTTATACGTATACAATATGGAGCCCCGCGCACGTTACCTAATACGTATACAATATGGAGCGCCGCGCACGTTACCTTACAATACGTATACAATATGGAGCGCCGCGCACGTTACCTTATAATACGTATACAATATGGAGCGCCGCGCACGTTACCTTATACGTATACAATATGGAGCCCGCGCACGTTACCTTATACGTATACAATATGGAGCCCGCGCACGTTACCTTATACGTATACAATATGGAGCGCCGCGCACGTTACCTTACAATACGTATACAATATGGAGCGCCGCGCACGTTACCTATAATACGTATACAATATGGAGCGCCGCGCACGTTACCTTATACGTATACAATATGGAGCGCCGCGCACGTTACCTTATTACGTATACAATATGGAGCACCGCGCACGTTACCTTATATACGAATACAATATGGAGCGCGCGCACGTTACCTTATACGTATACAATATGGAGCGCCGCGCACGTTACCTTATACGTAATACAATATGGAGCGCCGCGCACGTTACCTTATACGTATTACAATATGGAGCGCCGCGCACGTTACCTTATACGTATACAATATGGAGCGCCGCGCACGTTACCTTATAATACGAATACAATATGGCGCCGCGCACGTTACCTTATAATACGAATACAATATGGAGCGCCGCGCACGTTACCTTATAATACGAATACAATATGGAGCGCCGCGCACGTTACCTTATAATACGAATACAATATGGAGCCCCGCGCACGTTACCTTATAATACGAATACAATATGGAGCCCCGCGCACGTTACCTTATAATACGAATACAATATGGAGCGCCGCGCACGTTACCTTATAATACGAATACAATATGGAGCCCCGCGCACGTTACCTTATAATACGAATACAATATGGAGCACCGCGCACGTTACCTTATAATACGAATACAATATGGAGCCCGCGCACGTTACCTTATAATACGAATACAATATGGAGCGCCGCGCACGTTACCTTATAATACGAATACAATATGGAGCGCCGCGCACGTTACCTTATAATACGAATACAATATGGAGCGCCGCGCACGTTACCTTATAATACGAATACAATATGGAGCCGCGCGCACGTTACCTTATAATACGAATACAATATGGAGCCCGCGCACGTTACCTTATAATACGAATACAATATGGAGCCCCGCGCACGTTACCTTATAATACGAATACAATATGGAGCGCCGCGCACGTTACCTTATAATACGAATACAATATGGAGCACCGCGCACGTTACCTTATAATACGAATACAATATGGAGCGCCGCGCACGTTACCTTATAATACGAATACAATATGGAGCACCGCGCACGTTACCTTATAATACGAATACAATATGGAGCGCGCGCACGTTACCTTATAATACGAAACAATATGGAGCGCCGCGCACGTTACCTTATAATACGAATACAATATGGAGCGCCGCGCACGTTACCTTATAATACGAATACAATATGGAGCCCCGCGCACGTTACCTTATAATACGAATACAATATGGAGCCGCGCACGTTACCTTATAATACGAATACAATATGGAGCCCGCGCACGTTACCTTATAATACGAATACAATATGGAGCGCCGCGCACGTTACCTATAATACGAATACAATATGGAGCCCCGCGCACGTTACCTTATAATACGAATACAATATGGAGCCCCGCGCACGTACCTATAATACGAATACAATATGGAGCGCCGCGCACGTTACCTTATAATACGAATACAATATGGAGCGCCGCGCACGTTACCTTTAATACGAATACAATATGGAGCCCGCGCACGTTACCTTATAATACGAATACAATATGGAGCCCCGCGCACGTTACCTTATAATACGAATACAATATGGAGCGCCGCGCACGTTACCTTATAATACGAATACAATATGGAGCACCGCGCACGTTACCTTATAATACGAATACAATATGGAGCACCGCGCACGTTACCTTATAATACGAATACAATATGGAGCACCGCGCACGTTACCTTTAATACGAATACAATATGGAGCGCCGCGCACGTTACCTTATAATACGAATACAATATGGAGCGCCGCGTACGTTACCTTATAATACGAATACAATATGGAGCGCCGCGCACGTTACCTTATAATACGAATACAATATGGACCGCGCACGTTACCTTATAATACGAATACAATATGGAGCCCCGCGCACGTTACCTTATAATACGAATACAATATGGAGCACCGCGCACGTTACCTTATAATACGAATACAATATGGAGCACCGCGCACGTTACCTTATAATACGAATACAATATGGAGCCCGCGCACGTTACCTTATAATACGAATACAATATGGAGCGCCGCGCACGTTACCTTATAATACGAATACAATATGGAGCACGCGCACGTTACCTTATAATACGAATACAATATGGAGCGCCGCGCACGTTACCTTATAATACGAATACAATATGGAGCACCGCGCACGTTACCTTATAATACGAATACAATATGGAGCGCCGCGCACGTTACCTTATAATACGAATACAATATGGAGCGCCGCGCACGTTACCTTATAATACGAATACAATATGGAGCGCCGCGCACGTTACCTTATAATACGTATACAATATGGAGCGCCGCGCACGTTACCTTATAATACGTACACAATATGGAGCGCCGCGCACGTTACCTTATAATACGTATACAATATGGAGCGCCGCGCACGTTACCTTATAATACGTATACAATATGGAGCGCCGCGCACGTTACCTTATAATACGTATACAATATGGAGCGCCGCGCACGTTACCTTATAATACGCATACAATAGAGCGCAGCGCACGTTCCCTTATAATACGCATACAATAGAGCACAGCGCACGTTACCTTATACGTATACAATATGGAGCCCCGCGCACGTTACCTTATAATACGAATACAATATGGAGCGCCGCGCACGTTACCTTATAATACGAATACAATATGGAGCACCGCGCACGTTACCTTATAATACGAATACAATATGGAGCCCCGCGCACGTTACCTTATAATACGAATACAATATGGAGCTCCGCGCACGTTACCTTATAATACGAATACAATATGGAGCGCCGCGCACGTTACCTTATAATACGAATACAATATGGAGCGCCGCGCACGTTACCTTATAATACGAATACAATATGGAGCGCCGCGCACGTTACCTTATAATACGAATACAATATGGAGCGCCGCGCACGTTACCTTATAATACGAATACAATATGGAGCGCCGCGCACGTTACCTTATAATACGAATACAATATGGAGCGCCGCGCACGTTACCTTATAATACGAATACAATATGGAGCGCCGCGCACGTTACCTTATAATACGAATACAATATGGAGCGCCGCGCACGTTACCTTATAATACGAATACAATATGGAGCGCCGCGTACGTTACCTTATAATACGTATACAATATGGAGCGCCGCGCACGTTACCTTATAATACGTATACAATATGGAGCGCCGCGCACGTTACCTTATAATACGTATACAATATGGAGCGCCGCGCACGTTACCTTATAATACGCATACAATAGAGCGCAGCGCACGTTCCCTTATAATACGCATACAATAGAGCGCAGCGCACGTTACCTTATATGTATACAATATGGAGCACAGCGCACGTTACCTTATACGTATACAATATGGAGCGCCGCGCACGTTACCTTATAATAGGTATACAATATGGAGCGCCGCGCACGTTACCTTATACGTATACAATATGGAGCACCGCGCACGTTACCTTATACGTATACAATATGGAGCGCCGCGCACGTTACCTTATACGTATACAATATGGAGCCCCGCGCACGTTACCTTATAATACGTATACAATATGGAGCGCCGCGCACGTTACCTTATAATACGTATACAATATGGAGCGCCGCGCACGTTACCTTATACGTATACAATATGGAGCGCCGCGCACGTTACCTTAGAATATGTATACAATATGGAGCGCCGCGCACGTTACCTGAGGCTAGGGTCAGACGAGCGCAGTGCGAACGCGCGTGCAGGCGCACTTAATCACGGCCGCACTAGCAGCAAGTGCCAGGCAATGACGGCCAATATACGAAGTACGGTCGCACAAAAGTCCGGCTGCGCAACGCAAGTGGAAAACGAACGCATTTTTTCGAGAACGTTAAACTGCTAGTACTGACGTACAGAGTGCGCTGCGTCCGCTAGCGGCGTGTGTGCGTGATTGGGAGACGTCAGACACTGCTAATGTCCGGCCAACATAACGTCCAGATGCACAAAGTGTTTTATTGATGATCCGTACAAAATCACGGATGCAAATGCGCATCGTATGACCGCTATCGCGTACTCCGTGAAAAAATGCGTCCATTCGTTCGAACGCACTTTTTCACAGACAACGCGAAAATGCGTTCGTCTGACCCTAGCCTTATACGTATACAATATGGAGCGCCGCGCACGTTACCTTATAATACGTATACAATATGGAGCGCTGCGCACGTTACCTTATAATACGTATACAATATGGAGCGCCGCGCACGTTACCTTATAATACGCATACAATAGAGCGCCGCGCACGTTACCTTATATGTATACATAATGGAGCGCAGCGCACGTTACCTTATATGTATACAATATGGAGCGCAGCGCATGTTACCTTATAATATGTATACAATATGGAGCCCCGCGCACGTTACCTTAGAATATGTATACAATATGGAGCGCCGCGCACGTTACCTTATAATAGGTATACAATATGGATTGCCGCGCACGTTACCGTATAATAGGTATACAATATGGAGCGCCGCGCACGTTACCTTATAATACGTATACAATATGGAGCGCCGCGCACGTTACCTTATAATGCGTATACAATATGGAGCGCCGCGCACGTTACCTTATACGTATACAATATGGAGCGCCGCGCACGTTACCGTATAATAGGTATACAATATGGAGCGCCGCGCACGTTACCTTATAATGCGTATACAATATGGAGCGCCGCGCACGTTACCTTATACGTATACAATATGGAGCGCCGCGCACGTTACCTTATAATACGTATACAATATGGAGCGCCGCGCACGTTACCTTATAATACGTATACAATATGGAGCGCCGCGCACGTTACCTTATAATACGAATACAATATGGAGCGCCGCGCACGTTACCTTATAATACGTATACAATATGGAGCGCCGCGCACGTTACCGTATAATAGGTATACAATATGGAGCGCCGCGCACGTTACCTTATAATACGTATACAATATGGAGCGCCGCGCACGTTACCTTATAATAGGTATACAATATGGAGCGCCGCGCACGTTACCTTATAATAGGTATACAATATGGAGCGCCGCGCACGTTACCTTATAATACGTATACAATATGGAGCGCCGCGCACGTTACCTTATAATACGTATACAATATGGAGCGCCGCGCACGTTACCTTATAATACGTATACAATATGGAGCGCCGCGCACGTTACCTTATAATACGTATACAATATGGAGCCCCGCGCACGTTACTTATAATACGTATACAATATGGAGCGCCGCGCACGTTACCTTATAATACGTATACAATATGGAGCGCCGCGCACGTTACCTTATAACGTATACAATATGGAGCGCTGCGCACGTTACCTATAATACGTATACAATATGGAGCGCCGCGCACGTTACCTTATAATGCGTATACAATATGGAGCGCCGCGCACGTTACCTTATACGTATACAATATGGAGCGCTGCGCACGTTACCTTATAATACGTATACAATATGGAGCGCCGCGCACGTTACCTTATACGTATACAATATGGAGCGCTGCGCACGTTACCTTATAATACGTATACAATATGGAGCGCTGCGCACGTTACCTTATAATACGTAATACAATATGGAGCGCCGCGCACGTTACCTTATACGTATACAATATGGAGCGCTGCGCACGTTACCTTATACGTATACAATATGGAGCGCTGCGCACGTTACCTTATAATACGTATACAATATGGAGCGCCGCGCACGTTACCTTATAATACGTATACAATATGGAGCGCCGCGCACGTTACCTTATAATACGTATACAATATGGAGCGCCGCGCACGTTACCTTATAATACGCATACAATAGAGCGCCGCGCACGTTACCTTAATATGTATACATAATGGAGCGCAGCGCACGTTACCTTATATGTATACAATATGGAGCGCAGCGCATGTTACCTTATAATATGTATACAATATGGAGCCCCGCGCACGTTACCTTATACGTATACAATATGGAGCCCCGCGCACGTTACCTTATAATACGTATACAATATGGAGCGCCGCGCACGTTACCTTATAATACGTATACAATATGGAGCGCCGCGCACGTTACCTTATAATACGTATACAATATGGAGCGCCGCGCACGTTACCTTATAATGCGTATACAATATGGAGCGCCGCGCACGTTACCTTATAATACTTATACAATATGGAGCGCCGCGCACGTTACCTTATAATACGTATACAATATGGAGCGCCGCGCACGTTACCTTATAATACGAATACAATATGGAGCGCCGCGCACGTTACCTTATAATACGTATACAATATGGAGCGCCACGCACGTTACCTTAATATGTATACATAATGGAGCGCAGCGCACGTTACCTTATAATATGTATACAATATGGAGCGCCGCGCACGTTACCTTATAATACGTATACAATATGGAGCGCCGCGCACGTTACCTTATAATGCGTATACAATATGGCTGTGGGAGAGGGGTGGGGGTTGGGAGGAAGGGGTACTGGAGGGGGCTGTGGGAGAGAGGTACTGGGGGGGGGCTGTGATTTCACATTTGTTTTGAAACTTTTCAATCTAGTTTTCTCTTTTTGTTCTTTGCGGCTTTTATAATAAAGAAATGGAAATACTCGCCTCCGAGTCCCTGTATTGATACAGTATGCAGTGCAGGTAACCCCACAGCACGTGCCGCCCAGCTCCCTGCAGTCACATGATACGAGTAACACGTCTCCATTCAATACTTTATTAATACAAAGTGCTGCAAATTCACAAACCCAGAAACGATCATTTAGCTGCCCCCCCTCCTCTCCTCCCCTCCCCCCACAGGCTTAATATGAGATGTGGAGTCGCCCCGTCTTCTGTCAGCGCAGATTCACACAGTGTATATATGTTCAGATATAAAGCCCTTCCAGTAGAAGCAGTGATGGGCAGCGTTGGCTGCAGCTCCCACGGGTCACCATACTTTTAGGGATATCTGCCAGTCACAGGGGGTTTTCCTGAATTTTTTGGGAACAGAATTTAGGAAGGTGCCCTGTTAGAAACCGTATCGTCTGATATTTTTGTCTCGTCTTTGCGTGCGCGGTAACCAGGGTCCTATGATGTATCACATCGTCGTTTTGTTCATTTGCTGACAGAGACCGATGCGCTGCACGGTCTTGGGCCTCCGTTAGTGACTCTGCGTCCCTCCATGGAGGACAAATACACCAGTCAGTGCCGGTCAGACGATGGACGAACGCAATGTCCTCCCCGGTCCTAGGAAACATGGTTAAGAAGCGGCCACCAGCTCCGGGCTGGGTTTGGTTTTGACGGCTGGTTTCTCTGAGAAGAAATAGAAAGCGTTGTTACAGCCATGTGTTTACACAATGTGTGACTGTATCACTGAGCACGAATGGACCAGACGGAGACAACGCTGCTCCGGCTCCCAGAAACACAACCCCAAGGCCTCCCTCTGCAAGTCATAGAGGGACCATTTCCACAACTCTAAACATCTGGGTGACAAAACTCTGAGACCCCGGGATCTATGGTCTACAGGCGGCTGCTTCTCCCTCACCTGGAGTAGTGTCTGGAAGTGGTTCCGTCGCAGCTTCTGGCAGCTCCAGGTCCTCCTGTTGAGAAGATAAAGATGGAAATACATGGATACATGCGCAAAGTGACATCTCTGTGCCTTCATGGTTGAGTATTGATCTTCTGGGATGGATTGGTGTAAATATTACCCAAAAAACCCAAACCGCCAGCACAGAAATACTGGAGCAGGACGAGTCTCGGTGCTCCTTTGCTGAAAGGGCTACACCAAAACCTGGCGAAGGCGCCGATATGCGGCCACTGGCCTCGAGGAATTCTATTCTAGTAAGAGGTTAAATCGATACAAATGTGTCTAATAAAAGATCCGCTAGGAAACAGGACGTCTGTTACAAAGTAAAACGCTTTAAAATATATAAATAAGAATAAAAGGTCTTTAATAAAATGAAGATATTCTGTTTATTTCATTTAATCCTATGGGTTTCGCCGGTTTAATTACAACACTGAAAGTCAGGTCATTTTGCCTTAATTTGGCGTCCTGTGAATAGGAGTTACGATAGTTTTCTATGTGACAGTTCCGGTGCCGCCCAAACGCGGCGAGTTAGGCGGTATTCAGCGAATTGACAGCTTTGTGAATCAACAAATTGCCCTGAAACGGCGCGTCGACTGAAACGGCGCGTCGACTGAAACGGCGCGTCGACTGAAACGGCGCGTCGACTGAAACGGCGCGTCGAGTTAACTTTCAGGGCCAATACGGAGCTTAGGGAAGAAGCCCTTGGCGTCCTCACCTCAGTCAAGGCCTCCAGCTCTTGTAGGATGGCCTCCTCGTCCTCTGACGTCAGGGATCCGGATAACAGCTCATCGATTTGCTAAAATACAGGAAAGAGTCATTTATAACCCAACGTCAAAGGGTCCCGCAGCAGCTCCCAGGCCAGTCTGCCCGTAGGCCCCAGTGTCCCATGTGGCTCACCTGTTGGTATTCAATGCCTTCCTGGGTTTCATCCATTATTCTCTCCACCTCTTCTATGGACATGACCTGACGAGAGAGACATGTCACATGGTAACTGTGACTTCACCCTGACAGGAAGGATTACAGCCTCATGCTACATACAGAATCCTGTGTGCCGTTCTACATACATGTGCTTGACATGAAACGAGTTCACGTCAACCTAAACATCACCCGCATTAAATAAATTCCATTTTATTGCTGCATTTTTATTTGTGACAACTTCAGAAAACCGTGAGACCTTAACCCCGAAAACCTATGTACAAAGCGTCGCTTCCAGAAACTCTAGCTTCTTGTGCAGATCTATTCCTCTCCAAACAATCCTCTAAGTGTGAGGAGGGCGAGGCAAGCGGCACCACAAAACCTTGTACAAGCTACGCACCCAAAGACTGAGGTGTGAGAGGTACAGGATGTGAGGTAGGCGGGTCTGGCAGAGGTGTAGATTACACACTTTAGAGGTGTGAGAGGTGCGGGGGGTGAGGTGTAGGAGTCTGGCAGAGGCATTCATTACAGACAGCAGAGGTGCGGGAGGTGAGGTGTATCAGTCTGGCAGGGGCATTCATTACAGGCTGCAGAGGTGCTGGAGGTGAGGTGCATCAGTCTGGCAGAGGCATTCATTACAGGCTGCAGAGGGAGAATCTGTTATCGCTTAAGGCCAGTGAGGAGAGGGTTACAGTAGTTGAGGCGGGAGATAATAAGAGCTTGGATGAGCATTTTGTTGGAGTCTTGATTTAGAAAAGTGTGGATGTGTACAACGTTTTTTTTGTGACTGTACAACTCCCATATCTCCTTCACGCCTCATACGGAGGTGACTGAGGCGCGGAGCATGTGAGGTGAAGGTAATGGTGGCACCAGTCAAGAGCAGACAGCGACACAATCCAACAATGGCAGAGAAAAGATCAGCCGAGGAGAGGTAGGTTTGGTGTTTTCAGCGTGTAGGTGAATAGTCCCGTGGACCCGGCCATGAGACTCACCTCGTGCATTTTCTTCAGGCAGTCGTTTCCCACCTTCAATCCCTCGATTACCTTCAACTCAATCTGTGCGAACTCGAGGTCTTCAACCTGCGTGAGGAAGCACAAGGTTTGGCCGAGATTAGATCAACGAGAACCTCTCAACTTTGTGCAACATTAAAAAAACGTGAAGCCAACTTCAACTCCTACAGCTTGGAGCTGGAACGTCTGGCACCAAACGAGGTCAGACCTCCAAAAAAACGTTATTATTGTCTGCTGGGAGATCCTGCTATTATACAGGACTGACAGGCGGAATCTGGGACAGCCGGCAGGTAAGCAGCGTGACATTATACCTGATAAGCCGCCGGGGGCAGAGCCGTAAAGCTTTCAAACTCCTTCAACCTCCTAGCTTTAACTGAAACCTGGCTAACTCCCTCTGACACGGCCTCCGTTGCTGCTCTCTCACATGGCGGTCTACACTTGAGCCATACCCCCAGACCGGGTGAGAGAAATGGTGGCGGGGTCGGAATCCTGCTCTCTCCCACCTGCACCTACCAGCATCTCCCTCCACCCCCATCCCTCTCCTTCTCCTCCTTCGAGACACACTGTATCCGCCTGTTCTCTCCTCTGGCTCTCAGGGTGGCAGTCATCTACCGCCCACCGGACCAACCTCCCAGTTCTTTGACCACTTTGCTACCTGGCTTTCTCACTTCCTGTCTTCTAATCTTCCATGCCTAATTCTCGGGGACTTCAACATTCCCATTGACGATCCTTCCGCCCCTACTGCCTCCAAACTTCTTTCACTCACGTCCTCCCTTGGACTCACACAATCCTCCCTCCTCCCTACCCACCGCGATGGTCACGCTATTGACCTTGTCTTTTCCAACCTCTGCTCCGTTTCTGACTTCAACTGTCGCCCTTTCCCCATCTCTGACCACCACCTTCTCTCTTTCAACCTATCTGGACTTCCTAAACACCCTGCTCCCCACCCCGCACACACACTCGCAGAAATCTACATGCTGTGGACCCCCATCAATTCTCCAACCTACTTCACCACCTCCCTCATACCTCATCCTTCACCTGCCCTGATGCTGCCACTAATCACTACAACACTACGCTTATCTCTGCTCTAGACACTCTTGCTCCTCTTCGACTCTGTAAGGCCCCACGCCGCCAGCTTCAGCCCTGGCACACCCTCCAGACTCGCTACCTGCAAAGATGCTCCCGCACCGCCGAGCGTGCCTGGAGGAAATCCCGCTCTGAAGCTGATTTTGTTCACTTCAAGTTTATTCTCCGGTCATACACCTCTGCCCTCCACTTGGCCAAACAATCCTTCTTCTCATCTCTTATATCTACGCTGTCCTCCAACCCTAAACGGCTCTGGTCCACCTTCAACACCCTTCTCTACCCACCTGCACCTCCCCCCACAGCTGCCTTCAGCTCTCAAGACCTGGCAGACTACTTCCTCAGTAAAACTCTAACTATCAGAAGCAACATCCCAACACAAGATAGTTATCTGCCACCTCCACTCCCACAGGTCCCCTCTGCCACCCTCTGCCGCTTCCTCCCAGCCACTGAGGAGGAAGTCAATTCCTTATTGTCCTCCTCACATCTCACCACGTGCCCGCTCGACCCCATTCCCTCACATCTAATTCCTCCCCTCTCCTCCTCCCTCACCCCTGCTCTCACACACATCTTCAACCTATCTCTCTCCACTGGCTCCTTTCCATCCGCCTTCAAACACGCGCTAGTTACCCCTTTATAAAGAAACCATCCCTCGATCCAAACTCTCCATCCAACTACCGCCCTGTATCCCTGCTTCCCTTCACATCAAAGCTCTTAGAAAAACTAGTCTTCAACCGCCTCTCCCTCTTCCTGTCCTCCAATTCCCTACTTGACCCACTGCAATCTGGCTTCCGTCCCCTACACTCAACTGAAACTGCCCTCACCAAAGTCACCAACGACCTCCTAACTGCTAAAAAACACGGCCACTATTCTATTCTCATCCTGCTTGACCTCTCGGCTGCTTTTGACACTGTTGACCACCCCCTCCTTCTACAGACCCTCAACTCTCTGGGTCTCGTGACACTGCACTTGCTTGGGTTGACTCCTATTTATCCAACAGGTCCTTCTGTGTGTCCTTTGCTGGTAACTCCTCCTCCTCATTGCCTCTATCTGTTGGTGTACCTCAAGGCTCTGTCCTTGGTCCTCTGCTCTTTTCAATCTACACCTCCTCCCTGGGCAAAATCATCAACAGCTTTGGCTTTAATTACCACCTCTACGCTGATGACACTCAGATCTACCTCTCTACCCCTGATCTCTCTCCCCCTGTCCTCTCAAAAGTCAGTGACTGTTTATCTGGCATCTCCTCCTGGATGGCCTCCCACCACCTAAAGATCAACATGTCAAAGACTGAGCTCCTACTTATTCCTCCCTCCAATGCCTCCCCACCTCCTGACTTCTCTATCACGGTGGAGGGTATCACCATCTCCCCATCAAACCAAGTTCGCTGTCTTGGAGTTACACTTGACTCTGCTCTTTCCTTCATCCCCACATCAAGTCTCTTTCCTCCTCCTGCCGATACCAACTGCGTAATATTTCCAGAATTCGGCCATTTCTTACCGCAGTCACCACAAAACAACTCATACACGCCCTGGTAATCTCCCGACTCGACTATTGCAATAATCTCTTATCTGGCCTCCCTCTGTCCCACCTCTCCCCCCTACAATCCATCCTGAACGCCTCCGCCAGGCTAATTCACCTCACCCGCCGCTCTGCCGCTCCCCTCTGCGAGTCCCTTCACTGGCTCCCCATCCACTGCAGAATTAAATTCAAAATCCTTATCCTTACCTACAAAACCCTCACTAACTCAGCTCCCCACTACCTGTCCTCACTAATCACCAAATACACCCCAGCCCGCTCCCTAAGGTCAAACAGTGACCTGCGCCTAGCTTCTCCCCGCATCACCTCTTCCCATGATAGACTGCAGGATTTCTCACGCGCAGCCCCCACTCTCTGGAACGCTCTCCCTCGTACTGTCAGACTTTCCCCTAACTTCTCTTCCTTCAAACGCTCCCTTAAAACATTCCTATTTAGGGAAGCCGACCCCCCAACTCACTGACGCAACCATCAATCACTCTCACCTTACAGTCCTCTCCTCCTGTTTCCAACCCCAACCCTCCCAGATTGTGAGTTCCTACGGGAATGGGGCCCTCATCTCCTCCTGTACTGTTTGACAAATGTTGTTCAATGTATTGTAACCCTGTCTATACTGTGCTTATTGTACAGCGCTGCGGAATATGCTGGCGCTTTATAAATAAAGAATAATAATAATAAAAAGCCGCACTCGGACGGGGACCGAGCCGTAAAGCCGCACTCGGACGGGGACCGAGCCGTAAAGCCGCACTCGGACGGGGACAGAGCCGTAAAGCCGCACTCGGACGGGGACAGAGCCGTAAAGCCGCACTCGGACGGGGACAGAGCCGTAAAGCCGCACTCGGACAGGGACCGAGCCGTAAAGCCACACTCGGACGGGGACCGAGCCGTAAAGCCACACTCGGACGGGGACAGAGCCGTAAAGCCGCACTCGGACGGGGACCGAGCCGTAAAGCCGCACTCGGACGGGGACAGAGCCGTAAAGCCGCACTCGGACGGGGACAGAGCCGTAAAGCCGCACTCGGCCGGGGACCGAGCTGTAAAGCCGCACTTGGCCAGGGAATCCCTGCGTTACACGGATATGTACCATTTTCTCCAGGTTGCTGATCTGGTTGTCTGTCTTCTCCAGAAGCTGCTCCTGGTATCTCTTCTTCTTCAGCAGCAGTTTAGCTTTCCTGGAAGAGAAACAACAATCAGGACCTCGTCCACAAGCAGAAATCCTGGGACATCATTATTGTGACCGGCTGCACCCCAAGAGAAGTCCCTGCTGCCGCTTTACGGGTGCAGATCCCTGGAAGCCGTGACACCCCGCAATATGATAGCGCGGGTATTGAAATGGATTAGGCTGACCGCCCACTGGGTCTGTATTTGTGCGTCAGTCATCGTCCGAACAATCCCACAACATGCAGCAGATTCAGCCCTCTTCCACTGCCTCTGACTTCCATTGGACGACTTTGTGTGACCACAACAGACTAACCAGCTTTCCCGTTTGAAGGGGATTTGTCGGAACGATTGGATACAATTTACATGGAAAGCAGAGGATTTGTGTAGTTAATGCGCCGTGCGGCCGCGGCAGGACATTGTGCCACAGAGAAGCCATTCCGGTCGAAGCTCATAGGATTCCAATGCAAAAAAAATATTTTTAGATTTTATTCAAACTTTTATTATTTTCATTTGCAGCAAAAGACTTAATAATTTTTATAGGTGACATTTTTGATTCCAGATTGTTTTTTCCTTCACCGCCAAACTGAAAGAAAAGAAAAAAAAAACCCCGCTGAACGCTGCCGAAGACATGAAGGGAACTCGGATTCTGTAAAGCCTTTAATAATCCCTTTCAGCAGCAGCACCGGACTTCCCTTCAGGTCTTCAGCAGGGGTTTTTCTTCCTGTCAGTCGATTGATATGGGTCATCCATATTCGCTTCCAGTGGACGACCAAGATCGTTCAAGAAGTTGCCCGTAGTCGGACGGCCAAGTCTATCGTCCGGCTAGGGACCCAGTGGGCAGCCAAGTCAACCGTCCTACCAGGGACCCAGTGGACGGCCAAGTCAACCGTCCGACCAGGGACCCAGTGGACGGCCAAGTCAATCGTCCGACCAGGGACCCAGTGGACGGCCAAGTCAACCGTCCGACCAGGGACCCAGTGGACGGCCAAGTCAATCGTCCAACTAGGGACCCAGTAGACGGCCAAGTCAATCGTCCGACTAGGGACCCAGTGGACGGCCAAGTCAATCGTCCAACTAGGGACCCAGTAGACGGCCAAGTCAATCGTCCGACTAGGGACCCTGTGGACGGCCAGCCTTATACCTAATCCGTGCAGCTCTGATTAGCTGTAACAAACAAGGAAGGTCCACGTTGGCCAGGCCGATACTCACTCCTTTTTGCCATTGTGCAGCAGCTGCTTGGCCACCGCCCGCTCCCGCTCCAGCTGCAGGGTGATCCGCTTCTGGTATTGCTTCAGCTTGTCCCGCTGCTGCTTCAGTTGCTGAAAAGGAGGAATGAGGAATGAGAGACGCGTGGAGCAACTGATCACAAAACGTGGAGCTGCTGTGACCTGTCCAGGGGGCAAAGACAATCAAAGCGAGGAACCGATGGAGAACGGCCAGATACAAACCTGTGAACACGCGACAAACACAGCCTAAAACGTGCGGCCTGTCCACCAAGTCACTGCCTGGCCTGCGTCTCTGGAGAGCAAACCCTGACAGCCGCATAAAAACTGGGTCGTTGATTCTGCAATGTGTATCACACCCAGACAGGTAACGGCGCCCCCTAATGTGAGAATGGGTAATGACACCCGCTCACCGTCCGTCCTGCAAGCACAAACATCCCAGCTCTTAAACGGTGGAATCGTAAGGGTTAAAGGTCAGTTATTAATGACATTTAACCCTAAAGGCTACAGTGAAGAGAGGAATCTGCCAGCTGCTCCAGAAGTCACCGAGTCCCTCTGCCAGTACAGCAAGACCTGGCATTAACCCACACAGGTTCCAGGGTCAGTACGGCTCCGGTACCAGCCGCGGATCGGGCACAGAGGGATCATATCACACGGGTATTGCTTGCAGGAAACACACGAAGCTGCGGCTCCTTCAGAGAGCGGTGACTGTCAGAAGGCAAAATCCAGAAGCCCCCGGGACCAAGAAGACCCCCCCCCCCATGCAGACAGTCACCACGTTACTCCAGGCCGGTGTCACAGCTCGATCTACGTGTCGCTGCAATATCAGACATGGGGATTAGACTGTAATCCCTATAATCCGGTGTCCCGGGCGCAGGGGGCCGCACAGAGGGGGCCGCACAGAGGGGGCCACATGAAATCTGCAACTACAGACCAAATACCCCCGAACCAGCACTCTTAAAACACAGAGCGAGAGGGGGTCGCGTGCCACAGAGAGAGGGGGTCGCGTGCCACAGAGAGAGGGGGTCGCGTGCCACAGAGAGAGGGGGTCGCGTGCCACAGAGAGAGGGGGTCGCGTGCCACAGAGAGAGGGGGTCGCGTGCCACAGAGAGAGGGGTCGCGTGCCACAGAGAGAGGGGGTCGCGTGCCACAGAGAGAGGGGGTCGCGTGCCACAGAGAGAGGGGGTCGCGTGCCACAGAGAGAGGGGGTCGCGTGCCACAGAGAGAGGGGGTCGCGTGCCCACAGAGAGAGGGGGTCGCGTGCCACAGAGAGAGGGGGTCGCGTGCCACAGAGAGAGGGGTCGCGTGCCACAGAGAGAGGGGGGCGCGTGCCACAGAGAGAGGGGGGCGCGTGCCACAGAGAGGGGGGCGCGCGTGCCACAGAGAGAGGGGGGCGCGCCACGCACAACAGGGTGGGGTACACGGGAAGGAGGGGTGACACGGGGAGGGGGTGACACGGGGAGAGGGGGGTGACACGGGAGAGGGGGGTGACACGGGGAGAGGGGGGTGACACGGTAAGGGGGGATTACACGGGGGAGAGGGGGTGACACGGTAAGGGGGGATTACACGGGGGGAGAGGGGGGTGACACGGTAAGGGGGGATTACACGGGGGAGGGGGTGACACGGGGAGGGAGTGACACGGGGAGGGAGAGGGGGGTGACACGGGGAGGGAGAGGGGGTGACACGGGGAGGGAGAGGGGGTGACACGGGGAGGGGTGACACGGGGAGGGGAGGGGGTGACACGGGGAGGGAGGGGGGTGACACGGGGAGGGAGGGAGGTGACACGGGAGGGGGGTGACACGGGAGGGAGGGGGGGTGACACGGGGAGGGAGGGGGTGACGGGAGGGAGGGGGGGTGACGGGAGGGAGGGGGGTGACGGAGGGAGGGGGTGACAGGGGGAGGGAGGGGGGGACACGGGGAGGGAGAGGGGGTGACACGGGGAGGGAGAGGGGGTGACACGGGAGGGAGAGGGGGTGACACGGGGAGGGAGAGGGGTGACACGGGGAGGGAGAGGGGTGACACGGGGAGGGGGGGGGTGACACGGGGAGGGAGGGGGGTGACACGGGGAGGGAGGGGGGGTGACACGGGGAGGGAGGGGGGGATGACACGGGGAGGGGTGACACGGGGGGAGGGGGGTGACACGGGGAGGGAGGGGGGTGACAGGGGGAGGGAGGTGACACGGGGAGGGAGAGGGGGTGACACGGGGAGGGAGGGGGTGACACGGGGGTACACGGGGAGGGGGTGACAGGGGAGGGAGAGGGTGACAGGGGGAGGGTGACGGGGAGGGAGGGAGGGTTGACACGGGGAGGGAGGGAGGTGACACGGGGGAGGGGGGGTGACACGGGAGGGAGGGGGGTGACACGGGGAGGGAGGGGGGTTGACACGGGGAGGGGGGGTGACAGGGGAGGGAGGGAGGTGACACGGGGAGGGAAGGGGGGTGACAGGGGGAGGAGGGGGGTGACGGGGAGGGAGGTGGGGGTGACAGGGGGAGGGAGGTGACACGGGAGGGAGGGGGAGAGACACGGGGAGGGAGGGGAGAGCAACGGGCGGGAGGGGGAGAGACAGCGGGGAGGGAGAGGGGGTGACACGGGGAGGTGACACGGGGAGGGAGGGGGTGACAGGGGAGGGAGGGGGGTGACACGGAGGGAGGGGGGGTGACACGGGAGGAGGGGGGTGACACGGGGAGGGAGGGGGGTGACACTGGGAGGGAGGGGGAGAGACACGGGGGTGACACGGGGAGGGGTGACAGGGGGAGGGAGGAGGGTGACGGGGGAGGGAGGGGGGGTGAAGGGAGGGAGGGGGTGACAGGGGGAGGAGGGGGACACGACAGAGGGTGACACGGGGGGAGGGGTCACACAGGGAAGGGGGGGTGAAGCGGGGGATTGTGGGTCCCGGGACCCTCTGTTACCAGCACGGCCTTGTCTTGCTCGGTGACCCGGCTCCGTCTCTTCCGGCCGAATAAATTCCCCATGTCGGTGTCCGGCCTCCCGCATCCCCGCCCGGCGCCGCAGCCTCGGCTTTTCACTCCCTCCCCGCACTTCCGGGTTCTGGACGGAGGCCGCCGGGGCTCAGGAGCGCGTAGCCGCGCTGGAGCATGTCGGGAAATGTAGTCTCTGTTCCCCCTCCAGGGCAGCCTTAGCCTGTAAAGTGAGGGGGGGCTGTATAGCGCGCCCCCCCCCCTGCACAGACAGGCACACTCATAACACCCCCGGGTCACAAGGCGCCGCATTCAATGGGTTAAAAGGATTGAATAGAATATATAATGTTTAACCCTTTAAAGCTGCGGAGGTCACGTGACAATCACCTCATTGGCTGTTGGGGGACTTCCTGGTAGCAAAGGGTTAAAAGACTTTGTATTCTTTGAAATAACTTTATTCAGACACAGTTTAATACATTTTTATTGGTTTTTCCTCCTATTCGGAGACTTTCACCCGGTTCGGCTTCAGAGACTAAGATTTGGCAAAACATTATCAGGGGGCGGGGCCAGCCGGTACTGCGTGATCACATGACCTGATGCTGCAGCTAGCACCATGTGCCTTTCTTTGTGTGACCACAAGGGGGCGCCGGAACCTCAGATATTAACATGATCCCAAGTAAAAGCAAAAGGATATAAAATCCTGCAACATGTGGGGACAGGGTCCTGTGACGCGCAGAATGGGAGCGCAGGAAGGAGCTGCCCTGTGACGCGCAGAATGGGAGCGCAGGAAGGAGCTGCCCTGTGACACGCAGAATGGGAGCGCAGGAAGGAGCTGCCCTGTGACGCGCAGAATGGGAGCGCAGGAAGGAGCTGCCCTGTGACGCGCCAGATGGGAGCGCAGGAAGGAGCTGCCCTGTGACACGCAGAATGGGAGCGCAGGAAGGAGCTGTCCTGTGACACGCAGAATGGGAGCGCAGGAAGGAGCTGCCCTGTGACACGCAGAATGGGAGCGCAGGAAGGAGCTGTCCTGTGACGCGCAGAATGGAGCACAGGAAGGAGCTGCCCTGTGACACGCAGAATGGGAGCGCAGGAAGGAGCTGCCCTGTGACACGCAGAATGGGAGCGCAGGAAGGAGCTGCCCTGTGACACGCAGAATGGGAGCGCAGGAAGGAGCTGCCCTGTGACACGCAGAATGGGAGCGCAGGAAGGAGCTGCCCTGTGACACGCAGAATGGGAGCGCAGGAAGGAGCTGCCCTGTGACACGCAGAATGGGAGCGCAGGAAGGAGCTGCCCTGTGACACGCAGAATGGGAGCGCAGGAAGGAGCTGCCCTGTGACACGCAGAATGGGAGCGCAGGAAGGAGCTGCCCTGTGACACGCAGAATGGGAGCGCAGGAAGGAGCTGCCCTGTGACACGCAGAATGGGCGCGCAGGAAGGAGCTGCCCTGTGACACGCAGAATGGGAGCGCAGGAAGGAGCTGCCCTGTGACACGCAGAATGGGAGCGCAGGAAGGAGCTGCCCTGTGACACGCAGAATGGGAGCGCAGGAAGGAGCTGCCCTGTGACGCGCAGAATGGGAGCGCAGGAAGGAGCTGCCCTGTGACGCGCAGAATGGGAGCGCAGGAAGGAGCTGCCCTGTGACGCGCAGAATGGGAGCGCAGGAAGGAGCTGCCCTGTGACACGCAGAATGGGAGCGCAGGAAGGAGCTGCCCTGTGACACGCAGAATGGGCGCGCAGGAAGGAGCTGCCCTGTGACACGCAGAAATGGGAGCGCAGGAAGGAGCTGCCCTGTGACACGCAGAATGGGAGCGCAGGAAGGAGCTGCCCTGTGACACGCAGAATGGGAGCGCAGGAAGGAGCTGCCCTGTGACACGCAGAATGGGAGCGCAGGAAGGAGCTGCCCTGTGACGCGCAGAATGGGAGCGCAGGAAGGAGCTGCCCTGTGACGCGCAGAATGGGAGCGCAGGAAGGAGCTGCCCTGTGACACGCAGAATGGGAGAGCAGGAAGGAGCTGCCCTGTGACACGCAGAATGGGAGCGCAGGAAGGAGCTGCCCTGTGACGCGCAGAATGGGAGCGCAGGAAGGAGCTGTCCTGTGACGCGCAGAATGGGAGCGCAGGAAGGAGCTGCCCTGTGACACGCAGAATGGGAGCGCAGGAAGGAGCTGCCCTGTGACACGCAGAATGGGAGCGCAGGAAGGAGCTGCCCTGTGACACGCAGAATGGGAGCGCAGGAAGGAGCTGCCCTGTGACACGCAGAATGGGAGCGCAGGAAGGAGCTGCCCTGTGACACGCAGAATGGGCGCGCAGGAAGGAGCTGCCCTGTGACACGCAGAATGGGAGCGCAGGAAGGAGCTGCCCTGTGACACGCAGAATGGGAGCGCAGGAAGGAGCTGCCCTGTGACGCGCAGAATGGGAGCGCAGGAAGGAGCTGCCCTGTGACGCGCAGAATGGGAGCGCAGGAAGGAGCTGCCCTGTGACGCGCAGAATGGGAGCGCAGGAAGGAGCTGCCCTGTGACACGCAGAATGGGAGCGCAGGAAGGAGCTGCCCTGTGACACGCAGAATGGGAGAGCAGGAAGGAGCTGCCCTGTGACACGCAGAATGGGAGCGCAGGAAGGAGCTGCCCTGTGACACGCAGAATGGGAGCGCAGGAAGGAGCTGCCCTGTGACACGCAGAATGGGAGCGCAGGAAGGAGCTGTCCTGTGACGCGCAGAATGGGAGCACAGGAAGGAGCTGCCCTGTGACACGCAGAATGGGAGCGCAGGAAGGAGCTGCCCTGTGACACGCAGAATGGGAGCGCAGGAAGGAGCTGCCCTGTGACACGCAGAATGGGAGGGCAGGAAGGAGCTGCCCTGTGACACGCAGAATGGGAGCGCAGGAAGGAGCTGCCCTGTGAACGCAGAATGGGAGCGCAGGAAGGAGCTGCCCTGTGACACGCAGAATGGGAGCGCAGGAAGGAGCTGCCCTGTGACGCGCAGAATGGGGAGCGCAGGAAGGAGCTGCCCTGTGATGCGCAGAATGGGAGCGCAGGAAGGAGCTGCCCTGTGACACGCAGAATGGAGCGCAGGAAGGAGCTGCCCTGTGACATACAGAATGGGAGCGCAGGAAGGAGCTGCCCTGTGAAACGCAGAATGGGAGCGCAGGAAGGAGCTGCCCTGTGACGCGCAGAATGGGAGCGCAGGAAGGAGCTGCCCTGTGACGCGCAGAATGGGAGCGCAGGAAGGAGCTGCCCTGTGACACGCAGAATGGGAGCGCAGGAAGGAGCTGCCATGTGACACGCAGAATGGGAGCGCAGGAAGGAGCTGCCATGTGACACGCAGAATGGAGCGCGGGAAGGAGCTGCCTTGTGACACGCAGAATGGGAGCGCGGGAAGGAGCTGCCCTGTGACACGCAGAATGGGAGCGCAGGAAGGAGCTGCCCTGTGACACGCAGAATGGGAGCGCAGGAAGGAGCTGCCCTGTGACACGCAGAATGGGAGCGCAGGAAGGAGCTGCCCTGTGACACGCAGAAATGGGAGCGCAGGAAGGAGCTGCCCTGTGACACGCAGAATGGGAGCGCAGGAAGGAGCTGCCCTGTGACACGCAGAATGGAGCGCAGGAAGGAGCTGCCCTGTGACACGCAGAATGGGAGCGCAGGAAGGAGCTGCCCTGTGACACGCAGAATGGGAGCGCAGGAAGGAGCTGCCCTGTGACACGCAGAATGGGAGCGCAGGAAGGAGCTGCCCTGTGACACGCAGAATGGGAGCGCAGGAAGGAGCTGCCCTGTGACACGCAGAATGGGAGCGCCGGAAGGAGCTGCCCTGTGACACGCAGAATGGGAGCGCAGGAAGGAGCTGCCCTGTGACACGCAGAATGGGAGCGCAGGAAGGAGCTGCCCTGTGACGCGCAGAATGGGAGCGCAGGAAGGAGCTGCCCTGTGACGCGCAGAATGGGAGCGCAGGAAGGAGCTGCCCTGTGACACGCAGAATGGGAGAGCAGGAAGGAGCTGCCCTGTGACACGCAGAATGGGAGCGCAGGAAGGAGCTGCCCTGTGACACGCAGAATGGGAGCGCAGGAAGGAGCTGCCCTGTGACACGCAGAATGGGAGCGCAGGAAGGAGCTGCCCTGTGACACGCAGAATGGGAGCGCAGGAAGGAGCTGCCCTGTGACACGCAGAATGGGAGCGCAGGAAGGAGCTGCCCTGTGACACGCAGAATGGGAGCGCAGGAAGGAGCTGCCCTGTGACACGCAGAATGGGAGCGCAGGAAGGAGCTGCCCTGTGACACGCAGAATGGGAGCGCAGGAAGGAGCTGCCCTGTGACACGCAGAATGTGAGCGCAGGAAGGAGCTGCCATGAGACTGGCAGAATGGGAGCACAGGAAGGAGCTGCCCTGTGACACGCAGACATTACAGGAGAGAAATCAATGGCTTTAATGAGGCAGTTTCTTTTCACACACACGGCAGCGCAGCACTTTTCATTACACTGTCAATCAGCAGATTCCACGTGTTTTTTTTGGAGATCTATGTGTACGGTTACTGGTGTCATATCTATTAAACATATACACACCACATCCAGCGCACACAAAGAAACCATGAGAATTAGAAAAAAAACACGCAATCATCTCTGGGGTCATATTACAGGTCCCTGCAGGTGATGCTAAGTGACCTCTAAAAGGCTGGGTAGCCGGGAAATGCAATTCTCTGGCAGTATGGGCGGGGGGGGGGGGGTCGGGTAAAGTAAAGAGGGGAAAACAATTGCACGGAGGAAAATAAAATCGATTAAAAAGCAGTTCCGACGTTTGATTTAGTAAAAAGCAGGTTCGAGGTCGCGGATCAGACACGTCACCGCGTAACTATGTGGGGGGGGGGGTATCCACTGAATGCCTGGGTTTGCTGGCGTTGCAAAAACCAGCTACAATCAGCAGCGCTTAGTGGATAAACCCCTATATGTTGAACTCAATACATGGACGTTATATATCAGCTGGACCCTGCAACGCAGAGCTTGCAATCATTTGAACGCCTGTACAGTGCATCGATCCTGCTGATCCCGCGCCTCCTACTGCTGTGTGTCAGGGGAGCTGTGTGTGTGTCACTCTAATGAGCCGTGAGTATTAATTGGCAATCAATGCTAGGAATTGTCCTGAAAGGAAAGTAACGAGGCCGACGCGCCCACAGCTTCCAGACAGCGTTACGCACCTGCCGGGGGATAATCTCACTTTCCATAAATGGTCTCACTCAGAAGGTGCGAGCGATGCGTCACGTCAAGAGGTGATTAGGAGCCGCCACGTTGTTACCAAACAGTCATTACAAAAATCTGGAACATCAGCCCACCTAACCACATGGTCCCCTATCCACCTTACCACCTGGCCCACCTTATTGCCCGGCCCCGACCGACCTTACCACCTGGCCCACCTTACCGCCCGGCCCCGACCCACCTTACCACCTGGCCCCGACCCACCTTACCACCTGGCCCCGACCCACCTTACCACCTGGCCCACCTTACTGCCCGGCCCTGACCGACCTTACCACCTGGCCCAGACCCACCTTACCACCTGGCCCACCTTATTGCCTGGCCCCGACTGACCTTATCACCTGGCCTCGACCGACCTTACCACCTGGCCCACCTTACTTCCCGGACCCGACCGACCTTCCCACCTTACTGTCCAACCCACCTCAAGAAAGGCCCGGCCCCGACTGACCTTACCGCCTGGTCCACTTTACCGCCCAGCGAACCTTAATCTCAGTCTCTACCGACTTTACTGCACGGCCCCCAGCCCAACTCACTGCCCAGCACCACAAATTAGTGATGACCTTACAGGCAGTGGCGACTGATGGCGAGACCCCCAGATCTCATTGCTTAGATGGGGTTTGACTTCAAGCGATGAAATGGAGAAGTAGAAAGAGCGGCAGATGGACTACTGTAGGATCTGGTAGACTTAGAGTTGTGGATAGAAGGCATGTCCCACAGTCTGTGGCTCTTCTTAATTCTTTTGAGGCACTTTCAGAGTGTAGTGGTGAGACGGAAGTAGGCTCAGACACCATAGTTGAGGAACCACCATCCCCTATGCCTAAGGTATGCAGGACTGCAACCAAGAACAATAAGGAAAAGGTGGGACATGACAGAAGGCAATTATTGCTGGGTGATTCTATCATATGAGGTGTTGAGCTGGAGAGTAGTGGTTTGGGGACATGTCTTCCTGGGGCTACTGCTCGTAGAGACAAGAGACGTATTCTCAATATTGTCAAACAAGCAAAGCAGCAAGGGGAAGTGGATGTTCTAGTCCATCTAGGGACAAATGACTTGGCTAGCAATGAGGTTTCTGAGATTAAGGAAGATTTTTGTGTTCTTGGAGGTGAAATACAGCAGATTGCGTCCACTGTGTCATTCTCTGAAGTTTTGCCTGTGCATAACATTCAGGATAGGTAGATGCGCAATAGAGAATTTAATTTGTGGCTTCGGGAATGGTGTCGAGAGCAAGGATTTTGCTTTGTGTCCCATGATAGCTCTAATTGGAGCAGAAAGGAACTGTATAAAAAAGATGGTTTGCATCTTACTCATAGGGGAACATATGTTCTCAGTGAGAAGTTCAAAGGTTTCGCAAAGAAATATTTAAACTAGGAGGGGGGGACAAAAGGGTAAAAAACAATCTGCCTGATTGTCCCCCAAAACTAAATCCGAGGGTGCAAGCAACATGCGGGGTCAAAAATGACAAGCTCAGAGTCGTGTCTATAAATGCTCGCAGTTTAATCAATAAAATCAATGAACTGGAGGCAATGATGGTAGCTGAAAAAGTAGATTTAGTTGCGGTTACTGAGACATGGTTCAGTGAGAAAAATAACTGGGACATAACAATACCGGGGTACTCTTTATATAGAAAAGACAGAGAAGGTAGGAAAGGAAGAGGAGTGGCCCTGTATGTGAAAAACAACATAAAAACGAACCAAATAAAAGTGAGCGAGGTGAACATAGAGTCAGTTTGGGTTACGCTAACATTTGGCAATCATACAGTAGCTCGTGTAGGTGTGATCTATAGACCCCCTGGACAAGTAGAAGAACTAGATAATCTGCTGCTTGAGGAAATAGCCAAAATGGCAATGAAGGGGGAAGTTATTATCATGGGGGACTTTAATCTTCCTGATGTGAACTGGAAAACCAAAACAGCTGGGTGCACCAGGAGTACAAATATTCTAAACTCCCTACTGGGATTATCTCTAACACAAGTAGTTGAGGAGCCGACCCGTAAAGAGGCCATATTGGATTTAATACTCACAAATGGAGGTTTGATATCGGACGTTGTTGAAGGTGAAAATTTGGGATCTAGTGATCACCAGTCAGTGTGGTTTAATATAAGAACAGGGATGGAGCCGCACCACACAAAAACAAAAGTTTTAGACTTTAAAAAAACAGATTTTTCTAAAATGAGATTTTGTGTGAAGGAGTCATTATCAGATTGGAAGAGTTTAAAGGGAGTCCAGGAGAAATG
The DNA here is from genome assembly GCA_009667805.1 of Leptobrachium leishanense. Classification (NCBI taxonomy): domain Eukaryota; kingdom Metazoa; phylum Chordata; class Amphibia; order Anura; family Megophryidae; genus Leptobrachium; species Leptobrachium leishanense. The sequence continues at coordinate 105,627,156 of CM019074.1, forward strand.
GGATTATTTAAAGGAAGCATTATTGAAGGCCACAGGCAATTGCATTCGACTTGTTAGCAAAAACAAAAAAGGGAAGAAATCACCGTGGTACTCTGCAGAAGTGGCCAAAATAGTGAAGAACAAGAAGATAGCATTCAATAATTATAAAACAACTCAGAGTGAAGAAGATAGGCAAACCTATAAGATTAGGCAGAAAGAGGCAAAGCAATTTATAAGGGCTTCCAAAGCACATGCAGGAGAGAAAATAGCTCAGTCGGTAAAAAAGGGGGACAAAAAACATTTTTTAGATACATAAACGAGAAAAGAAAAGTAAAACAAGGATTAGTTAGATTAAAAACAAAGGAAGGAAGGTATGTAGAAGAGGATAAAAGTCTTGCTGACTGCCTCAATGAATATTTTTGTTCAGTCTTTGCAGAAGAAAAGGAAGGAAAGGGACCTCAGTTAGGAGGAAACACTAACGAGACAATTACATATCAGTTTACAGAGGAAGAGGTTCTACAGCAGCTGTCTAAAGTAAAGACAAATAAGTCAATGGGGCCTGATGGGATCCACCCTAAATTATTAAAAGAGCTCAGTGATGTAATAGCAAAGCCGTTAACAGATTTATTTATTCAATCCTTGCTAATGGGAGTCGTCCCAGAAGACTGGAAATTAGCAAATGTTGTGCCCATTCACAAGAAGGGTAGTAGGGAGGAATCTGGGAACTATAGGCCAGTTAGTCTTACGTCAGTAGTGGGGAAATTAATGGAAACCATGTTAAAGGAAAGGATTGTTGAACATCTAAAAACACATAGATTACAGGATCAGAAACAACATGGGTTTACCTCAGGGAGATCATGCCAAACTAATCTTATTGATTTTTTTTGATTGGGTAACAGAAATAATAGACACAGGTGGTGCAGTAGACATTGCTTATTTAGATTTCAGTAAGGCTTTTGATACTGTTCCGCATAGAAGGCTTAACAATAAATTGCAATCTTTGAGCTTGGATTCCAATATTGTTGAATGGATTAAGCAGTGGTTGAGTGACAGGCAACAGAGGGTTGTGGTAAATGGAGTTTATTCGGCGCAAGGTCTTGTTACCAGTGGGGTACCTCAGGGGTCAGTACTTGGACCCATTCTCTTTAATATTTTTATTAGTGATATTGCAGAAGGTATTAATGGAAAAGTATGTCTTTTTGCTGATGACACAAAGATTTGCAACAGGGTTGACGTTCCTGGAGGCATCAGCCAAATGACAAATGATTTAGGTAAACTAAAAAAATGGTCGGAGTTGTGGCAATTGAGTTTTAATGTGGATAAGTGCAAGATAATGCACCTGGGACGTAAAAACCCAAGGGCTGAATATAGAATATTTGATACATCTGAGGGTTGGGATTTAGGGGTTATTATTTCAGAGGATCTAAGGGTAAGTAGTCAATGTAATAGAGCAGCAGGAAATGCTGGCAGAATGCTTGGAAATGCTGGCAGAATGCTTGGAAATGCTGGCAGAATGCTTGGTTGTGTAGGTAGAGCCTGTATTAGCAGTAGGAAAAGGGAAGTGCTCATGCCACTGTACAGAGCACTGGTGAGACCTCACTTGGAGTACTGTGTGCAGTACTGGAGACCGTATCTCCAGAAGGATATAGACATCTTAGAGAGAGTCCAGAGAAGGGCTACTAAAATGGTGTACGGCTTGAAGGAGAAAAGTTACCAGGAAAGGCTTAATGATCTTAACATGTACAGCTTGGAAAAAAGACGAGACAGAGGAGATATGATAGAAACATTTAAATACGTAAAGGGAATCCACAAGGTAGAGGAAGGGAGTATATTTAAACGGAAACAAAGTAGCAAAACAAGAGGACATAGTCTTAGATTAGAGGGGCAAAGGTTTAAAAGTAACATCAGGAAGCATTATTTTACTGAGAGGGTGGTGGATACATGGAACAGTCTTCCAGTAGAAGTGGTAGAGGCCAAAACAGTAAATGAATTTAAGCAAGCATGGGATAGGCATAAGGCTATCCTAAACAAAAGATAAATCCAGGTAAAGTATCCATGTAATTGGGCGACTAGATGGGCCGAAAGGTTCTTATCTGCCGACATTTTCTATGTTTTTATGTTTCTAAGGAAATCAGAGACTAACACATGTGCCGCAACACCTCCATGGACCGCGCCGACACCTTCAAGGCCCGTGCCGACACCTCCAATGCTGACTTGGGATAGACTTTATCATAAGAAGCCCCCACATTCGGCACGGTTACGGCCTTTTTAACGGCACAGTTACGGCACCACAGAGAAATACAACGAGGATGCATATAGTTGTTGGATTCTGGATCGTTTTTAGCTTAGTTTGTATCAGCATTCTAATGTTTGTAACGATGAATAGTGGATTAACCCTTTGCATGAGTTTTGGGCAGCGCTGCTCGCCCCTCCGGCACACACACAGTTACCCGGCAGGGCGCGAGGGTTTGATATATTAGATACCAAGACGCTGAAAGGGTTAAATTAGAGGCTGAATTAACAGCAATGGATGGAGAAGGCTTCTCTCCTCGGGGAGATCCCGATACTAATGCTCTTCCCCATCTCCGGGTAATTAGATTCTGTTCATGTCAGGGAGGAGGTGTGAAGCGTCCGGCGGTTAAAAGTGCCCCCAGAGAGCGACCAGAGGAGAGCGTTACGGGAAGAGCAGGCCGCGTCACTGCAACCAGCACAGTGTGCGGAATGAGATAGTATGTGTGTGTGTGTGTGTATGTATGTATACACACACACAGATTTATATATACACACACACACACACAGATTTATATATACACACACACAGATTTATATATACACACACACAGATTTATATATACACACACACAGATTTATATATACACACACACACAGATTTATATATACACACACACAGATTTATATATACACACACACAGATTTATATATACACACACACAGATTTATATATACACACACAGATTTATATATACACACACACAGATTTATATATACACACACACAGATTTATATATACACACACACACAGATTTATATATACACACACACACAGATTTATATATACACACACACACAGATTTATATATACACACACAGATATTTATAAATATGTATACACACACACGGATATTTGTATACACACACATATTTATATATACACACACACACACACACACACAGATACAATATACCTGCATTTCTACTATCATTGTATATAGGAGGGTTTAACCCTTTCGTTTTAGGTTTGGGGGATCAGGGCCGGATTTACAAGTAGACAGGTAATTCCTGTGGGGTATATTCGGAAAAAAGAAAAAAAAATACTCCTTTCCCCCCAGACTATGTGGACAACTATCCGTGTGGGATTTGAGAACGGGACTGGTTTTTGGACAATCATCCATATGGTGACTTAACTGGTTTGGAGAAGAAAATGAAAAGTGGAAAAAAGTTAAAGGGGAGTTAATTTTTAATACACCCCACAGGAATGCTATATATTTTATATTGGTATTAAAGCAGGCAGGTGCTTCCAGGCTCTCACCACACGGGGGCTCCTTGCTCTGCAAATTATATATATATTGTTACAAACAAAGGTACACGCCCCTCCCCCCCCCAGTGGCACCTTTCTGTTTTGTATAAACCAAATGAACAATAAAATAGTGTTTGCACTGAAAGAGATTCTCCTCTGCACGTTGGCCACATGTCTCACCTTTTTGGTTTTAATAAAACTAAAATAAAGATGTAAAATAAAAATATATTTTTTTAATATTTGTGAGTCAAATCAAAAAAATTAAAGACTATTTCCCCAATTTTTGCACACTGGTTTTCCCCATGTGTTGGGGGGGGGGCTCACCAGGCTTGGGTGCCGGCAGGATGCAGTGACACCCGTTTTACTGGTGTAAACCGGGGGGGGGGGTCACTCAGAGATTTGAAGTTTCTATTTAAGTACAATTTTTTATCTTTTCTCAAGAAAATACAGTGCAATATACAAGCACCGCTAAGGCTAAGGTCAAACGAACGCATTATTTGCAGCGACAGTCAAAAAGTGTGTCCGAACGCATTGACGTATTTTTTCACGGATGGCGCGAAAACGGTCAGACGATGCGCATTTTCACGCGTTATTTTTTACGGATCGTCAATAAAACACTTTTTGCGTCTGGACGTTATGTTTGCCGGACATTAGCAGCGTCTGACGTCTCCTAATCACGCACAGACGCCGCTAGCGGACGCAGCGCACTCTGTACGTCAGCACTAGCGATTCTGCATTCTCGAAAAAATGCGTTCATTTTCCACTTGCGTTGCGCAGCCGGACTTTCGTGCGGCCGTACTTTGTATATTGGCCGTCATTGCGTGTCATTTGCTGCTAGTGCGGCCGTGATTAAGTGCGCCAGAACGCACGTTAAAAATGCGCTGGTCTGACCCCAGCCTTAAACGTGGCAGATAGATTTTTATATACATTGGGTAGAGTTTTTCTAATAAATCTGTTGCTGCTTAAAGACAGGACGGCGGGTAGCGGGTCCCACATAAACTACCAAAACTTTCATAGACAGTATCTACTAAACAGAAACCTAGAAAACTGCCCCAGCGCAAACATCAAACTTATAACAACAAATAAACATAAGTGCATAAAAGGTGCAGAACATTAATAAATATGCTATAAAGTGCATAAAAGGTGCAGAACATTAATAAGATATAAAGTGCATAAAAGCTGCAGAACATTAATAAGATATAAAGTACATAAAAGGTGCAGAACATTAATAAATATGCTATAAAGTGCATAAAAGGTGCAGAACATTAATAAGATAAAGTGCATAAAAGGTGCAGAACATTAATAGGCTATAAAGTGCATAAAAGGTGCAGAACATTAATAGGCTATAAAGTGCATAAAAGGTGCAGAACATTAATAAGATATAAAGTGCATAAAAGGTGCAGAACATTAATAGGCTATAAAGTGCATAAAAGGTGCAGAACATTAATAGGCTATAAAGTGCATAAAAGGTGCAGAACATTAATAGGCTATAAAGTGCATAAAAGGTGCAGAACATTAATAGGCTATAAAGTGCATAAAAAGTGCAGAACATTAATAAGATATAAAGTGCATAAAAGGTGCAGAACATTAATAAGATATAAAGTGCATAAAAGGTGCAGAACATTAATAGGCTATAAAGTGCATAAAAGGTGCAGAACATTAATAAGATATAAAGTGCATAAAAGGTGCAGAACATTAATAGGCTATAAAGTGCATAAAAGGTGCAGAACATTAATAAGATATAAAGTACATAAAAGGTGTAGAACATTAATAAGCTATAAAGTGTATAAAAGGTGCAGAACATTAATAGGCTATAAAGTGCATAAAAGGTGCAGAACATTAATAGGCTATAAAGTGCATAAAAGGTGCAGAACATTAATAGGCTATAAAGTGCATAAAAGGTGCAGAACATTAATAAGATATAAAGTACATAAAAGGTGTAGAACATTAATAAGCTATAAAGTGTATAAAAGGTGCAGAACATTAATAGGCTATAAAGTGCATAAAAGGTGCAGAACATTAATAAGATATAAAGTACATAAAAGGTGTAGAACATTAATAGGCTATAAAGTGCATAAAAGGTGCAGAACATTAATAGGCTATAAAGTGCATAAAAGGTGCAGAACATTAATAGGCTATAAAGTGCATAAAAGGTGCAGAACATTAATAGGCTATCAAGTGCATAAAAGGTGCAGAACATTAATAAGATATAAAGTGCAGAAAAGGTGCAGAACATTAATAAGATATAAAGTACATAAAAGGTGCAGAACATTAATAAGATAAAGTGCATAAAAGGTGCAGAACATTAATAAGATATAAAGTGCATAAAAGGTGTAGAACATTATTATGCTATAAAGTGCATAAAAGGTGTAGAACATTAATAAGCTATAAAGTGTATAAAAGGTGCAGAACATTAATAGGCTATAAAGTGCATAAAAGGTGCAGAACAATAATAGGCTATAAAGTGCATAAAAGGTGCAGAACAATAATAGGCTATAAAGTGCATAAAAGGTGCAGAACATTAATAGGCTATAAAGTGCATAAAAGGTGCAGAACATTAATAGGCTATAAAGTGCATAAAAGGTGCAGAACATTAATAGGCTATAAAGTGCATAAAAGGTATATAACATTAATAGGCTATAAAGTGCATAAAAGGTGCAGAACATTAATAAGATATAAAGTGCATAAAAGGTGCAGAACATTAATAAGATATAAAGTGCATATAAGGTGTAGAACATTAATAAATATGCTATAAAGTGCACAGATACTTTGTGTGAATTTTTACGTGCAACACAATGACTTAATATCGTGTCATACAACGTGTAGCAAATGTTGAAACAGGAGCTTGAATAGTCCCCTTACTAGCAGCCAAAAGTAACGCAAAAGCTCAAAAAATATAAAGCTGCAGCATTACATAAAAGGGGACCAAGAGCACAGCAGCAAATTTACACTCACCCAGTTCAGAGACGGAGTAGAACTCTTACACAAAGTGGACACAGTGCTGCCCCCCGGAGGGTGGAACGCTGAGCCAATATTACACAGGCTCTGAACAGTATGAGGGGAAAATCTGCCGCCTTGATCTCAGTCTCTGAGACTCTCTCTGGCTGAAACAGGGGGATGTTGTCTGAAACTCAAACGGTGATGCTTTCTACTGGTTTCTTTGATCTACCTTCCAGCTGTGTGATTTATTCTTCATCCAAAGTGCCGAGCAAAACAAACACCGAATATGGTTCCGCACAACCAGCAATAAGTACCAAGCAGATTTTGGTTCCCAAACCTTACACCGATGCTTATAATAGGAGCACATAAACCTCCAATGCCAAACCGTTAATAAAGTCACGTTATTCATGTAAAGACTCACTTTTTCAAGCCTCCAGCCGCTGAGAGGTGTCTCTGATCGCGGGGGGATCCTCTGCGTGGGGCTCACACGTAGGACATCTGGGAACAGATTCACCTGTAACAGAAAATACAATATAACGGGTGCTGTGGAAAGACGAGCACACGATGCAGCCTTAACCCCTTCACTGCCAAGAGATTTTATCATAATCATATTTAAAACGTGGGTAAAAGAAAAAATTTGCACAGAAATCCGAGTTAAATAAAATATAAATTTACTCATTCTCATGTATTGTTTCTCCTTTACAGAAATCTCTTTGGGATGAAGTTTGTAAACTCTAGATGGCATAGTTTATCTGGCACCGTGTCACATGGGGTCTGCATTATCAGCATACAGACAGAAATGGCCTTTGCGTAAATGAGCTGCAGATAATAAAATGGTGAGATCTCCTGCTTACACAGGGACTGCATTATCAGCATACAGGCAGATGCAGTAAATGTGCTACAGACAGATAATAAAATGGTGAGATCTCCTGTTTACGGAGATTTGTAGTGATCAGAATGAGATTATTAGCAATCCAATATATTTATGTGCCGCATAATGCCTGTGTATGGCAATTACAGCAACACCTTGTATCTGTATGTGCTGCATAATGCCTGTGTATGGCAATTACAGCAACACCTTGTATCTGTATGTGCTGCATAATGCCTGTGTATGGTAATTACAGCAACACCTTGTATCTGTATGTGCCGCATGATGCCTGTGTATGGCAATTACAGCAACACCTTGTATCTGTAGGTGCCGCATAATGCCTGTGTATGGCAATTACAGCAACACCTTGTATCTGTATGTGCTGCATAATGCCTGTGTATGGCAATTACAGCAACACCTTGTATCTGTATGTGCTGCATAATGCCTGTGTATGGCAATTACAGCAACACCTTGTATCTGTATGTGCTGCATAATGCCTGTGTATGGCAATTACAGCAACACCTTGTATCTGTATGTGCTGCATAATGCCTGTGTGTGCCAATTACAGCAACACCTTGTATCTGTATGTGCTGCATAATGCCTGTGTATGACAATTACAGCAACACCTTGTATCTGTATGTGCTGCATAATGCCTGTGTATGGCAATTACAGCAACACCTTGTATCTGTACTGTACAGGGATTTACACTCATAACCCCCTGAATCTTATTCCTGTTCAGCACTGACTGACCCCCACAGCTCTCCCTGCCTTCCTCACTCTGCCTGGCTGCTGGAATGCTGCAGTAAAGTGAACATTTTGTTACAGTGAGGTTTGGGTGCGGCTATTTTCAGTTTCTTTAATGTATCTGCAGGGTGATTGGATTGCAGAGCTGAAACAAAGGATTTTGTTCAGTGTATTACAATGCAAAATAGAGTTCTCACGATTTTGGGAGTGAAGGGGTTAAAGACATAGGGGAAAAAGGTCGGAGCACACGCATACACAATATGGACAGGCGTGTGGAGGTTTCATAGCTAGGCTCACGACTTGGGATGTCACTGCTCTTCACATGAGAAATAAAGCAACGGATTTCTAAACGTTCTGCTCGGAGGCTCGTGGGATTTTACGGCAGATACTTTCTTGACAACAGTTAAAGTCAAACAGGTTTCCACTATTTCATCCTATGCTGAATAAATCACAATGGGGGGCCTCATAGAAGTGGGAGGGGGACAGTGTGCCTCCACCCTATCTCCTATGGTGCGGAGGCCAAATGAGTCCACCAGAATCATTGTGTCACTGACCGGTCTCCGCTCTGGGATGGAAGAGGTCAATGTCGTACCTTCCCGTTTTAGGAGTAATGGATATCGAATGGGGACGGTGAGACCCCCGAGCCGGAAGATCAATACGTTTCACGGCTACTGAAATGGAGACACTGAAAAGGTGCATTTTTGAGTCTCACAGGTGAAAGATCTGCAGTCAGTGAATATAGGGGGAAATATGTAAATGCATAAAGGACATCGGAGTAAATATTGTCTATCAGGGCTGGGATTTTCCTCCTAGCATAGATCTTTCCTGTAGGAGTTGTTCCCTTTGGAAGGTTTAATGTCACATACTACTGGTGATCACTGTGGTGAGTGACAATGATGAGTGGAGGGGAAGTCCTACAGTTCTGGCCCTCTTAGAACTTAGGCCATGAAGGGGAAAAAATGCTGATGTGACCAGCACTGAAACTAAGTAAAGTCTGTGATAGGTTATCCTTTGACAACCTACATCCTATGAGAAGGTCCATCCTGATCATGCAGTCGTATGAAGTATCCTACATCCTATGAGGAGGCCTATCATGACACTACAGCTGGATGGGATATCCTACAGCTGGATGGGATATCCTACATCCTATGAGGACATCTATCCTGAGCTTACAGCAGGATGGAGAACCTACATCCTATAAGGACATCTATCCTGAGCCTACAGCTGGATGGAGAACCTACATCATATGATGAGGCCTATCCTGATCATACAGTCGTATGAAGTATCCTACATCCTATGAGGAGGCCTATCATGACCCTACAGCTGGATCTGATATCCTACATCCTATGAGAACATCTATCCTGAGCTTACAGCTGGATGGAGAACCTACATCCTATGAGAAAGCCCATCCTGACCCTACAGCTGGGTGGGATAGCCTACATCCAAGGAAAGTAGAAGAAAACATTTGGAAACGGAGAAAGGATTTCTAGCGAGATGGATGAATCGGAGTTGTCCCATTGTACAGTGAGAACCATCAGTCCTGTGTCTGGAATCATATCACATAAAATACATGACGTGGATCACATGATCCATTGCCATGGGAAGTTCTATGCACAATGCATGCTTAGTCATTGTAGGTGCTGAGTCCACCGTGCGCTCTGACAGCTTTTGTAGACCCCATCAATGCAGAGTTAACACGGAAAATGAATGAGATGCACAGAATACGAATAGCTGCATCCGCACCAACCTATTCCCCGGCCTCACCCGCTGCGTCCTGGATCATCACCTTACGCTGAGCCGGTGCTGATGGTGCCCAGAGGAGCCTCCTGACCAGCTAAGGCTTTGAAGACACTTTCAGGTCAAATAACAAGAAAATTAAGGTCAAAATGAAAATTTCATTATGTTAAACTCTTCGCTTCAGGGAGTTTTTCTTCTAAAAGTCGACGAGACGCACAGATTTATTTATTTATGAGCGTCCTGAATAAAGTGACCCTGTTACCAGGCAAATCCACCCCCCCATAGCTCCCCCAGACGTCTATACATCACATTCAGTGAAAATAACCAATATTCCTGTTTTATCGCAAGTATTTGATGCGGAGCGATATGTGGACATTCAGCCTCCGCTCCTTCCACTGAAACCCAGATATCCTTATGAATTTCCAAGGAATGACGGGACCTGTGCAAGAGGTCAGGAACATCGAGCTTCTAGCGACGTCTTACACGAATATATGGAAAACAATAGAAAACTGAGGGTTTATCAAATTAAAAACAGAGGAAAAAATCATCCAGCTGTAAAAATCAGGAAATACCTTAAAGGGGATAAAAAGTTCATCTGGCGCCGCCATTGCTGGTCTCTGATAGGCTAGTTCTTCTGATCAGTTGGGATTGGACCTCACATTTCTGCCAGTGCTGTGATTGGACCTCACATTTCTGCCAGTGTTGTGATTGGACCTCACATTTCTGCCAGTGTTGTGATTGGACCTCACATTGTTGTGCCAGTGCTGATATCAAGATGGCGCTGCCCTGTAGGCACATATGACATGTGTGCTGTAAAACGAGGAGTCAATTGTCACGACTCACCCTCAGCTCCACCTCAGGGCACGCTCTGACGCACCATGGTTCAGCGACGTTATGGGATGCGTGATGCAACTGGAGTTCCTTGTCATCTGGCTGGTCAGGGGGCTGGCACTGTGCTTGCGACGCAGGGGGATTCCTCCGGTGCCACAGACAGAGACGGGTCGACCCGTCATACACTGGGCCAGGACATGGCCCACATCCGCGGACAATCGTCCACGGTAGTTCCCGGGTGTTTGACGTGGCATCAGGCAGTCGAGGCACCTCACGCCCAGGCTCTCTCCTGAGGGACACACACCATTCACCTTCCGAGGCCAAGTGGCTGCACCCCGCATCGCCTCCGTTGGGCGCGTGCAGTTCGACGATGTTCTGCACCTCCTTCTTTGGCGCATTACGGTGACCCTGCGGGGATAGTGAATTCACCAAAGGATCGGCGAAATGGAATCACCGAAGTGCAAAACGCCAACATTCCAGTGCTTTGTGAATAACCCTATAATGAATTCCTGAGTCCATAAAGTCAAAGCGGTTTCTCGTTGGATTATCGAGCTCTCCTCGTTCCCAGGTGATATCATTCCGCTGTAACCCGTCATACATATCTTTGAGGCCGAGTAGTGAAATGCTCAGTCTCCATTTAGGTCAACAGGACGCGGGTGAACGCATAAACGTTGAACAGGTACAGCTGTGACTTTTATTCCGGCTCATTAACAATGTATGGCTGTTTGTCTCCTCCACTGCCACCTCATTATCTCCATCTCGCGCCGCACTGTGAGTGACAGGCCGTGTGTAAACGAGGGCTGACGCAGCGGTACTAAACATAACGGGCACAGAGGAACGAGGAGCAGAATGACATTACTAGCAGGGGGCAACGTGAGTCAGAGCGTGCCCGCGGTGAGACCAGCGTGAGATGTTCCAGCCCCAGAGGGACTGGTAACCCTTAGCCGACTAGTCTTCAGCAAGTCTTCTGATTCACGTGAAGGCCGTCTGGAGAAACACCTTCTACAGGAGAAAAGACAAACCCGTGTGGCCACCTGGCACGTTTCATCTTCATCCAGAATTTACTCTCTTGCATGGCAAAATCTGGCCAACTTTCCAGGAATCAAAAACATTCAGGGACTCCATAGTTAAAGTTAGACCTACTGAACGTATGTTCAACCCATATTGCTACAAAGGACTGAATGGGTCGACCTCACTTGGGGGCTGGATGTCCCATGACAGGCCCCAGGTCATCAACCCACGAAGCAGCAGACCAAAGTCTGTCTAAAGGTGCCCCAGTTGGGGTTTTAGCACTGAGGGTCAAGGAATTTTTTTAATGATCTTGCTCATCCTTCTTATTCGACTGAATGTGGTTGAGTGTTTCTGGTGAGGCCAGTTCCTGGCGTGAGTTTTGGCCATTAAGGGCGATATAGAAGAGGCAGCTGCCATGTGACAATTGGCCTGTTGCTCTTTGGATTCTAGTTTTGTGAAATGCCGGCCGTTTGTTGGCGCTGCAATACTGGCAATTTTTGCCAGCACTTGGAGGACCGGCAAGGGATTAAGGGATAGTTGGTTATGGACTGGACTTATCCATTCAGTAGATGGCCGCCTTCATTTGAACCACATCTCTGGTCACAAAGCTATACATGAAGTCACTGCACATCCAGCCAGGAACTTGCCGTGGAGTGATGTGACAGCTTGTCTATGTGGCATGATGTGCCAGTCAAGCCATTGGATGGGCAGCAGCAAACCACAGCAATTCTAAAGACCCAGATGCAGCGAGACAGGGACCCAGTGGCGTAGCGTGGGGGGGGGCTGGGGGGGCTGTGGCCCCGGGCGCAGTTTTCTTAGGGGCGCATAATTTCAAAAGAAATTTCCGCCCCATAAACTTGAGGCCCGGACTGACCCGCCGGGCCCTCGGGCGCCGCCCAAGGGCCCGCGGGTTGAGGGGACCCAGATGCCGGGCAGCAGGAGTGCCTGCCCAGTCCTGAACAGTGAGTCCGTCCGTGTTGAAGGGGAGGCGGCTGCGTGCAGGCGCAGCCGGTCACGTGGTCCGGCTAATCAGGTGGTACTGAGTCTCTGTACCACCTGACTGGCCGGACCGCGTGACCTGCGCACGCACGCAGCCGCATCCCCTTCAAAACGGACGGACTCACACGCTGTTCAGGACCGGGAAGGCACTCCCGCTGCCCGGCATCTGGGCCCCCTCAACCCCTGCTGGATCTGGAGCTGGGGCAAGTATCCATGTGAGAGCTGGCTGCCGCTGGGGCAATATCCAGGTGAGAGCTGGGGCAAATCCATGAGCTGGGGCAAATCCATGTGAGAGTTGGGGGCAAATCCATGTGAGAGCTGGGGGCAAATCCATGAGCTGGGGGCAAATCCATGAGCTGGGGCAAATCCATGAGCTGGGGGAAAATCCATGAGCTGGGGGCAAATCCATGAGCTGGGGCAATATCCATGAGCTGCTGGGGCAATATCCATGAGCTGGGGCAAATCCATGTGTGAGCTGGGGCAATATCCATGTGTGAGCTGGGGCAAATCCATGTGTGAGCTGGGGCAATATCCATGTGTGAGCTGGGGCAATATCCATGTGTGAGCTGGGGCAAATCCATGTGAGAGCTGGGGCAATATCCATGTGTGAGCTGGGGGCAATATCCATGTGTGAGCTGGGGGCAATATCCATGTGTGAGCTGGGGCAATATCCATGTGTGAGCTGGTGCAATATCCATGTGTGAGCTGGTGCATTATCCATGTGTGAGCTGGGGCATATCCATGTGTGAGCTGGGGCATATCCATGTGTGAGCTGGGGGCAATATCCATGTGTGAGCTGGTGCATTATCCATGTGTGAGCTGGGGCAAATATTCATGTGTGAGCTGGGGCAAATATTCATGTGTGAGCTGGGGCAAATATTCATGTGTGAGCTGGTGCATTATCCATGTGTGTGCTGGGGCATATCCATGTGTGAGCTGGGGCAATATCCATGTGTGAGCTGGGGCAATATCCATGTGTGAGCTGGGGCAATATCCATGTGTGAGCTGGGGCATATCCATGTGTGAGCTGGGGCAATATCCATGTGTGAGCTGGGGCAATATCCATGTGTGAGCTGGGGCAATATCCATGTGTGAGCTGGGGCAATATCCATGTGTGAGCTGGTGCATTATCCATGTGTGAGCTGGGGCATATCCATGTGTGAGCTGGTGCATTATCCATGTGTGAGCTGGTGCAATATCCATGTGTGAGCTGGTGCAATATCCATGTGTGAGCTGGTGCATTATCCATGTGTGAGCTGGGGCATTATCCATGTGTGAGCTGGGGCATTATCCATGTGTGAGCTGGGGCATTATCCATGTGTGAGCTGGGGCATTATCCATGTGTGAGCTGGGGCATTATCCATGTGTGAGCTGGGGCAATATATCCATGTGTGAGCTGGGGCAAATCCATGAGGTGGGGGTATATCCATGAGCTGGGGCAATATCCATGAGCTGGGGCAAATCCATGTGTGAGCTGGGACAATATCCATGTGTGAGCTGGGGCAATATCCATGTGAGAGCTGGCTGGGGCAATATCCATGTGAGAGCTGGGGCAATATCGATAACGTGTCCACAGGTTGGGGGGGGGGGCGCACAATTCTTGGCTGGCCCCGGGCGCTGACAACCCACTCTACGCCACTGCAGGGACCTCCTGGCACCACAACCTACACAAGGCATGCCAACAGATTGTGATTTTTGTCTGCAAGAGAAACACTCAACCAATCTCTCACCTGGACCATAAGGTCTTCACCTGAAATTGCTCTGCGGTCAAGGTGTGTTAGAACGCACAATGCCTTTATGGATCCCGGTGTGTTAGAACGCACAATGCCTTTATGGATCCCGGTGTGTTAGAACGCACAATGCCTTAGTGGATCCCAGTGTGTTTCTCCTGGAATTGGCAGCCTCCGCCTCGCCATATGTTGTGGGACGTAACAGTTGGCAAGTGAGAGCATGTTGATTCCTGATCGCAGCGGGAGGCATAGGGAGTCATGATGCAATGTATCAGCATCATCGCACATTTATACAGAATCCATTCAGGAAATCGTCTAAAGAGATATTATTTATATAGTTTTTTTTATTGTTGATTAAAAATAAAATGTTACACACAGAGAAACGTACACAATGTCTCATTTAGAGACTGCAGCTTTCATTTACCAATAAACACAGAATATCACCCAAAGAACATGTCATTTAGAAAACACGAGGCCGACCTTCCCTCTGTAAACCCTTTCACTAAGAAATACATATGAATGCACAATGCTGTATACATGATCTTTTTTATTTTTGATTGCATAAAACCCCATTTTTATACACCTTTTTAATGCAGGATTGGAGAGTTCCCTGGAGAGAAACAAATCTCAGAGACGTCACACCTGTTACTGTAAAAAATCTAAAAGGAGCAGCCCCACCCTGACTAACAAAACTGCAAGGAGCAGCCCCCACCCTCACTGTAACAAATCTGGAAGGAGCAGCCCCACCCTGACTGTAACAAAACTGCAAGGAGCAGCCCCCACCCTGACTGTAACAAACGTTACTGCAGCATTCCAGCAGCCAGGGATTTGTCAGAATACAGGGAGAGCTGTGGGGTCAGTCGCTGCTGTACAGGAATGAGATTCAGGGGGTTATAATGCGTGTAAATCCCTGTACAGTACAGATACAAGGTGTTGCTGTAATTGCCATACACAGGCATTATGCGGCACATACAGATACAAGGTGTCGCTGTAATTGCCATACACAGGCATTATGTGGCACATACAGATACAAGGTGTTGCTGTAATGCCACACACAGGCATTATGCGGCACATACAGATACAAGGGTGTTGCGTAAATGCCATAACACAGGCATTATGCAGCACATACAGATACAAGGTGTCACTGTAATTGCCATACACAGGCATTATGCAGCACATACAGATACAAGGTGTCACTGTAATTGCCATACACAGGCATTATGCAGCACATACAGATACAAGGTGTTGCTGTAATTGCCATACACAGGCATTATGCAGCACATACAGATACAAGGTGTTGCTGTAATTGCCATACACAGGCATTATGATTATGCGGCACATACACATACAAGGTGTTGCTGTAATTGCCATATACAGGCATTATGCAGCACATACAGATACAAGGTGTTGCTTTAATTGCCACACACAGGCATTATGCAGCACATACAGATACAAGGTGTTGCTGTAATTGTCATACACATTCATTATGCGGCACATACAGACACAAGGTGTTGCTGTAATTGCCATACACAGGCATTATGCGGCACATACAGATACAAGGTGTTGCTGTAATTGCCACACACAGGCATTATGCAGCACATACAGATACAAGGTGTTGCTGTAATTGCCACACACAGGCATTATGCGGCACATACAGATACAAGGTGTTGCTGTAATTGCCACACACAGGCATTATGCGGCACATACAGATACAAGGTGTCGCTGTAATTGCCATACACAGGCATTATGCGGCACATACAGATACATGCAGAGGCGGACTGACAACTAATGGGGCCCCCGGGCAATAGGAGGTCATGGGGCCCCCTTGTTCCGCACCCACAGGAGGCCACACCCATAAAAAAACACACCCTACAACAGAACACCCACATGTACATTATTGTGCTAAAGAATTTGTTTCTGAACTCCTAAAAATAACCTTTTTGAAAATTGTGTGAATAAAATCCATTTGGACCCGGCAGTGAATTGTGCCCCCCCTCCATACTTACACATGGCCACCGCACTGCTGCAGCAGCCATCACCCACTCATTGCAGCTAAGGCCGCGCCACGGCACAGAAAGTCCCTGTGGAAAATGTGGGAAACTGCCGATCACTTTAACAGATACTGTACAATCCTGACACCCTGCACATTACAGAGCTGCACAGCATTAAAACTCACTGGAATGTGCAATGTGTATGAGCGTATTACAGAGCTGCACAGAAATAAATCTACAGTAATGCGCAGCTCACACATGGATCTATTGCCCCAGCAGCTCACACATGGGTATATACTGCCCCCAGCAGCTTAAACATTGATCTAAATTGCTCCAGTAGCTCAAACATGGACATAAACTGCCCCCAACAGCTCAGATATAAATTGCCCCAGCAGCTCAAACATGCATATAAATTGCCCCCAGCAGCTCAAACATGCATATAAATTGCCCCCAGCAGCTCAAACATGCATATAAATTGCCCCCAGCTCAAACATGGGTATATATTGCACCCCCCAGCTCAAACATGGGTAAATATTGCGCCCCCCGTTGCTCACCGGCGGCACTGTCTGAGGGGCCGGTTTGAGACACGCAGAGGGGCCCCCGCCGGTTTCCCTCCGATCACTGAACAGGCAGCCAGCGGCGCTCCGAAAATTCCACGGTGGCGCCTGCACCGCCCCCTCACGTGTCACGTGAGGGGCAGCGCAGGTGCCGCCGTGGCATTTTTGGAGCGCCGCTGGCTGCCTGTTCAGTGATCGGAGGGAAACCGGCGGGGGCCCCTCTGCGTGTCTCAAACCGGGCCCCTACTGACCCGCGGGCCCTCGGGCAGTGATCGATGGTTCAGTCCGCCCCTGGATACATGGTGTTTCTGTAATTGCCATACACAGGCATTATGCAGCACATACAGATACAAGGTGTTGCTGTAATTGCCATACACAGGCATTATGCAGCACATACAGATACAAGGTGTTGCTGTAATTGCCATACACAGGCATTATGCAGCACATACAGATACAAGGTGTTGCTGTAATTGCCATACACAGGCATTATGCAGCACATACAGATACAAGGTGTTGCTGTAATTGCCATACACAGGCATTATGCAGCACATACAGATACAAGGTGTTGCTGTAATTGCCATACACAGGCATTATGCAGCACAGATACAAGGTGTTGCTGTAATTGCCATACACAGGCATTATGCAGCACATACAGATACAAGGTGTTGCTGTAATTGCCATACACATGCATTATGCAGCACATACAGATACAAGGTGTTGCTGTAATTGCCATACACATGCATTATGCAGCACATACAGATACAAGGTGTTGCTGTAATTGCCATACACAGGCATTATGCAGCACATACAGATACAAGGTGTTGCTGTAATTGCCATACACAGGCATTATGCAGCACATACAGATACAAGGTGTTGCTGTAATTGCCATACACAGGCATTATGCAGCACATACAGATACAAGGTGTTGCTGTAATTGCCATACACAGGCATTATGCAGCACATACAGATACAAGGTGTTGCTGTAATTGCCATACACAGGCATTATGCAGCACAGATACAAGGTGTTGCTGTAATTGCCATACACAGGCATTATGCAGCACATACAGATACAAGGTGTTGCTGTAATTGCCATACACATGCATTATGCAGCACATACAGATACAAGGTGTTGCTGTAATTGCCATACACATGCATTATGCAGCACATACAGATACAAGGTGTTGCTGTAATTGCCATACACAGGCATTATGTAGCACATACAGATACAAGGTGTTGCTGTAATTACCATACACAGGCATTATGCAGCACATACAGATACAAGGTGTTGCTGTAATTGCCACACACAGGCATTATGCGGCACATACAGATACAAGGTGTTGCTGTAATTGCCATACACAGGCATTATGCGGCACATACAGATACAAGGTTTTGCTGTAACTGTCATACACAGGCATTATGCGGCACATACAGATACAAGGTGTCGCTGTAATTGCCATACACAGGCATTATGCGGCACATACAGATATTGCATTGCTAATAATCTCATTCTGATCACTACAAATCCCCATAAGCCGGAGATCTCACCTTTTTATTATGTCTGCTGCACATTTACTGCATCTGCCTGTATGCTGATAATGCAGACCACGTGTAAGCAGATCTCACCTTTTTTACTATCTGTCTACAGCACATTTACTTACACAAATGCCATTTCTGCCTGTATGCTGATAATGCAGACCCTGTGTGGCATTGTGCCAGATAAGGGACGCCATCTAGAGTTTAGAGCCTTTCATCCCAGTGACATTTCTGTGAGATAATTTGCTCCTTTTTATGATATTAAATGTAGAGTTTAACGAGCGGTTTCGGTTTTGTTGTAAAGACTCCTTGGCTTCCAGTAAACGATATATTACCAGTTAAATGCACTCGGTAGTAAAAGGTTTTTTTTTTTTTTTTACATATATTAAAAATATCTCCAGCCACAGTAACCATTAAAGTGACTATAGGTGGTCATGGTGTGACGCGTGTCCTCCTCCTTTCAAAGAATACTAGGAGAAGTTCTCCAGAGACCAATCCGTTCCATGTCCTCTTTTTCAGCCCCTGAATAAACAGGTCTCATTTTGTTGATCGACTGGCAAATAGATTCAGCAAAAATGGAGAATAAAGGCGCTATTGATTGTTCGCGTGGCTGCGGAAGAGACGGGGAGGCCCAATGCTTCTCGTGGAGGAATGAAGGCATCTGTAACGTTCCTGTCATGTGTCACACTGAATCCAGTAAAGCAGAGGCAGGTCATCTCAGATAAATGTAAATGAAATAGGAAAACAGACGCAACTTTTATGTTCGTATAAACACGGCCATCACGGCCAACTGGGGTCCAAAGACATGTTGATTAAAGCTGTCCAAGCACTGATGGAAGGACGCGGTGCCGGCCCTGGAACGACGAATATAACGCGTCTCCATTGATTTTAGTTTTTATCAATGTGATTGCTGGAAAGATCTGAGAGGCGAGAGCGAAGCAAGAACCGAGAAGAAAACCCAAAGTCAATACACTGAGAATTACAAAGTACAAAGGATCGGCTGCCGGCCTGGAGATCAACAGGATATAAAGTATCACATAAAAGGGAGGGGATTAGGATTATAGTAAATATATACGGGGCCTCAGAGGGATCTGATAACTTTATATATATACACTATATTGCCAAAAGTATTGACTCACCCATCCAAATAATCAGAATCAGGTGTTCCAATCACTTCCATGGCCACAGGTGTATAAAATC
Source organism: Leptobrachium leishanense (assembly GCA_009667805.1). Taxonomy (NCBI): domain Eukaryota; kingdom Metazoa; phylum Chordata; class Amphibia; order Anura; family Megophryidae; genus Leptobrachium; species Leptobrachium leishanense. Next base: position 105,646,814 of record CM019074.1, read on the forward strand.
AAGCACCTAGGCATACAGACTGTTTTTACAAACATTTGTGAAAGAATGGGTCTCTCTCAGGAGCTCAGTGAATTCCAGCGTGGAGCTGTGATAGGATGATGCCACCTGTGCAACAAATCCAGCCGTGACATTTCCTCGCTCCTAAATGTTCCACAGTCACCTGTCAGCTGCATTATAAGAAGGTGGAAGTGTTTGTGAACGACAGAAACTTAGCCACAAAGTGATAGGCCACGTAAACTGACGGAGCGGGGTCAGCGGATGCTGAGGCGCATAGTGCGAAGAGGTCACCAACTTTCTGCAGAGTCAATCACTACAAATCTCCAAACTTCATGTGGCCTTCAGATTAGCTCAAGAACAGTGCACAGAGAGCTTCATGGAATGGGTTTCCATGGCCGAGCAGCTGCATCCAAGCCATACATCACCAAGTGCAATGCAAAGCGTCGGATGCAGTGGTGTAAAGCACGCCGCCACTGGACTCTAGAGCAGTGGAGAGACGTTCTCTGGAGTGAGGAATCGCGCTTCTCCATCTGGCAATCTGATGGAGGAGTCTGGGTTTGGCGATTGCCAGGAGAACGGTACTTGTCTGACTGCATTGTGCGAAGTGTAAAGTTTGGTTGAGGGGGGATTATGGGGTGGGGTTGTTTTTCAGGAGCTGGGCTTGGCCCCTTAGTTCCAGTGAAAGGAACTCTGAATGCTTCAGCATAACAATACATTTTGGACAATTCCATGCTCCCAACTTTGTGGGAACAGTTTGGAGCTGGCCCCTTCCTCTTCCAACATGACTGTGCACCAGTGCACCAAGCAAGGTCCATAAAGACATGGATGACAGAGTCTGGTGTGGATGAACGTGACTGGCCTGCACAGAGTCCTGACCTCAACCCGATAGAACACCTTTGGGTTGAATTAGAGCGGAGACTGAGAGCCAGGCCTTCTCGTCCAACATCAGTGAGTGACCTCACAAATGCGCTTCTGGAAGAATGGTCACAAATTCCCATAAACACCCTCCTAAACCTTGTGGACAGCCTTCCCAGAAGAGCTGAAGCGGTTATAGCTGCAAAGGGTGGAGCGACGTCATATTGAACCCTATGGATTAGGAATGGAATGTCACTTAAATTCATATGTGAGTCAAGGCAGGTGAGTGAATACTTTTGGCAATATAGTGTATATACGGCTCCTCAGAGGGTCTGATAACATTATATAAATATATACGGGGCCATTATAAACCATTGTCTGGAAACCTATTCATTAACAGGACTATACACAGGACACGAGGTCACCCATTTAGACTGGACGAAAGGAAATTCGGCCTAAAGCATAGGAAGGGGGAAGGGTTATTTTACGGAGAGAACAATAAAGCTGAGGAATTCTCTGCCTGTTGAGGTGGTTGGGTCAGAGACTGTACAGACCTTTAAGCAGCGACTGGATGACTTCCTGCAGACACAGAATATTAAGGGTTATAATATTTAATATGTGGGTAAAAGTTTCTTGATCCAAGGAGAAATCTGACGCCATCTGGGGGCAAGAAGGAAATTTTCCCAGTATGTCGCGTATTGGCTAGCATTTCAGACTGGGATTTTTTTTTTGCTTTTTTTGGATTCACAGCAGTAGATGTTGTGTGAGTGGCTGTACCTGTTGGACGAACAGGTTTTTTTTCGGCCTATGTAACTATACGTTCAATATTCCAAACACTAACAGAGTTTTTCCAACTTTTGTAGCAGCTAGTGATAAAAAGATAAAACTCACAGGGAGAATCTGCCGGATAGCGGCTACACAGGGCCCCCCCCCAAGGCACGTTTGGGACAAAACATCACGGGGTGCGGATTCTGCGGCTGTTTGTTTACAGAATAACAAGTCGCCACAGAGTTTCTTTCCCGTCAGGTCTCGCCTTGTGTTATTAGCAGCACCGTGTAACGAGGTCAGAAGTTTCTGTTATCAACACAACATACTGTGTGTAAAACATCATCTCGCACAACCAGAGAATTCACACACTTTCCCTATTCGTGAGATTCTTCACATTTTCTCGGGTCCCTTGTGGGGCTTCAGATCGGCTGGGGATTATTTTACTCCCGTTCTTCCGGGTTCTGGTTTTTCTACCATCTCCGTTTTGGGGATTTTTCTCCTTGTTGCGGTTAAATCCTCCCCGGGTCACTGATTCGTGTTCTCCGCTCTTAATAATTCGGACTCATTTCCAGGTCCTGTGATCTCACTCACCTTTTTAACCCTTTCCTCCCAGGCTGAAGATTTGATTTTAAGAACGTGTAATTTTTGCCCCCTAATCCTCTATGATTTGTATTTTCCCAGGTCGGTGATTTTACCAATTCCCCGATTCCCCAGAACGTTCTTTGACAAGTCGTGCATTTTCCACATATGGTGGGATGGGGTTGCTGACCCGACTTCGATCCATTTCGGACTATTGGGAAACGCAATGTTTGAGCTCGATAAAGGCAGCAAACTGCTGTGATTCCCAACAAAAGATCCCTTTAGATCTCACCCTGTGCCTGGTTCCTCCTCTTGTGGTCTTCTCCAAGGAATTTGTTGCTGTAGAGTCCAGAGATGGCCACAAGATACACAGAAAGTCGTACCAAGGCTGATTTTCTTTTGTTCTATCATTTCATGGCTTTAACGTTCCCTTGTGTTTCAGGAGTTCCTTCTTTACCACCTGAGATTCCTTTCACCGTTACCGTTGCCTCCACATTTCACCTGCTGTTGTAACGATTCTTCCAAAGTTTTGATCTGTTCCTAATTAAAGCTGAGATTCCTTTCACTAATGTTAAGGATTTCTCGCACGTTCTGATTTCTCGCACGTTCTGATTTCTCGCACGCTCTGATTTCTCGCACGTTCTGATTTCTCGCACGTTCTGATTTCTCGCACGCTCTGATTTCTCGCATGCTCTGATTTCTCGTTCATATTGTGACGTCTTTCACGGAGACTCCATTTTGCCCTTTCTCAGACTCGCTCCCGGTTCTTTAACTCCCGTTGCTGGGGTCTCCGGTTTGTTCCAGCTTCTGGGATTGATTTCATCAGATCTGGTGATTCAATTCCCAGTAAGATCTCGGTCCTGGGTTTCACTCCGTGTTGTAGAAGAAGCAGACCCTTTATATACTGAAGCTCTCGCGCTCTCCAAGGTCCTGAAACAACTCCTTGCTGTTAGCCATAGTTTTACTTCAGGCGGAGGGATTTTGTCGTCATTTTTACTTCAGGCGGAGGGATTTTGTCGTCATGTTATTTTTACTTCAGGCGGAGGGATTTTGTTGTAATGTTATTTTTACTTCAGGCGGAGGGATTTTGTCGTCAGGTTATTTTTACTTCAGGCGGAGGGATTTTGTCGTCATGTTATTTTTACTTCAGGCGGAGGGATTTTGTTGTAATGTTATTGTTACTTCAGGCGGAGGGATTTTGTTGTAATGTTATTGTTACTTCAGGCGGAGGGATTTTGTTGTAATGTTATTGTTACTTCAGGCGGAGGGATTTTGTCGTCATTTTTACTTCAGGTGGTGGGATTTTGTTGTAATGTTATTTTTACTTCAGGCGGAGGGATTTTGTTGTAATGTTATTTTTGAGGGATTTTGTCGTCATTTTTACTTCAGGTGGTGGGATTTTGTCGTCATGTTATTTTTACTTCAGGCGGAGGGATTTTGTTGTAATGTTATTTTTACTTCAGGCGGAGGGATTTTGTTGTAATGTTATTTTTACTTCAGGCGGAGGGATTTTGTTGTAATGTTATTTTTACTTCAGGCGGAGGGATTTTGTTGTAATGTTATTGTTACTTCAGGCGGAGGGATTTTGTCGTCATTTTTACTTCAGGTGGTGGGATTTTGTTGTAATGTTATTTTTACTTCAGGTTGTGGGATTTTGTTGTAATGTTATTTTTACTTCAGGCGGAGGGATTTTGTTGTAATGTTATTTTTGAGGGATTTTGTCGTCATTTTTACTTCAGGTGGTGGGATTTTGTTGTAATGTTATTTTTACTTCAGGTTGTGGGATTTTGTTGTAATGTTATTTTTACTTCAGGCGGAGGGATTTTGTTGTAATGTTATTTTTACTTCAGGCGGAGGGATTTTGTTGTAATGTTATTTTTACTTCAGGCGGAGGGATTTTGTTGTAATGTTATTTTTACTTCAGGCGGAGGGATTTTGTTGTAATGTTATTGTTACTTCAGGCGGAGGGATTTTGTTGTAATGTTATTGTTACTTCAGGCGGAGGGATTTTGTCGTCATTTTTACTTCAGGTGGTGGGATTTTGTTGTAATGTTATTTTTACTTCAGGTTGTGGGATTTTGTTGTAATGTTATTTTTACTTCAGGCGGAGGGATTTTGTCGTAATGTTATTTTTACTTCAGGCGGAGGGATTTTGTCGTCAGGTTATTTTTACTTCAGGCGGAGGGATTTTGTTGTAATGTTATTGTTACTTCAGGCGGAGGGATTTTGTTGTAATGTTATTTTTACTTCAGGTGGTGGGATTTTGTTGTAATGTTATTTTTACTTCAGGTTGTGGGATTTTGTTGTAATGTTATTTTTACTTCAGGCGGAGGGATTTTGTTGTAATGTTATTTTTACTTCAGGCGGAGGGATTTTGTCGTCAGGTTATTTTTACTTCAGGCGGAGGGATTTTGTTGTAATGTTATTGTTACTTCAGGCGGAGGGATTTTGTCGTCATTTTTACTTCAGGTCGTGGGATTTTGTTGTAATATTTTTACTTCAGGTTGTGGATTTTGTTGTAATGTTTTTTTACTTCAGGCGGAGGATTTTGTCGTCATGTTATTTTTACTTCAGGCGGAGGGATTTTGTCGTCAGGTTATTTTTACTTCAGGCGGAGGGATTTTGTTGTAATGTTATTTTTACTTCAGGCGGAGGGATTTTGTTGTAATGTTATTTTTACTTCAGGTGGTGGGATTTTGTTGTAATGTTATTTTTACTTCAGGTGGTGGGATTTTGTTGTAATGCTATTTTTACTTCAGGCGGAGGGATTTTGTTGTAATGTTATTTTTACTTCAGGCGGAGGGATTTTGTCGTCATTTTTACTTCAGGCGGAGGGATTTTGTCGTCATGTTATTTTTACTTCAGGTGGTGGGATTTTGTTGTAATGTTATTTTTGAGGGATTTTGTCGTCATTTTTACTTCAGGCGGAGGGATTTTGTCGTCATTTTTACTTCAGGCGGAGGGATTTTGTCGTCATGTTATTTTTACTTCGTCAGGAGGTGGGATTTTGTTGTCGTTATTTTTACGTCTCACGAGGCACGATTTGTTTTCATTATTACAACAATTTCATGAATTCTGGGAATTAAGTATTTGTCTCATTTGTTCTGAGATTTGCTGTAATCTGACTTGCCTTTCAGCCTTTACAATCACGTTTGCTGCTGGTTACATGTTGTCCCAGGGTCTGCCGTTACATTTGATGTTAAACTCGTTTACTATTTTTTCTAATTGAGTTTTTTTTTAGTGTCTCTATGGTCCCTGACCTCGGCTTCTGTCACAGACAGCGTTGTGTCTCTGTGGTCCCTGACCTTGGCTTGTGTCACATACATCATTGTGTCTTTATAGTCCCTGACCTCATCTTGTGTCAGACATTGTGTTTGTCTAGGGTCCCTGACCTCAGCTTGTGCCAGACATTCTGCGTCTCTGTGGTCCCTGACCTCATCTCGTGTCACAGACATCGTGTGTCTATGGTCCCTGACCTCAGCTTGTGTCACAGACCTCGTGTGTCTCTATGACCCCTGACCTCCGCTTGTGTCACAGACCTCGTGTGTCTCTATGACCCCTGACCTCCGCTTGTGTCACAGACCTCGTGTGTCTCTGACTCCTGACCTCAGCTTGTGTCACAGACCTCGTGTGTCTCTATGACCCCTGACCTCCGCTTGTCACAGACCTCGTGTCTCTATGACCCCTGACCTCCGCTTGTGTCACAGACCTCGTGTCTCTATGACCCCTGACCTCCGCTTGTGTCACAGACCTCGTGTGTCTCTATGACTCCTGACCTCAGCTTGTGTCACAGACCTCGTGTGTCTCTATGACTCCTGACCTCAGCTTGTGTCACAGACCTCGTGTCTCTGTGGTCCCTGACCTCAGCTTGTGTCACAGACCTCGTGTGTCTCTATGGTCCCTGACCTCAGCTTGTGTCACAGACCTCGTGTGTCTCTATGACCCCTGACCTCCGCTTGTGTCACAGACCTCGTGTGTCTCTATGACCCCTGACCTCCGCTTGTGTCACAGACCTCGTGTGTCTCTATGACTCCTGACCTCAGTTTGTGTCAGACCTCGTGTCTCTGTGGTCCCTGACCTCAGCTTGTGTCACAGACCTCGTGTCTCTATGACCTCCGCTTGTGTCACACACCTTGTGCGTCTCTATGGTCCCTGACCTCAGCTTGTGTCACAGACCTCGTGTGTCTCTGACTCCTGACCTCAGCTTGTGTCACAGACCTCCTGTGTCTCTGGTCCCTGACCTCAGCTTGTGTCACAGATCTCGTGTGTTTCTATGACCCCTGACCTCAGCTTGTGTCACAGACCTCGTGTGTCTCTATGGTCCCTGACCTCAGCTTGTGTCACAGACCTAGTGGGTCTCTATGACCCCTGACCTCAGCTTGTGTCAGACCTCGTGTGTCTCTGTGGTCCCTGACCTCAGTTTGTGTCACAGACCTCGTGTGTCTCTATGACCCGACCTCAGCTTGTGTCACAGACCTCGTGTCTCTATGACCCCTGACCTCAGCTTGTATCAGACCTTGTGTCTCTGTGGTCCCTGACCTCAGCTTGTGTCACAGACCTCGTGTCTCTATGACCCCTGACCTCAGCTTGAGTCACAGACCTCATGTGACTCTATGGTCCCTGACCTTGGCTTGTTCCAGATATTCTGCGTCTCTGTGGTCCCTGACCTCAACTTGTGTCACAGCCATCATTGTGTCTGTATGGTCACAGACATCGTGGGTCTCTATGACCCCTGACCTCAGCTTGTGTCACAGACCTCGTGTGTCTCTATGGTCCCTGACCCCAGCTTGTCACAGACCTTGTGTGTCTCTATGGTCCCTGATCTCAGCTTGTGTCACAAACATTGTGTGACTCTATGGTCCCTGACCATGGCTTGTGTCACAGACATCATTGTGTCTTTATAGTTCCTGACCTCAGCTTGTGTCAGACATCGTGCGTACCTATGGTCCCTGACCTTGGCTTGTGTCACACAGATATCATTGTGTCTTTATGGTCCCTGACCTCAGCTTGTTTCAGATTTTGTGTTTATGTGTTCCCGGACCTCAGCTTGTGCCAGATATTGTGTGTATATGTGTTCCCTGACCTCAGCATATTTTCGCCACATTAAGAGTGACATTCAGTCTGAGGATTACTTGCTCTATCCTCATCCCGCTGCAGATCAAATCCTTTTATGTTAGGTTTTAGTGTCTTCTCCTGAGCTTTGACGTTTTGGTTCCCTCCAGCACTGTTGCAGCAGCCTTTCTACAAATTTTCTTAGATTAAAACCTTAATTTTCTGCTATTTTTCCTCGCTGATCTTTCTAGTAATAGCGCTGTATGGTGCCGCGACGAGAAGCGTCCGACCCTGCTGCTCTGTCCGGATAGAGGCTGTGGAATGGCTGCGGGTGTGAAATCAGCACAGTGACACGGTAATGTGAATAAAACGCGTTTATTTCAGTACAGAATCATCTAACGTCATGTTATTATAGGTAGTGAAGGGACCCTGAGCGAATATATATATATATATAGATTTCATACAAACATATGTACAGGATTAAAACCGGGGGAGACGTGTATCGGCGTTACCGACCACTGACCGTGAGCACCGCTGCCGCACTATTGCCTCGATACATTGTCCGGATGAGCTTTGTACATCTGTACAAGGGGTTAATTGTGCTGTAAATGGGGAGGGGGCAAAAACTCAAGCTCTAGACTGGATGTAATGACTTTATAAATGAATGGGCAGACCGCGTCGTCTTTAACCCACTGTTAGACTAGTGTTTCATAAAAGTCGTCCCCCCCCCACGTAGGACAGCTCGATCCTTCTATATAATGGAGGAGGGTAGGGACAATCTTCTTCCTGTCAAACCTCTGGTGGTGAAGGAGGAAACCATAACCCATACCCAAAGGTCACAGGTCATTCCATCCGCTGGATTAATCAGCCGGTAAATAAGTCGCCCGAAATTTCCCGTCAATATTTTATCATAAAATTCATTGGAAACCAAAACCACCCCCTCCCCCTCCAAAAAAAAACCCCACCCGTCCCTGTGGTTCCATCCTGCCGCGAGGTTTGGTATTAAAGCAGAGTTTTTTTCAGTGAAAATACTGATAATTTGGGGTTGTCTTTTTTAACCCCTTCTGACCTACACGTGGGGATCCGTCGCTGATCTCTGCTGCGTCGGTCACGGCGCCGTTACCCAGCGGTTGTTTCACGGATGCGTGAGGTCACAGGATATCCCGCTTTACAGAAACATCTTGTGGATTAATGTATGTTTTTAACAAACCGTAAAACGTTCATTTTTAACTAAATCTTAATTTTTCCCCCTTTTTCAGGCACAGTGTTAACCCTGTGACGCCTGCAGCGTAAGGAAGAGGAGATTCGCCCCTTTACCTTTCGGCCGCTCAAGGTGCATCAATTCTGCATGTAACGCCGCATACCGTCACGTCAGCGCCGAGAAGAAATAGGACAAAAAAAAAAAAAAGGATGGAAAGTCATTTTCCCTTCATTTAAAAGCAGGAAGTTGATAAAATTATGTAAACAAGTCTCCGGCCGGACTCGGCAGACGCCGGGAGGGTCTAGACGGCGGGAATCAAATGTAAGGGAGAACAAAGCGGGGCTGTGATATGAGAGAACCAAGGGCTGACGTGACCAACTCAGGCCGAGACTGTCCTCGTTCCCCTGAAGGCCACATGGAGGACCAAGAGCTTCCACCAGCTCCCCCCATATATCGGCATTACCGTCACTTGCAGGTGATGCGTCCTGGGGTCTTGTATCGTAACGAGCTTGGGTGGCCGAGTCTCGGCACGAGGAGGAATGGAAGAGGAGATGTCGGGGTCGGGGTCAGGCTGAACCATTTCATATTAAAATAATGTCGGTCAAGGTCAGAGGTCATCGTCTGATGGGGCGGGTGGACAATACTTGGATTGGCGACGATGTCCGTAGGTTTAATCTAATTATGACAAGGACTGGATTTGTAAACTGGTTAATTCACCAATTTCTAAGAGCGGTGGGAGCAAAGCTTCGTTCTTCTAACACATAGACCTCCCGAGGTGGAAAAGATGCGATTCATTTCTTCGTCTGATCACAAACCCATGGGTCGCGTTTCTTAGAAAGCTGAAAGTCTTCTTGCGGCCGAGAGCAGAAGAGGGAGCCACCATGTCCTGCGCACCAGGGTGAAGGCCTGACTGCTCCTGGGAGGAGATACCACCTTTGTGACCTGAAGAGGTCTTTAAAAAAAAAAAAAAAAGGTGGACAATCCAAAATAGCAGCTGAGGGAGCAGCAGGAAGGAGGAGGAGGAGGAGGCTCAAACGGAACCAAACGCTCGTCTCCTCCTCTTCAGAATAAAACTCCACAGCCGGGTGGGTGGAGGAGCCGGGGAGCGTCCTCTCCTGGCGTCCAGAGTTCTGTCCATTCATAGAGTTTTCTTCAAGTTATAAGAAGCAGCAATTTAAATTCTGTCACTCAGAGTCGACGGTCCCTTACGTATTTATATATATACACACGCAAACACACAGAAACAGGTCGAGGGACCCGTCCCAGCATAGTCTCCTCCTCAGCGGCTATCTCACCCGTTTCTCCACTGAGTAGATGGACATGTAGTAATCGTTACTTCCGACGGCCAAGTGGGGCTGCGGGAAAAAAGGAAGGAAAAGCTCAGTTAGGCCGGATTCCCCAAAAACAAAACCATCTCTTCTACAGAGACCTGCCCCCCTTTAACCCCTTCACTGCCAAGTGACAGGAACCAGTGGTTTTGTGGAAAACCACATTATGATGCCAAGACACTGAAAACGCCCGACCAGGCATCCCTATAGTGCGGTTACAGGCACTCTGCCTCCTCTGCTGGCCAAATCACGGTAACGCAGCTGGTACCCACGCGACCCCCTTGAGACCTTCCAAAGCGCTCCAGCACGAGTCTATCACATATGATGTGCTGGAACTCCTCACACCCTGACCACTTTAAAAAGACAAGGAGGTCAGGCTGAGCAGAGCGTCCCTTTAATCGCAGTATGTGCGGATACTGGAGGCAGCGCAGGATGAAGACGGCAGCGCAGGGCGAGGAAGGCAGCGCAGGGCGAGGAAGGCAGCGCAGGACGAGGACGAGGAAGGCAGCGCAGGACGAGGAAGGCAGCGCAGGACGAGGAAGGCAGCGCAGGACGAAGGCAGTGCAGGACGAAGAAGGAAGCGCAGGACGAAGAAGGAAGCGCAGGACGAAGAAGGAAGCGCAGGACGAAGAAGGCAGCGCAGGACGAAGAAGGCAGCGCAGGACGAAGAAGGCAGCGCAGGACGAAGAAGGCAGCGCAGGACGAAGAAGGCAGCGCAGGATGAAGAAGGCAGCGCAGGACGAAGAAGGCAGCGCAGGACGAAGAAGGCAGCGCAGGACGAAGAAGGCAGCGCAGGACGAAGGTAGCGCAGGACGAAGGCAGCGCAGGACGAAGAAGGCAGCGCAGGACGAAGGCAGCGCAGGACAAAGAAGGCAGGACAAAGAAGGCAGCGCAGGACAAAGAAGGCAGCGCAGGACGAGAAGGCAGCGCAGGACGAAGAAGGCAGCGCAGGACGAAGAAGGCAGCGCAGGACGAAGAAGGCAGCGCAGGACGAAGAAGGCAGCGCAGGACGAAGAAGGAAGCGCAGGACGAAGAAGGAAGCGCAGGACGAAGAAGGCAGCGCAGGACGAAGAAGGAAGCGCAGGACGAAGAAGGAAGCGCAGGACGAAGAAGGAAGCGCAGGACGAAGAAGGCAGCGCAGGACGAAGAAGGCAGCGCAGGACGAAGAAGGCAGCGCAGGACGAAGGCGGCAGCGCAGGACGAAGGCGGCAGCGCAGGACGAAGGCGGCAGCGCAGGACGAAGAAGGCAGCGCAGGACGAAGAAGGCAGCGCAGGACGAGGAAGGCAGCGCAGGACGAGGAAGGCAGCGCAGGACGAGGAACGCAGCGCAGGACGAGGAACGCAGCGCAGGACGAGGAACGCAGCGCAGGACGAGGAACGCAGCGCAGGACGAGGAACGCAGCGCAGGACGAGGAAGGCAGCGCAGGATGAGGAAGGCAGCACAGGATGAGGAAGGCCGCGCAGGATGAGTGTCATGCCTCAGCCCGAGAAGCCTGCTTATAGCCACAACATTGCTGCTGCTCCTTGTCTGACGTTCACTCAGGGGATAATACCTGCGACAGCTCCTGAGTGGGTGTGCATATAACCTGGACACACCCTTCCTTCCATGCTCTGTCATTTTGCTGTTTTTCCTGTGTATGTGAGGTCCTGCGAGCCCCCTCATCCTGTCTGTCAGTATTATCCCTTGTTCTGTTGTATTACTGTGGTTCCGGTTGCTGGACTATATACTGCGTAGCCCACTATCCTGTGGGCTGGAGATCTGCCTGGGTTCCTGTTATTTACCATACCTGTGTACCTGCTGCCATAGGCCTTGGTGCTATTTCCATTGAGTCTGCAGCTTCCTGACAACGTGGCCCACTATCCTCTGGAGCCTGGAGACTTTCTTGGCTGCCAGACATCCATCCTGTGTCTGCTGCTTAAGACCTTCATTCAAGGTATTGCTACCCAAGCGGAGTCTCCAGCGTCTGACTGTATAGCCCACCATCCTCTGCTGATATACGTTGCCTGTGTATATTGGATTTCATATATACAAAGACTGTGTTGTGTGCTGTGTATTTAATACATTTATTACCTGCATTCCAAGTCTCCTGTGTCTGCTTACCTGCTCACCCCCAGCGCTTGGGATATAAACCTAATCATAAAGCCCTGCCATGGAGCCATCCTGGCCCGAGCCTGACAATGAGGAAGGCAGGACAGGATGAGGAAGGCAGGGCAGGATGCGGGAGGCAGGGCAGGATGCGGAAGGCAGGGCAGGATGCGGAAGGCAGGGCAGGATGCGGAAGGCAGGGCAGGATGCGGAAGGCAGGGCAGGATGCGAAAGGCAGGGCAGGATGCGGGAGGCAGGGCAGGATGCGGAAGGCAGGGCAGGATGCGGAAGGCAGGGCAGGATGCGGGAGGCAGGGCAGGATGCGGGAGGCAGGGCAGGATGCGGGAGGCAGGGCAGGATGCGGGAGGCAGGGCAGGATGCGGGAGACAGGGCAGGATGCGGGAGACAGGGCAGGATGCGGGAGACAGGGCAGGATGCGCGAGACAGGGCAGGATGCGGGAGGCAGCGCAGGATGCGGGAGGCAGCGCAGGATGCAGAAGGCAGCGCAGGATGCTGGAGGCAGCGCAGGATGCTGGAGACAGCGCAGGATGAAGAAGGCAGCGCAGGATGAAGAAGGCAGCGCAGGATGAAGAAGGCAGCGCAGGATGAGGAAGGCAGCGCAGGATGAGGAAGGCAGCGCAGGATGAGGAAGGCAGCGCAGGATGCTGGAGGCAGCGCAGGATGCAGAAGGCAGCGCAGGATGCTGGAGGCAGCGCAGGATGCTGGAGGCAGCGCAGGATGCTGGAGACAGCGCAGGATGAAGAAGGCAGCGCAGGATGAAGAAGGCAGCGCAGGATGAAGAAGGCAGCGCAGGATGAGGAAGGCAGCGCAGGATGAGGAAGCAGCGCAGGATGCTGGAAGCAGCACAGGATGCTGGAACGCAGGATGCTGGAGGCAACGCAGGATGCTGGAAGCAACGCAGGATGCTGGAAGCAACGCAGGATGCTGGAGCAGCGCAGGATGAGGAAGCAGCGCAGGATGCTGGAAGCAGCGCAGGATGCTGGAAGCAGCGCAGGATGCTGGAAGCAATGCAGGATGCTGGAAGCAGCGCAGGATGCTGGAAGCAGCGCAGGATGCTGGAAGCAGCGCAGGATGCTGGAAGCAGCGCACAGGATGAAGAAGGCAGCGCAGGATGAAGAAGGCAGCGCAGGATGAAGAAGGCAGCGCAGGATGAAGAAGGCAGCGCAGGATGAAGAAGGCAGCGCAGGATGAAGGAAGGTAGCGCAGGATGAAGGAAGGTAGCGCAGGATGCTGGAATTAGCGATACCTTTATCATGGGCCTAAAGCCCACACTCCTGTCTCACACCCCGGTTACACGGCTACTAACCCAGTGCGGGTGGAAGGCCAGGCAGCTGATGGCTCCGATTCTCTGCCCCATGAAGCCGTCGTAGTACTTGATGTTGCTGATCAGTTCTCCGTTTCCGTTGTAAATAGCAATAAATTGGTTCATGGAGCCGCTGGGGCGAGAGAGAGAGAGAAGTAAAAGCTGTGAGACGGAGCACAGGAGCGAGCACGGCGGTAACCGACGGACGCGCTGCCTGGCTTTGCTCCAAGGCATCGGTTTATGCATCTCGTTTAGAATTTTGTACTGGAAGCTGCGATTTGGCCCCCGAGGGCCAGGACCATTCAACTAACCATGCGAACAGGTTGGCCTGCGGGTGGTAGTCCAGCGCGGTCAGGCCCTTCACGATCTGCAGCGTGCTGACGGACTCCGGCATTCGCGGGTCAAAGTATCGAATGTCTCCGTTGACGCTGCACAGAAACAACCATAGGGGATTTAAGGTAAGGTCAAGAACACCGAGGGGGGGGGGGGGGTTGAGTGGCTCGGCCGGGAAGACGCGTACCTCACGCTCATGATGTTCCCGTCTGAATGCTTCTGGAGGTGCGTTTTAATCACCCAGGCTGTGTGCTCGCGGTACGTCATGACGCGGCTGTGGGCAGAAAGTAACATAACACAATGAGTCAGGAGCCTTTATCTTACCACATATCAATGTGTCCAAAGGTGGCCCAACGCGCGTCACACACCCGGTACACGAAAGAACAACAAGGGTCTTACCATTCGTTTAAAGCCATCCTGCGATCAAATACACGCACGGATCCATCACCGAGCCCGGCCACAATCAAGGAGCGGTGGGAGTCACAGGAGAGGCTGGTAACGCAGCTGTCTGCCCCGGTGGGAATGTCCTGCATAAACACGCCGGTATTTACAGAGGGAATGATCTGCACGGCGCGCGCGCAATAGAGGGGCCGCCGCGCGCACGCAACAGAGGGGCCGCCGCGCGCACGCAACAGAGGGGCCGCCGCGCGCACGCAACAGAGGGGCCGCCGCGCGCGCACGCAACAGAGGGGCCGCCGCGCGTGCGCGCAACAGAGGGGCCGCCGCGCGTGCGCGCAATAGAGGGGCAGCGGCGCGCGCAACAGAGGGGCGGCGGCACGCGCGCAATAGAGGGGCGGCGGCGCGGGCGCAATAGAGGGGCGGCGGCGAGCGCGCAATAGAGGGGCCACGGCGCGCGCAATAGAGGCAGGGATGTGGGAATTGTAACATTGTAACGTCTAATTCCATGGACGCCCCCAATACCGGAAGCCGGCATTGAGGCGGCTTGCCGGCATCCGAGGGGCTTGGGCGGCTGTTCGAATGCTCCATCGGCATTCGGACAGCCGCCCCTGGAGCTCTCCGGCATACTTACCTTCCCGAGCGGCGCCGGGAAAGTTTCCGCGCTTCCGCTCGTTGAAGGACCCAGCCGCGATCACGTGGGAGTCCCACGTGATCGCGGCTGGGGGTCCTTCAAGGAGCGCAGGCGCTTAGACTTTGTCGGCATCGCTCGGGAAGGTAAGTATGCCAGAGAGCTCCAGGGGCGACTGTCCGAATGCCGAAAGAGCAGTCGAACAGCCGCCCCATGTCTGGTCTGGGGTCTGAGCTGGGGCATATATCCATGAGAGCTTGGGGGGCAAATATCCATGCGCTGGGGGCAGTATATCCACGAGCTGGGGGCAGCATCCACGAGCTGGGGGCAGCATCCATATATCTCGGGGGGGGGGGGGATATATACATGTGAGCTGGGGGCATTTTTATGAGGTCTGTTCTTATTGGAAAGTGGTCACATGACATAAAAGTATCGGTACTCGGTCTTAAAAAAAGTGGTATCGGTGCATCCCTAATATATACACACAACAAAATAGTGTTTAAATAAAGGTCTTTATTCATCACATGTATCTGACGCTGCCTCTATAGGCTGTTATGAATAAAGACCTCTAAACACTATTTTGTTGAAATTATCAGGACAAGTTGATCGTCCTGAGGGACAAGTAGATTGGACTACTACTTAGTCCGTTGGACAAGTAGATTTTTTAAAAATTTCCACGCCCCTGAGAGGGGCCACGGCGCGCGCGCAATAGAGGGGTCACGGCGCGCGCGCAATAGAGGGGCCATGGCGCGCGCAATAGAGGGGCCACGGCGCGCGCAATAGAGGGGCCATGGCGCATGCAATAGAGGGGCCACGGCGCACGCAATAGAGGGGCCACGGCGCGCGCGCAATAGAGGGGCCACGGCGCGCGCGCAATAGAGGCAAATCACACCAAAACGCAGCCTCATTAAAGCAAAGACGACATGTAAAATAATCCAGGCCTTTTCATTGGCTGCAGGTCCCAGCCAGCCATGTGTCCGCCTTACCTGCACCTTCATCTCTCGCTCCGTGTCCCAGATTCGGATTATTCGGACGTCTCCGGAGGTGACAAGGAGCCCGGATTCTTGTTCCCAATCCACGACCATCCCGGCACCTGGAACGTCACGAGGAGGAAACATGACCTTGACCCGAACCACTTAGAAAATAAGGTCAGGGCGCGCAAGAGGAGCGTCACCCCTCACAGAAACATGACCTCCCTCACCGGGCACATGCGCCAAAGCAACCACATTCCTGGGTCACGTGCACCAACAATCTCCTCTCACAGGGCACACAATGGCACATATATACAGTCTCCATCCATACTGGAACGCGTGCCCCTGCTTCCCAGTGGTGAGTGTGGTTCAGCGTGTAGGAGCACACATTGACAGTGTCACATGTTGCACTTTTTGTGAAAATCCAAAGACGTTGCTATGGTTTATATTTGTACGACACGGGGGGGGGGGGGCAAAGCCAAACGTGTTAAGGCGCCGGTGGACCCTACATGACCTTTAACCTGGAGGTAAACATGGGAGAAGCTGTGAACATGCGTGCAAACCACACAGACCAAGAACGTGCTTGAATCAACGGTGATGGAAGGACTTACCGCCCTGCTTACTCCTGTCAAGATAGATGGAGACCCTTCGTGCCAGGCCTGTGGGGGGCAGGAATGGGTAAAGGGGCAGGAGCCGGGTGAGAGGAGGAAGAAGCAGGCAGAAGCAAAGAGAGTCAACACATTAGGAACACGAGTGACACCAGGCACGGCTGCAGACACTGGCATCGCGGTGCTACCAGCCTCCATGGCAAGCGGAGGGTGAGACAACACACACAAGTTAAGGTAGAAATCACCAAATCTGGAGCAGAATGCCAGTCCCACCACCTCGACCACGATGACGAAACATCAGCACTCCCATTACAAGTTCCTTACGGAGTATGAAGTGGGGGGGGGGGTCTGGCGGGGGCAGGAGGCCACAAGCCACCGGCGAGGAGATCCAGACGGCTGACAGATCATTTCTACACATTCCAGCTTCTATTACCCAGGTTAATGAGTTTATTCAGATATGTACTGAAGGAATAAGAAACCACATGTACCAAACCCCCGAGGAAAAACCTGGAAGCTCCACAGAACCAAACCCCCGAGGAGAAGCCTGGAAGCTCCTCAGAACCAAACCCCCGAGGAGAAGCCTGGAAGCTCCTCAGAACCAAACCCCGAGGAGAAGCCTGGAAGCTCCTCAGAACCAAACCCCCGAGGAGAAGCCTGGAAGCTCCTCAGAACCAAACCCCCGAGGAGAAGCCTGGAAGCTCCTCAGAACCAAACCCCCGAGGAGAAGCCTGGAAGCTCCTCAGAACCAAGCCCCCGAGGAGAAGCCTGGAAGCTCCTCAGAACCAAGCCCCCGAGGAGAAGCCTGGAAGGTTCTCAGAACCAAGCCCCCGAGGAGAAGCCTGGAAGCTCCTCAGAACCAAGCCCCGAGGAGAAGCCTGGAAGCCCCTCAGAACCGAACCCCCGAGGAGAAGCCTGGAAGCTCCTCAGAACCAAACCCCCGAGGAGAAGCCTGGAAGCTCCTCAGAACCAAACCCCCGAGGAGAAGCCTGAGAGCTCCTCAGAACCAAACCCCCGAGGAGAAGCCTGAGAGCTCCTCAGAACCAAACCCCCGAGGAGAAGCCTGAGAGCTCCTCAGAACCAAACCCCAGAGGAGAAGCCTGGAAGCTCCTCAGAACCAAACCCCCGAGGAGAGGCCTGGAAGCTCCTCAGAACCAAACCCCCGAGGAGAAGCCTGGAAGCTCCTCAGAACCAAATCCCCGAGGAGAAGCCTGAGAGCTCCTCAGAACCAAACCCCCAAGGAGAAGCCTGGAAGCTCCTCAGAACCAAACCCCCAGGGAGAAGCCTGGAAGCTCCTCAGAACCAAACCCCCGAGGAGAAGCCTGGAAGCTCCTCAGAACCAAACCCCCGAGGAGAAGCCTGGAAGCTCCTCAGAACCAAACCCCGAGGAGAAGCCTGGAAGCTCCTCAGAACCAAACCCCGAGGAGAAGCCTGGAAGCTCCTCAGAACCAAGCCCCCGAGGAGAAGCCTGGAAGCTCCTCAGAACCAAGCCCCGAGGAGAAGCCTGGAAGCTCCTCAGAACCGAACCCCCGAGGAGAAGCCTGGAAGCTCCTCAGAACCAAACCCCCGAGGAGAAGCCTGGAAGCTCCTCAGAACCAAACCCCTGAGGAGAAGCTCCTCAGAACCAAACTCCCAAGAAGAAGCCTGGAAGCTCCTCAGAACCAAACCCCCGAGGAGAAGCCAGAGAGCTCCTCAGAACCAAACCCCCGAGGAGAAGAATGGAAGCTCCTCAGAACCAAACCCCCGAGGAGAAGCCTGAGAGCTCCTCAGAACCAAACCCCCGAGGAGAAGCCTGAGAGCTCCTCAGAACCAAACCCCAGAGGAGAAGCCTGGAAGCTCCTCAGAACCAAATCCCCAGAGGAGAAGCCTGGAAGCTCCTCAGAACCAAACCCCCGAGGAGAAGCCTGGAAGCTCCTCAGAACCAAACCCCCGAGGAGAAGCCTGGAAGCTCCTCAGAACCAAACCCCCGAGAAGCCTGGAAGCTCCTCAGAACCAAACCCCGAGGAGAAGCCTGGAAGCTCCTCAGAACCAAACCCCCGAGGAGAAGCCTGGAAGCTCCTCAGAACCAAACCCCCGAGGAGAAGCCTGGAAGCTCCTCAGAACCAAACCCCCGAGGAGAAGCCTGGAAGCTCCTCAGAACCAAACCCCTGAGGAGAAGCTCCTCAGAACCAAACTCCTGAGGAGAAGCTCCTCAGAACCAAACTCCCAAGAAGAAGCCTGGAAGCTCCTCAGAACCAAACCCCCGAGGAGAAGCCAGAGAGCTCCTCAGAACCAAACCCCCGAGGAGAAGCCTGGAAGCTCCTCAGAACCAAACCCCCGAGGAGAAGCCAGAGAGCTCCTCAGAACCAAACCCCCGAGGAGAAGCCTGGAAGCTTCTCAGAACCAGCGGGAGGAGGATTACGGAGGATCTGAAGATGGAGGATGGATATTTGGGATATGTGGCGGCAGTAACGATGACACGGCACCTTCCAACAACCACTAAACCTGGATAAAAGCCACTCACCCCTTGTGGTTGGCAGCATGTCCGAGAGGCCCTGCCACGCCGTCACCATCTCTGGATTCTTCTCCAGATCGTCAAAGTTCTTCCACACGCGTATGGCGCCGTCATCTGAGGACAGAGGATTTGCGTGACTTGAGGGTTAAAAAGGGACAACACAAAGCCGGTAATAGATGAACATTATTTCACTGGCAAGAGATTGTCCGTTTCAGTGTTTGTTTATAAAGTTGTTTCATTTATAAAACACAGGAAAGAATTATCTTTACCCTCTATTTATCCATTTATTTGGAAATTTGCTCATTTTACATTATTTTTGTTTCTCCATTTCACTGGGATGAAAGGTTGTAAACTTGAGATGTTGTCGCTTATCTGGCACAATGTCACACGGGGCCTGCATTATCAGCATACAGGCAGAAACGGCCTTGGTGTCAGATGCAATCACTGAACAATCACATTTACTGTATTATGTGTCTCGGGAAGGAGACACGCTGGGGGCACGGCGACACGCGGGGGACATGCAGTGGGACGGCGACACGCGGGGGACATGCAGTGGGACGGCGACACGCGGGGGCCATGCAGTGGGACGGCGACACGCGGGGGCCATGCAGTGGGACGGCGACACGCGGGGGCCATGCAGTGGGACGGCGACACGCGGGGGCCATGCAGTGGGACGGCGACACGCGGGGACGCAGCGGGAATCAGCTCTACATTCATACGTTAAAATAATGACATAAAAACAGACGACGCCGGGAGTCATCTTTTTCTTCCACGGGTCAATACAAGCTGACTCTGGAGGAGCGCCAGACGCACCTGTGGCGCTGAGCAGCAGCGAGCTGTCGTGTCCGTTCAGATACTCCATGGCGGTTATACGGGTGTAGCGCGGGTTCCCATTGTGGAAGTAATCCAGTTTCTCTCCTTTCTCCCAGTCCCAAAAACTGTAGAAACAGAAGAAAACATAAGATGCCGCCAGGTTTGAAAACTCATAAAAACACAACGTCACTGTGGACGGCAGTGGAGGAAGATCACACCAGGGTTTATCATCACAAGAGGAGAAGCACCTGGACACCTGAAGATGACCCTGAGCGGATCGGAGGTCAGAGTGATGTCTCCATCACTGACACCTGACCGAAACATCGATATACTGTAAACCACTCTGAACGTCACCTCAAAAACGCAGGAGAACACGGGGGGGGGGGTCACGACCCTGAATCGGCAAGACCAACAGGTCTATTAGTCAACGTCCGAGTCAGGAGCTGGAGGGTCGTCGGGTGGGCTGCACCTCCGAGTGTCAGATTAACTGAAGGAAACCTCTGGTGATCACAAGGAGCCGGACGATGAACCCTTTTGCAACTCGGCAGCCGCGACAGACGAGCTGCTCTCGACATCACCGAACAGACTCGTGTGCGGCAAAGGACAAAACCGAACCGGTGGTAAACGTCGGCTTCATGAAGCTCACCAGATGCTGTCTTTATCGGCCACGGCGATGCAGGACGTGAAGGGATGAAACTTCACCACTGAAGGGACGCCTGGGTTCCGGTTGATAAAAATCTGATCGTCCAAGCGGGAAATTCCTGGAACAAAAAAAACAAATTCCTCAGCATTGGCCGACGCCGACACCCCGGCCGCTGGGATCCCCGTGTCCCGGCTGGAGATGCTGCAGCTCCTCGCTGACACCTCTCTCAGGCATGTATCAATATACCGAGCTGGCAACCAGTGTGCAATGATCCGCGCAGACGCTGCCGGTTCAGATTAAGCGCGCCAGGCCGGCCAGACGCCGTGTTAATGCCGCCGGCCAGACGCCGTGTTAATGCCGCCGGCACCTCAAAATCTTATTCTGGTGAAGGGGTGGGGGGGGGGGGGGTGATATAAAACCTTAAAATGTGAAGTGCAACTCGAGGCAGGAACAAACGCCGTGTGAGCGCACTGAGCCTCCACCTCACGGGGAACGCGCTCACCTTTCTGGATGAGGCTCTGCGCTTCCTTCCTGACCTTCACGTTCCTCATGAAACGCCACTCTCTCTCCTTGCGAATCAGACTCTCCACGTCGTGCTCGTCCGGCAACTGGAAAGAGGAAACCGGCAAGTCAGGTCGCATGAAACACAACCAGAAAACCCTGTCACATCACAAAGACACGCGGAGAGCCTCCAACACATCATTCCACGGTTTGTGGGTGAGAAGAGGTGGGCGGGCAGAGGGTGAGAAGAGGCGGGCAGAGGGTGAGAAGAGGCGGGCGGGCAGAGGGTGAGAAGAGGCTGGCGGGCAGAGGGCGAGAAGAGGCTGGCGGGCAGAGGGTGAGAAGAGGCGGGCGGGCAGAGGGTGAGAAGAGGCGGGCGGGCAGAGGGTGAGAAGAGGTGGGTGAGCAGAGGGCGAGAAGAGGCGGGCAGGCAGAGGGCGAGAAGAGGCGGGCGGGCAGAGGGTGAGAAGAGGCGGGCGGGCAGAGGGCGAGAAGAGGCGGGCGGGCAGAGGGTGAGAAGAGGCGGGCGAGCAGAGGGTGAGAAGAGGGTGGCGGGCAGAGGGTGAGAAGAGGCGGGCGAGCAGAGGGTGAGAAGAGGCGGGCGAGCAGAGGGTGAGAAGAGGCGGGCGAGCAGAGGGTGAGAAGAGGCGGGCGAGCAGAGGGTGAGAAGAGGCGGGCGAGAAGAGGCGGGCGAGCAGAGGGTGAGAAGAGGCGGGCGAGCAGAGGGTGAGAAGAGGCGGGCGAGCAGAGGGTGAGAAGAGGCGGGCGAGCAGAGGGTGAGAAGTGGCGGATGAGCAGAGGGTGAGAAGAAGCAGGTGAACAGAGGGTGAGAAGAAGCAGGTGAACAGAGGGTGAGAAGAGGCGGATGAGCAGAGGGTGAGAAGAGGCGGATGAGCAGAGGGTGAGAAGAGGCGGATGAGCAGAGGGTGAGAAGAAGCAGACGAGCAGAGGGTGAGAAGAAGCAGACGAGCAGAGGGTGAGCAGAGGTGGATGAGCAGAGGGTGAGAAGAGGCGGGTGAGCAGCTTCCAGAAGACTTGTGGGACATCAATGAAGGGATTTAACCTCAGACTCTCCGCTCGCGCCGCAGCGAGGACCGGCAGGGAGTATTAGGTTATGGTGGCCACACAGGAGTCGCGCTGGCGGCACTCAGCCACGCAGAGATGGCGGCACTCGCCCGACTTTACCTTCATAACAGGTTGAGCGAAATACTTTGCGCTCCAATCGCCGAAGCCAGTCTGCAGGTTTCCTGTAACGAAGCTCCTGTGGCCGATGCCCTCGTCGCCATCGTCTGCCGCCTGGGGAAGAATGGAGGGGTTTGTTAGAGATGTTAAGTGGAGGTCGTGTTTAAAGGGACACCCCAATTTACAGTCCCTGGGGGGCCTGGGGGTGCGAGGCCGGGCGGGGGTGCGAGGCCGGGCAGGTGCGGGACATATTGCTGTAGGACCAGCAGAATCCGCCCGGCCACACTCACGGAACGGCTAAGCGTGAGAACATGGGTCGGGTCAATGCGCTCCTTTCCTGAGAGCAGAGAGTTGGGGGATTCAGTTCAGCTGGTATGTCCTCACGCATCTTCTAGAAACGCTGGTGTCTGGCGGGAGTATCCCCACGCGGCTCCGTGGGAAGCATCGGGCTGTAACGTTCTCATTTACCTGGTCGGGGCCTTTGTCAAACATTTTGCGCGTCCGGGGGAACTGGTGGGAGTGGGGGGTGTATTGCACTGCCATGTTGCCTCCGACGTTGGCAGGCCGGGTGGAAGGCAGGTCCCTGCTGGTGGGAGTTTTGGTCACATCGTTGGTAAGGCTGGAGCTGCTGGCGCTTGGCATGGGAGGGGATCCGCTGAAGAGGGATAGAGGACCTAGGGTTACATTTTATTTTAACCACTTCCCTTCCTACAGGTTCCAAGGCCACACAGCGCAAGCTGAGAGAGCCCACACAGGGAAAATGCCCGCTCCGTACCAACCTGTGCCCCCTGCATGGGCAAAAGTACACAGGGCTCCTGTCAACTACCAAACTCAATAATCCCCCAGTCTGCTGACACGAGGCTTTATTAACCCCCCAGTCTGCTGACACAAGGCTTTATTAACCCCCCCAATCTGCTGACACAAGGCTTTATTAACGCCCCCAGTCTGCTGACACAAGGCTTTATTGCCCCCCCAGTCTGCTGACACAAGGCTTTATTGCCCCCCCAATCTGCTGACACAAGGCTTTATTAACGCCCCCAGTCTGCTGACACAAGGCTTTATTGCCCCCCCAGTCTGCTGACACAAGGCTTTATTAACGCCCCCAGTCTGCTGACACAAGGCTTTATTGCCCCCCCAGTCTGCTGACACAAGGCTTTATTGCCCCCCCAGTCTGCTGACACAAGGCTTTATTGCCCCCCCCCCGATGCTGGATGGAGGAGGGACCCGCGTAGGTCACACAATATGTTCCTCACCCCACTTGATGGATGTGCATCCCTTTGTTGGTGGGGCTGGCGGGCGCAGACTGCGTGAGAGACGCGGCGTCCAGGATCCTCTGTGGGCGAGTACTCATTGTAGCCTGCGGCGAAAAACAAAAGTGAGCGAGTCGCCTGGAATCAGGAGAGCATTGGTTAGAGCGACATTTACCGGATGTTTAAAGAGACACTGTAAGGTTAAAACGGGGTGGGGGGAAGGATGAAGGGGTTGACTACTAACCAATCCTGGCCCTCATGCACAACTCCTGTTTTAACCTTTTAAGTTTCCTTTAGATACTTCTTGTATCCAGCGCTGGTCTCCCTCTGAACCCTGCGGGACGGGACATGCAGGTCATGTGACTGCACGGACTCTCCAGTTAATTCAGCAGCTCTCAATGACAAGAGGCATTCAGCGCCAGGGGGGTCCCAAATCTCTGCAACCAGACAGCCCCCCCTGAGGGACATGAGAGCTCAGAGGAGCGTGACTGATTGTCCACACTGCAGAGCCAGAATGCGACCTCCAACCCCCCCCCCCCCCGGTCTTTACAATTCCCAGAAACCTCTGAATGCATTATATGGTCAGGGCATCATGGGAGTTGTAGTTCAGAAACATGTGGATGGGGGATGGGCGGCAGAGTTTGATGCAGAGCGGCCCTTTAACTGTGATCAATTTATAGAATATACCCGCGTTTATCGAAAACGAACTGCACAGATTTAAAGGGATCCTCCACACCGCCCCCCCCCCCTCGTGCTTATGGAATGCAGCTCCCAGAAAACTTTAAATGCTTCAGATAGCAGGGAATCATGGGAGTTGTAGTTCAACATCCGAGGGGCCGGAGTTTGACAGCCATGGTGCAGTGTGTATGTGTGGGAGTATATGTGTACGTACGTGTGTGCGTATATGTATGCATATATATATATATTTTAATACACATACACTAATATTTGTATGTATAGATATGTTTGTGTGTATATATATATATACACACACACACGCGTGCCCGCCCCTGGAAAGGGAGTTTCTGCATGGTGTATCCTGTCCGTGTGCGGCTATAATGCCCCCGCAGTAGTGACGTAGTGGTTCCAGCGCTCCTCTCGGGTACCTGGTGACTGACCCTGTGCCCCGCGCAGTGATTTGCAGATTTCTGTAATTCTCCACCGTTAAGATTAAATTATACCCCTCCCATTTGATTTTTGTTTTGCGCGACCCCCGACACATTTAATATGCTTTTAACGAGCTGCATGAGTAATGGCGTCACCCAGACACGTGCGGCTCGATGGGGGGGCTGAGTGTCTCCGGAGCGGGCGAGGGATATTGCAGCACCTGAGCTTCTGCGGCGAGCGAGTGATAAAAGGAGGAAGCGAGCGCGGGGGCTGGGAATTCCCTCCAGACCCTGCGGCTGCTGTCACTGCTAAATGAGGAAAAATCCCAGCTTGCTGCACTCAGGACGGCAATGCAGCACAGCGACGCACAGGGCAGAGCGATGCAGCCAGCGCGGAGCGAGCCGAGGGTCAGACCAGGAGACGATGTGCAGCCACACAAGTTAAAAACCTATCCCGTGCATGAACCACGCAGGAAGCGTGCAAGGAGCTGCAGACACTCCGTGGCAGAGCAATGTGGGGCATAAACACAAACGTTACCGTAGCGGGCAAAAGCATCACGTTGGCATCAGATCCCCCACAAACTGCCTGCAGGGGGCGCTTTGAACAAGCCAGTGACAGAGCAGAGCGCACAAGGAGGAGAGAGGCGCGCGCTCAGAGCGAACAAGGAGGAGAGAGGCGCGCGCTCAGAGCGAACAAGGAGAGAGGCGCGCGCGCACAGAGCAAGGAGAGAGGCGCGCGCTCAGAGCGAGGAGGAGGAGAGAGGCGCGCTCTCAGAGCGAGGAGGAGGAGAGAGGCGCGCTCAAGCGAGGAGGAGAGAGGCGCGCGCTCAAAGCGAGGAGGAGAGGCGCGCGCTCAAAGCGAGGAGGAGGAGAGAGGCGCGCATCAAAGCGAGGAGGAGAGGCGCGCGCTCAGAGCGAGGAGAGAGGCGCGCGCACAGAGCGAGGAGGAGGAGAGAGGCGCGCGCTCAGAGCGAGGAGGAGAGAGAGGCGCGGCGCACAGAGCGAGGAGGAGGAGAGAGGCGCGCGCGCACAGCAGCGAGGAGGAGGAGGAGGCGCGCGCGACAGAGCGAGGAGGAGGAGAGAGGCGCGCCGCACAGAGCGAGGAGGAGGAGAGAGGCGCGCGCTCAGAGCGAACAAGGAGGAGAGAGGCCCGCGCGCTCAGAGCGAACAAGGAGGGCCGCGCGCACAGAGCAAGGAGAGAGAGGCGCGCGCTCAGAGCGAGGAGGAGGAGAGAGGCGCGCTCTCAGAGGAGGAGGAGGAGAGAGGCGCGCGCTCAGAGCGAGGAGGAGGAAGAGGCGCGCTCTCAGAGCGAGGAGGAGGAGAGAGGCGCGCGCTCAGAGCGAGGAGGAGAGAGGCGCGCGCTCAAAGCGAGGAAGGAGAGAGGCGCGCGCTCAAAGCGAGGAGGAGGAGAGGCGCGCGCTAAAGCGAGGAGGAGAAGGCGCGCTCAAAGCGAGGAGGAGGAGAGGAGGCGCGCACTCAAGCGAGAGGAGGAGAGCGCGCGCTTCAGAGCGAGGAGAGAGCGCGCGCACAGAGCGAGGAGGAGGAGAGAGGCGCGCGCTCAGAGCGAGGAAGGGAGGAGAGAGGCGCGCCGCACAGAGCGAGGAGGAAGGAGAGAGGCCGCGCACAGAGCGAGGAGGAGGAGAAGAGGCGCGCGGCACAGAGCGAGGAGGAGGAGAGAGGCGCGCGCACAGAGCGGGAGGAGGAGAGAGGCGCGCGCACAGAGCGAGGAGGAGGAGAGAGGCGCGCGCACAGAGCGAGGAGGAGGAGAGAGGCGCGCGCACAGAGCGAGGAGGAGGAGAGAGGCGCGCGCACAGAGCAAGGAGGAGGGGAGAGGAGCGCGCACAGAGCGAGGAGGAGGAGAGAGGCGCGCGCACAGAGCGAGGAGGAGGAGAGAGGCGCGCGCACAGAGCGAGGAGGAGGAGAGAGGCGCGCGCACAGAGCGAGGAGGAGGAGAGAGGCGCGCCCTCAGAGCGAGGAGGAGGAGAGAGGCGCGCCCTCAGAGCGAGGAGGAGGAGAGAGGCGCGCCCTCAGAGCGAGGCGGAGGAGAGAGGCGCGCCCTCAGAGCGAGGAGGAGGAGAGGAGGCCCCTCAGAGCGAGGAGGAGGAGAGAGGCGCGCCCTCGGAGCGAGGAGGAGGAGAGAGGCGCGCCCTCAGAGCGAGGAGGAGGAGAGAGGCGCGCCCTCAGAGCGAGGAGGAGGAGAGAGCGCGCCCTCAGAGCGAGGAGGAGGAGAGAGGCGCGCCCTCAGAGCGAGGAGGAGGAGAGAGGCGCGCCCTCAGAGCCGGAGGAGGAGGAGAGAGGCGCGCCCTCAGAGCGAGGAGGAGGAGAGAGGCGCGCCCTCAGAGCGAGGAGGAGGAGAGAGGCGCGCCCTCAGAGCGAGGAGGAGGAGAGAGGCGCGCCCTCAGAGCGAGGAGGAGGAGAGAGGCGCGCCCTCAGAGCGAGGAGGAGGAGAGAGGCGCGCCCTCAGAGCGAGGAGGAGGAGAGAGGCGCGCCCTCAGAGCGAGGAGGAGAGAGGCGCGCCCTCAGAGCGAGGAGGAGAGAGGCGCGCCGCCTCAGAGCGAGGAGGAGAGAGGCGCCCTCAGAGCGAGGAGAGAGAGGCGCGCCCTCAGAGCGAGGAGGAGAGAGAGGCGCCCTCAGAGCAAGGAGGAGGAGAGAGGCGGGCGCGAGGAGGAAGGAGGAGGAGAGAGGCGGGCGCGAGGAGGAAGGAGGAGGAGAGAGGCGTGCCCTCAGAGCGAGGAGCAGAGGCGTGCCCTCAGAGCGAGGAGGAGGAGAGAGGCGTGCCCTCAGAGCGAGGAGGAGGTGAGAGGCGTGCCCTCAGAGCGAGGAGGAGGAGAGAGGCGTGCCCTCAGAGCGAGGAGGAGGAGAGAGGCGTGCCCTCAGAGCGAGGAGGAGGTGAGAGGCGTGCCCTCAGAGCGAGGAGGAGGTGAGAGGCACGCCCTCAGAGCGAGGAGGAGGTGAGAGGCGGGCGCGAGGAGGAAGGAGGAGAGAGGCGTGCCCTCAGAGCGAGGAGGAGGAGAGAGGCACGCCCTCAGAGCGAGGAGGAGGAGAGAGGCACGCCCTCAGAGCGAGGAGGAGGAGAGAGGCACGCCCTCAGAGCGAGGAGGAGGAGAGAGGCACGCCCTCAGAGCGAGGAGGAGAGAGGCAGGCGCTGAGGAGGAACAAGTAGGAGAGAGGCGGGTGCACAGGATGAATGAGGAGGAGAGGCGGGCACTAGGGATGAAGGAGCGACACAGAATGACCTAACATGCAGAATAAGCAAGGGATTGAGATCTGCTTACAGAGTGTGTGCACATTAAATGAGGATAGGCACGGGCATTACATAGAGTATAGATGGAAGACGCAGGAAACGCGCAGCCAGACAGGAATGAGACAGAGCGGTTAACATGCAGAAAGCGAGAGAAGGTCACAGACGTCCCATTTGGGGAAATTAGCGGGAAGGAGAGACAGAATGTGCGCGCGGTTTCTCTCACCAGATCCACAATATCCTGATTTATAATACCCAGATACAGAGTTACAACGTAAGGAGATAACCCTGCGCTCCGCACTTCATGCCACGTACCTTGTAGGCAATGCTGTTGAGCACCTTCATGGCGAGGTCTGAAGCTTCTGGGTACGGGTCGGCTGCGAGGTGAAGAAGTACCCTCCATATCTGGGTGTACACGCTATTAAAAGAGACACCTGGGACAGGAAACAAAAAGCAGAGATCCGCAGCAATCAGCGCCACAACAATGCACGCGCAGACACCCCGGCTCCAAGCGGATACCTAGATCTAAGAGAGATAAAACATGGATGTACTGGATGGAAACCTTGGGTTTTCAGACATTACCGCAGCGATCCGAGAAGATCCAGGAATAACGGAGGCTCCCGGCACACACAGACATGGAAACATAGCAAATACTACGTATCCCTGGCTCCTACATGAAAAGCTCTCGTGTTTGGGACATTAAGGGCCCTATTCCAGGGTCGCTAAAAGTCAGACGTTCATGGTAAAATTGTGCGCCGGTCGTTAACCCTTACTGTCTCGTCTTTAAAATCAGCATTCCGCAAGACGCTAAAGCCGGCCGGAGACGTTAAAATCTCTCAGCAAGACGTTATGCAGTGTGTGGAGCAGTGAAATTACCGGCTGGCGCTGCTGAAAGTGGCTGCGCACGCAGCTAACGTTCATTAACCCCCTGTGTATTTCAGCCCCGTTGTGAACTTAACCAGAGCCGTACAGGGTTTACTTGTTGGTATGAGGGTCACACCAGCTTTTAGGAGGTATGCCCCCAGACGTTGTGTTTATTCTGCACCCTGGAATAGGTCACTATTACCGCTTTTCTTAGGAGACGCCGAGTACAGTAAGGAATGCAAACCGCGAGACACCGAGTACAGTAAGGAACACGAGCCGCAAGACGCCGAGTAAGGAATGCGAACCGTGAGACGCCAAGTACAGTAAGGAATGCAAGCTGTGAGACGCCAAGTACAGTAAGGAACGCGAGCGAGATGCCAAGTACAGTAAGGAACGCGAGCGAGATGCCAAGTACAGTAAGGAACGCGAGCAAGATGCCAAGTACAGTAAGGAACGCGAGTGAGATGCCAAGTACAGTAAGGAACGCGAGCCAGATGCCAAGTACAGCAAGGAACGCGAGCGAGATGCCAAGTACAGTAAGGAACGCGAGCGAGATGCCAAGTACAGTAAGGAACGCGAGCAAGAATGCCAAGTACAGTAAGGAACGCGAGCAAGATGCCAAGTACAGTAAGGAATGCGAGCGAGATGCCAAGTACAGTAAGGAACGCGAGCAAGATGCCAAGTACAGTAAGGAATGCGAGCGAGATGCCAAGTACAGTAAGGAACGCGAGCAAGATGCCAAGTACAGTAAGGAACGCGAGCAAGATGCCAAGTACAGTAAGGAACGCGAGCGAGATGCCAAGTATAGTAAGGAACGCGAGCGAGATGCCAAGTACAGTAAGGAACGCGAGCAAGATGCCAAGTACAGTAAGGAATGCGAGCGAGATGCCAAGTACAGTAAGGAACGCGAGCAAGATGCCAAGTACAGTAAGGAACGCGAGCAAGATGCCAAGCACAGTAAGGAACGCGAGCGAGATGCCAAGTACAGTAAGGAACGCGAGCGAGATGCAAAGTACAGTAAGGAACGCGAGCGAGATGCCAAGTACAGTAAGGAACGCGAGCAAGATGCCAAGTACAGTAAGGAACGCGAGCAAGATGCCAAGTACAGTAAGGAACGCGAGCAAGATGCCAAGTACAGTAAGGAACACGTTCCACGAGATGCTAAGGTCAGCTTTAACGGCATGGCTGGAATGGAACGTGAAAACTAAGCTGCCAACGCCTGCCAGTATGTTGCGCGTTTCTAACGCTAAGTGTAACAACACAACATACCCGGATTGGAGCCCCGCCCCCTCCGTTTGTAACGTTTTCAGCAATCTGTTCATCTGAAACCGAATCTCTGCGGATTTGCTGATACTTTGATTAGGATCATGTTTACTCGCTCTCTCGATTTCTGCCGATAAAAGACGGTCATTATGGCTCATTGCTCTAAACCACTGTTTTCCTGTTTAACCCTTTTCTTTCCAGGACGTCTAAAAGATTATTCTGAATCCGGACACAAAGAAACCTTTATAAGCGACGCAGATGCAGTAAAGTGAACGAGCAATGCGTGACGGGGATCAGACTGCAAGGGGTTAAAGGGAGACTCTTAATCCAACTGCAGGAACCCCAGGAAAGGCGAGAGGATGGGTGAATCACGGCGCGTTTCTGACAGCAGCTGGTGACGTCTCGTTAAAGATCTTCTTTTGAAGCGGTTATTTCCCCCGAAACGCTTCGATCCGCTGGTTTGTGATAGAGGTACGGCTGATAATGAGCTGCAGGAGCCCCGGAGGCTTTACACACTGACGCCAGCACACTGCCAGGAGAAGGGGGTGCAGGGCGAGTCAAAGGGGGAGAAACCATGACGGATGAGAGAATCTGCCAGAGAAAAGGCCAATTAAAAGGAACGGGGTGGGGGAACAAAGCAAAACCCTAAATGAACCACTTCCAGCAGGTGTGGGGCAAAATGAGAATAAAAGGCAAGAGAGGCTCCAGGAGGTGGCCAGTGAGTGTCAGCTGTGTGGGTTACAAGGCGTTACCTGAAGCAGGGTCACTGGGTAATGTCTATGTGACCTTGTCAAGGTTAGCTGGGGTTTCCTGGTAATATGTGTGTGCTGTGTGCAAATAGGGAGGGTCCGAGAATGATCCGGATACTGTGTGTGATTTCCGGGATCCCTATCTGCATATCCAGCTCTAATAAAGAGGCTTATATCATATATCACACGCACTGCACGGACAGGAACTGCCTGGGGTCCTGTTGGGTGTGTGTGTGCGTGTAAACACAAGAGATGGTGACACACTGGTGACAGGAGCTGCCTGGGGTCCTCTGTTGGGTGTGTGCGTACGTGTAAACAAGAGATGGTGACACACTGGTGACAGGAGCTGGTTGGGGTCCTCTGTTGGGTGTGTGCGTGCGTGTAAACACAAGAGATGGTGACACACTGGTGACAGGAGCTGGTTGGGGTCCTCTGTTGGGTGTGTGCGTGCGTGTAAACACAAGAGATGGTGACACACTGGTGACAGGAGCTGGTTGGGGTCCTCTGTTGGGTGTGTGCGTGCATGTAAACACAAGATATGGTGACACACTAGTGACAGAAGCTGGTTGGGGTCCTCTGTTGGGTGTGTGCGTACGTGTAAACAAGAGATGGTGACACTGGTGACAGGAGCTGGTTGGGGTCCTCTGTTGGGTGTGTGCGTGCGTGTAAACACAAGAGATGGTGACACACTGGTGACAGAAGCTGGTTGGGGTCCTCTGTTGGGTGTGTGCGTGCATGTAAACACAAGATATGGTGACACACTAGTGACAGGAGCTGGTTGGGGTCCTCTGTTAAGTGTGCGTGCGTGAACACTAGAGATGGCAACGCACTGGTGACAGGAGCTGGTTGGGGTCCTCGGTTGGGTGTGTGTGTGTAAACACAAGAGCTGGCGACACACTGGTGACAGGAGCTGCCTGGGGTCCTCTGTTGGGTGTGTGCGTGCGTGTAAACACAAGATATGGTGACACACTGGTGACAGGAGCTGGTTGGGGTCCTCTGTTGGGTGTGTGCGTGCATGTAAACACAAGATATGGTGACACACTAGTGACAGGAGCTGGTTGGGGTCCTCTGTTAAGTGTGCGTGCGTGAACACTAGAGATGGCAACGCACTGGTGACAGGAGCTGGTTTGGGTCCTCGTTGGGTGTGTGTGTGTAAACACAAGAGCTGGCGACACACTGGTGACAGGAGCTGCCTGGGGTCCTCTGTTGGGTGTGTGCGTGCGTGTAAACACAAGATATGGTGACACACTGGTGACAGGAGCTGGTTGGGGTCCTCTGTTGGGTGTGTGCGTGCGTGTAAACAGAAGATATGGTGACACACTGGTGACAGGAGCTGGTTGGGGTCCTCTGTTGGGTGTGTGCGTGCGTGTAAACACAAGAGATGGTGACACTGGTGACAGGAGCTGGTTGGGGTCCTCTGTTGGGTGTGTGCGTGCGTGTAAACACAAGAGATGGTGACACACTGGTGACAGGAGCTGGTTGGGGTCCTTGGTTGTGTTTTGGGGTTCGGTCTGTACAGAGAGGCGGTAGAGTTGATGGACCCCGCGAGCCGTTACCTATAAGGGAGTTCAGGTTGGAGTAGGAGCTGACACGTCGCATCTTATCGATGGTCTCGAAGGACAAGATGTACTCCTCATTGTCGGGGCTGCCCAGCGTGCTGCTGGCGCTGCTGCTGGTGCTGAGATTTCCCGGGGAGAAGCTGATGGGGTTACCCACTGCGGGGAGAGAGGAAAAGACATCAAGAGACAATCATGGATTCACACATTGCCAGCAACCTACCAGGGCTCCACAACCGTTGCACTACATTCCCATGGGGCCGCTAAGCCAATGTAAGGAGTACCTGAGCATCATGGGAGATGAAGATCCACAAAATCTTCCGGCCAAGGTTACTGAGCCCTGCACTACAATGTCCAAAATATTAGATGTGACGTGACATAAACCGACCCGGTGACTCAAATCTACAAGCCTAGCTCCTAAAAATGTCACAGAGCCATCAACCCTGCGGGAGACTGCACAGCGCCAGAGCATAACATGCATTGTAACGGGTATTATAATGTGCATTGTTACAGGTATTAGATGTTCATGACCAAGCTAGGCTCACGTTGAGCGATGGAAAGGAGCGATATGTTCAGGTTTATGTATAAAAAGTGCAGGAATAGAATAATCTCTCTAAATTTATATTGGCAGAATTATCTCATGTCGGGGTGTGCGGGTCACTGGTAGAATAATCTCATGTCGGGGTGTGCGGGTCACTGGTAGAATAATCTCATGTCGGGGTGTGCGGGTCACTGGTAGAATAATCTCATGTCGGGGTGTGCGGGTTACTGGTAGAATAATCTCATGTCGGGGTGCGCGGGTCACTGGTAGAATTATCTCATGTCGGGGTGAGCGGGTCACTGGTAGAATAATCTCATGTTGGGGTGCGCGGGTCACTGGTAGAATAATCTCATGTCGGGGTGCGCGGGTCACTGGTAGAATAATCTCATGTCGGGGTATGCGGGTCACTGATAGAATAATCTCATGTCGGGGTATGCGGGTCACTGGTAGAATAATCTCATGTCGGGGTGCGCGGGTCACTGGTAGAATAATCTCATGTCGGGTATCGCGGGTCACTGATAGAATAATCTCATGTCGGGGTATGCGGGTCACTGGTAGAATTATCTCATGTCGGGGTATGCGGGTCACTGGTAGAATTATCTCATGTCGGGGTATGCGGGTCACTGGTAGAAATAATATCGTGTCGGGGTATGCAGGTCACTGGTAGAAAATATCTCGTGTTGGGGTGCGCGGGTCACTGGTAGAATTATCTCATGTGGGGTGTGCGGGTCACTGGGAGAATTATCTCATGTCGGTTATGCGGGTCACTGGTAGAATTATCTTATGTTGGGGTGCGCGGGTCACTGGTAGAATTATCTCATGAGGGTTAGGTATGCGGGTCACTGGTAGAATTATCTCATGTTGGGGTATGCGGGTCACTGGTAGAATTATCTCATGTTGGGGTGTGCGGGTCACTGGTAGAATTATCTCATGTTAGGGTATGCGGGTCACTGGTAGAATTCTCATGTTGGGGTATGCGGGTCACTGGTAGAATTATCTCATGTTGGGGTATGCGGGTCACTGGTAGAATTATCTCATGTTAGGGTATGCGGGTCACTGGTAGAATTATCTCATATTGGGGTATGCGGGTCACTGGTAGAATTATCTCATGTCGGGGTATGCGGGTCACTGGTAGAATTATCTCATGTCGGGGTATGCGGGTCACTGGTAGAAATATATCGTGTCGGGGTATGCAGGTCACTGGTAGAAATATCTCGTGTTGGGGTGCGCGGGTCACTGGTAGAATTATCTCATGTTGGGGTGTGCGGGTCACTGGGAGAATTATCTCATGTCGGGATATGCGGGTCACTGGTAGAATTATCTTATGTTGGGGTGCGCGGGTCACTGGTAGAATTATCTCATGTTGGGGTGTGCGGGTCACTGGTAGAATTATCTCATGTTGGGGTATGCGGGTCACTGGTAGAATTATCTCATGTTGGGGTATGCGGGTCAGTGGCAGAATTCTCATGTTGGGGTATGCGGGTCACTGGTAGAATTATCTCATGTTGGGGTATGCGGGTCACTGGCAGAATTATCTCATGTTGGGGTATGCGGGTCACTGGTAGAATTATCTCATGTTAGGGTATGCGGGTCACTGGTAGAATTATCTCATATTGGGGTATGCGGGTCACTGGTAGAATTATCTCATATTGGGGTATGCGGGTCACTGGTAGAATTATCTCATGTTGGGGTATGCGGGTCACTGGTAGAATTATCTCATGTCGGAGTGCGCGGGTCAGTGGCAGAATTATCTCATGTTGGGGTATGCGGGTCACTGGTAGAATCTCATGTTGGGGTGTGCAGGTCACTGGCAGAATTATCTCATGTTGGGGTATGCGGGTCACTGGTCCACGGTCACAACGTGCCGGGTGCGTTTATCCGGATAAGTAGCAGCGTGCTGAGTGGTTTGTAAGGTTGTAACACTAAGCACCGCTCTTACGGTCTTCGTTCATGCTGAGGTTTTGTAGCGACTTGTTGAGGCTTCTCGGGGTGGTCACCGCTCGGATGTTGCCGTAGGAGCTGACAGAGCGCAAGCGGGGGGTGCTGGGAGCATCACGTACTGGCGTCAGGCTACCGGCCTCTATGGATAGAAGACGACAGAGTGTTGGGGCACGCAGACACGGAGCGGTTACTGTGATGTAACATGACGGGGGGTGTATACCTGTGGAAGCTGGAGAGGGCAAAGGATAATTCTTCTCTTCCTCCATAAATTGCAGCGCCACGGTGCAGAAGTTGCTCTCGTATTGTACCACAAAGTGACTGAGTGCGACCACCAGCTCCTGCGCACGAGAAGGAGGAAATCAGAAAATGAAACGCACCGTGGATATATCTGTGAGGCCGACACATGCGTGTTACACGTCACAGCTGTGTCCTTAAGCCGCAAGAGCCGTACTACCTTGCGAACCATAGCGCTTCCATCATTTATCAGCTGCGCCAGCATCATGGCTACGTTGTGATCGATGGTGGTCGAGTGGTCGGTTCTCTCGGCAGAATTGCCCACGAAGGTCCCGAGAGCGAAGACAGCGGACGTGCGAACCTGCAAATGATGTGTGAAGTAAGCAGGGGTTCATTCATTGGAAAAGCAGCGGCTCAAGCCCGGCAAACTGCGGCGGCTCAAGCCCGGCAAACTGCGGCGGCTCAAGCCCGGCAAACTGCGGCGGCTCAAACCCGGCAAACTGCGGCGGCTCAAACCCGGCAAACTGCGACGGCTCAAGCACGGCAAACTGCGGCGGCTCAAGCACGGCAAACTGCGGCGGCTCAAGCACGGAAACTGCGGCGGATCAAGCACGGAAACTGCGGCGGATCAAGCACGGAAACTGCGGCGGATCAAGCACGGCGAACTGCGGGGGATCAAGCACGGCGAACTGCGGGGGATCAAGCACGGCGAACTGCGGGGGATCAAGCACGGCGAACTGCGGGGGATCAAGCACGGCGAACTGCGGGGGATCAAGCACGGCGAACTGCGGGGATCAAGCACGGCGAACTGCGGGGGATCAAGCACGGCGAACTGCGGGGGATCAAGCACGGCGAACTGCGGGGGATCAAGCACGGCGAACTGCGGGGGATCAAGCATGGCGAACTGCGGGGGATCAAGCACGGAAACTGCGGGGGATCAAGCACGGAAACTGCGGTGGCTCAAGCACGGAAACTGCGGTGGATCAAGCACGGCGAACTGCGGGGGATCAAGCACGGCGAACTGCGGGGGATCAAACACGGCGAACTGCGGGGGATCAAACACGGCGAACTGCGGGGGATCAAGCACGGCGAACTGCGGGGGATCAAGCACGGCGAACTGCGGGGATCAAGCACGGCGAACTGCGGGGGATCAAGCACGGCGAACTGCGGCGGCTCAAGCACGGAAACTGCGGCGGATCAAGCACGGAAACTGCGGGGGATCAAGCACGGCGAACTGCGGGGGATCAAGCACGGCGAACTGCGGGGGATCAAGCACGGCGAACTGCGGGGGATCAAGCACGGCGAACTGCGGGGGATCAAGCACGGCGAACTGCGGGGATCAAGCACGGCGAACTGCGGGGGATCAAGCATGGCGAACTGCGGGGGATCAAGCACGGAAACTGCGGGGGATCAAGCACGGAAACTGCGGTGGATCAAGCACGGCGAACTGCGGGGGATCAAACACGGCGAACTGCGGGGGATCAAGCACGGCGAACTGCGGGGGATCAAGCACGCGAACTGCGGGGGATCAAGCACGGCGAACTGCGGGGGATCAAGCACGGCGAACTGCGGGGGATCAAGCACGGCGAACTGCGGGGGATCAAGCACGGCGAACTGCGGGGGATCAAGCACGGCGAACTGCGGGGGATCAAGCACGGCGAACTGCGGGGATCAAGCACGGCGAACTGCGGGGGATCAAGCACGGCGAACTGCGGTGGATCATGCACGGCGAACTGCGGTGGATCCAGCACCGCGAACCGCGGTGGATCCAGCACGGCGAACTGCGGTGGATCAAGCACGGCAGATTCACCATTTAAGGAACTGCCGTCATACTTTCCAGCGTAGTCTCAGCTGAGATTGACTAACATTGTTACCGGGGAGGTTAATTAACGATCACCTGCCGCACCCTCCCCGGTGTCACACCCAATCACAGGACCCGCTGAATGCAGAGCGGCAGCAGGCTACTCGTTATACGTACGGTACCGGTGCTGCCATTGTTCACCGTTGTTTGCAGGAGATTGGATCGCCAAACCGCAAAGTAGACACAACTTCAGTGAACACGGCGGTCAGTAAATCACCGGTACATGCCGAACGCTTACCTCTGGCATGGGG
The DNA here is from genome assembly GCA_009667805.1 of Leptobrachium leishanense. Lineage (NCBI taxonomy): Eukaryota > Metazoa > Chordata > Amphibia > Anura > Megophryidae > Leptobrachium > Leptobrachium leishanense. Next base: position 105,683,430 of record CM019074.1, read on the forward strand.
TCAGACAAGAGGCTGTAGAGCTTCTCGTGGGCGCTGTCGCGGACGCCGCACCAACGGGCAGCATCAAAGTTCTGCCAGATACGGCCCAGGCAGATGGCAACCCATTGGCGAAGTAGAGGGTGCGGGTCGTTGAGTTGCTCCAGGCATATGGCGATCAGGTTACCCTGCAGGCAGGCTTCCTACAGGGGACACAAAACACAGGTCAACAAAAAACACACAAGCTCCAACCCCGCATCCAGGAGATTCCTCCCGATGACGGCGACCTGCCACAGACACGCACCTGGCCAGTAGTGTAGTTATTGACGATGACGGCCAAAATAAAGGAAGTCATGGTGCGATGCTCAGCCTGGGTAAAAGAAGACAAGCTTTTAACACTACGATTCCTTTCACCATGAACGAGGCGGAGCGATGGGAACAAGTCGGCCTGGAAAGACGGAGACAAAGCGGTTACTTCAACGGATAAAGAGAACATCATAACAAAGCGTTCAGAAAGACGGAAAGAGGACATCATGCCCGGGGGAGGGGAGGGGCACGGCAACAACACTTTCTGAAACCAGAGCTAGAAGTGAGATAAAGACTCATCATCTTAAAAACGTGGAAACAATGAGTCCCGGGTTAAAAACACAGGGGGAGTCAGAGGTTGTGTGTGGGGGGGGGGGGGGTGAACTGCTGCGCCAGAGGATACTTTCACTTGGAACCACACACACACACACACACACACACACACACACACACACACACTTTATTAACTCTCAGAGGTGGAATTAACTGAAAATCTGGAAAAATGCAGGACAAAAAAAAAAAGAAGAAAAGAAAAGAATGCAGCAAACCCTGCAGAGCACGAACTGGCGCAGCTGCCTGCGAGGCTCATTGCAAAACCACGGCGACCTTCAATGAGTCTCACTGGGAGCTGTATTCATTAAAATACTGAAAATTCCCCCAAAATGCCCCTCCCTCTGAAATTCAGAGGGGGGGGGGGAGCAAACACTACACACCAACACAGAATTAGTGATTTGAACATTACAGGAAATGAACTTCTTTGATGTGGTGTTACTTTAACCCTTTCATTAACAAGAATGTCGGAAAATGATTGTAGCATTTACTCTGAAATTTCACTGGGATGAAAGGTTGTAAACTCTTATCAGGCACAATGGGACATTGGGTCTGCAATTACAGCAACAGCTTGTATCTGTATGTGCTGCATAATGCCTGTGTATGGCAATTACAGCAACACCTTGTATCTGTATGTGCCGCATAATGCCTGTGTATGGCAATTACAGCAACACCTTGTATCTGTATGTGCTGCATAATGCCTGTGTATGGCAATTACAGCGACACCTTGTATCTGTATGTGCTGCATAATGCCTGTGTATGGCAATTACAGCAACACCTTGTATCTGTATGTGCCGCATAATGCTGTGTATGGCAATTACAGCAACACCTTGTATCTGTATGTGCTGCATAATGCCTGTGTATGGCAATTACAGCGATACCTGTATCTGTATGTGCCGCATAATGCCTGTGTATGGCAATTACGCGACACCTTGTATCTGTATGTGCCGCATAATGCCTGTGTATGGAAATTACAGCAATACCTTGTATCTGTATGTGCCGCATAATGCCTGTGTATGGCAATTACATCGACACCTTGTATCTGTATGTGCCGCATAATGCCTGTGTATGGCAATTACAGCAACACCTTGTATCTGTATGTGCCGCATAATGCCTGTGTGTGGCAATTACAGCGACACCTTGTATCTATGTGCCGCATAATGCCTGTGTATGGCAATTACAGTGACACCTTGTATCTGTATGTGCCGCATAATGCCTGTGTATGGTAATTACAGCGAACCCTTGTATCTGTATGTGCGCATAATGCCTGTGTATGGCAATTACAGCAACACCGTGTATCTGTATGTGCTGCATAATGCCTGTGTATGGCAATTAGAGCAACACCTTGTATCTGTATGTGCCGCATAATGCCTGTGTATGGCAACTACAGCAACACCTTGTATCTGTATGTGCTGCATAATGCCTGTGTATGGCAATTACAGCAACACCTTGTATCTGTATGTGCTGCATAATGCCTGTGTGTGGCAATTACAGCAACACCTTGTATCTGTATGTGCCGCATAATGCCTCTGTATGGCAATTACAGCAACACCTTGTATCTGTATGTGCTGCATAATGCCTCTGTATGGCAATTACAGCAACACCTTGTATCTGTATGTGCCGCATAATGCCTGTGTATGGCAATTACAGCGACACCTTGTATCTGTATGTGCCGCATAATGCCTGTGTATGGCAATTACAGCAACACCTTGTATCTGTATGTGCTGCATAATGCCTGTGTATGGCAATTACAGCAACACCTTGTATCTGTATGTGCCGCATAATGCCTGTGTATGGCAATTACAGCAACACCTTGTATCTGTATGTGCTGCATAATGCCTGTGTGTGGCAATTACAGCAACACCTTGTATCTGTATGTGCCGCATAATGCCTCTGTATGGCAATTACAGCAACACCTTGTATCTGTATGTGCTGCATAATGCCTGTGTATGGCAATTACAGCAACACCTTGTATCTGTATGTGCGCATAATGCCTGTGTATGGCAATTACAGCAACACCTTGTATCTGTATGTGCTGCATAATGCCTGTGTGTGGCAATTACAGCAACACCTTGTATCTGTATGTGCCGCATAATGCCTCTGTATGGCAATTACAGCAACACTTGTATCTGTATGTGCCGCATAATGCCTGTGTATGGCAATTACAGCGACACCTTGTATCTGTATGTGCCGCATAATGCCTGTGTGGCAATTACAGCAACACCTTGTATCTGTATGTGCTGCATAATGCCTGTGTATGGCAATTACAGCAACACCTTGTATCTGTATGTGCCGCATAATGCCTGTGTATGACAATTACAGCAACACCTTGTATCTGTACTGTACAGGGATTTACACTCATTATAACCCCCTGAATATTATCCCTGTACGGCAGCGACTGACCCCACAGCTCTCCCTGTATTCTGACACATCCCTGGCTGCTGTAAAGCTGCAGTAACCTTTGTTACAGTGAGGGTAGGGGTTGCTCCTTGCAGCCTCTTTACAGTATTACAGGGGGACAGGGGTGAGGTCTGAGACCTTAATTTCTTTGTATGCAAATTTTCATTTTCCCTTGTATTTCAACGACAAATTGTGCACACATTATTGGTAGTGAAAGGGTTAAACTTAAAACAAGGAAAAATAAGATGAGTGAAACAAAGCCACAAAACCATGCAATGGTGAACATGATCTACGGGCCCCTGTGCATTACATCTGATGAATGAATGTGGATGTGATGAATGAGCGCAGTGACAGGCGGCGCTAGTAAACGCTGAGTATCTTGTGGATTTAGCGGTGTCTGTTTTGTGTCGCTTTAGGTGTTTGTTTTCTGCTTGCATTGTCACTTGTGTTGTGATTTGCTTTTTGTGTATTCCGCTCGCACTGGGGGGGGGGGGGTCTATTGTGTAACTCTCTCCCCCGCACGCTTACGCTCATTCTGCTCTCGAGTGACTGGTGTTAAACAGAGCGCAGCGTTTGTGAATAAAGAGTCACATGATTATTTACGCGGGGGACACTTATTTGATACTAAGAGCTTTGCGGGGGAAGAACAGCACAGAATTATCATTAAACAAATGGTTGAATGTTGCGCATCGCTTTCCTCCTTAAAACGTCACAGAGGGAGCAGGAGCCACCAGAAAGAGGTGCCGAGGTCTGTATAACGTGCGAACATCTGCATGCAAGTGCATACAGTACATGCACGAGTGCGTGTGCATACAGTGTGTTTATCATGGTCTGCCCATCAGAGGATGAGGAGGTCGTCTCTTACCGGCATGTAGGGGTCAGCGAGCACAGCCAGGAAGTATTTGTGGCCGTTATCTTTCACCAAGTCGGCCTGGCAAGACTAGGATAGAAATAGGGGGGGGGGGGGGAATGGGGGAGCGTTAGGACTGACAGCACAAGGAGCCAGAGGAAGCAGGTTATTACATTATTACATTATTTTCTCCCTACAATTCTCACAATTTATAACATCTTTATGAAGCCGCAGAGATCAGAGTCGGCCGCACCGGCCCTCCCATTAAATCCTTTCTAGATATAGCTACAGTGTGGGGCCGCCTCATACACCTCATACACCCTGAGGAGGTCCCTGCCGTATGTGTGTCACATTACACACTGCCTGCTGCAACTCGTGCCGTACCAGAAAGCAGAGGAGAAGCGCAAACACACTCAGAGCCAGAACAACCGACAACAGCAACGTCTAATGCAGTGCGATACACACTTTATCATACAGTGTATCACACAATGCGAAGTAACAAACCCAAAGCATCAACATTATGGAAAAATTGCAACAAACACACTTAAAAACAAAGGGAGGCGGCGCAGTGAGCGAGGTCACGCAGCGAGGGAGGCCACACAGCGAGGGAGGCCATATTGGAGAATCTCCGCTCGTGAAGGAACCAACAACAGATGAAACAGCACTACACCCACAACAGATAAAAGGGCACAGAGGCTGCAACGCTCCATGCGCAGCGAGCTCAGATGTCACTCACACTGTCCACAGCCAGGATCTTGGCCCAAATGAAGACAAGCAGAGGCCTCAGTTCCCTCGCCGAGCTTTGGAGCAGCTTCAGGACGTAGGGGAAGATGCCCACGGACAGCGCCTGGAGGAGAGAGGGGTAGAGTTATTATTCTTTATTTATAAAGCGCCAGCATATTCCGCAGCGCGTTAAAAACACAAAGCGGGCGATCCAGACCAGCGACACACCTTTACCGTTAATTGGCATGTGCTGCGTGTGTGCTGCGCGTCCACCCCTGGATCGGGGATTTACCTCCAGGACTGGTCTCTACGTGCGTCACAACATCACAGATTGAAAAACCACCATCAAACGGTAACTTACACATTAGGGGGGGTTCCCCAAATTAACACCTGGCGCTGTATGGAGGAGGGGTCCCCCAAATTAATGCCAGACACTGTATGGAGAGGAGGGGTCCCCCAAATTAATGCCTGGCACTGTATTAATGCCTGGCACTGCTGCCCCAGCCCACCCAGGGTTGGTCCCTAATTTCATCTCCCCTTTCCAGCTGTCTCCACTTCTCTCACTTATTACCCTTACTAAGCCCAAACATCTTGTTCTTTTCAATCCTTACGATATTCTACTTGTGACCAGTTTCACCTTCCCTCTGCTCTCATTTGTTTCAGTTACCCTAGTCCCTTAGAGTGTAAACTCATGGGATGTCTGCCTGAGCTCTTGGTTTAAAGTGATGTATGACCTGGACAGTTATCCTACGACCAGGGTTGTATTTCCTCTGGTTTCATGTAAGTCTGCTGTTTGTGCTTCCCTATTGTAAAGCACTACGGAATCTGATGGCGCTGTATAAGTACTTATAACTGTAGCGAGGAGGAGCCCCCAAATTAACACCTGATGATGTATAGCGAGGAGGAGCCCCCAAATTAACACCTGATGTATAGCGAGGAGCCCCCAAATTAACACCTGATGTATAGCAAGGAGGAGCCCCCAAATTAACACCTGATGATGTATAGCGAGGAGGAGCCCCCAAATTAACACCTGATGTATAGCGAGGAGCCCCCAAATTAACACCTGATGTATAGCGAGGAGCCCCCAAATTAACACCTGATGTATAGCAAGGAGGAGCCCCCAAATTAACACCTGATGATGTATAGCGAGGAGGAGCCCCCAAATTAACACCTGATGTATAGCGAGGAGGAGCCCCCAAATTAACACCTGATGATGTATAGCGAGGAGGAGCCCCCAAATTAACACCTGATGATGAATAGCGAGGAGGAGCCCCCAAATTAACACCTGATGTATAGCGAGGAGGAGCCCCCAAATTAACACCTGATGATGAATAGCGAGGAGCCCCCAAATTAACACCTGATGATGAATAGCGAGGAGCCCCCAAATTAACACCCGATGATGTATAGCGAGGAGGAGCCCCCAAATTAACACCTGATGTATAGCGAGGAGCCCCCAAATTAACACCTGATGATGTATAGCGAGGAGCCCCCAAATTAACACCTGATGATGAATAGCGAGGAGGAGCCCCCAAATTAACACCCGATGATGTATAGCGAGGAGGAGCCCCCAAATTAACACCGATGATGTATAGCGAGGAGGAGCCCCCAAATTAACACCTGATGATGTATAGCGAGGAGGAGCCCCCAAATTAACACCTGATGATGTATAGCGAGGAGGAGCCCCCAAATTAACACCTGATGATGTATAGCGAGGAGGAGCCCCCAAATTAACACCTGATGATGTATAGCGAGGAGGAGCCCCCAAATTAACACCTGATGATGTATAGGGAGGAGGAGCCCCCAATTAACACCTGATGATATAGCGAGGAGGAGCCCCCAAATTAACACCTGATGATGTATAGCGAGGAGGAGCCCCCAAATTAACACCTGATGATGTATAGCGAGGAGGAGCCCCCAAATTAACACCCGATGATGTATAGCGAGGAGGAGCCCCCAAATTAACACCTGATGATGTATAGCGAGGAGCCCCCAAATTAACACCTGATGATGTATAGCGAGGAGGAGCCCCCAAATTAACACCTGATGATGTATAGCGAGGAGGAGCCCCCAAATTAACACCTGATGATGTATAGCGAGGAGGAGCCCCAAATTAACACCTGATGATGTATAGCGAGGAGCCCCCAAATTAACACCTGATGATGTATAGCGAGGAGGAGCCCCCAAATTAACACCTGATGATGTATAGCGAGGAGCCCCCAAATTAACACCTGATGTATAGCGAGGAGGAGCCCCCAAATTAACACCCGATGATGTATAGCGAGGAGCCCCCAAATTAACACCCGATGATGTATAGCGAGGAGGAGCCCCCAAATTAACATCTGATGATGTATAGCGAGGAGGAGCCCCCAATTAACCCGATGATGTATAGCGAGGAGGACCCCCAAATTAACACCCGATGATGTATAGCGAGGAGGAGCCCCCAAATTAACACCTGATGATGTATAGCGAGGAGGAGCCCCCAAATTAACACCTGATGATGTATAGCGAGGAGGAGCCCCCAAATTAACACCGGATGATGTATAGCGAGGAGGAGCCCCCAAATTAACACCGGATGATGTATAGCGAGGAGCCCCCAAATTAACACCCGATGATGTATAGCGAGGAGCCCCCAAATTAACACCTGATGATGAATAGCGAGGAGGAGCCCCCAAATTAACACCTGATGATGTATAGCGAGGAGCCCCCAAATTAACACCCGATGTATAGCGAGGAGCCCCCAAATTAACACCTGATGATGTATAGCGAGGAGGAGCCCCCAAATTAACACCTGATGATGTATAGCGAGGAGGAGCCCCCAAATTAACACCTGATGATGTATAGCGAGGAGGAGCCCCCAAATTAACACCCGATGATGTATAGCGAGGAGGAGCCCCCAAATTAACACCTGATGATGTATAGCGAGGAGGAGCCCCCAAATTAACACCTGATGATGAATAGCGAGGAGGAGCCCCCAAATTAACACCTGATGATGTATAGCGAGGAGGAGCCCCCAATTAACACCCGATGATGTATAGCGAGGAGGAGCCCCCAAATTAACACCTGATGATGTATAGCGAGGAGGAGCCCCCAAATTAACACCTGATGATGTATAGCGAGGAGGAGCCCCCAAATTAACACCTGATGATGTATAGCGGGGAGGAGCCCCCAAATTAACACCTGATGTATAGCGAGGAGGAGCCCCCAAATTAACACCTGATGATGTATAGCGGGGAGGAGCCCCCAAATTAACACCCGATGATGTATAGCGAGGAGGAGCCCCCAAATTAACACCTGATGATGTATAGCGAGGAGGAGCCCCCAAATTAACACCTGATGATGTATAGCGAGGAGGAGCCCCCAAATTAACACCTGATGATGTATAGCGAGGAGGAGCCCCCAAATTAACACCTGATGATGTATAGCGAGGAGGAGCCCCCAAATTAACACCGATGATGTATAGCGAGGAGGAGCCCCCAAATTAACACCTGATGATGTATAGCGAGGAGCCCCCAAATTAACACCCGATGATGTATAGCGAGGAGGAGCCCCCAAATTAACACCCGATGATGTATAGCGAGGAGGAGCCCCCAAATTAACACCTGATGATGTATAGGGAGGAGGAGCCCCCAAATTAACACCTGATGATGTATAGGGAGGAGGAGCCCCCAAATTAACACCTGATGATGTATAGGGAGGAGGAGCCCCCAAATTAACACCCGATGATGTTATAGCGAGGAGGAGCCCCAAATTAACACCTGATGATGTAATAGCGAGGAGGAGCCCCAAATTAACACCTGATGATGTATAGCGAGGAGGAGCCCCCAAATTAACACCCGATGATGTATAGCGAGGAGGAGCCCCCCAAATAACACCTGATGATGTATAGCGAGGAGGAGCCCCCAAATTAACACTGATGATGTATAGCGAGAGGAGCCCCCAAATTAACACCTGATGTATAGCGAGGAGGAGCCCCAAATTAACACCCGATGATGTATAGCGAGGAGGAGCCCCCAAATTAACACCTGATGATGTATAGCGAGGAGGAGCCCCCAAATTAACACCTGATGATGTATAGCGAGGAGGAGCCTGCCCGCTGGCATAATACATAGAGGTATTTTGCTCATAGTAAATGAATAGAGTTTGAGGTGGACCTTGATTTTAAATAAAGTGACCTATAACCTCTGCAAAGAGGTTAAAAACACACTTAAAAATTCACCTATGTTTAACACACCCACAGAGCGGCGGGGGGGACCACCCACAGAGCGGCGGGGGGGGGACACCCACAGAGCGGCGGGGGGACGGGGGACACCCACAGAGCGGCGGGGGGGGGACACCCACAGAGCAGCGGGGGGGGACACCCACAGAGCAGCGGGGGGGGACACCCACAGAGCAGCGGGGGGGACACCCACAGAGCAGCGGGGGGACACCCACATAGCAGCGGGGGGGACACCCACAGAGCGGCGGGGGGGGGGGGACACCCACAGAGCGGCGGGGGGGGGGGACACCCACAGAGCGGCGGGGGGGGGACACCCACAGAGCGGCGGGGGGGGACACCCACAGAGCAGCGGGGGGGGACACCCACAGAGCAGCGGGGGGGGGACACCCACAGAGCAGCGGGGGGGACACCCACAGAGCAGCAGGGGGGACACCCACAGAGCAGCGGGGGGGACACCCACAGAGCAGCGGGGGGACACCCACAGAGCAGCGGGGGGGACACCCACAGAGCGGCGGGGGGGGGGGACACCGTTTTGAGTGTGACTTTAAGAGTATTTATAATAATTTTGATTGGTTCCTTATTACCGCTTCTATTACAGAGATTAGGTTTTATCCCTTCGGGGGAAATGATTATTCGCAGCATTAAAAATCGGGAATACAGTTTCTCCCTCGGTTGAGAGTTGTGGCACGGTTACTCTCTGCGAGACACTTGGCAGCAGAGAGAAACCGGGATATTCGACGGACGCCTAACATGCTGAATACCCACCAGGCTCACGGCCCAAGGTCCCAGGTCCAGAAACCTTCCCAGCAGGTCCAAAGCTCGGAGACGATGAACCTGACTCAGCAACACCTGGAAAAGGAGCAGAAATCATTTCCAGTGACATGTGCAAGCCATGAGCGGCACAGCAGCGAACACGGGCACAGGGAGGCCTGGCACAACCTGGTGTTTACAAGAGAGGAGACAGCTTTAAGAAAGGTTTAATGAGTGTAAAACAGGACTGAAATGGCTCATCCAAGAGGTATGGCCTCGATTTATTACAGACTTCACCGGTGCTGCTCCTCTGGTGGAAGTGGCAGATACCGAAAAGTCAGATGGTAAACATGAGCTATATGTGATGTTAACCCTTACATCCATCCATGGCCAGATGCTTGCGAGGCATTGGTGGATGCAGAGTGCAGCATTCTCTAACCCAACAGCTGCTCCAGGTGCTCGTTCCTGGAGACCAGAGGGACCTGTAATACTTGGCTTCGAGGAACGCTGCACAGCTGCTTGTGGAGGAGCAAAAGTAAACAAAGTCTGTGCCCGGGTACGTGCCGGTGCACCACGTGTCTTCATTAGTAAGGTACACACCCAGAGTGATTTATTAGCCCAAAACATCTGCGTTGGAGCCCGGGGGTTCTACGAGATGCAGCCCTTTCCTATGCTGACTTCTAAGGGGTTTGCCTCTATGCCGGCAGGCGAGCGAGCGAGCTTACACTCTGCGCATCTGTCACGCTGGTACGAAAGTCCTTCGTTATGTTTTATTTGTGGGGGATCTGAAATACAGCCTATGTGGGTGAGCAGCCAGAGACACGGGTTACGGACGTACCTGCAACACAATGGGGAGTTGCTCTGGGGGGTTCCTGTTTTCAACGCCCATGGTCAACCAGACTTGGAAGGCAGTCAGCTGTTCGGCAAAGAAGGGGCTATGCTGGAACGAGAAAAACAAGGCAACCACGGCAGCCGGTTAGTTATTCTCCAAACAGGTACGTACTAGACTTGGATAAAGTCTGCTTTATGGATGGAAGAACCCCTGGGGAAGCGGACAATATCCCATTGTGTGTTACTCACCCGGAACAAGGTGCCCTCATCGATGATTGCAGGTAACTGGGACAGACAGATGTCAACAGCGAGGTCCCACGCCTGCCTGGGGAGTGAGGGAGAGATTATGTCAGTTCAGCCATCGCACTCATTTTATCACAAAGGCTTTGTCCAATGTGGATTTCCCAACGAGGGTAGGCGTCGAGGAGAAAAAACTAGAGTATCACATGGAAAACAAAAGTCAGATCCACACCTTGATATACTGGTCATGGCCAAGACAGATCATATGTGAGGTATACGATAGCCTGGCCAGTTAAGGGTTAATGGATCCATGGAGTTCCTGGGGATCACTTTTTTGCACAAGCCAAGCAGTCTAATCTCTGTAAAGATTATAGGTCAATGCTTTTGAAGATGAGCTTTTTATAGAGGTGGAAACTTCATCTGTTGTTCCATTTACTCTCCCTTTTGGGACAGGAGAGGCGGCCACGAGGGCCAAAGACCAGAGACAGAACAAGATATGTTAAGGTCAAAGGACAGACGGCCTCCAAAACTCAAGCATACGTTGAAGACTTCCTCTTGCATAACGAGTTGGGATCCTTTCTCCATGTGTAACCGCTGTTCTAGATTAGTCACTTGCCAAACGAGGGAGGAACGTGCAAGAGCATGAGCCCTTACTCTACATAGCTCACAGGATTTTTCAGTAAGGTGGCAGGACAAATCAAGTAGTTTAAAGGTCAAAGATAGGCAACCTCCATAATCCAAGCAAGCGTTGATGTCCTCTTCCAAGATGTCGGCTCCTTTCTTCTACATGAAAAAAACACTGTTCTAGATTTTCCAGTGGCCAAACCCAGGAGCGGTGTGCAGAAGCCCCTTTCCTATATGTACAACACAGGATATTTGGAGGTTACCTTATCCTTCACCATTACAATTTCTTGTCACCGCCAAAATAAACTACCGTAGATACTCGAGTATAGCGCGACCCGAATATAACGTGATGGATAGAGATTTATTATGGAAATGTAAGAATACTCAAGACTTGAACATAACGCGAGGAGAAAAATTTTACTGTACCGGTAAACAATTCAGATCCTTCCAGGGGGGCGCGTGACTGGCTCTGCATGGGAGCAGACGTGCTTTAGTGGAGCTCTGCATGATTCTCCTGATACGAGGGGGTTTTTAGCCCCAGTTTCTATGTGACTACCCACCAGTGGAGTCCCTGCACGGCTGGCCATTATGGGGATAGCTCCGGGGCCCGTTCTTGTCCCCCACTCCAGAGTAATTTGCTGTCCGGAGCACAGCCGAGTATTTTGCGGTAAACCCCCGGCAGACCTGATCGGCCATTTTGAGGCCTAAGCTTGGACGCTCATTGTCCCTCCTGCTTCCCCCTGCAGAGAGCCCTCACCGGGAGCTTACTATTCACAGGCTGCAAGTATGGAGGGCCCCCATCCTCCAGCGGAGCTTGATGTCCCTTGGGTGGGTAAAATGGGACAGACGCTTGGAGCAGCGCAATTTGAAGCACCCCCCCACCTGCTGGTGGAATGGAGGCTATGTTTGTAGCCCTCGAGGCCTGACACAGCTGCCGGGGGACGAGGAGATGCCACTTACTCGAGGCGCATGGCGGCGGCTTATGGCAGTTGGACGGGAGACTGCAGAGGAAGAGGAAGCTTCGACTGGCGGTGTTCCTGGTGGAGGACGGCCTGCTGTTGTCCTGCGTGGCTGTGAGGTACCGGTGAGAGCAGTGACTGGAGTTCCGTGGGAAGAGGCTGGTGCGCTGGATGGCAAGATGGAGGAGTTGTTCCCGCCACGTGTCTCGGGAATACCCGAATGCTGGGAATCGCCTGTCCGGGTGAAGCCGGCGGATGTCCTGGTGATGCCTCATGGTGCCGACCAGAGCCTAGTGGCAATGGAGTTCCAACTCGTCTCTGTGACGGAGATTTTGTTTGAGCCTCTCCTGCTGTCCCCCACTGTGGCACCATCTGCAGCCTTGTCCCAAGTTGCTGGTAGATGGAGTTGCACTGCAGCATGTGTTTCTGTACCGGGATGTCAAGTGTCACCGCTGGCTGCTGTTCCTGTGGGGGCTGCGTGCCTCGTTCCTTTGCTGGACATTGGTTGAGTCTTCATAACTGTGGCTTCTCCACCCTGCCTTTCTAGAGGCTGATCCCTGGCTGCACATTGTTCTCCCTCTCCCAACTTTTGCTGATGTCCTGTGCTCATGCAGAGTATATAACGGTTCGCTCGTTACTTTTGAGACTATATATCCTACTAACATATATTATATTCTAACCGCTGACGTATGTTGGTCCTGCGCGACCATTTCTCATTTGACCTTGAAGACGCATATTGGCCCTGCGAGGCCTCTTGCCATATGTACATTCTGCTGACTGTCTCTCGTGATAATAAAAATCTTCATACATAAAAAAAGATCCTTCCAGGTTCTCGTAACACAGTCAGGCCGGGGTGCTCTGCTCTAGAATGATTGCAGTTGTAACCAAGTATGCAGCCACCGGCCACCCGTCTTCTTTAGATGGCCGGCAAAGGCGAGTGAGGTGAATGATTGGCTTAAACCAAGCGTGCCCTCTAGCCGTGATGGATCCCACCTCTCCCAAATCCAGGAGTTCTTGAAGTGTTTGCAAACATCAGAGAGCCTTTAGTGAGACTACCCGAACTTCCGGGAGACTTGGGATCCAGAGCATGGCAAGTTTTTTTTATTTTTACACGCGATGCAGAGGTCTCGAATATAACACAACCCCTCCAGATTTAAGGTAAATTTTTGTCACCAAAATCTAGAGTTATACTCGAGTATCTACGTTGTTTTGGCCTTCAACCTTACTGAAAACCCTGGACTCCCCACTGGCCAAGCTTAGGACTAGTGTGCACACAGCACAGGCCCCTTCCTCTATGTACATCACAGGATTTCCCACTAAGGTTACAGTTACAAGTTTTTAAACATTACTAAGGTTGAAGGCCAAAACAAGCAGCTTATTTTGGCAGTGCCAAGAAACTTATTGGTCAAGAATAGGCAACCTCCATAATTCTAGCATATGTTGTGTTGACCTCCTCCTCCAAGGGGAGTTTGATCTCTTCTTGCAAAATCTCCGTCTAGATTCCGTACTGGCCAAACGTGGGAGGAACGTGCAGAGAGCATGGGCCTCTCCACCTGTACGTCACAAGATGTTCCCGTAAACAGGAAGTACTTTATTTTGGTGGCGACAAGAAAGGTCAGGGAAAGGAAACCTCCAAAATCCAAGAATATATTGTGTTGGATCCTTTCTTCTCTATACGAAACCCCTGTTCTAGATTCCCCCCTGGCCGAGTCTGGGCACACAGCACGAGCCCCTTTATGTAGGTCACAGGATTTTCCCGTAGAGTTGAAGGTGACATTATGGAGCTGTGAAAGCCATCGAGTGACCGGGGATTGGGTTTCACGTCCAAAGATTAAAAAGGTAAATCTTTTAGACTTCGGAAAAAAAAAAAAATATCAATTGCGTTACGTCCGCGTCAGATTTTAACCTTTCACTGATAGGAAACATTTTAACTCCTATTACAGGAACATCCAAAAACGGAGATACTCCTCTCGGCTGGCCTAACCGTTACAGGAGCCGGAGCGGGGCCCGACGCGGAGATCTCATGATTCATTCCATTTAGGTAAAGCGGCACAAGCCAAGCGTGTGGAAATATTTTATAAACCAGGATTCTAGAAGATCTATCCACATTGACAGTCAAACTCTCTCGAGGCTTTTTCCATGGAGAACGATCCATCTGGAGGCTTCTGATACCCCGTGTATCTTCAGAAAGAATATTTCTAAAGACCCCATCGTTCCGCTGTTCACCTAAAGCTGTTTTATAACAGTCGATGGATTTTCCGGCCGGTGCTAATTGGACACGACTTTTAATCATGAGCAATCTGTAACGTCTCATTGTGTATGCAATCAAACAATTTTATCGATCAGAAAACAATCTGCAATGTGGTGTCATGACCGCACGCCTGGAAATGCAGGGGGAGGCTGCCGAGCCGATAAAATGATTTGCTCAAAATGAAACACTGCAAATCTCTCTTTTTAACAATCCACCCCAAAACATCCCATAATACCCCCCCCCCCCGCAAAAAAAAAAACAGTATACTGGCAAACTTACCACATGGCGTGCATGTATGTAGGGGGGAGCCGTGGGCTGCTCACAGGGGTGCAATTGTATGATCTCATAATCCTCTCTGCCAAGAGGAAGTTGCGGAACAAACTGGCGACCAAGAGGTCCTGTCGGAAGAGCTTCTGGAACAGGTCTGAAGGTAAAAAAAAAAAAAAAAAACAATTACAAAATAACACCGCTTATTAATCAAGGTGAATCACTAGGTTGTGATTAGCGATGGGTAGACACAGAAAAATTACTTTTCCAAGGTTATTTCCTCGGAAATATTGAAGGTTAGGTTATGGAAGATCATCTTAGAAGGATGGATACCATAGTGCTCACAGAAGAACTTTCACAAGATACCTCATCTGCAGAGATTGCATCGCCCAAGATAGAGATTTCCTCTCTGGGTACCAGGAATGAGATATCAAGTCTACGCTAACGAAGGTTCCCCATTAATATCCACTTCTGGTCATGATATCTATGTCTCTACATCCTCAATAAGGCTCAACATTTAAGGGACTTTGAATTTCCTATCACTTATAGACCCTTGAGAAAGCATGCTTCCTACAGATGAAACGTGTTGGGTGCTTTCATCAATATGGTTTTAATATCAAACATTACACATCAGGTCTTCCCTTTGGGTCCCGGTCATTCTACAGCTACAGTCTGAAGACCACTTCCAGCTAGGGACATCTCCAAAGATGGACCATACTCCAACCTCTCCCGATCGCTTAGCACATTTTCCTTTAGCTGCGCTACACCTGGGTTATTCCTGGACTATTCCCTAGCGGCTTACAAATTCATCAGTTTTGGCAGCCAATCCATAGTATCCAAGACCAAGCTCTTCTGATGGAGCAGGACGACTCTGGGGAGTGGTGAAATTTTGACTTTTTAAGAGGTCTTTGTCAGCATGACCCCTGAATCGCAGGACGTTGGGCTCGGAGTGGCTCTGCTTGGATTTATTACTCTAATGTGCAAGGAATGACCAGGATTAGGAGGTTATTCCCCATTGTCCAAAAAGTGTAGGTGTATCCCCAGAGATGCTTTGAGAACCTCTCAACCCAGCTTTAAGCTCTGTATCCTCAGAACCAAATAATTTGATGCTAACTGCAAGTTGTACAGACCCTTCACCTAAGGTTTCATAAACAAGCTTAGAGAGTGGTAGAGCTGCGTGAACTGGAAATACACGATCAAAGAGGACAAGCTATGGTAGGAGGTTCATTCTACAGAGACGCCAGGCTGTGTGTGTGGACACAGGGGACTCAGGGTCACATGGCTTACAGAGTCTAGAGACTCTAGCCAAAGAATATGTACACTTCCTGTACCTCTGGGAAGCACGTTCCAGGCTATGGTGTCCGTGATGGCTGTGAAGATCCAGTTGAGCTCTCCAAGAGGCGTCCTTCGGTCATTCAGTCGTCCAGGGATTCTGGAGAAGACAAGATGACATTGAGTACATTGGAAAACATTTCTAGACCAGTCTACACAATTGTGACAAAATCCTGTCATGATGTGGCCCATTTTCCTCCAGAAGGACATAGAAGAGCTTAAGGAGCCGTTCTGCACGCTTGCCTTGTGTAGTGAGCCACAAAGACTAAAACCAAAAGCCGAAATTCAAAGTAACACTGGCATGGAGGCTTCAAAAAGTGTCTGGTGTTAGGAATTAAAATCTCTGGATCAATTCTTTCTCCGACATGCTCCGGAACCAGTTTCCTTATCAATTGTCTTCAGAGCTGCCATAACCCCCGAGCAGAACGTCCGCGCTCTGAGAGTCCTGACCATTATCGAAGATCTTTCCTTATAATCTCTAGATAATGTATATGGTCCAGGGCGCCCCAGACCGATGGAAGCAGCAGTCAACACATCACTCTTTGGATGGTTCAGGTATGGCGGCGTGTGTCACGATGCGTCACCGCAGTTTCCAGCGTTGGAGAGGGCCCTGGTTTTTAACGCGCTCCTGTGAATGTAACGGGTTACTTGACGAGTCAGACAGGACCTGTCAAGGATCCATTAGCAAAGCCAGGGATCCTCAACGTCCTCTCCATCCTGTCACCGGCAGCACCGGAGACGGCACTAATCAGCCATGCTTTACGGATAAATAGACTCATTTAGTCTCATTAGCCTTTTGACTGCCTCGATTCTCAGTAACCAAGCAATTCCCCCTTGAACGAGGCAGACGTTTCCCACCGCACGCACGGCGTAGAGTCTGCCCGTGTCTTCTTGGAACGCAGACCTGGGGATCCCTCTGCCACATAAAAAAACAGACAGACCGTTCATTTTTCAGAATTTGGGATCTAGTCCTGCGATGCTCGACCTGCTAAAAATACTTTAGGGCGTCCCTGCGGAACCCAGACGATGGCAGCTAAACCCAGCACTCCAGAGATACAGCGGCGAGCTCCATCACCCACAAAACTGCCTTCCGACACAGAGCCTCGTGCAAAATGCGGCTCAGAAACGCCAGTCTCTGTTCATGCAAGGGTTAACTGGTTATTCAGCCCTTTAAGAAGAACGAGGCACCTTATTAACGGTGCTCAAGATACAGGGAATAACCCCCCCCCCCACACCTGCACCTTCCATTGACCGTGGACATCAAGGCTATTAAAAGCCGCGGACGCTGCAGCACAGTCTGCGTCTCCGCTGGAAGATACGACTGCTCAAGAAACATGAAGAGGTTAAAGGAGGATCCGTCTAATTAGAAAACAAACCGCATTTCTCGCTTTAAAGACAGCTGAAACGGTGAATTACAAGTCCCCGGGCGCCGGGCTCCGTGGTGGTGGGGAGGTGGAGATGAAGTGGGGCTCGACTAATTGATATTTCTGGCACGCGAGCGGTGAGGGGGGGGGGTTAGACGGGAGGGGTGGGTATTGCAGGGAGAATTTCCACATCCTGCGCCGCTGCAGCGAGTGCGAGATTTATCCTGCAGGCTGTACGGATCTGATATACAGGAGGGGAAGGGACGAAAAAAGAAAAATCCTCCCCAGTATTATCTCAGCGTTGCTGTAAACTGATCATTAACCCTTCCCGGCTTATTGGGACGGTTCAGGAAAAGCACGATAATCCGGAGGCGCAAAGAAACGCCATAAAGCAGCAATAATAAATTCTGGTCCGAATGGGGCAAAAAGGCGCGGCGCTCAGATGGTTAACTTCCTTTTATACATTGCAAAGAGCAAACCCTATTAGACCCCCCCCCCCATTACATATGTCCCTTCCCAAAAGGCCAAAACAAGAAGCTTCATTCATGATGACCTTCATGATGGCGGCGCATGCATCGACAGGTGGAAAACGCAACTGCCGAGATAAGGCGCACACGGCGCAGCCTGCGCGAGGGAGATACCAAAGCCAGGTGTGACGGCGGGTAAACGTTAGAGATATAAGGTGAGTCACGCCACGCGGCGCCTCACTGTATCCAATGAATGGAAGGGAATGGGCGCACGCCGTTTATCTACGCTCACACCGTGTCTAAGGAGAACAGGGGGCGAGGGGCCAAAAATATGTCTGTCAACGCGAAATGAAGCGGCCAGGAGGGACGTCAATTAAAAACAAAGAAAATGCAGATGTGTAGAGACTGAGCAGGATTGCGAGTAAATAAACGCATGAGCTGGGTCCATCGAGCAGAGACCCCGAACGGGTTATTCACCAAGCGGTGCATCGTGGGGAGCTGCACATTTAGGGCCAAACTTGACAGATATTGTTTTGTTTTCTTTTTCTAAAACAGAATTATTCCTCCAGCTCTGGCCTGAAAGCTGCAATAACGACGGCGTTCTCCCCCAATTCACCGCTTAGCGAGTAATCCCCTCGGGAATAAAATATTTAAATGGGTCATTTTACCTGAAAATAAAGATTTTATATTAATATTCCCTGAATTTACAGATTCTGTCGAGGCAGAGGGTCCGTTACCCAGAATGCTGGGAACCAGAAACGTTTTGGGACGTGCTTGTGGGATTTAAAGTGGACCTGTCATGCTTACCTTACAGGGCGCCGCCATCTTGGTGAAGGCACTGGCACAGCAATCCAATTCAAGCTGCAGCGTTTACCTGTCCGGTAAGATCAGAAGTGCCGACCAATAGGAGACCGGCAATGTCGGCGCCCAACAAGCAGTATGACTGGTGCACTTTAAGCCATTGGAGGGGAAGAAATTCCAAATTCTAAATCTCATTTCCGTAAGACGCGGTGATTCATTTAGACCCGAACCCTAAAGATTCTGTTTTCTATTAGAAACTTAAATTAATGAGGGTTTCTGGAAACGTACCTCCTCTTATGCTGAGCACATACCACCACGACACATGCAGAAAGTGACTGCTAGGTGACAGAGTAGCCACGACAACAGTACAGACACGAGAATATAACAAAACAAAATGGTTTCCTCTTTGGCAGAACGTGCGTTTGGAAACCATCACGGGAGTCACAATCCGGAGCTTTTTGAAGGTTATGCCATTTCAGCAACACTGTGACCACCCTGGGCTCCCAATCTTACCAGCTGGGACAATCTGAAGGAACAATTGTACCGTAACACGCTCGCACAACTGACGGCCTAGAGCAGAGCTTTCCAAACGTTTCGTGTTGGTGACAGTTTTTAGAGATGAATCACTTGGTGTCCCGGTAATTCAGTTTTACCAGAAAACACTGCTTAAACTAACTCGTTATAATAGATACGGACACACATTGTAACAACGAAATATATGGGGACACAACAGATCTCATGGAACCTTTTCATTTAGTTTATATAGGATTTATAATTATTATGGATTATCATTATACTCTTTCTCTCATGTCCAATTCCCCCCCCTTCTTTCCATGTAAATTCTCCCCCTTTGTCCACGTCCATCCCCTCCCCGTCCTTTCATCTTCCTTTGCATGGCTTTCCTTGATCCAGCAACAGGGGGCTTTGCTTCTGTCCGCGGCAGCATGGTGAGCTGGGAGGAAGTGACGTTATATGATCACTTCCTCCCAGCATTGACGCGGGGTCTTAGCGCCTCCTGAAGTGATGGAGATGTGGGCGGATTATCAATGTTTCGCATCAGTGCATCGATTATTTGCCCTACTCCCCAGCGCGACACACTAGGAGCCTGTCGCCGACACGCTAATGTGTCGCCGCACACCCTGAAAAAGCTCTGCTGTAGAGGATAATTTAGGGTTGAGATCCAAAACAATGATGATGTAAAATGGAGTTGTGTTAGCGACAACATGCAGTGCAGCGTCGACTTGTGCCTAACAATACAGTCACTGCTTCCAACATGTGTTGTGATTGGACGTGCTCAACTTAAGAGATACTTTCTTGAAACTCTGATTACATTCATTCTTTTACGATCTATACCAACATGGTATAAAGTCAATGTAATAGAGCAGCAGGAAATGCTAGCAGAATGCTTGGAAATGCTGGCAGAATGCTTGGAAATGCTGGCAGAATGCTTGGAAATGCTGGCAGAATGATTGGTTGTGTAGGGAGAGGTATTAGCAGTAGGAAAAGGGAAGTGCTCATGCCACTGTACAGAGCACTGGTGAGACCTCACTTGGAGTACTGTGTGCAGTACTGGAGACCGTATCTCCAGAAGGATATAGACATCTTAGAGAGAGTTCAGAGAAGGGCTACTAAAATGGTATATGGCTTGAAGGAGAAAAGTTACCAGGAAAGGCTTAATGATCTTAACATGTACAGCTTGGAAAAAAGACGAGACAGAGGAGATATGATAGAAACATTTAAATACGTAAAGGGAATCCACAAGGTAGAGGAAGGGAGTATATTTAAAAGGAAACAAAGTAGCAAAACAAGAGGACATAGTCTTAGATTAGAGGGGCAAAGGTTTAAAAGTAACATCAGGAAGCATTATTTTACTGAGAGGGTGGTGGATACATGGAACAGTCTTCCAGTAGAAGTGGTAGAGGCCAAAACAGTAATTGAATTTAAGCAGGCATGGGATAGGCATAAGGCTATCCTAAACAAAAGATAAATCCAGGTAAAGTATCCATGTAATTGGGCGACTAGATGGGCCGAAAGGTTCTTATCTGCCAACATTTTTCTATGTTTCTATGGTTGGGTTTATGTGAATGGCCAGGTAGCATCGTAACACTGGGGACAGGGCTCCCTTCATTTTATAACCACACAACGGGGAAAGGTTATAGAATGTATTTTCCCAAACATCCTCCCGGTCAGTGTAATGGGGGACCTTGTTGCTGCAGACATTGCAGATGATTTGGCTCATGACTCGCCCAGCCTTGATCCGAGCGTTGCTAAGGAAGTCCAGTGAACAGCAAATATTGTCACCATTCTTAGCGCGGCTTTGCCTCATCCTCACTGGATCAAGTAGTTCTTCCAGCGGAAATACAAATCCCGCCGGGCTTATGCAAAACCCAGCAATAATCAGATATGACAAATAAAACAGACACGTATGAGGACAGCTTAAAGAGGAACAGCCACATATGCGACTAAACACGGAGAAACGCTGTGATTGGAAACAAAAGAGTCATAGAACCAAATGCTAAATATGATGGTCCCGTGACCCCGTCACCAGCTCGTTCCGGAGGCTTCATGGCAGGAGACTGTATTGCGACAGAGCCAAACGTGTTTCAACATGAACCTCTGAAAACACCCCTCAATAATTGCCTTCCACGGATATATGTAGACGCTGATTTCCAAGGGTGGGTTAGAGATATACTTTAGTCTCTCAGTGGTTTTGGATTAACGCCCATGATGCCATCAGCCTTCAAGGCTACGGGTTTGGGCAGTATTAGTTTAAGGGGACAGGTCCTGTGGGCTTAGCTCTGAAGAGAAGAACAGGAGGCGACCAGTAACGATTTACACCGACTACTTTAGACTAGAAGGGGGGACGACTGGAAATGGATGTAAGGAGAAAGGAAAGATAACGAAATATAGAGGCAGACACAGACCCTGACAAAATCAGAGAAAGACAAATGCAGGGATAGGGCCGGGCCGGCAGAGGGCCGGGCAGGGAGAGGGACCGGCGGGAGAGGGACGGGCCGGAGAGGGACGGGCAGGGAGAGGGACGGGCCGGGAGAGGGACGGGCCGGGAGAGGGACGGGCCGGGAGAGGGACGGGCCGGGAGAGGGACGGCAGAGAGCCGGGCCAGGAGAGAGATGTATTAGTGGAGAGGTGGCTTCAGGCAACATCTCCATGTTTAGTTCCAACCCATAAGGAACTCGGTATGTGTGCACCTGGAGGTACGTGTACGTAGCTACATCCAGCAAACTAACCTAAGCACAGGTAATGTGCATTTAGAAATGCACCGAGTTGTGGTAGTTTAGCAAAGAAACTGCCGAACACACGACAAGTGGAGGAATTCTGCGTTTTCCCTAGAAGAAGAAAGCCATACACGGTGTATGTTAGAGCGCGTCTGACCATCGGCTTTTGAAAGCTGCAGGATTTCTTGCTGAATAGACATCTTCTGGCCCGAGTATTTGCTGAGCTGCCGGTACAATCGCTTTTGGTCCCATGGGTCTTTTAATTTTGAAAAAAAATCCAATATTTTGCATCATTCTTTGAAAACTCTTATTCTTTTAAGAGATTTCCATTCGGATCAATAAATCCTCAGAAAGCGACGCCTCGTGTAATATTCAGTGCCCCGGATTCCGTGTAACCTCCTGATCCCTGCACTATAAAGGGTATGAATGCTCGAGTTCAATAATTTCACATATCGAGCAACGCGCAGCACATTAATAAAGCCTTCGGCAGCCTCCTTACGCATTCTCAGCGCATCCCAAAACACATGTAAAACTGACCGAATGGAGGTTTCTGCTCAGTCTGGGCTTTTCACGAATGGATTTCCCACCCTGCAATGATTTCAGAATTCATTGTAACCAAAGCCCTGGCTTGCAGGACACGACTGGATAACCCAGATACATGGACTGTACTGGTGCCCTTGGTTTCACCATCAGCAATCGACACAATCACCTGCCTGGACCTCTAGCGGGGGGATTCGTGTTTTTAAAGAGGTTTCTTTCACTGCTCTGAGTTCAAAATGGCCTCCAAGACGCAAAAACATATTTTAAGGTTTTTTTTTCCCCCCAAGAATATATCAAAGCAACTCTCTGAAGACAGACGTCAGAGTGGGAGTATAATTTAGATGAGTGGGTGGATCTTTAATGTAGGCAGCATTGCCAAAAAACATTCCCTGTATGAATACAGAAGGAAAAAGATCTAGACTAGGCTGAGAAAGAAAGCACCAATGCATGGATAATGCCTCTCAGGGCATTTTAAAAAAACGTTGCACCAATCCTGGTGGACTAGAGACCATTTCCAAGAAGTAGCCGTAGCCCACACTTTAATGGGTGGTCTTCCTCTTTCAGCATTTTGGACGTTGACTGCCTCCTAGACTACCCTTCCTAGGTGACTTTCCATTTCCAAACCCAACAGCCTGAAATGAAGTATCAAAGGCCCTCTCTGTCCCACCATTGATCGCTCTTCATTCTGTGTGGGAAGAAGATACCTTTATGACCTTCCTGTGCTCAGTCATGAACGGTTACTCCCTCACAAGTTAGAACGGATATTCACATACACAAACTTCAAGAGCTCAGAGAGGAGGTGAAACATAAAAACCACAGAGTAGTCAACATTTCAGCCCAGAAAAGGAACCTTTATCAAGATAAAAGTATCCTCCTAACAGTAAACCAAGGACGACTAGGACAGGGTGGATACCACGTCACAGGTTTGCCTGATCAGTGTTCTAATAGTTTGGTTTAAGCTCCATTAGGTTCTTGATGGTCTGATTCCAGCTGATGTAGAGGTGTTGACTGCAGATTGACAGAACAGCAGATGTTTTTCAGTCGAAGAGGTCTCTTATTTTTCTAAACACTGAACAATGGTCACCAATGTGTAGAGCGTTTCATAGTGAAATTAACATCTTGTACGTCCTCCAGTTTACAGCAGAGGAAGGCTTTTTTCTTCTGACATCAGGATTGTCATGTCCAATTTAAGATGGAAGGAGAGATGGAGGTAAAAGCCCTACAGTCGAGGTGTCCTCGATAGATAGAAAGGAACCTTTAGGCGTTTGTGACCATGTAAGGCGGTCCCAATCTGTTCTCCATTATCACAGCGGGTCAACGTGATGGCGTCGGGATGAACTTTAATAGCAGAACACGCCGCCTGATTAAATCTCAGATAAAAAGCCCACCGTGCTGGAATAGACGGCAGCTCGGCACGCAAAGGAAGTGTAGAGATGCTCGGAAACAGGAACCGATAAAAGGAAGTGAAGAGTCAGTGTCCACGAATAATCAAAACCAATAAACGTGCCAGTTAACTACACGGTACACATCTACAACCCTGACATATGTATGATATAGTATGAGGGATTTTCAAAATGGGTCATTCTGCTTCTGGGAAGGGTCACATGGCCACAGGTGACATTTCTATAATAATACCCTGTTCATCTGTTACCATGACCATCGACTATGCATCAGCACTTCCACAAAGAGATACCATGGGTCACCCCTTGGATAACACCCCATTATATAATTCCTGCAAATATTATCCCGTAATACCGCCATTATGCGCATATCTGCAGTCTCCTCCCCCCCCTCTATGCAGTAAACAGCACGTTCTACGGTTTCTCATTCACATAATTACATTATTGGAGGAATTTAACAGCTTCTTCTGCTGCCGAGCGGAGCCCAAACTCCCTGAATAATCAAGAGGCAGAACAATGTGTGAAGAGGCTGATCCGATTCCTAAACAGAACGGCGGTGGCTCGGCTGGCGATGCTGCGCCGGGAGCTGATGAGATTTACAGCAAATTTAAAGTGCAGCGAGAGGGGTAAGGGATGGCGCTAAACAAGTCTATGAAATGCCAATCTACAATCAGATTAAAAAGTTGTGGTTTAAAGCTTCGTAAAGTCTTGGAATTTCTCAGATCATTTTTAGGGTAACACTGCTCCACCAAAAGGCAGTGATTGGCTTTGCCCCAAGGAAGCCCCATTGATGGCCATGACACCTAGGTATCATAGAACAAACCAGACCAGTGCGTTTGAGTGGTGGGATGTGCCATGCTCTGGAGAGAGTGGATCCCCTACCATGTATGCCGTAATGGGACTAAAATCATTTCTTCATGGTCATCAATTGGATTCCTCCACGTCCACATGGAAATGGCTTCAAATGTACTTTTCTCCTTTCATGTTGCCAGTAACGGAAATGGGACGGGTCGATAGACTGGAGTAAGGTTTCCATTTATATTACCATATAATCACCAGCTCGGCTCCATAGGAGACATTAACGAAACCTGAGTTAATTGGGGGCATCTGAAGAATTTGTGACAGCAGCTACAAAAAAACAATGGCCATGTCAAGACTAGATTCCTAGTTGTAGGCTGAGGTGGTGTACATGAAGAAAGCTCCTCTATCGAATGCAGAAATCAAAAAGAAATCCATTAATATAAATTAGCAGAGCTAGATCATCAAGAAGAATACAAACCGTCCATAGAACAAGGCCCACAAATAACATTTTTGTCAAGGAATGCATGGTGGTTCTGGCACCGCTTTCCAAATCATCTATGATGGGGGTCACAATATCCGTGTTCTGGCGTTGCTCCGCGATGCACTCCTCACATACCGACTCTGCTGCCACGTGTCGATTTGCCAGCATGTTACCCATGCCATTCCTTTATGCTGCAGATACCATGCGTCCTCATGGAAAGCACATGCGTCTGCGCCAGTCCCAGATGTTCGGGTGCTCCAGCGCAAGCCAATAGGAAAGCCCTGCTGCCCTTTATAGACCCAGCTCACTCATTGGTCAGTGTCCTGCCGTGGTTCATTACTATCAGTACGTGCTGTATATTGTGCTTAGACGTCCCGGGTACAGACCTTAGCTAGTTTCCCTTTTCTGTCTGATCTCTCTTGTCCGGATTCTCTCGTTTATACGTCTGCTCCCTTTGATAGTCGACCTCCACGCAGCTCTGGTTTTCAGTTAGCTCGTCTTCCATCCAGGCCATTATAAAGGACCGGTAGTTAGGTTGCCGTTTGGTTTCTGTGTGGATGTTCTCCCCTCCGGTTCTATCGTTACAGCTGTTTAGCGGATCTGACATTAATCGGAGTACTAGAGTAGTGTAGATACCTACAGGATGTCCTCGAGGTTTATTCAAGGCACACATGGCTTTAGAAGACCGTTAACGCACCCGACTGACACTTCATTTCTTACACATCCCCAGTTCAGGGGTTAATGGGTTTGTAATGGGCATTCTGCGTCAGAGGCTTTGTAATTAACCTCAGAGTCTACGAGTAAGTTCAGGGGCATCTCTAATTAATCTGAACCCCGTGTGTCTCCAAAGGCAGACTCCGCCAACTCTAATTATCTTCTGTTTATACCAGCGGCTGGGATGGTGAAATCTTCCCAAGCAGGTAATGAAAGCAAAGAACCCCATCACCACCGCCACGCGGGCCAACAAATGAGGATTTCAGAAGTTACGTTTTCTACAAACTCTACGAGATCCAGGGAGGGATGATCTGGGGAGTCCCCTCGGCATGTTATACATTGACCACTTATAGGGCTCTTATTCCAGGTATAGAGACTATGTGATTGGCGAATGAGACGGTCATTTAAATGAATACATTGCAACAGGTTATTGGTCATTAAAATGTAAATTAACCATCACGCTCAGTGGACAAGTAAGATGCCGCCTAAGCGCATTTGGTGGGGATTAGATATTGGGGATCGGACGAGACAAGAAATAATTATGGCCAAGATCAGCGAGAGGTGGGAGAGGATGGTCTCACAAGGGTAGGGTCCATGAAAGCTCCTCGAGTGCATTTAATAGAAGGAAGAACATCTGTGACCAAAATATAGGGGTCAGCGCAGAAAGAGGGACAAAAAGTACAACCATTAACTAAAAGTGAAACGATAGAACAAATGTCAGCACAACTCGTGTATTATGGTGGATAAAAAGATTAATAAAATTAATTTCAAAGAAAAATCTGTATTAATCCATTACCAATCTGCTCTGCTGCCAGAGAATTCTGTAAGATAATTTTGCACAGTTTCTATCAAGATTTTCCTTCTTCGCTGCCAATGTGTTTGCTCAAATACAGAGCTCAGAAAAATACTCTAACCCCCCCACGCAATTTTATAGATCTATGTGCACAGAATTATTACCTTACCTCTTAAGAGTCAAAAAGTAATTGATCTGCACAAGGAGCAAAGCTTAAAGAACTGGAATAGATCTGCACAAGGCGCCAAGTGTGAGAAGGGAGGGGGCAACCCAAATTAAAGTGAAATATTCGGTGTAAATTCAATATAGAACGATTAAAAAATAATGAACATTAAACCTTCCTCTGCTGGTAAAGCTAATATCCAGGATTTAAATATTATACATATAAACCTTGAATTCAACCAGTTTCAGCTTAGTTATTCAAAGCAGGAAAAGTTGGCCAGTTCCTCCGTAACACTGCAATGGAGGTGTTCAGTGTATCAGCCGAGTATTCCATTCACATACAACGGAGATGTAATTTTGGATTTGCAACTTGGCTATCAGAGCCAAGATACATTAACACGAAATTCGATCGAAGGGCGTTTTAGGTTTTCAGGATTATGGACGTGGTTTGTGGATGGAGAAGAGGCAGGAAATGATGGGTCAGTGAGGATGAACTGGGCATCAGTTTTTGGTCGGAATCGATTACTTGGTGGAACCAACGCGATGAATAAACTATTGGGAACAAAGTCATGAAATTCAAAGAATATGCAGCATGCTAGATGGGCACATCGGGAACAGGAAGATGACAATTCATTGAAATTACACTTAAAGACACATTACATTAACCAACACTTACTTTTCTATGAGATCAAGTGTGACGCCTGGCACCAGTCGAACGCTCTTCTGCATGCAAAACCTGCGGGAAGATAAAAGTATAAACACCCATCAATGCACAAATGTAAATCGGACATGTGCTCGTTTCCTATCAACACCAAAGGAATTTGGCGCATCCCCCATTTATCAGAAATATCAACCTTTAATTGCAACTGAGTCACATAGGAGCATCTGATGGAGGACACCATGTTTCGGTGATCGCCAATAATAAGCTGTCTGCAGCATTGGTGTCCCTGCAATGCAGAGATGGAGGTTGAAATACCTGCTAGAACAGTTAAAAAGGTCTTTAATCAAGAGTTTCCAAGTCTTGGAGCAGCCAATGGGTGATGAGGAGGACACATATTCCATTCATTAACGTCATGCAACTCATGGATATAAATCTTCCATGTCCCTCATGGACACTTTCAAGCACGTATCGCACGCTCCAAGCAAAGTATTATGGGATGGAAGGTTTTCAGCAAGCTGCGTGACTATGGATTGACTGCTCCTTAATAAAGCTCTGGCCGTTTGGTCGCACAGAAGAAGCGATTTATCATACACCAGTAATCAGGACACCATACTGGGTGCGCTCCAGCCCATCCAGAGGCTTTCCGTGAAGGATGGCTTTGAAACATTGGATAAAGCTGATGCTCCGTGGCCTCCAAGCACCGAGTTGATTGTCTGGGCCAGAATTAAACCCCCCATTTACCTCAGATGGGGAGACGAAGCAGGGAGCTCCCAGTGATGGGACCACTCAGATAACATGGAGTGTCTGCACTGTTAAGAGCAGTACTGTTGCCATCATGGGACATTAAACAACTGTTACCTGCGCTATCCAATTTTTTTTATTAGATTGGGCCAACGTAAAACCACAATGTCTTCTGATGACAGCCAGCCCAATGTGTCGGACATTCCCTGCGGGTTATGCAGCCCAGTGCCCTGCTTAGTGTTGGTCATCGGTGTGAGGGGTGATCAGCGTGCACATCCGTGTGATAACAGGGGATAAGCCCCCACACTTACAGTCAATACCATGGGTGTGGGAACCAAGATAGTTACATAGGCTGAAAAAAGACATGCGTCCATCGGGTTCAGCCGCTCCCACATCACCTACTGCTGTTGATCCAAAAGAAGGGAAAAAACCCCAGTCTGAAGCGCTCGCCAATATGCAACACACCGGGAAAAAATTCCTTCTTGCCCCCAGATGGCGTCAGATTCTCCTTGGATCAAGAAGCTTTTACCCATATATTAAATATTATAACCCTTAATATTCTGTGTCTGCAGGAAGTCATCCAGTCGTTTTTTATAAGTCTGTACAGACTCTGACCCAACCACCTCAACAGGCAGAGAATTCCACAGACAGATAAAAAACTGGTTTTGCGTTTTGTGGTTATCCAAGATGACAAATCGCAGAGTTGTTGGTGTGTAGGACTCGCTTTCACTTGGATTTGGGCTGATGACCTGTCAGGTGTCACTCAGCTCTCCCAGTCACACGAAAGGAAGCTGGCGGATGTTACGTGACCTGGGTCTGTGCGGATACCATTCATTCGCTTTTTCGGCTCGGTTTACGTAGGCCAACACAGTAACGCAAACAGAAATCGGACAATGGATCCACGACGAAACTTTGTTAACGGTGGGCGACATCTCCGTGGGTTTATTATATTATTATATGTAAAAACCCGCAAACTACTTCCAGACGAGATTCAAAGCAGTGGAAAAAAGCCCGTCGCTCATACCATAATGCAGGATCTCCCACGACAGCCGAGCGCGGATACAATAAAGCCTTTCACAGACGCCGGCGGTATTGTCCCTTTTAATTACACAGATTCCTTTATGGAGGCAGCAGAGCCCATTGTATGAGATGAGCCGCGCTCACAAACCCGATTCATCTCTGCGGCACACACACATACCCAAGCTGCATGAAAAACAGGATTTAACGCATTACGCTTATAAATATGTACATACATATAGCTTATAAAGTATGGACACGCCTGTACGCAGCACCTCGAGCAAGTGATTGTGTATACATACACTAAGAGTCCAGATATAAACCCCCTCAACATTATGAGGGTCTATCTACACATACCTATCCTTACTACCCTATGGCGCAGGCCTCCATTACCTACCCTATGGCGCAGGCCTCCATTACCTACCCTATGGCGCAGGCCTCCATTACCTACCCTATGGCGCAGGCCTCCATTACCTACCCTATGGCGCAGGCCTCCATTACCTACCCTATGGCGCAGGCCTCCATTACCTACCCTATGGCGCAGGCCTCCATTACCTACCCTATGACGCAGGCCTCCATTACCTACGCTATGGCGCAGGCCTCCATTACCTACGCTATGGCGCAGGCCTCCATTACCTACGCTATGGCGCAGGCCTCCATTACCTACCCTATGGCGCAGGCCTCCATTACCTACCCTATGGCGCAGGCCTCCATTACCTACCCTATGGCACAGGCCTCCATTACCTACCCTATGGCGAAGGCCTCCGTTACCTACCCTATGGCGAAGGCCTCCATTACCTACCCTATGGCACAGGCCTCCATTACCTACCCTATGGCACAGGCCTCCATTACCTACCCTATGGCGAAGGCCTCCATTACCTACCCTATGGCACAGGCCTCCATTACCTACCCTATGGCGATTGACTCTGCTGGTTATTACCCCATGTTCACACACAGGCAGGGACGCTCGGCTGTGATTCTGATCACGCGGTTGAATAATATGTCCTGAATGAGTGGAGATGTTGAGTGTGAAACGCGTGAGCCTCCATATAAATCAGGCCTCGAGGTGATTCCACATGTTTACTCGAGCTGATGGATGTTTGATTAAGGCTGCGGCGCAGCTCCATTACCGCGAACATCTTCTCCACACAGTCTACACACACGGCTACGAGCCCGGACGTGGATAAAGATCTTTGAATTTCATCCTCTTATAACGGGAGTGAAATGTATAAGTGATGCCACATTCTGTGTGTTCACAATATACGCTGTATTACACCCTCTACAAAGTACAGCAAACGTCTGCTGCGCCGGATGTGCCCTGAAGGGCTGAAAGGGTTAAGGTCCCCGTCCTGGAGCCGTACATAATAAACCTGCCGAGACGCCTGCGATGCACTTAGACGCACACAGAGAATTCTGGGTAAGGGATCATGACGATAGCATGAAAGGTGGAAATCAATGTCCTGAATTCCAAGAAAAACATGTGTAAGTATGACACCCCCCCCCCAATTAAAACCAAGCAATCCGCTGGCCGGGGGCAGCAAACACAGAGCGAAAGGCAATTAGGAGCGTCTCGTTTGGTTTTATTCGTGCTGTGCCTTAGGGGAGCGCGGACTGCGCGGCAGGACTGGAGGTTAAAGGAGAGACGTTACAGCTCGTGACTCTCCGCTCCCCTTCCAGTCCTCGCCGTCCACCAGTAGAGCAGAATGTTTTTATCGACCCGCGGGAATGCACGGGGGCAGCGGGATATTGGGGAGGGGGCAGTGACGGGGGGGGGGACTAAATGCTGATACGAAGTTATGCAGATTGAATGGATCGATGTCATGAGAGCAGCACTTTACTGAGGGCGATGATGCCGACACGTGGATAATAAAATTGGTTATGATGCAATAAATTCGATCGACTGTCAAGGTTATGGATCAAAACGTTATGTGATTAAACAAACCCACGGTATTAGGCTGTGATTGACATCTCTCACTGTACGGTGGACGATGAATGTCATGTAAGCCCTGGACCTTTCAGTGTAACCAGAGGTAAGGAGGGCGGGCAGGGGGGAGGTGGGGTCTTTTTCAGAGGTTAATGAAGCCTGTCCTGGTCCTCTCCAGTTTGGGGGCTTATTTATAGGGATTCAAGTTCTACCTTTTAATTACTATAGATCAGGCCTCAAAATTTCCACTCGCCTGCTCGCATTTGGCGAGTGGAAATTACATGAGGGCGAGTAGGAATGCAGAGGCAGGGCAGGATAAAGGGTTAGGTGGGGCAACTAGTGGCGAGTAACTCTTAAGGCCTGGCTAGTAGCTTGGGACTTGAAATTTTGAGCCCTGCTATAGATTATTAATTCCCTATCGATTAAGTCCCTCTTCCAACCAACAATCGTGTTCCCTATTAAAAGAGCAGTCCGGGGGGCGTGTCTGGACCGTGAACCAAGATGGCCGCACACTGAGAGCTCTCCGAGTCACCCTCCGGCATTTCGCTTCATTACGCTTACATCACCCTACTATGGTCCGCACTAAGAGCTCCACTGGCAACCACAAGACCCCACCTAAGCCCACCCGCACCTCATCGCGCTCCCTGGACACTTATTTGGTGCCAAAGCCGCGGCCTTTCGGCGGCTCCACCACCAACTAAAATGGCGAATGCACCCACACAGGACCCGGCGGCTGCCATCACCTGGCTGGAACTCAAGCTGGAATCACTCCTTGCGGGCATGCCTACTAAATCAGACCTTGCAGAGATGTTCTCGGATCTACGCAGCTCCTTCCGCCGCGACATGGAGCAGATGAGGGACGAGGTGACGGCCTTGTCCACCAGAGTAAACCACCTGGAGCAATCGGCGCCTGACCCTGCGCCTGCAATGGCCGCCGCAGCACGCGATTTCACTGGTCTCAGACGCCTTATACTGTGCACCCAATGCCAAGGTTAGGGTCAATGGAATGTTCTCTGAGCCATTTCAGATTCGCAACGGGACCAAACAGGGATGCCCCCTGTCCACTTCTTTTTGCACTCACATTAGAAGAATGATGCTATACCAGGGTTGAGAGGCAGTCACTACACGCACAAGGTGTCGGCTTATGCCGACGACCTCCTTTTTTAGGTCACCGACCCTCTTCGGGCCCTGCCGGAGATTGTTACGGAGTTTCGAGCGTACGGCCAGTTGGCAAACCTCAAGCTGAACATGGACAAATCGGAAATTCTGAACCTAACTGTGAATGGGGTGACGGAGCGTACACTGCGCCCCATTCTCCCTTTTGTTTGGTGCACCACTCGTATGAAGTACTTGGGAATATGGCTCATGAAACTCCAGCAGGACCTTTACAAGGAGAATTTCACACCGCTGTGGACAGCCTTATGCCAGGACTTGACGAATTGGAGATCGTTGAAGGGATCTTGGTTCGGGAAAATAAGTATTCTTAAAATGAACGCCTTACCGAGACTGTACCTTTTCCAAACCTTGCCCATACACCTTCCGACCACTTTTTTTGACCAGGTCCATACATATTGCTCTCGCTTTGTGTGTGGCTCTTCACGGGCGCGGATCAGTGGGCGCACGCTGTCCCACCCTAAATCGACAAGTGGCCTTGCACTATCTCACTGGACCACTTATTACCAGGCCACACACTTGGTTAGAGTGGTGGAGTGGTCCACAGGGGGCAGACGGGCACTCTGGCAGGACCTGGAATGGGAAGCCACACCCCACGTTACCACTGTTCTGCCATGGATAGCACCGGCTAAACGCTCTCTGGCCGTGTCTCTACACCCATTCGTGTGGACCTCGGTGCAATGCTGTTCTTTTTCTACCTACCCATCCCCGATGCTTCCCCTGACGAATAACCCGGACTTCCCGGTGGGAGTCCACCCCGGTCTGCGCAGAAGACTGGGCCTGGCGCTTACGCCCAGAGCCACTCATTTTATCACGGGGCAGGATTTGTTACCACCATGGGAACGCCCAGATGACAGGCCCGACACCTCTGGAGCGGTTTAATTATTCACAGATCACACATTACCTGTTGTCCCTCCCAGCACGTCATAGACTGACCCAGTCTATTACCCCCTTTGAAAAACTCTGCCTGGTGGGACGCCCACTGTCTCACGGCATCTCGGTGCTGTACCGCTTATTGCAATCGCACCAGGAGCCTCAGACTTTTGAAGGTACGTGGGAGCGGATGTTGGAGGTCTCCATCACGGCGGAGCAATGGCAAGAAACTTATGAACTTGCCCATCGTGGCTCTCCCCAAGCACGCCTGCAGTCCACCTCGTACAAACTCCTCTCGCTCTGGTACTGTACCCCCTCGCTCCTGTTTCAGATCGGTGTGAGAATCACACCGAACTGTTGGCGTTGTGATGACCCCTCGGGCTCCTACCTTCATGTCTGGTGGGACTGTGCGGCCATTTCCCCATTTTGGCACCTGACACGATCGCAGTGGTCACGGACCTCGATCTCCCATTTGCACCGGCGGTGTTCCTTCTCAAACATACCCAATGCTCGGCGGGCGCCCTCAGGAAATCTGTGGTAATGCCGATGTTGATGACGGCGCGACTCTTGGTGGCTTGTTTCTGGAAGTCAACGCAGACCCCCACTTACCGAGATTGGTTGGCCCGGATGGAGGAAGTACGGAACCAGGAGAACCTGGTCGCCAAGACGGGGAACTCACTGGAAAAACACCTGCATAAATGGCTCCACTGGTGTACCTACCTAACCACACCTACTTGCTGCGCATGCACTGCGTCCTGATGACATTAACTGTCTAACGTATGTCGTGGGACGGCCTGCAAACCGCGTGGTGCCGTGCGGCGCTGCCGCCCCCACCCCCAGCTGCCCTGCTTACTGCGGGGGAGGAACCTTTCTCCTGTATCAGTTGGTGACTTTCACTCACCCTCCATACCTCCTCCCCGTTTTTTTATTTTCTTCCTTCTCTTCCCTTACCTCTCCCCTCTCCTTTTCAACATCTCTCTTCCCCTCATCCTATCCCTGTTTTCCCCCCTCACCCATAATTCTCTTTACCCCGCTCTGCTTTTTCTTTCTTCTCCTCCACACACTAACTCCCCATACCTCACAAGCCTTTTCTGTGGCTTGACCTCATCGACCTTCTTCTGCCTGGTTATCTATAGCTATAAAAGTCACTACCCCTCCTATTGTCCCTCTTCAGATAATTATGCGAACCTGCATCGTTTTCCTTGCCCAGACACTCAGACCGATTAACCTCCAAGAGGAGACCGCTCCTGCGGACTGGAGTGTCCGAATCTATGGTTCTGGATGGATGACTGCCCATCGAACTTGTACCACTCGGGGAGGGTGTTGCTGATTCACCAGGTTGCTTTGAGGGCTAAACGTTTGTTTCATGACTTTTTGCAATATGTAACGAGTAACATACTGTCGGCATGAAGACAATGAAGCCGTTCGCGGTAATGCCAATGATCTTATATTGTTACGCTATTATACACGCGCTGTCTGATTAACGATTCCTTTTGAAATTCTATGATTAGGTCCAGACGTTCTGGAACCGATGTTCTTGACTTGATGCACTTGTTGTCTAATTTGTAGCATTTCCTTGTATGCCACTTTTTTTTTGTTGTTATTCAAAGCAGAGCATTCCCACTTCCACCCGTCAAAGTCCCCATCAAAAGAGAAGTTCCTCTTCCATCCAGTCAAATTCCCCATCGGATGAGGAGTCCCTCTTCCACCTAACAGTCAAATCCCCCATCAAATGAGTCCCTCTTCCACCAACAGTCAAATTGCCCATCAAATGAGGAGTCCCTCTTCCAACATGCACTAAAATTTCCCATCAAAGGAGACGCCTACAAAGACTTGGGCTGGCATCAGACGAGCACACTATGTGCGCCCGTATTGACGTGCCTTCTGGCGTCTGTCGCAGCATTGAGACGCTGTTTTGGTCAGAAGCCTGCAGAGATTTTCGCCCCCCCCCCCTCCCCAATTCACAACCTAGAGCCTATTCATTCCCATGGGAGATAAAACCAAAGGTATTTTCAATGTTGCTCTAAAACCACCAACGTTTTAGGAATGCTACATTTAAAACGCTACATTTCATGGTGAAAGTGAAGCCGCTAAAGAAGAGCAACAAAATACACAGGAGCACTTCACGTGTGAAACTCTGCTCCGATCTTGTAGATACCCTCACCGCCAACAAGAAATACGTGAAGTGCGTGTACTCACCATCTTAGGGCCACTTTGATAGGTGTCGTAAGACAAGAGGTGAAGAGGTCAGCAGGGAGGTCAGGGTTCATGGGTAGCAGCTCGTTGGCATCACAGGCTGCCAGCTGAATGCAATTCTTGATGGATGGTGGTAGAGGCACCTGTGCCAATGGGTGGCTGGGGTTAATGGCAGCGACCTGTAATGAGTGATACAATAGTGTTTGTCTAGAATAGGAATGAGGACAGTATTTATATTTCGGCGCCATCAGCACCAAAGCCAATCACACGGAGCTCCATACTTCAAAAGCTCGAGTTCCACTCGTCAGTGTCCGTTCAGATAATCATTTATTGGCCGATTATGGAGCATTTACTGAAGTTTCCTCAGGCTGACAAGTGCAACTCGGCCATTACAGAGGAGTTAGTCTAGTCGACTGTAAATTGGCAAATGGAGCCGGATATCGAACAAATCGTTACCCAAGAACCCGGAGGCAAAAGCCAACACAACAGTCTATGTATCCGGAACAGCTTGGGTAACACGATTTCAGGTCCACACTCAACCTCCGACCCCAATAAACATTCGTTTTCACATAAAGACAGAGATAGAGCCGACATTAAGCAAGGAACTCAACAAATACCACAAAAAACATATCGCAAAATCTTTCCAAATCACATCGTCAAAAAAGATGGAGCCAGAGAGGTGACCATTCCAAGATTCATCATATGACGTCACGACCAATGGAGGCCGATAATGGCAATAAAATATCATTTAGAACAAGAGCAAATTGAAGCGTGTGATTTATTAACACCCCGCACACCCTGAATAAAAAAACAAACGGAGGAACCCCTAAAAATACACCCGCACACCCCGAATATATGGAGGAGCCCCTAAAGACACCCGCACACCCCGAATATATGGAGGAGCCCCTAAAGACACCCGCACACCCTGAATATATGGAGGAGCCCCTAAAGACACCCGCACACCCCGAATATATGGAGAAAACCCTAAAAATACACCCGCACACCCTGAATATATGGAGGAACCCCTAAAACGACACCCGCACACCCTGAATATATAGAGGAACCCCTAAACCGACACCCGCACACCCTGAATATATGGAGGAGCCCCTAAAATTACACCCGCACACCCTGAATATATGGAGGAACCCCTAAAACCACACCCGCACACCCTGAATATATGGAGGAGCCCCTAAAAAGACACCCGCACACCCTGAATATATGGAGGAGCCCCTAAAAACACACCCGCACACCCTGAATATATGGAGAAAACCATAAAAAGACACCCGCACACCCTGAATATATGGAGGAACCCCTAAAAACACACCCGCACACCCTGAATATATGGAGGAGCCCCTAAAGACACCCGCACACCCTGAATATATGGAGAAAACCCTAAAAAAAGACACCCGCACACCCTGAATATATGGAGGAACCCCTAAAAACACACCCGCACACCCTGAATATATGGAGGAGCCCCTAAAACACCCTGAATATATGGAGGAGCCCCTAAAAACACCCGCACACCCTGAAAATATGGAGGTGCCCCTAAAAACACCCGCACACCCTGAAAATATGGAGGTGCCCCTAAAACCACCTGCACACCCTAAATATATGGAGGAGCCCCTAAAAACACCCGCACACCCCGAATAAAAATGGAGGAACCCTTAAAAAGACACCCACACCCTGAATATAGGGAGGGACCCCTAAAAACACACCCGCACACCCTGAATATATGGAGGAAGCTCTAAAAATACACCCACACACCCTGAATATATGGAGGAGCCCCAAAATACACAAGCATGCCATTCGCTTTGCAGCTCAGTTATACATGTGTGGTTGGAAGAGGTTGTAGGGGGGTGTAGGGGTTGCAGGGGTCCGCAGCCGGTTGCAGGGGTCCGCAGCCGGTTGCAGGGGTCCGCAGCCGGTTGCAGGGGTCCGCAGCCGGTTGCAGGGGGCTGTGTAGCGGGTTGCAGGGGGCTGGAGCGGGTTGCAGGGGGCTGGAGCGGGTTGCAGGGGGCTGTGTAGCGGGTTGCAGGGGGCTGGAGCGGGTTGCAAGGGGCTGTGTAGCGGGTTGCAGGGGCCTGTGAAGCCGCTTTAAGCACTCCATGTTTTTAAGAACTTGAAGTTGCGAATCAGTTTGTGCATTAATTCTTTATCTCGATTGTTTTGTAAATACCTGAAGATGAACGGCCGGTGTTCCCCAGAAAGCCTGCAGACTTCTATTCGCTCCCTGTAAGCTTCTAACAATACTAAATAA
Organism: Leptobrachium leishanense; assembly: GCA_009667805.1. Classification (NCBI taxonomy): domain Eukaryota; kingdom Metazoa; phylum Chordata; class Amphibia; order Anura; family Megophryidae; genus Leptobrachium; species Leptobrachium leishanense. Next base: position 105,721,086 of record CM019074.1, read on the forward strand.
AATATAAGCATATTATGGATGGGAAACGAGCTTGCTCCATTTTACGGCTGGCGGATGCCCTGCAGGTGCTTAAAGGCGGCTGGCAGCGTGCTAACGGCCTTCAGAAAACCCACAGATTTAAAACCAGTGACAGAAACACAAAAAGTTTAGAAGCAAATAAACAATATTCATTTTAAGGACATTGTTTAACACAACGAGCCTGTGAGAAGCAAAGTTATGCAAGGGGGAAAATAATAACGCCACAAAAAGACAAAGATACTGAATATTTTCTCTTGTAGCTGAAAATCTCTACAAAAACACCAAAACATTAGTGAGTCATCCCAAATATGCCAGGAAGACCACTTCGTATGTTCACCAACCGGCGGCAGGATCCATTAAGAGATTCTATTCTCCATATTATATAAATCCGTAACACCTGCACAGTGATGGTGAGATCAAAGTATAGATATAATCCCCCATTGAAATATCTAATATACGGTTATGAACCATGTACGGATACCAAGACAGCATTTATGAAAAACAGGCCTGCGAAACGAAGCTCTGAAGATATGCATCCACCGATCTCCCAGAATGCCACACTCTACATATGCAAATGAGCTATAACATCTGCTTTATTAGACTTGCAGTGTTTCTGTAGGATCCCCTAGCACTGGTCGGCTGTTTTCCAACACTGCTATAATATGAAACATCCATGGCCAAGTTACACAGTCCAAAAAAGCCGTGTGTCCATTGAGTTCAGCCTTTCACAATCACCTGCGGCCGTTGATCCAAAACAAGGCAAAAATCCCAGTTTTAAGCGCTCACCGAATACGCAACCATACCAGGGGAAAAAAATTCCTTCTTGCCCCAGATGGCGTCAGATTGTCCTTGAATCAAGAAGCTTTTACCCACATATTAAAATATTATGATCCTTAATATTGTGTGTCTGCAGGAAGTCATCCAGTCGCTGCTTAAAAGGTCTGTACAGTCTCTGACCCAACCACCTCAACAGGCAGAGAATTCCACAGCTTTATTGTTCTCACTGTATAAAAACCTTTACTATGCCAGTGGCCGCGTGCTGTATCTGTGTGTGGGGGGTTTTGGTTGGGAATCCAAAAAAAGCAAAAACAAAAAGAAATATCTCCTTATCAGACAGAAAACGCGGGTCACTGTGTGCACCAATATAATGTACAAGTGAAAATCATGTTTTATGTAAATCGCCAGTACGTCAATCGACAAATGCCAACGGCAAAAAGAAAACCGATAACTTGTCTAAGCGCTCTACTAACAGAATATGGACCCAATCTGACATGGTCCCACCTGCCATGGTCTTGGAGGAAAATTTTAGTAAGAAAACGAAGCTGTTGGGAGATCCATAACAACCCACAAGTGAAACACCTGAGAGCCCATGCAGACCCCCATAGAGTGACCAAGCCACAAAGGCCAAAAAGAAAAACAAAATCTGAGGTGAAACGGTCTGGCAATGGATTACTAACCAAACCTTAAATACAGACACGCCAACCCCCGACACTGAAGCAAGTTGTAGTAAGAGAATAGTCATTAACAACCCAGACCTGCTCACATTCAGGTGAGTGACCAAGCGAGAAACGCCAACAAGAAAACCAAAATCTATGATCCAGAACATGTACCAAATCTTACAGAGTAGTCACAACTGCTCGTCGTAGAGGTTGTAGTAAGTGAATAGAGGTTGGTGGGAGAGTCATAATCCACCAGTGAAACGTCTGAGAGCCTCAGGCAGGCTCTCAAACATGTAAGTGACCAGGCGACAAAAGCCAAAAAAACCACCTGAGAACGCTCTCTTAACGGAATATGGACCAAATCTCACATTAAATAGTCTAACCTGTCCTTGTCGTGGAAGCAAGTTGTAGTAAGTGAAGTGAGACTAACATGAAGAGCATAACCCACAAATGAGACCTCAGAGCTCAGGCAGGCTCAGATTCATGTGAGTGACCAAAACGAAGACCATTGCTTTATATGGCACAGTGTTCCGCCATGTTATTTTCTGTTTTTCTTTGAGAATATGTAATGACACACGCCGTTTGAATTAAATCTGGTAACATTGATCGGCAGCATTACTGGCAAGACCATTTCATAGGAGATTTGGTCCACATTCAATCGACAAAAAATAATGAACTGGGTTTGGAGCAGTCATGTATTCTCGTACGTCTTCTTTCCCCTTCAATTACTTGTCTTCCTACAGATGCATTCTCCTAGAAACGTCCTTTCTCCCATGCTACCGGCAGCAGGCTATTAATTAGTTTAGGTTTAATTGAAAAGGAAGATAAAAGTGTGTTAACAAGTGGAGCCTGAATAGGATCCGTATACAAAGAGCAGATTGAGGCGATGAGGGCAGAGAGACATGAAGTTTATTAAAAGAGAAGACCGGGCGATACCCTGCTAGGTCAAAATAAGAGAACGCTATTAAATGAGCAGTATCCGTCCATCAGCGCCGGCCCGGAACGCCCAGAGACGCCGAACTGTGGCAGAATACTAGAACAGCCACACATCAGCAGAAGGATGAAACGTATTTGAGGACATTTGGCCATTAGACGGTCAGCAAGAACTCACATGTGGTGGGGAGGCGGGATCGGCAGGATATAGGGGGGTGCGGGGACAGAAGACGACCAGACATTTCTCAGAGTTTTTGACAGTGTATACATAAATATGTATATATACAGCAGAGTAGAACCATTCGTCTAACAAACCAAACATCTGGTCTTGACACGTGAGGGCACCGACACAATGCTGCTCCCTTGTCTGTGAATGGAAGGATTAGAAGGTTCCAAGGCTCTTGGCGAGCTTCCGGCACTGTGGCACTACAGGGGAGGAGCCAGCATGGACCTCAATCGGAAATGGAGACATCGGCATTGCGTGACTTGATCACATTTCCAGGAATCTTAATGAGATGCCCTCATCTGTTTGAAGAAGACTATGTGAAGACAATAATAGGGCAGCGTGGGTCCAGGAGAATCATGGGGCCTCCACACTGGTCCAACTTGTGACTAGGCAGTCAGTGAGAGGTACTGTTGGTAGATGATCCCTTAAATCCTTGGTGGAAAAAAATGATGGATCCTGCACTCCTGCAGTGGTTTATCTGGTTTTGATAATGGTTTCCATGCCTCGCCTTGACCAGACAGCCTTCAAGCTCCATGAGTTGTGTCACAACAGTTAAGACAGGTGCCCGTGATTTTGGCTGCAGGTGATTTTCTGTTTGATTTTGGTGACTCTCTGATGTGCGATACCATTATACATGGCCATTTCCAGGACCAGCTAAAGACCCCTGGACTTGTCGTTTGTGTTTTTGGGACTATAAAAAAAACCTGTCAGGTGACTGAATTCAGAACTAAAGTAGGATGGGAGTCTGGAGCCGGCGTCCGCATCTAAGGTGTCGGAGCCAAAGCCATCAGCCTTGTACTTGTCACTTTTTCAAAGAATGACCTAAAAAGGCAAAGGAGTCAACGACTCAAACCCAAGCTGATCATCACCAAAATGGTAAATTATTTAGGTTGAAAAGCAGAGGCCAGTCCCACCGCTCTCATGTCTCCAGCGCGGCTGTAGAGGGATAAAACACTGACTAATGCGCATACAAATGGCGAGCTCGCCGCACATTTCCTCCCTTTCATGCCATGCAGATTGCTCACGTATCCGCGCCAGAAATTCTTCAGCCGCTGCGATTTTCCTAATGTTATTAATATCCAAATCTGGAAATTAGAGGCTCGTTTTCGCAGCGAGCCAGATTGCAATCATTTGGCGGTTTTGGGTGCCAATTAGCAAAGCGAGGCACGGAGCATGAACGCAATTTGGGCCTTTTGGAAACGCTGCTCTTAGCATCGGAGAAATAAATGAGCGGCTCGTCCGAGTCTCAGAGCTCATAATTAGGAGACGCCGTGAAAACATGCGCCGCTCAATACATATTTATGTATACGCTGCAAAAACATACAACAGAGGCGAAGGGCAAACCAAGGGCTGACGGGCAGAAGAAACCCAGGGCAACGAAACATGGGGGACACTGAAAGCCCGAGAGCGTGCGGGGGGCAAAAAAAAGGATGTGCTCTCCAAGTAAATAAAAAGTGTCAATATATATAAAATTATCAGCAGAATGGAAAATTCTATTTATATTTTTCATGTTTTTGTAGCTTCCTTATGGCTAAAGGAACGTGAGCAGATCATCACCTCCTTCCTCTCTGAATGCTCCCGTCACCTGCAATGATGCGCTCTGTGCAGAGCACGGCCCAGCGTCCTGTGTGAAAGCCACTGGATCTCCCCGCCACATGGAAGCCTCTCCCCACCCCTCGTCTGGAAGCGCCACCTGGAAGCCCCCCATAGTGGTCCTTATAAGGTCATAAAGTCCTGTACAGTGAGCGGTTCTGAAGTTTTGTGGTGGGTTCTACGAGTTTTCAATCGCTATAAAAACACCCTGTGGGGGCGCAGCGGGCACCGAGGCAGGTCGCCCGTCTCTTACCTCCAGCTCTTGTTCTCTCTGCAGGGCAAACTGCTTGAACGACTTAACGATGAGGCCGGCGTTGGAGCAATCGTACACAAAGATGGAGGGGCTTCCCATCCACGTCTGCAGATCATAAATGGAGAGGGGGATGTACTGGGTGTAATTCTGAAAGAAAGAAAAGAGCAATGAGATTGGTCTGCGGCACAAACACAGCGTCCTATAGGTTCATAGAGTAGACAGGACGTCAGTCAGATGACGGCTGCAACCAGGGCTGGATTTACCATAAGGCATAGCCAGCATGTGCCTGTAGTCGCCCTCCACAGGGAGGTGACCATCTCTGATCATTTTTAAGATCTCACAATCTGCAAAAGCAGGCTTTATTCCTAGATTTTCGTGCCTACGAGCATCCGGCCGTGGCTGAAATAGTTCAGCCAATCGTGCTGCTCCCATGACGTTAAACGCCCGATAATGTCTCATATCCACAGATTACAAAAAGCAAACTGAGAAAGGGAGACGAGTCTGCTCAATCCCTGATAGGAAAAGCGTGTGATATTAACAAGGCATGGGCATTGCCTTCTCCGTGTGAGTGGCACGATGTGAGACCACCTAGCAGGAATCTTCATGAGATGCCCTGGTCTGTGTGAAGCGCGGGTCCAGGAGATCCAAGCAGCCTCCATACACAAGAAACATGGAGATCTATAATGAAGGCCCTGCAATTCAAGGTTAATTCGAAGCGGTGAGGTAACACCTGTAACAGGGAGATGTGTCTGCCTGGAGAGTTGTCCGTCCTCAACATGTTTAATAGAGGAACCAGAGGGGGCAGCACTCTTCCTGTACTAGGCATAACGGGCAGGTGCTTAGAACAGAGCGTGCTGCTTTGCTGGTTGCTGTATTCTATATATTGAGGGCTCTCCAGGCATATATACTCCGCTCTGGCAATGTCTTAAGCTATTTATTGACCAAATACATGTTTTACTGACAGGTCCTACAAGTCTATTCTAATGAAAGTATCATTAATGTGTCTTTTCCTCCCGCCTGCCGGCGATTTGGAATCTGAGTATGTGTCAGGGTACGAGCGTCTAAACGGAAGACACTCATTTTAAATGACATTTTCCCCCTCGTTTTTTCGCAGTATTATAAAATCACTAAGGAATGATATAATGGAGCGATCTCGATTCTTGAATTCAGATTCATTTACAGACGGCGTGTGTTTAGATCCGCTTCTCTCGCCGCGGGGGGGGGGGGGGGGGCGTTAAGCCTCAGCGTGCATTTAATATATTAGGAAGGGTGAATATATATATATATATATACACACTGATTTTCAGAGTATTAAAGCGCAATACCACTCCCTCGCGGGAGAGCAGCGCAGGTTTGCAATGAACTTCTTGCAGACATGTTTTCCGGTTGCCGTGATATCGCCCGGAAAATCAGGAGGTCAGAGAGGCGGAGGACGTCATGGAGGAATGGGGGGGGGGATAAACATGGATTTGCACAAACTAGACATTCTTAAAGTTTGACTTGTTGTGTTAAAGCCCAGTGAGGGGGGCAGCGGCACAACCGACGCACCACCGCCTTGAATGAGGAGGGGGCTACTAAAGATTCCTCTGCATCCTAAGGCGAGGATTAAACCACCGCAGCGAGAGCCGCGCACATCGATTCATATTCAACGCTCCGATAGAGAACACCGCTGTCGCGTGGTGGGATCTGAGGGGATCGTTGTGTTTCAACCCACCAAGGAGCAATGGAGCAAGCCGGAAAGAGATTCTGGTGATCAAGGATTCAAGTCCAAGTCTTAATGAGCCAGGATGGGAAATAATGGCGGGGGGGGGGGTCTCTAGAGGGGGGGGTGTTAAATAATTCGGAATAAATGCGGCAGCACTTGATCCCTGAAGGTTGGATTTGGGACTTGCAGTTTCAGAAATTAGACCAAGACCTCAGTCCTGATGGTCCGGTCACAGGGATGTGGTGCGGTGCCGACCCCTCCCGATAAATCGTTTTAAAGGCTCTCCGTGGGGCACAGCTAGGACAGGGTTAACGTTGGCATCTGGGCTACAGGAAGGAGTCTGGCACCTAATGAAAACGCTGATTAAATGGAGCGATTACGGTGGGTGTTCCTTTGCTCATTAATGGCGTTGAGGTTCGCTGCCCGGCTCCCGCTCCAAGGTGTAGACTCTGCTGAAATCAAAACCCAAAAAATCCCCGGCTGGAAACGCCCGGCTGGAGAAGCCTCCGTTATTACCGGGTTTGCAGAAGCGACCAGAAGCACAAATCACGACCAGAAGAATCCATCAACGAGCTCCTTTTCCAGCCTCCATCGTGTGGGGAGGAATCGACTCGAGAGGAATCATTCAGGACATGACGGCTAAACGTACCCCTGGGCCACATCCCACCAAGCCAGGCCATCTCACCCATTTCCCAGCATGCACAGTAGTGGGTAATCCCTATCGTCCAGGTTTACAGGAGGTGGTGGCGAGAGGAGGCTCCGCTGTCCAGTTATAATTTCTGGTCGGACCCGGACACACGTGTGATCAGTTCGGACACAGATTTTGGGTCCTACCATGTCTGTACATACCTTGTTGAAGACCCAGATCTCCCCATTGACTGTGGGACGCGGCACGCCGTGCCCGTTATAATGGAAGAGGACGCGCTCTTCCTTGGCATTCCTCCTCAGGGACATGCACAGCTTCTTCACCTCGTCCACGGTGGGATCCAAACTTTGCTTGTATCTGGCCTGAAAAAAGAATAAGTGCCGTCAAAACCACACAAAGGAGAGCCGGCACAACCACACAAAGGAGAGCCGGCACAACCACACAAAGGAGAGCCGGCACAACCACACAAAGGAGAGCCGGCACAACCACACAAAGGAGAGCCGGCACAACCACACAAAGGAGAGCCTTCACAACCACACAAAGGAGATCCGGCAGGAGGGGGCAGGAGTTGGGGGGACAGTGCCAAGCACGACAGGTTGGCTTTATGGAGGTGTTCTGTGTGTTCAGTTCTGGCCACGGTTCCTCTGACTCTGGATTTATTGCCGCCTCGGCACACACACAGCAAATGAAACAAAGGGTTAAACTGAGCATCACGTAAGCGATGGTTAAAACGTTCTGGTTTTATTTTGTAAATCTGATGAATATAACCATTAAACAGCTAAACCTCCTGTGCAGGAAAACCATCCATTTCCATTGGCTGGGAGCGGAACGCAGCCGACACAGGCAGGAGCGCGCTCGCACAGCTTTCCACAGGCGCTTTATCTTCATCGCTGCAGAAAATTCATTAAACAAACACGTAGACTAAAACAAAAACAAAACACAAATTCACCGCAAAGACGGTCAGCGGAGGACGGCACATAAAACGTTATGGAGTAAGTGAATTAACAGCGCTCCCGCATGTGCCGCTCGCCCGCCTCATTTACAGCTGCGTGCCGGGATGAAATGTAATATCCCTCCGGCTACTAACTCATTACCACAGCCGTCCACGCGCCATAAAATCAGCGCTCCTCCACGCCATGCAGGAGGCGGCACCGCGCTTTGATCACAAAATATATAAAGAGCAAACCCCAATAGCTGGAGCGGCATCGTACCGTAAACCTAACGAACACGAGGAAGAGACGGCTGCGGAAAAGAAGCCTGAAGCAGCCGGTGCACAAAATCCGCTCTACAAGGGCATGTCCAAGGAAGAACATTAGTGGAGGAGCTCAGTCTTTCCACAAGATCCAGGGAACAAAAAGCTGAGAAGGTGCAATGAAAACATACCTCCAACTAATCGTTTATCCTCGCCCCAAGTCTTGGCCGAAACCTTTCACCATGACAGTTACTCACACAATGTCCAGCTCAGACCCAGTGGTCCTCCAGGTGATCATCTTCTAGCAAGACATCTCCTCCTGAAGTTTAGTTTGCTCAACAAAAGACGTGGCTCAAACCATTCTCCATGAACGTTATTCACCCGGTGTCCCTCTTAAACCCAATGTCCTTCCTCTCGGGAGGTCTGCTGACCCCATGGACATTGTCTGCTTTGAGGCTAAGTGACCAAGTGGACAAGGTGTTTTTAATCCCCCTAACATTATGTTCTGACAAATGCTGTGTTTACGTCACCGAGATTAATCAACAGCTGTTTCAGAACAATGACTGAACTTCAACACCCACTCGACGCAAATTCATGCAGAAAGCGAAACCAATATTGTCCTTTTCTGTGGCCCACTCATCCATGTCCCTCCTAGCGCATGGTCTATCAAACATGTTGAGTATCAAACTACAATAGCTCAAAACAAAGTGTTTGAAAGAATACTAAACCATCATGCTCCGAAGAGGATGGAGAGATGGGGGGCAGAGAAGGAGGGAGCGAGACGGGGCAGAAGAAGGAGGGAGCGAGACGGGGCAGAAGAAGGAGGGAGCGAGACGGGGCAGAAGGAGGGAGCGAGACGGGGCAGAGAAGGAGGGAGCGAGACGGGGCAGAGAAGGAGGGAGCGAGACGGGGCAGAGAAGGAGGGAGCGAGACGGGGCAGAGAAGGAGGGAGCGAGACGGGGCAGAAGGAGGGAGCGAGACGGGGCAGAGAAGGAGGGAGCGAGACGGGGCAGAGAAGGAGGGAGCGAGACGGGGCAGAGAAGGAGGGAGCGAGACGGGGCAGAGAAGGAGGGAGCGAGACGGGGCAGAGAAGGAGGGAGCGAGACGGGGCAGAGAAGGAGGGAGCGAGACGGGGCAGAGAAGGAGGGAGCGAGACGGGGCAGAGAAGGAGGGAGCGAGACGGGGCAGAGAAGGAGGGAGCGAGACGGGGCAGAAGAAGGAGGGAGCGAGACGGGGCAGAGAAGGAGGGAGCGAGACGGGGCAGAGAAGGAGGGAGCGAGACGGGGCAGAAGAAGGAGGGAGCGAGACGGGGCAGAGAAGGAGGGAGCGAGACGGGGCAGAGAAGGAGGGAGCGAGACGGGGCAGAAAGAGGGAGCGAGACGGGGCAGAAGAAGGAGGGAGCGAGACGGGGCAGAGAAGGAGGGAGCGAGACGGGGCAGAGAAGGAGGGAGCAAGACAGGGCAGAAAAGAAGGAGGGAGCAAGACAGGGCAGAAAGAGGGAGCGAGACGGGGCAGAAGAAGGAGGGAGCGAGACGGGGCAGAAGAAGGAGGGAGCGAGACGGGGCAGAAGAAGGAGGGAGCGAGATGGGGCAGAAGGAGGGAGCGAGCCTGGGCAGAGAAAAAGGGAGCGAGCCTGGGCAGAGAAAAAGGGAGCGAGCCTGGGCAGAGAAAAAGGGAGCGAGCCTGGGCAGAGAAAAAGGGAGCGAGCCTGGGCAGAGAAAAAGGGAGCGAGACAGGGCAGAGAAAAAGGGAGCGAGACGGGGCAGAGGAAAAAGGGAGCGAGCCTGGGCAGAGAAAAAGGGAGCAAGCCTGGGCAGAGAAAAAGGGAGCGAGCCTGGGCAGAGAAAAAGGGAGCGAGCCTGGGCAGAGAAAAAGGGAGCGAGACGGGGCAGAGGAAAAGGGAGCGAGCCTGGGCAGAGAAAAAGGGAGCGAGACGGGGCAGAGGAAAAAAAGATTAAAAATGGTTAATGGGGATTGGGTATATGGACGAGTAGGTCATCATTGTACTATGGACTACAACGCCCATCACATAAAGGGAAGGTTCACAACACCATGAAGGTGGCACTGACTAATCTTACCCCTTAAATCATAAAATCCCCAAACCTGATGGTGAAATTCCCTAAAATCTACGTCCTATGTAAGAAGGGGATGGAAAGTCCTGCTTTATCTCTGGCTGAATGACTCGCGAGTCGGAGAGCACAGCTGGCTAACAGGCCTCATACATTAAAAGCGAAGGAACCATATGACGCAGAAAGCATAACATTTGTGGTTTTAACATTGGAGACCAGCGTCGAAGCACAATGAGGCGACTGCTTTCTCACCGCGGCGCTTCCTTTCAGACGAGATGTGCATTGCACCCTCAAGGCTTTGTTGTTCCGATCAATTTCTGCCTCAATACAAGAATCCATTACTCAGAACGAGTATCTGTACCGTGAAGCATCTCGGGGCATCGGGTACCCAGATGGGCTAGAGTCACTAATCCTGCGCACTTCAGGTGAAGCCCAGCCTGTTCCTGCAGGGACATCACAACCCCAGATCAACGGGACACAGAGAGGCGCCCGAGACGCCGACACAGAGAGGCGCCCGAGACGCCGCCGACACAGAGAGGCGCCCGAGACGCCGCCGACACAGAGAGGCGCCCGAGACGCCGCCGACACAGAGAGGCGCCCGAGACGCCGACACAGAGAGGCGCCCGAGACGCCGACACAGAGAGGCGCCCGAGACGCCGACACAGAGAGGCGCCCGAGACGCCGACACAGAGAGGCGCCCGAGACGCCGACACAGAGAGGCGCCCGAGACGCCGACACAGAGAGGCGCCCGAGACGCCGACACAAAGAGGCACACCGGCCAAAAAGATAAAAGCGGCCAAAAAGATAGGGGGTGGAATGAAACAAGACTGAACATAGTAAGGGAGAATGAGAGAAACAAGATAGGATATATGAAGAGATACAGGACACACAAGGAGAGCGAAGAGACATTACAATGAGAGAAAAAGACAAGGCAGTTTAGAGCGACACACGCACATGGGACAAGGACTGCAGAGAGAGACAAAAGAAAGGCTGCAGAGAGAGAACAGCCAAGAAGAAGAGACACCGAACAAAAGCAAGATCTCAATCTGTAGTAGAGTCACAAGTCCTGTGTTTATTCCCGGATCGTCCCCAGCGCAGAGACAGTACGGTGCGGGCAGCAGTTCCGACATCTCCCTCTGACAGTTTTAAACACAGAATATTCAGAGTGTTTGGGGAGAAAATGAATTGGGCCTGTGGTTAAAACAGCCGACGTTCATCTCCGCTCAATAGCAGCAGAAATAATCATCTTCCCATTATGAACCTGCACGCGGCTCTGTAAGCGCTGCTAGAGATGAATGGAGCGCAGAGAGCGCGCGCGAGACCCCGAGACTGATCAGCGTGTGATAAACACAGATTAGACATCTAGAGGAAAACTGGGGGGAAAAAATAAAAGTGGATGAAAGGAGCAACAGATAAAGCGAGGGTGTACTTTGTCTACAGCGAGGAGAGCGCTTTCCATTCAGCATACACTTTATCTAGAGCGTGGGGAGCTCACTCCATCATGCTTCATCTAGAGCGTGGGGAGCTCACTCCATCATGCTTCATCTAGAGCGTGGGGAGCTCACTCCATCATGCTTCATCTAGAGCGTGGGGAGCTCACTCCATCATGCTTCATCTAGAGCGTGGGGAGCTCACTCCATCATGCTTCATCTAGAGCGTGGGGAGCTCACTCCATCATGCTTCATCTAGAGCGTGGGGAGCTCAATCCATGCTTCATCTAGAACGTGGGGAGCTCACTCCATCATGCTTCATCTAGAACGTGGGGAGCTCACTCCATCATGCTTCATCTAGAGCGTGGGGAGCTCACTCCATCATGCTTCATCTAGAGCATGGGGAGCTCACTCCATCATGCTTCATCTAGAACGTGGGGAGCTCACTCCATCATGCTTCATCTAGAGCGTGGGGAGCTCACTCCATCATGCTTCATCTAGAGCGTGGGGAGCTCAATCCATGCTTCATCTAGAGCGTGGGGAGCTCAATCCATGCTTCATCTAGGGGAGCTCACTCCATCATGCTTCATCTAGAACGTGGGGAGCTCACTCCATCATGCTTCATCTAGAGCGTGGGGAGCTCACTCCATCATGCTTCATCTAGAGCGTGGGGAGCTCACTCCATCATGCTTCATCTAGAGCGTGGGGAGCTCACTCCATCATGCTTCATCTAGAGCGTGGGGAGCTCACTCCATCATGCTTCATCTAGGGGAGCTCACTCCATCATGCTTCATCTAGGGGAGTTCACTCCATCATGCTTCATCTAGGGGAGCTCACTCCATCATGCTTCATCTAGGGGAGCTCACTCCATCATGCTTCATCTAGAGCGTGGGGAGCTCACTCCATCATGCTTCATCTAGAGCGTGGGGAGCTCACTCCATCATGCTTCATCTAGAGCGTGGGGAGCTCACTCCATCATGCTTCATCTAAAGCGTGGGGAGCTCACTCCATCATGCTTCATCTAGAGCGTGGGGAGCTCACTCCATCATGCTTCATCTAAAGCGTGGGGAGCTCACTCCATCATGCTTCATCTAGGGGAGCTCACTCCATCATGCTTCATCTAGGGGAGCTCACTCCATCATGCTTCATCTAGGGGAGCTCACTCCATCATGCATCATCTAGGGGAGCTCACTCCATCATGCTTCATCTAGGGGAGCTCACTCCATCATGCTTCATCTAGGGGAGCTCACTCCATCATGCTTCATCTAGAGCGTGGGGAGCTCACTCCATCATGCTTCATCTAGGGGAGCACACTCCATCATTCTTCATCTAGGGGAGCTCACTCCATCATGCTTCATCTAGAGCATGGGGAGCTCACTCCATCATGCTTCATCTAGAGCGTGGGGAGCTCACTCCATCATGCTTCATCTAGAGCGTGGGGAGCTCACTCCATCATGCTTCATCTAGAGCGTGGGGAGCTCACTCCATCATGCTTCATCTAGAGCGTGGGGAGCTCACTCCATCATGCTTCATCTAGAGCGTGGGGAGCTCACTCCATCATGCTTCATCTAGAGCGTGGGGAGCTCACTCCATCATGCTTCATCTAGAGCGTGGGGAGCTCACTCCATGCTTCATCTAGAGCGTGGGGAGCTCAATCCAGGCTTCATCTAGGAGCGTGGGGGAGCGCTCTCCATGCTTCATCTAGAGCCTGGGGGAGCACTCTCCATCATGCTTCATCTAGGAGCGTGGGGGAGCACTCTCCATCACACGCTTCATCTAGAGCGTGGGGGAGCACTCTCCATCACACGCTTCATCTAGAGCGTGGGGGAGCACTCTCCATCACACGCTTCATCTAGAGCCTGGGGGAGCACTCTCCATCATGCTTCATCTAGGGGAGCTCACTCCATCATGCTTCATCTAGGGGAGCTCACTCCATCATGCTTCATCTAGGGGAGCTCACTCCATCATGCTTCATCTAGGGGAGCTCACTCCATCATGCTTCATCTAGGGGAGCTCACTCCATCATGCTTCATCTAGGGGAGCTCACTCCATCATGCTTCATCTAGGGGAGCTCACTCCATCATGCTTCATCTAGGGGAGCTCACTCCATCATGCTTCATCTAGAGCGTGGGGAGCTCACTCCATGCTTCATCTAGGAGCGTGGGGGAGCGCTCTCCATCATGCTTCATCTAGAGCCTGGGGGAGCACTCTCCATCATGCTTCATCTAGGAGCGTGGGGGAGCACTCTCCATCATGCTTCATCTAGAGCCTGGGGGAGCACTCTCCATCATGCTTCATCTAGGAGAGTGGGGGAGCACTCTCCAGCACACGCTTCATCTAGGAGCATGGGGGAGCGCTCTCCATCATACGCTTCATCTAGGAGCGTGGGGGAGCACTCTCATCATACTTCATCTAGGAGTGTGGGGGAGCACTCTCCATCACACGCTTCATCTAGAGCGTGAGGGAGCACTCTCCATCACACGCTTCATCTAGAGCCTGGGGGAGCACTCTCCATCATGCTTCATCTAGGAGAGTGGGAGAGCGCTCTCCAGCACACGCTTCATCTAGGAGCGTGGGGGAGCGCTCTCCATCACACGCTTCATCTAGGAGCGTGGGGGAGCACTCTGCACACGATTCATCTAGGAGCGTGGGGGAGCACTCTGCACACGATTCATCTAGGAGCGTGGGGGAGCACTCTGCACACGATTCATCTAGGAGCGTGGGGGAGCACTCTGCACACGCTTCATCACGAGTGTGGGGAGCACTCTCCATCACACGCTTCATCACGAGCGTGGGGAGCAATCTCCATCACATGCTTCATCACGAGCGTGGGGGAGCACTCTCCATCACATGCTTCATCTAGGAGCGTGGGGGAGCACCCTCCATTCTTTAGATTTAGTGGCGCACTGTCTTCACAGGCTTTATCTAGAGTTGACACTTGCCTTAGGTGTTTAACTCGATAGAACATAAGGATTAAGCAGAGAGGTGACCTTTTTGTCATAGTTCTTGTTTAATAGAAGGTTGAACAACACAAATCAATTGAGAATAAAAAGTAAACAACAAACAAAACAATATACCGAGAATGTAAAGAGAATATTGGGTGGAAATACAAAGAGTGTCATAAAGTCAGGAACCGGTAAAGAACACAGTCACGATAAAGTTCTTCAAAATGTATCCAATGCCAAGGGGAAGGGATCAGATGTCCTGCGGCGGGGTGTGCGCTGGCCTCTGTCCGTCCGGCAGCTGATCAGTCTCGCTGCCAAAGCTATGCAGAAAGCAAACTCATTGGTGAAGTCTGGAAGAGGAAGGACCATCCTCGTTGTCCAGAAGGAGCCTCCACGAAGAATGCTCGTATATTATGAACGATTTTGATTTGGAGACTACTGAAAGATTAATCTATATCTCCTGGGTGGTGGAAAGTTCCATCCCCGCCATCACAGAACTACAGGTCCCAAGATGCTCTGCAGCTACAGCAACGCGTAAGCCATGACCTACCTTAGGGTCAGGGATGACGTAAAAATCAAAAACAATCTGGAAACCATGAGCTCGTCGAGAGATTCATAATCCCACTCAGGACACGACATTACCCACCAGCCTCTTCCTGGATCCTTCATTGAAACGAGCGGAACGCGTCAGATACCACTTAATATTACGGCAAACTGATCTAAGCCCCGGTACAAACCTGGCCTGGCCCTCCATAGCCTGCCCCGACCTCCTGTCTTTTACAGCTACAGAGTAACACATTGTACGACCGAGCTGCCACGCTCAACGGAAACCTGGGCTATTTGGAGATCCTGAATTTGCGTGGCGTGCCACGGCTACACCTCGACAAGAATTCGTTTGCGTTTACTGAATGGTTTCTGGATTCTGAAAAGCAAACGTAATTTCTAGAAGTCTACTCGATTGAGCCACTGCCCACAGAGCAGGAAAAGACGCCGCAGCGGTGGGGAACGAGGGACGTAAGCCGTATATGTGGAGAAACCACACGCAAACACCCACCGTCTGGATTTGGACAAGCGCAACAGCAAAGTGATGAGGTTTGGAGTGTCAGAGGTTAAATATCTCCATCCATAGAGGAGAGTGATGAGACGTTTGTGTGGGAGGCCGCGCATTGCCACCCCGGAGGAGCATAGAGACGTGTTTAGGCTTGGAGGGACATCGGGATGGATGAACGCGTCAGCGCACCCCCTCCCCATTCCATCCTCAAGGTGTGTGTTATTGCAAACTGTCATTTCGTTGGTTTAATCAGGAGATCCACTCCTCGCTTTACTCCGTAATGAATTCAATCCCCTCGAAACACGCTACCGGTGACCGGTCTCTGAATCATACAACGGCATTATACCACCCCACACACACCAATTCATTTCAACAAACTCCCACCCGTGCCGCAGCTCGTTATTCCAGACCCCAGCGCTGAATCGGAGCGATCTGGCTTCCTCCGTCACGGGAGATGGCGGTGCTCATCATGGGCTTCCGTCCAAGCCCATACCGCGCTTGTTGCATCCTACGGGGGTCAATCCCAAATCAAATTGAGTTCAACGAAGTAATCCGTTAAGAAACAGCTGGGAGAGACACCCTGTAACCCGGCGATTGAGGGATTAGAGGCGGCCTGTGGAAGCCGGACTCATTCCGTTATAAATCCCCGGATAAATCACATTATGCAGGTGGGGGGGGGGGTGAAGATCGCCTCCCGCCTCACCCACACTTTACCAATACTGGTCCAACACAATCTGCTTTATTTTAAACATTATTCCATCATCGGCCCATTTCGGCAATTGCAAAAAAAATAATGTTTTGGTTCTACAAATCGGCACAACGAGGAGACAGAATCCGGACAGTGTGAGCCCTCAGACGCTGGCGCCAAGATTCACTCCTTACACACAATATACATTATTTTGGTCATACAAAACATCTGCTTGGATGCTTTGATCAAATGTGGCAAATTCCACCAAAATCCTGACTTAGAGAACAAGTGGGGATTCTGCAATGAAGGGTTTTTCATGTTTGCTGCTGGTGTCAGTGGTGGGATTCTGATCAAACCTGACACGACATGTTGTGTCTCAATGAGCCGTGACATTTTAACTCCGAGGAAGAACCTCTGCAAGAGGGTAACAACTAACCAAACAAAAACCACCGACTCATGCGCTGATCTGCTCCCAGCCAATCAGTGAGGACTCTGTTGTATTCTCACCAATGCCATGCAGTTAACTCACACTCATTGGCTGTGTGTAAACTGGAGTGTGGGTTTCAACCCCTATTGCAAGAAGGGTTAACCCCCGACCCCGCAAGCTAAATAAAGCCCAAAGCCATATGAATTAAAAGGACGTTCTCTGAATAGGGCGTTTCAATTATTTTTTCAGTAAATACCCAAAAAGGGGCTGGAATTCATTTCTCCCTGATGCGACCCGATAACAGTGCTTTTTTTCATCTTAGCTGATTATTCAACGAGGGAAAAAAAATAAATTAACTATTACAGTTTGGATCAATTTGGTGACAAATTCTGCATTTAGTGAATAATCCTCTAAATGTAAAGGGAAAGTGACTCGGCCTTCTCAATTTACCTTTAAACATAGAGTCTTATTCACTAAATGCTGAATTTGTCACCAAATTGCTCTGAACTGCAATTGGTCTATCCAGAAAGCTGTACTTTTGCCAAATAAAAGCGAATTTATAGGAAAATATGGTGTATTCTGCTGCGATTCAGCTGCACCAAGACAGTCCCTCAGAGAAGTAAGCGTCTAAACACAGAATGCCGAATTCCACTGAAACTGGAGGAAAATGACCTGATTTTACCTGAGATTTAAACTCAACGGCTTTAAACCGGCGAATCCAATGTGTGAAATGACAGGAAGTCATCACGGAATTCTTTAAAATTCCCACAGATACATTTTTATTGATTTAAGATTCTTATCGGCCATTTTTCCCCCCCAAGTCGAGGCTGTATGATTTCTGTGCTTTGTCAATTAACCCCTTAATCTTTTAACGTTATTGAAAGGTTTTAATATGTTTTTACGGGTATTTATAAACGGTAACGTGTTGTTCCAGGCCGTCATGGCTGGAGTATCTGCAGGTGGAGGATGGAGACTGCCGGTCGGATCTCATACTAGTTCCCCGCCATACGTCGGAGCGCGGCGCTCAGAGTTAGCGGGTTTTCGGCTGGATTCGCGGGCGCTGCCGGCTGCGATCTGATGATATATACATATTTATAATGGAATCAATGTCACTGCGCGGCTTTTTATAGCACTTACTTAGGCCAATATTGGTTCTGCACCAACAAATAACGAGACTTCACAGCGGAGCAATAAACAGGACGCATCGCGCCCTGCATACTGAGCGCCACGACGCCATTAAACCCAATTATGTTTATTCAGGGACGGGTTTTAGTCTCCACATTAAAAATCTGTTTTCCGCTGCGGCTATTAACGCCTCGGAGGAGTGCGGACACGACACGATGGATTGCGTACCACCAGAGACCAACGCGTACGATTTACGAGAACGGGTTTAAAGGGAGAAATGAGGAATTCCAGGGACACCTCCTTCAATCTGCTCAGCGCTACGGAATATGCTGGCGCTATATAAATAATAGTGAGATATTTTTAATATAATATATATATATTTTGGGGCAATCCCTGGTAGTGATAGACGATTGTTGGTGACCGATATTCAGGAAATGACTGATATCGGTATCGGCTTTGTTATTTGCCGATAATTGGACACGTTGGCGTCACTGCAGCCCTGACACGCGAGGTCCCACAGGACGTTGCTGATCTGGGGCTTCTCCCACAGTAGGCTGAGAATTTGGGAGTCAACTCTTGCTTCCCCTACTGAGTAATGCACATAAGCGCTATGACATCAGAAACTGGGCTTTCCTCCCACCTGGCAGGGAATTCCCCACACAGGAGATACAGGGGTCTATTAGTCCCCTGTATTTCTGGTAGCCATTTCCTACAGCAGGGTCAGCAACCTTCACCCTCCGGATCTTTTGGAGCCACGTTTCCCATCAGGCTGTAAGAACCCAATGAGTAACAGAGCATCATGGCAGATGTAGTTCCAAAGCATCTGGAGGGACAATGTTGCCGACACCAAGGGCTAAACTACACTAATCGCTGTAAAACAGGGGCACAAAGGAGAAAAACCTGCGCCTGCAGTTTTCTCCCTAGCGCCCCCATTTTTAGTGTGATATTACAATGCAGGTGCTTAAAAAGCTGCCTGCATTGTTACCGGGCGCTAAGCCCCAGGATGCGCGCAGCAGCCAAGCGCCGCCGCGAGCATCCACTCGATGTAGTCCATAGGACTCCATTGAAGCAAACAGCGCCTCGCGAGATCTGGCAGATCCCTGCTCCCGCTGGACGGAGATGGTGGATGGAGCCGCGGTCCTCGCTGCGGGATAGGAGGGGAGTATCTGGATTTTTTTGGGGTGTTTTTTTGGCTGGTGCTAATGGATTCTGCACCATATTTCACTGCTGCCGAACAGGCACCGTACTTGCTGGCAGTTCAACAATATTTGGGAAACTGCTGCTCTCTGAATAGCCGAATGGCCCCGAAATTGCACCATATGGGGAAATTCACTGTTCGGTGACATTCCGGGGCCAGATCGGCTCTCTGAATAACCCCTGCTGTATTTTCGGCAAACTGGGATCTCCGTAATGCAAAGCACAGAGATGGTGTCCAAGTTTGGTGCTTTGTTAATAGACCCCTATGTGTTTTTACTTAAATGGGCCATTCTAGTGGCTTTTAAAACTTGCCTTAACCCCTTCAATACCACAGTCGAGTAAAATTGGGCTTTAAGAAGTTCCTGCAGGAGCCAGCATATAGTGGGCTGGATCTGGTCGTAGTTTGGGGCAATGCAAAAGCATTTCATTTACAGAAGGGGAAATGGATTTGACACATGAGCTACAGAACGTGTCTTCAAATTTTCAGCATGTTGGGCAGGTCTGCCGAGGTGCTGCAGCTGGTTGAACGGGCTGGGATACGGTTTTACAGACACACTGAGCTCCCATGTAGCAGTAGGCTTTGTGTGTTGTGCTGCTGCCGAGCTGGGAGAGCACGAGCGTAACCAGCAAGGGGAATGGGATCAGGTGAGCGAGGGATAGAGGCAAACAGAAAGCTGGGCTGTAAAAACACAAACGAAGCAGTCACTGCGCTATTTTTCAACTAGAAACGCAAAAAGCCTTTTTTTGACAGAGCTTTTCCGGATTTAAAGGTGATCGCGATGAAGGTAGAAGCAGAAATCACAGATCCTGGGGACGATTTAACACAAAAATATCCCTTTACCATTGTTTGAAAAACCCCAGCAGTTTTTATCCAGACAGCGTAAAGAACGTTTCCACCGCTAAATCGCTCCACGGATTTCTAGTTTGAGCATTAACCCACTGAGCTATCTCTACGTCACCTTGTAATGATGGCAAGATAATCACTCAGAGGGTTTTGATGTTAAAGGGGGGCAGATCTGACCTCTCCGCTGAGCTTGCAGCCCCCCACATATCCTTGAAATCAATGTGAACGAGAATCCAACCCCCCCCCACAAAATCATGCCGGCAGCAGGTGCTGGGAGACTCCTATAACCCCCAAACACGATGGCGCGGCGAGTTAACGCAGACTGGTAGACTGAGTCCGGTGCTGCCGCCACCATGGATTGTGTATACATGGAGTTAAACGAAGGGTGATGTTGACGAACACGTGCGCGCTTGTGGCCGGCTGCAGAGTTGATGCATTGCCTCTCCATTAGCATGTGGGCATCCCCCGAGCTAAATACACAAAGTGGCAGAGAATGGCAGAGCCGGGGCTTCCCCCAACGCCGCGCCGCATGCAAAGCGCATCGATCGGTTTCAAATAAAGCACCGCAACAGGCTTACAAAAGGAAACAATCCCAGGCTATTTACGGCCTGGAATACGGGAATCGAGGACAGGAAACCATTTCCACTGCTCTACCCATCAACCAGCACGAGGGGTTTATTCGCTAAACAGTGACGTCTGGGCACGGGGAGCATTTTATTAATGGGACAATATCTGCTTGTTACAACGCCCGGCAGCCGCTGCATGACCGTGTAACAGGATGCGTTATAGGTGCTCGCAGATCACCGTGCCTCCTCTCTGGGCTCTCCCGGGATGTTCCGTCGTCGTGCGGCTCTGCAGAGCGCTTCATCAGGCGCCGCGTTTGACCTGCGGTTGTAAAGAATCCAGCTTCACGTGGCTTAATTAGGCTCAGTGACAATTTCCTGCAGAATGTCCCCGCGCTTCCACGGCAGGGATCCAATTACCTGCAAATAGCGGCTCGTCCCAGGCAGCCGGATTATCAGCCGCTTTAGCCCAATACAATAATGAAGGCTCTGCACGGCCGGCATTTAAACCCGGCGCTTTGTTCAGGGGGGAAAAGATTATGCAAAACACGCGCTCCTAGACGAGAAATCATGATCTCCGTGAATGTACCGCCAGATCGCAAGCTTTGCAGCACAAACACTGTATGAGGGCCGCCCATACGGCAGATCCCTATCCAAGGATACGGCCACGCCAAAGGTCTTACTCTGGCCAAGTTTACTGAAGAAGCCTCCGACAGGACAACGTTGCAACTCTAGCCGCCTCGCCCTGCAACTCTGATATTTGTTGGCACCCTGGATGTACGGACAGAGGACCTCTCTGGGTTTACTGCGGCTTTTCAGCGGTCCTATAGATGGCAGATCACTGATAGGGGACATCATAGAAACATAGAAAAATGTCGGCAGATAAGAACCTTTCGGCCCATCTAGTCGCCCAATTACATGGATACTTTACCTGGATTTATCTTTTGTTTAGGATAGGCTTATGCCTATCCCATGCCTGCTTAATCATCACTGCTGGTTGTCTACATGCCGGCTCTTCTGATCTCACTTGAAAGACGTCGGCTGAACTGTTTGGACCGCAGATTGCTCTACCACTGAGCAACATGGAGGAGCTTTAAGGCTTCCACAATGCGTCACCAGCCACAAGGGACACTCGAGACACCACAACTGCTACAAGCTTAAAGGGCCAGTACCACCAAAAGACGCAATGTCCTTATTGTGTTTATTTGATGTTGCTGATATCTTACGTGTTTGGTTTATCTCTTGTATGTTTAGTTTAGATAATATTTCCCTCTATGTGTGTCACTGGGTGCATCCATTGTGTGATATTTCCCTCTGTGTCACTGGGTGCATCCATTGTGTGAAATTTTCCTGTATATGTGTCACTGGGTGCCTCCATTGTGTGTTATTTCCCTCTATATGTGTCACCGGGTGCATCCATTGTGTGATATTTCCCTCTATGTGTCACTGGCTGCATCCATTGTGTGTTATTTCCCTCTATATGTGTCACTGGGCGCATCCATTGTGTGATATTTCCCTCTATATGTGTCACTGGGTGCATCCATTGTGTGATATTTCCCTCTATATGTCACTGGGTGCATCCATTGTGTGATATTTTGTATCTTTTCATCACTTGCTCCTCACTGTGAGGCTTTGGTCATAGAATGGAGTGAACGGGTAAGTCACTGACTCACATCATTGTATTGTGTGGGATGTATTCAAAAGTACATCACCAGGGGGTAGATTAGAAGATTTTTAAGCTCCCCGTTTTATCTCATTCAGCTGCCAGATCGTAATACACTTCCTGCAGCCTTATCTAGACATCCCCTCCTGCACCTCATTAACTGTTAAATACTCTAGAAGATAAAGCACTGCCACAAAGCAAAACCCAAGGTTTTGGTTATTTTGCATCATGGGAAAAATACACAAAATGTAAACAAGATTTCAAAACCTTATTTTACTTTTTACATGTAATTATTTCAAAACAAAGAAAAGTACACAGTAGCATGTGCTTTATTGAGTGTTTTAAAACGCGCTTCGTAATGTGTTTTATAAAGTGCTTCGCAACGCGCGCTTTATAAACGTGATTTTATTTGTATTGCAGGAGTAATCTAGTTACAGTTTATGTACATGAACGTGTCCCTTTAATGACGGGGTTGGAAGCCGCCTTATAGGATTTATTCAGGTCATTTTCTCCCCCCCCCCCCTTTTTTTTGTCAAACTTTTAATAGGTTTCCTATACTTCAAAACCCAAGTACCGTGAGGTCACTTCATTTCCAGTAAACATGGCTGCCGTGGCTTTGTTTGGAAACAAATTCATCTCCTATTGTTGGTCTTAAGTTCTTCCACCAGTCTCGAGGCCGAGAGGAGAGGACAGACATGGAAACACCAGCCACACCAACAATATGAAGTCCACAGGAAGGAACCCACCCCATTTCTCTTGGCTGTACAGTAAGGGGTGATGGGCAGCACATGTAGATAGTTGCCCGGGTCAGGGGTCTAGGCAGGACCACCTAATTTGTCTTGACTAAATAATGGGCTCAATCGACCTGATGGGTGTTGGGAAACCCAAAGTACTCCAGGCTAGGGAAGAGGAACGTGTCCCCGCTCTCCAGCACGTTAGCCTTGAGTAATAATCGGATATCCATGGGGTTGTATGATAATGAGGTACTTTCACGCCAGGCCCAGAGCGGGCGGATCAGCCGCCGATTCTTTGCGGGTTTTATTTTCATAGCGGAGTCTTGTGTAACACGAGCAAATAAAAGCACAGCACGATCATTCATCCTATGTGATGGCTCATTGCAGGCAGCGGTGCTTTCCATCCCACCATCACCGATACCCCCCGCCCCTCGTCCTGGGTGCGAGGAGGCTCTGAAGGAAAATGTACAGCTTGTTCCAGTGCTAGATGGAAGTTTTGATTGAAAGCCTTCCTGGCCAGCGCAGCGAGCCTGTGCAATAAAGGTGAGATTAAATAGCGTTTTGTGTCCCAGCATTCGGGAAATTATGCAGTATATTACAATTCTTATTAATCATGTTTGCTGGGAGGCTCGGGGGAGCTTGCCGTTACCGCATTAGGCTTTACATCTCATATGGAGTCTATATTCCCGAGCCTGCTGCGACGCGCTGTGCATGGAAAGGTTCCGAAATGAGTACTCCTCTTGGTGGGGTGCGCGGACGTGGATAGACAACAATCCAGGTTCTCAAGCTTGACAACATACACAAACCAAGGTGGTGTCTCTCGTTCGACAAACGCACATTCTGGTCATGGTCTTGTATGTTCAAAGGACTTACTCGTTTTCATTTTTCGATTTTCGGGAACGTACACCAAGTCCATGGCTAATTGGTGGAAAATAAGTGAAAGGATTTTACCAGGAAGGATACATTGAGATTTCTCTCGTTTTCAAGTATGTCCTGGGTGGCGAGTATGTACTGTTAGGTGTCTTGCCAAGGACACTTACTGGAGAGGTTGCTCGCTGGGATCGAACCCATGTCTCCACAGGCTCTCTCCATGCAGAGCGGTGACATTACCTCTACTCCACCCAGTCATCCAATTGGCTTAATTCAAAACCGTATCCAAGTTACTTTTATGGAGATCACCGGTCTATGGCTTTGCGCTGAAGAGCATCAAGTGCCACTATGGCTCAGCAAAGAGTAAGATGGCAACAATACTCGACTATTCTGGCCTTTTTAGTCAGTCGCATGAGCATCAGGATAATGAAATTATTGTAACCCTCAAGGGGAAGTCTGTCCATGTCCGGAAACAATCTACGAGAACATCTTGGCGCAATTTTGTGGCTTTTGCTTGGGTGAGAGGTCCTTCAGGATTTAGGCTGTCAGACGAGCTTCTTTGGAGAGCAGAAGGAACGTCCGTGAGAGTGGACGTTCCTTCCACTCGACACCCGTCTGGCCACCTCGCTGCCGCACTCAGTGTACTCAGTGCTGCAAAGCTTGATCCTCCTATGGAGAATTGCACATTGCAGCTCTGTCAACGCTTTTGCCGTAGAGGCTTGGATAATGGACGCTTGTCATGCGCGCGCACAAGCGTATGACCGGCCCCGTTGTGACGCTGCAACGGACGCCAGTAAGCATGTCAGTACGGGCGCACAAAACGCGCTCATCTGACGTCAGCCTTAAAGTTGAAAACTAACCCCACTCAAAAGAATTTCCACAAGCAAAATGTCAGGAAAGGACCAGAGACACAGCACCTCAAAGTATTGCTGGGGCCACATCATGTGGATGAAGCCCTCTAAGCACATTGGGTAAGGAGACCGTGTCTGGATCACTCTTCCACTTTATGGACATAAGGTTAGACAAACCAAACTCAAACAAAAGATCCCCCAGACCATATTTGACTTGTTTTCCCTTATATTGTCTTCTCGGAGGTCAACGTGTTTGTTCATCTTAACGACTCCAGTTTGTGCTGCATACATCAAACTTCTTATTACCGCTTACTAAGGAATGAAATGATGGCGTGCGTCTTTTTAAGACTATTAAAGCCGATAGCTATGGACAGAGAACTCACTGGAAGGAAGGAAGGACTACTGGTCATGTCATGAGCTGAAGGTGGTTTTGCTCGTTGTAAGACAATCAAACCCAGTACTAAAGCCTTTCCAAATTGAATGTTTAGTTCTCCTCGTAGGCAATCCAGTACGGCCTACTGACCATAACAGTCAGTCGTTTCCCTTAAATATTTCATTTTTTTACAGTTTCAATGCCACAAACACCGTCAGACCGCGTGCAAGGTGTGTAGTGTTGTGTACAAAGGGTTTTGCTAGTCATAGATAATTTGGGGGGGGGGTGAAGTAACTGCAAATGTGTTGCCTCAGGGCTTCAGTGGGAAAGTCTAAGACATGAATAAACTCAGTCCCATGGCTGGCCAGTAGGTACATTGCCGTGTCTTCATAGAGGAACGTGTCAGTTTGATCTCTCTGTAAATGTGCTGTACAATAATAATAAGAGAATTGAGGTTTGCCGCTGCTGGTCTTTCCGGCTTGGTTTCCAAGCACAGAGCATTGATAACCTCGTTACCTTCTGCAGAACGTTATTGTTTTGCTGAACTTCCAAGTGTTAAAAACACCAACGCGGAATGTGAGAAAACGCTGAGATGTTGTATTGAACTTTGATTCCGTAACTGCATGAACTCTGGGTAATTACGCAATGGTTTTTTTCATGTTCCCTTCGAGTCTCGCAATAGACACCCTCCCCCCAAATGGCGGCTTTGAAGCTCTCTTTGAGAATGACAATAGTCCTCACTGTGGCGGGACGCCAGCCACGCATGACATGCTGAATATCTGTTCACATCAGACATTGAGAGGGTCTCTTCCCCTGGACGTTTTCCAAATCATTTTAATCGGGCTGTAATTTTACCCGGTGGATGGAGCATGAGCGCTCCGAGAGCTACCGCTCAGCCATCCGAAGCAATGGAGTCAGAAGAAACACCAGCACAGGAGGAGCAAGGCGCAGACAGAGCCGGGGATGTCCTGCACAGACATGCTTCTTGCGCTGTGCCAGATTTAAATGCAGAATTTGTGGGGTTTTCCCCCCGCTCTTCAAAGGAGTTGGCGCAGTGGACAAAAGGAATACGGTAACCGGGTCATGTGCGTGTGAACGAAAATGAAACCATTTGCCCTGATTAATAATATCAGAGCTACGGGGACGGCAAAGCCTAACTGGCAGTTAAGACATTCCTAAATATCCCACTAGGACAGGCCAGATGCTTTAATGGCCACGTGTCTGTAGTATTTAGTTACCCTTATCTGACAATCTGCACCCTTGGATGGAGAGCTGGGTGGAAACCTAATAAGGGGACCCATCTGTGAACCAGATATTGGTGGGTGATGGGTCTGTTCTTTTTACACAATGCTCCCCCAAATCTCAGTGTATGTCCTAAAGATTTTTTGTTGAAGCGACATCCAAGAACAATGGATGTACACGCTGAAATACCCATGGGTGCCTACTTCCTAGTGCAATCTAAGTTAGGTTTCTGTGTTCTGCTTAAGTCCCATTTTATGTCAAGAACTGTATTTGCCCGTTTTATTATATTTTGTATGTCTTGTTTGTGATATTGGCACTGCATAAATTGTTTAATTTTTGTCTTTTTCCATTAAATCTTCGTAACCCAGTACTGTCTTTAACTCTAGAGCAGTGGTTCCCAACCGTGGTCCTCAAGTACCCAACAGGCCATGTTTTAAGGAATAACAGAAAAGCAGACTGCATCCTGCAATCACTGAGCAGCAAATCATATCACCTGTGCTTCAGATATCTGGAAAACTTGACCTGTTGGGGGTTCTTGAGGACCGCGGTTGGGAACCACTGCTCTAGAGGATTTGCGTTCCTCATGTAAGCTTTGGTTTAAGCGTTACTGTAGAATTTACCATTTGAGGGATATCGCAGCTGTATATGGTTAGGCTTTTGGATTGGGGTGTTATACAGTTATGGGGGTTTCAAAAGTGCCCTACTACTTTTGTGGTGGCAGCGTCTAGTCGGAAGGGTGTGTACAGTTTAGGGAGGTTATGTTGCATAACTTGGGGCCCTGAGAAAGGTAGAGTTAGTAAATCCAGAGGCTTGGAGATGGTAACCCCTTGTAGACCCTCTCTCTGCACATGACGACTGGGTAGATAGCAGGTGGTCGTCACAGGGGATGAGGACAAATCTGGGGGGGGGCAGAGCCAGGGGGAGTGACAAGGCATGGACAGAACCAGGAGGGGAGCAGGGCACAAACAGAGCCAGGGGTGGGAGCAGACAGAGCCCTAGAGCACTGCAAGGATAGAGCTGGATGAACGGGGAGGACAGAGCCTGGGGGGGGGCAGGGAGTATACAGAGCGGGGGGCAGGGAGTATACAGAGCGGGGGGCAGGGAGTATACAGAGCGGGGGGCAGGGAGTATACAGAGCGGGTAGGGCAGGGAGTATACAGAGCGGGGGGGCAGGGAGTATACAGAGCGGGGGGCAGGGAGTATACAGAGGGGGGCAGGGAGTATACAGAGCGGGGGGCAGGGAGTATACAGAGCGGGGGGCAGGGAGTATACAGAGCGGGGGGCAGGGAGTATACAGAGCGGGGGGCAGGGAGTATACAGAGCGGGGGGCAGGGAGTATACAGAGCGGGGGGCAGGGAGTATACAGAGCGGGGGGCAGGGAGTATACAGAGCGGGGGGCAGGGAGTATACAGAGCGGGGGGCAGGGAGTATACAGAGCGGGGGGCAGGGAGTATACAGAGCGGGGGGGCAGGAGTATACAGAGCTGTGTAGCACTTCAAGGATAGAGCAGGGGGCATGTAGTGGACAGAGCCCGATGAACGAAGCGGAAAAACTTGTCACTCGGCCGGCAGTGTCACAGATAACCAATCAGCATCTCTAATAGAGTTGTATTAATTTCGATACGACTGTATATGTAATAAAACGATCCTTAAATCCAATAAGGGAGTCTTTGAAACTTATGGCTTCACATCTGTCATAACGCACCAGTCTGGCACCACACACGCCTCATAAATGCCCGTGCCAACAACACAGTCAGATTTACAAGCAATTTGGCTACGAAAAGGCAGCTCTGTATAAAGATCTGTAGACAAAAGGTCGACAGCACAAAAAGGAGCCGAACAGAAACTGGAGGACAGTAAACAAGACGTTATGATGGATGAATGCCAGCCAGGCCAAGCGGGTGAGAGGAATTAACCATTACTGGGGAGAGATCGTCAGGACCACGCGGAAAGCCAAATCAGAGACCCAGGCTGAGCCACCAAGAGGTATATCTCTGCATCGGACAACACCCTGAGGCACCAGGAGTCAGGCTCTCACAGCTAGATGGAGCATGGCCTTCCATGACTTGCACAAGGTGCAAGGGATGGTATCTCTCCGAAGAGGAATCGGCCACACAACAGGTCAAAGACATGGATAGAACATAGCAAGGTAAACCATAGGTTTGGGAAAGCCATACTGTGATTGGAAATGTCATGGGGTGGGAGAGAGCTCGTCATGATTTATCCTCTTGCATGCACTGCACAGCTGAACCAAAATTGGTTGATCAGATACATCTAACAGCCAAGGAGAACATCCATGAACGCCTGGTGTCCAACAGTAAAAGGGCAGGTCGTGCTCAAACCTTCAAATAAAGAGAAAAGCCATGATTTTGTCGTTTAAGTACCATTGTACCAATGGAAGGGTCACGGAGTTCGTCGCGTTTATAATGTTCTGAAGCTTTTATTGATCTGAAATTCCACTTTCTTGATTCCTCATCAACCCGTTGTTGTGAAACATTACCTGCGTGGCGTCGACCTTCTCTGACCTCGTATAAAAGCTTGCCGTGCGAACAGATTGAGGTCACTCACAGTAATCGGTCCAAACACACAATCTGCTTCGTTGAGGTTGGGTTCGCAGCCGTGTTTTGTTGCGTCGCACCTCCTACACAAATGTTAGTTCCCCCTTCATAATGATTCCACCTTCCAAACATGAGCGTCTAATGAGGTCAGCACGTCTGCTGGGATTTTCCCCAAATTACACAGATTATCTAGCTGCCCCCCCCCCGCACAATGCCACGTCACAGGATTCCAGAGAACGAGCACCGGCTTGGTCCTTTGGCATGCACGAGGATATTGGCACACGCGTTGGGTAGTGTCCTCAGCTGCTGGACAGACCCGGCTGGAGGTTAATCCGGATGCACTTTCTCCCATTAACCATGATGTTTCTGCTGCAGGTTTCCATCCTCGCTAATAGGATTTGCAGCACATGTCTCACCTCCTATTGTGCTCCACGCCGCGGCGATCGAAGATGAAACACATTTAATTATCAGCCATTGAGCCCCGCTCCTCCTCTCCAGCCCCCCCCCCCATCAGAACTGTCCAAAACCATGGCTTTATATCTACATCAAACTGGATGAACCTCAAGCAAAACACGTTTCCATTCTTACCACATGGCCTGGGAGACGATGCCAGCTTCCACCATTTATCTAGATCAGCTTCTCATATTGTCACCTCCAAGTGGAACGTTCCTTTGTCATTTGTATCACTTCCATTAAAAGTGTTTGAATGTAATACCAGTAACCCAACATCTGTCATTCAC
The DNA here is from genome assembly GCA_009667805.1 of Leptobrachium leishanense. Classification (NCBI taxonomy): domain Eukaryota; kingdom Metazoa; phylum Chordata; class Amphibia; order Anura; family Megophryidae; genus Leptobrachium; species Leptobrachium leishanense. The sequence goes on from CM019074.1 coordinate 105,750,460, forward strand.
AACATCCATACAGTAAATCCCAGACTCACTGCATTGTGTGCTGTGTATTAAGTGTAACGCAGCCATATCATAAATCCAAGACGTATTGTGTCCCCTCACATGTTAAATGGGAAATGACGAAGCCCTCAGACATTCAGCAGACAGACCGCAACACGTGAAACGGTCAACAGAGTAAGCAAGAATGACGCTGAAAAATATTCATGAAAAGGGGAATAAAGGAAAAAAGAAAGGAAGTCACGGGCACCTAGCGCAAAAAATGACAAACTGCACCGAAACTACTGAGGTTTTTTATGTGAACCAAATATGTTCAGTTACTTCCTGTATCTTCCCGAAGTCAGGGGACGCGCATGAATGAACGCATGATAAAAAGAAGGTTACGCATTTTAACGTGAAAACAGAACTTCCTGCTTCCTCAGCAACGGCGTCTGTACATGTCACCACAGCATCTCCTCCGCCTGCATGAGCACACGCAATCGCTCGTCCGCATAGCTTTGTGCGTATCTGCTTGCCCGCTCCACGATGATTCAATCCATAAAAAGCCCTTAGCGATTTGCATGTGAATCCAACAAGACAAACTCGCGTTTCACTAATGGCATCCTTGACATTTCCATAATTCACATTTCCATTTATTTTTCTACAGAAAATTTGTCATTATGAAACGCGTATCAGCGTCGGTTTAACACTGTGATCGCTAGGAGTCTGTACGGGCCGGACTTAACGTGTGGAGCCACCGATTCCATTCACCACCCAGAAACAAGCACCAAGGTATCCAGGACACAACATGTCATCCACCGCTTCTACTCCAGACTGTTTCTAATCCTGCAATTCTATGTTATGTCGGCATTTATTAATTTGCAGTTGCTTCGTTTGTCTTTGACTTTTCCCTCTGTTAGTATGTCCCCTCTGCTTCTCATGGTGTAAATATCTCCAATTCAGCCAGGCCACTCTCGCTAAATCTATTCTTCCTCCACACAGCATCAGACCCACGAGCTCACAGATTGAACTCCATTATTTCATTCTGCTGTCGTCCCCCCGTCCCCCACATCCAGGCCTGGTCCCAAATTTCAGCTCTCCTTTCCAGCCGTTTCCACTTCTCTCTATAATTACTCTTACTAAGCCAACGCTTCTGGTCCTTCCCCTGCAATCCCTACTATATTCTTTCTGGTCACCAGCTTCACCCGCCTTCTGCTCCCATATGTTTCACAAACCCCCACCCCTGAGATTTTAAGCTGATGGAATGTCTGGCTGAGCTCTAGGTTAAAGTGCTGTATTAACAAGGGAGGTATCCTACGGGCAGGCTTGTCTTTTCTCATTTAACATGTATGTCTCATGTTTGTGCTCCCCCCCCCTCCCTGTAAAGCACTACGGAATATGCTGGCGCTGTATAAATTACTGAAACTGATTCTTAGAGGTGGTACGCTCTATCGAAAAGAGCCCCTGCCACAGAAAACAAAAAATATGTATTCATCCATCATGGCTTCTGTGGACTCGGAGTGGAACTGATTTAAGAACAGATGAATAGACACCCATGCCCACTCCTTTGGCCTTGGGTTAGGTCCTCTACAAGATCTTAAAATTCTGAAATTTGGGACCAATCTCCACGGCGTGTGATTCTCTAATGAATCCAGTGGCCATAGCTATAAGACTGGAAGCTTACCAGCCCCCATCTCACCTCTGGATTGTCATGAAGGGATGGGCAATGGGTGACCCAGTAATTAGGTATGGTATTCAGGGAGATTTTCATGCCTTCATCCATGCGCCGTCACACGTTCTTCCTTTGATGTACCTTGAACACTTCAGCACCTAATTAAAATGAAAGAACAGAGCGTGGAAGTGCAGCCGCCCGATCCTGGCCATCTCGAGACACACAACCTGCAGTGACAGGCCTCAAACGAGCAACGAACGGCCTCCGCATTACAGGGATGTGTCATGAAGAGTGCATGAAACTGTGACGGACACCAGAACGAAAAACCGCAACGAGACAGGAGCAGCGAAGGCTTAGAAAGTTACCTTCTTATTATGCACGAGTCCTACCATAGACAATGTCTAAAGAGGAAAGACTGGCTCGCTGGGATCTGTTACTGTGTATTACCTGCACTTAACATAAGAGCTGGCGAGAAAATCCGAGAGCAAAGCACAATTTTTAGGAGCCCGGGAAAGTTTTGTTAATAGATTTGAGAATAATGCGGAATTAAAATGCTACGAGCTCTGGGGATTTATTGAGTTCCAACATGTTCAAGTTCATAATTCTTTCTATTCGTATTTCTTTGTGTCTTTTCATTTTTAAATCAATATATAGACCAAGGTGTCCATCTGAAGACTGAGAAAAGGGTTCAGGGGTCCTAAAAAGCTGGTGAAGGGGGTTATGTGCCTCTGTCCACCCACAGGCAGGGGACTCAGAAGGAGCCTGATCGTAAAAAAACCCAATCTAAATGGGTAAAGCTGGATTTACTTATGTCCCGTCCCCACCCGTTGCATGCGTATCGTCTCCACCATACGTCTTCCTGCCTCCGCTGATGTAACTCGCTTTCTGCTGGTCGCACTTGCATATAATTCGTGGTTTGGCTCTGCTGGGCTTGACTGGTTTTAATTTTATTACAAGCATGCAAATGAGACTTGTAATTGGTACAATAAACAAATGCGTTCCTCTGTCATCTCACAACTGTACACAGGCGGCCCTGCTACCCTTCCCGAGGAGCGTTACCTTGCAGCCATACCAAACAAAGCTATGTTTGCTGGACTGTGTGACCCGCACGACATTTATTCGTTTTACCAGGTATATTTGGATGTTTTTGGTCTCAAAAGCAAGACAACACTCAAACCAAGAACCACCAAAGATCAGAACCGAATGTTCCTCCTGCCACCACTTGGAGCAAAAAAAAAAAAAAAAGCAAATTGTTGGCTTTTGCTTCATAATGTAGTGGAGGGGTTTATGTATGCATTTATTGGGGCTCAGCGTACTGTCTATTGGCAATATGAATACTATTGCCCATAACATGTCACCCTCCCACATTTCAATGAAAGCGGCCAAGACCAAAGCCAAGGCATTACTATGGTGTCTGATAAAGAAGTCGATTTGCCCCGTCATAGGAATACAACTTTCAGGTTCATCCGGCCAAACCAAGGAGACGCTTGGCACCCAGCACAGAGTGAACCTGAAACCCCCTTTCTCAACAATTTTGCACACACAACGGACTATTAAACCCTACACAAAAACTGCTGCCACAACTACATGGTGGCACAAACTGGCAATCTATGGCGGTGTCACGTTTACCCAGTTCAGCTTTCTCTGATGGCCTTGGGTCACTCTGGCTGCATCTGTCCCTCCGCGGGTCACTTCACAAATGCTTAAGTCTTCTGTGCATTGTCCCAACACTTCTGTCCCTACGGGTCAGACACGCGCTTGTTATTCTAATAGTCATTCTGTTTAGGCTTCCATTCGGGTGTGTCAGTCATGTTCAGACTCTCATTGTAAACAGGGGCCAAACACCTTCAACCTATATAAATCACCACCTCATCCTCTGCTCTGGGCCCCAACGTGGTTTATTTTCCTTCAGCACATTCTTGATTGCTCTAGTCACTTGGGTTTTGGCCCTCGGTTTTCCTCCTGACTATTCTGTACTCTCTGCTCCCAACCTGGGCTCGTACCTCCAACCCCGACCTGGGCTCGTACCTCCAACCCCGACCTGGGCTCGTACCTCCAACCCCGACCTGGGCTCGTACCTCCAACCCCGACCTGGGCTCGTACCTCCAACCCCGACCTGGGCTCGTACCTCCAACCCCGACCTGGGCTCGTACCTCCACCCCGACCTGGGCTCGTACCTCCAACCCCGACCTGGGCTCGTACCTCCAACCCCGACCTGGGCTCGTACCTCCAACCCCGACCTGGGCTCGTACCTCCAACCCCGACCTGGGCTCGTACCTCCAACCCCGACCTGGGCTCGTACCTCCAACCCCGGCCTGGGCTCGTACCTCCAACCCCGACCTGGGCTCGTACCTCCAACCCCGACCTGGGCTCGTACCTCCAACCCCGACCTGGGCTCGTACCTCCAACCCCGACCTGGGCTCGTGCCTCCAATCCCGACCTCGGCTCGTACCTCCCCGCCCTCCAATCCCAACGTCAGCTGCTACCTCCTCACTCTGCAGTCACAACCTCAGCTCGTACCTTTTTTACACTCCAATTTCGACCATGTCTCGTACTTGCTCGCCCTCCAGCCCCGACCTCTGCAAGCCTGACCTCTGCAATTCCAATCTCTGCTCGTACCTAGTTATTGTGCATCTCTGCAATCCTTTTATCTCCAGTTATCAAGGACTGGTTCATTGCATGCTTTGTCCACCTGGTTAGGACTGTGTGCTGGGTGTTTTCTGCCATTACATAATATTTTACATAAAAGTTCACGTGTTTAAGTGGTCCCTTTAAAGTCTGATTGGAAATAAAGACGTTTCCACTGGGTAACGTTTGAGAAGACTGGATTAGAGGTGTTTCGTTAAGCCAATTATTAGAACAATTACCAGATAATATGTGCAGGCGATGCTAAAGACTAAGCAGAAGATAATGGCCACCTGGGCTCAGAAAACTTCATTATGTCTAAAGCTTCCCCTTAATCAATAAGAACTGGTCTGGCAGGAAAGCACGTAGCCCGCCTGGCTCGATCTGAAACTTCCGTCTTCAGATACTGCAAACCAACACCTTTTACAGCCCGCAACGTGCTGGCAGGGTCATAAATAACGGCTCGGAAAAGGTCGGTATGTAAAATAACTGACCAAATAAATTAAGGGGGTGGCAGCAGCGGAGATCTGCAACGCGGTAATATTCTGCACATGTAACAGAGAATAAAAAGCTCATGACTGCAGAGGGCAGCGGGCTCTGAGTTATGGGATGGGGACAGCTGCCAGAATACCGGAGCCTCTGGCTATCCATGACCAGTTACAGTTTGTCACCGGTGTACAAACAGAAACGAACCGAGATGCGAACGAACAAGGAGGGTGAGCAGAGCAAGCACGCAGGATGCAGAGAGATGTTACACAATGGAAAGGAACGCAGGGACTTGTATCTCAGAGCAGCTTCCTTAACGAAGGATAACAATAGGCTTTGCTGCATAACACTCCGCATGCGCGCACCGGCCGGAACGAGTATCAATCTGCCGCAATCTCACACAAAGCAGTGATAACTGCACAAACAGAACCTTTATATACCTGACGGATACATTAATCAGCAATCTGTATCCTTACAACCACTAACTGGCACATCATGCATCTTAACGGTTTATGTAGGAGATAGTGGCAATTTCTGGGGCATCAGGGTCTCCATGGAGCACAGGAACAAAATGTACCAAAAGCCAAAAACAGATATGGGATTGACACGGTTTTAAATGTAGAATTTTATGTCTCAGAATAGACATTAAGTTTAAATGGCTATTTTTAGGTTGTGATGTCATCCAAAAGGTTTGGAAAGTGCCTCCACTAGGTCATGGCACCAATCTTCAAAAAGAAAGGTGCCCTTTATTGATCCATTTGCAAACAGACTGGTCAAAAATGATCTTCACTGCCCTGAAGGAGGAGAACTCAGAATGTATCTCAGGATTTAGCGCTCAGCCAAGCACGTTGTAAATTCTAACAAACCCCTTAATGTCATTTTGTGTCTCGAGCCGCAATGAAATTACCCGGATTAGGAAGAGGCAATAAGAGGTAAACGTAACATGATAAAAGGTGGCACACTCCGCATCGTACAGCCACACTTATGGATCTAGATATCATTTCCGTCCTAGGAGGTGATAGATTTACCACCACTTTTATCGGTTTTCTGTTGCGGGTCGTTTCTCCCATAACGTCTAGGCTGAAAGTGCTGCACGTTGTCCTCTTTTCAGTGTCCTACAATACACCATCGATATACATGAAGCCACCTTAGGTTATTTGTACTCGTTTTAGGGTAAGAGTTGATTTTAAGGAGAACGTTTCTGTAGGTGCTTGTTTTGGAGTCAGGGCTACTTTCGGGTTAGATTACGATTTGCGTTTTATTTATGGTAAGGGTTACTTTTTGGGTTTAGGTTAGTAATTGTGTTGGTTCTGGGGTTAAATTGCAATGTTATTGTTTTAGGGATAGTTTTTAGTTTTAAGGTTAGGGAGGGGTTAGTATTTGGGCTAATAGGGTTAAAAAAAAATAAAAGGAACAGATTCTGCTTTGTCTCAAAAGAAGCAGAATCAGTTGCTTAAAAATAGGGCAAAAATGCATTTTAAGATTAGGGTTAGTCCTAAAAAGCCAACTATAACCCTGAAACATGATTGGTGACAAAATTCACAGTCAGATGGCTTTAAAAAAAAACGTTTATTATAGCTGAATGTAAAAAATACTCCAATTCGAGCACTGCCAAAAGTTTTTGACTTCACCGAAAGCCGCTTCGGAAAATGATACGAGGTGTTGAATTTATAAGTGTCCAAATTGGAACGTCATTTTTCGAAACATCCAGAAGGTGGCGTGGCTTATATAGTAACTTTACAGAACTACTAGACAAAAGTTTAGGCAACTACAAGGAATATATTGCTGAATTAACAGTGACAGTGTGGTCTTCAATGAGGTCCTGATCTGTCTGGAGGGGCTTCCATCATTGGTGAGTGAATTGTAAACTATAGGAAGTCATCTAAGGTTGGCGGGCGAGCGCATGGTGCGACAAAGTTAGATATCAGGACATGAACAGTCATCCTCAAGGGAAATCAAAACAATTCTGAGCAGCGCCATGATATGAAGTCTGTGCGGCCAGGCAGTAACCACAAGTGAATGAATAAAGGAACCAGCTCAGTACGGGCGTGTTTTAAACGTTTTGTGTTCAGAAACGTCTATTGGCATCCAGCCAAACTCCTGGAAACTCATTGAAAGGCAACGCGCGGCATGGCGGCCCCTTACTAACAAAGTGACAAATTAGATTTTCAGGGTCAAATAGTTTAATCACCTCGACTGGCAAAGTCAATCAGCCGATACAGCCGCGACCGTCTGTACCTTCTATTCCACAGCAAATGACTGCGCTTCAAAAAGAAACTCAATGACTTTCCGGAGGTCCTGTCGCCACATTATCCAGGAAGATAACCCGCATCCTGCGAGGACCACAGGCTTCCGATTATCAGGAAATATAAAGGGGTTGCAAACGGTATGAAAGAAAGATCCTCAGAAAAGGACGGACCATGTAGCAAGCGGCAGGAAAGTCCACATTTCATTGATCAGAGATAGAAAGGACAAAAGGAAATCTGTCAATCTGTACTTAATTCTAAAATTCAGCAGCCAGGAGTGCCGAACCAAACATTTTAAATGGGAGGAGTGATGTCCGAGTAAGTGCTGGGTGTAAATGGATCGGCAGCCATTTTTCCCCCGGTGTGGGGGATTATCAGTATTTTTTGCAACATATCAGCTGATTAATTTGAACAGATTCAGCCCATCCGAAAGAGGTCAAAGAAGTGGCCCGTAAGAAACAAGTTTTTGATCAGAGAATTAAGTTATTAGCAAGTCATTTAGCATAAGACAAGGTGGAAAGCCTGCCCAGAGGGCAGTCTATTGTGGATACTGCCCCTGCTCATGGATATTGCCCCAGCACGTGGATATTGCCCCAGCACCTGGATATTGCCCCCCAGCTCCTGGATATTGCCCCCCAGCTCCTGGATACTGCCCCCCAGCTCCTGGATGCTGCCCCCCAGCTCCTGGATGCTGCCCCCCAGCTCCTGGATACTGCCCCCCAGCTCCTGGATACTGCCCCCCAGCTCCTGGATACTGCCCCCCAGCTCCTGGATATTGCCCCCCAGCTCCTGGATACTGCCCCCCAGCTCCTGGATATTGCCCCCCAGCTCCTGGATACTGCCCCCCAGCTCATGGATATTGTCCCCAGCTCATGGATACTGTCCCCCAGCTCCTGGATATTGTCCCCAGCTCCTGGATACTGCCCCCCAGCTCCTGGATATTGCCCCCCAGCTCCTGGATACTGCCCCCCAGCTCCTGGATACTGCCCCCCAGCTCCTGGATATTGCCCCCCAGCTCCTGGATACTGCCCCCCAGCTCCTGGATATTGGCCCCCAGCTCATGGATATTGTCCCCAGCTCCTGGATATTGTCCCCAGCTCATGGATATTGTCCCCAGCTCATGGATACTGTCCCCCAGCTCCTGGATATTGCCCCCCAGCTCCTGGTTATTGCCCCCCCCCAAGCTATCATGGATATATGCCCCAGATCAGACCCCAGACCAGACATGGGGCGGCTGTTCGAATGCTCTATCGGCATTCGGACAGCCGCCCCATGAGCTCCGCGCCATACTTACCTTTCCGAGCGGCGCCGGGGAAGTGAAAGTTTCCCCGCTTCCGGTCGTTGAAGGACCCAAGTCGCGGTCACGTGGGACTCCCACGTGACCGGGGCTTGGGTCCTTCAAAGAGCGGAAGCGAGGGAACTTTCCCTCCGCCGCTCGGGGGTTGGATGCGAGCGCAGCCTCTACCCGGCTGCTGTGTGCATCTTGTAACCGCCGCGGCGAGCGCACAGCCGGCTCGTGCCGCGGCGGTTGCATGTGCGCGCAGCCAACCGCCGCTGGTTGCGCGCGCATGCGCAGAGTAAGGCTTGGTGACGGACACGCCAAGCCTTACTCAATTATAGTATAGATTATAGTATAGATATGAGGATATCGGTTTACCGCGTCTCCCTTTAAAAGCCTGGAGACTCTTAACTGTCCATCGACACGTCTCACACCGCGGGTACCACTCCCTATCTGTTGTCTGGAAGAACAATGCTTTCCATTAGATATATCCATCCGATAGGTTTGCGCGTTTTCTCATCGCCAGTTATTGAAGTTCAGGTTCTTTTGGAGCTCAACCAGTTGCTGTGGAATCTCACAGAATTAGGCTGGCATACATTGGCCATGTCATGCGACCAATCTCCCTGGACAAGGACATAGTGCTTTGAATCATTATTGATAACAGAATATGGGGCTGGAAAAGAACACGTTGATTGGAACACCAAAGCCTATACCTGCATGAACATTAGCCAATTGGAAGACACAGCACAGGACCGAAAAGAATGGTGACAGTCGACTCAGAATAACAGAGTTTGACACATCTGACTGGGTAAAGGAGAAGACAAAGCCTCGGCCCTTTTTGGCATCCTTATAAGTAGAGAAGCCACCTGGTGGATTCCTCATTGCTCAGTTGAGAATCCTTTGGCACCTTGTGACAGAACCTACCATCAATGGGGCATCTGGAGGGGGTGGTGGGCTAACCTCCTGCCCAGCAGCTATGGCCCGTGGAAGAGACTATTGGGGAACTGGTGGATCTTTTAGTTTTGGTTTTTCACCGTTTTAGACATCCCCCAGCTAACTAAAGATTTCTGATTTCTACATTTGGATTCTCAATGGTCTACAGGCTTCTTTCAGCTGCGGTTAAAGTTTGGGTGGGCTGTTGAGGAAGATTGCTCTGACGACTGTGGGAACTGCTTAAAAGGGAGAGGGCCTGACGGAGGTACTCCGGGTACAGCCGCTCCGTGACACACCTTTACAACATATTCGAGTACCCATTACTGCATTTGGTTCACCAACACTTCATATATCAATTTGGAATATTCTGCCTGCCAAGGCTTTTGATGCCCAACTCTGTTTCTGTGCCAAGGTCCCTCACCTTCGGGTGTTGTCCACCAGTCAATAGCCTGTGCTGCCTGCCAAAACCTCCATCCAACCCAATCTTAAGGTTTCCCATTGGACTATGAAAGATGGTCTTTGTCAGTTTTGCTACTTTCTGTCTCCAACATCGATACCAGGTATTTGATCAGAACAGGATTCCAACCTAGCGGGGATGAGTATTCATAACCACCAGGCCACCGGATAGACCAGGTTCCTAACATTTCCGGAGCAGAGATACGACTTGACATCTGCAAGGCTTTTCTTGCCAAGCAACAGTTTTGGTACAATACTAGAAACACTTGAAAGTACGCAGATTTAGCATTTTCTGCCCGAGGTCATCATGCTCTGTGTGTTGCGCAATCCCGATATGTGTTTATATCCTCAAAACTGCAAAAAAAATAAAAATATAAGAGCTTAATCAAAGACCACATAGCAAACAGAAAAGTGTGGTGCTGCAGAGCCATCAGAAGCATACATTAAGCAACATGATCGCCAAACATTTTCCCTTTGATAACCACCAATTTGTGTAAAAGTAGTAATTTGGGCAAAATAACCCCCCCCCCCCCCATATCATACAGCAGTCATTTGGATCAGCGATTGCTCCTCTCAACAAAACTTTCATCTCAACGCGTCGGCCAGACGGCAGAATTTCATCTGACTGCAGCATTTTGCAGATCGGGAGGAGAAAAAAAACCCTGAAAAGCCGGCTGGCTCGTCCTTACCCTCCCCTATTGTATTTGCGCACCTCACTCGCTCGGCACACGCTCACGCGCCTCTCCTGCAGCAACACGAATTTATGGAGCTGCACAGCGGAATGAAGGAGAGTTCAGAATTTAATTGTGAGAAAAAGCTGGAGAGCAGGAAAGCCATTTAAACGCCGTGAATTAAAATATATATATATATATATATATATATATGCGACGCAGGTTTTTAAATTGTATTACGGCATTCTGCAAGGTAAAGAACGAATAATAAAATCATTTCTCACAGCGCGATAGAACAGACATTATCACCTCTAGCTGGAGCCACATTTACGCTTTATGTACCAGAGCAGGAAAAGGCTCCACATTAAATGGAAATAATGCCCTTAGCTCTGCATAGAGACCTGAAGGGGCCTGTGCTCTGCGACCCCCGTGACCTATAGCCAGGTCGGCATCGGTCAATACAGCAGTGCTGAACCTTCGTACATTCTTATTGCAGGACACAAACACCTAAAATACCAACTGCCCATCGAGACACAATGTACAGGTATCGAACCTTGATACAGTTGCCATCAAAGTCAGAACTCTAGAGCAGCTGTGGAGGATCTTCCTGGCCACACATGTCCCCTATACTGGCCATTAGGCAGACCCGGTAAACGAGTGCCTATATATTTTTGCAGCAAGCCCACCCATGGTGTGCCCTATGTATGCTATATGTCCTTTAGGCCCCGCCCCTAGCCACGCCCCCACACTCCAAGATGCTTATCTGCTCTAATACGGCTTTGATCAAAAATGCAAATGCCAGACGAGTCTCCACACTTCGAGGGGCTGTTTCAGCACCAAAGCGTCACCATGTCAATCGGGCTCTAGTGAAACAACTATTTACCTAAAATCCAAGTTTTCAAAAACTTGGTTTTCTTAAAAAAGGGGACTTCAATTAGGAGATTGCAACTTCCCCACCCAAAAATCTAGTGGTCACAGACTGACATCTCCTGGCACACACACGGTCAAAAATGTATTGCTTCAATCTCTGCATAGCTTTATCGATAAAAAAAACAGAACATAAAACAGGCGGAGGACAATAAAGAGGAAGGAGAATGTGGAGGGGGGGGAAGAGAACACAACGAGCAAAACAAAGCATTTAAAGGGGATTGGAGGAGCAACTGGAGATAGAAAGCAAAAGAGACCACCAGGGACCCCCCCCTCCAATGGACCCCCCCCCCTCTTTCCCCAGTGGATCTGCAAAGCCTTGACTAACAAATATATATATATATATATATATATATATGCAACGTGATGTCCTATCGCGTTGAAAACTTTTTGGAAACAATGTCAACCTCCCCAATTCAATATTCAAGAGTGAAGCTCAAAGTACCCGCACCGTGACAAGGCTGAACTCTTTCCCCTTTGTCCATTTCAGCAGAACCGGCCCATTAATGCAGTCGGCAATGCAGACCTGGACGTATTGCTAGGCAACTGCTCAGAAGCGATGCTTTATATTGTTTGTTCCTGAATGTGTTTAAAGCGCTTTGGCTTCACAATGCACCGCCGGCACTCTGACCTTTATGTTCCACTTTATGCCGCTCGCCATGGCCACAATCATCCTCAATGCTGAAAAACCTCATTGACTTCTTTTTGGGTGAAACAAGAGAAAATACCTGTGTTTAAATATTTACGTAGAGAGAAAAAACCATGCAGATCTCAGTAATGTGAGCATTGTTTTACTGCGCATCAACTTCAGTTTATGGCTGCAGAAAAAGTCGAGAGCCCTATGGAGTGCAATAAACGCGGACGTGCCTCGCTTGGCAACGAAAACCTCCAGCCTCGGGCAAACGAACAGGACGTTCCCCACTTTAACTCCTCGCAGCCTCCAGACGACCCGTTCAGGTCTAGAAGGGTCCAACGAGCACATCACCGGTATGGTCAGAACGGAGGCAGAAAAAGGGTCCATTTATCCTGGTGATCCAGAGCGTAGGATACCAAGTCAAAACAGAGTAAGGCTGGGGGTCAGACGAGCGGTAGTAAGAGCGGAAGGAACATACGTGACGGTGGACGTTCCTTCCACTCAACGCCCGCCTGGCCACCTCGCTGAGCGCAGATAGTGCCTCCTAAGGAAGATCGCGCTTTGCATGCCCGTCCAATGCGCATACAGTTTTGATGGGGAGGCTTTCGGCACGTTCGCTTGTAGCGCGTGCAATTCATGTGCGCTACAGCGCGTGACTAGCCCCAAAGTGTCGCAACGCTGTGACAGACGCCGGTAGGCACGTCAGTACAGACACACAAACCTAGTGCGCTCGTCTAACACAGGCCTAAACGAGCACAAGGCAGAGCACACAAGGACAGCGCATGTTCACTACCAAAACACGTGCAGAGTGACAAATGGATGTGTCACATGAAAGACGGCGCGAGAAAGGGGTAAAAACGCTTCATGTAACTGGGCATTCCGGATTATTTGTTTAGGTAAAAAAATCTGTTTAAAAAAATATAAAATTTACCATTTCTAGAACGTTTTTGAGACTCCGTGACGCGCTCAGTTTTTGAAAACTTTATTTGAAACATTATGGATTGCAAGCCGAGGTTTCAATGCTTTTCCTAGTTACGCACATTACAGAGCTTTTGTCCGGGCTCTGCAGCATGTGAGTGTGCTGCATTGTTTAGATTAGCATTGTATATTGTAGACTAGAATCATGTCATCGCACCTATTCCTGCTTGAGGGAACAGGTCACCTCGGGATAAACAACGCATACACAGTCATTTCATAGAAGGTTCAGAAACCTGTGAGTTGCCACTTTGTGAGACAATTCTAGCTTTTGTCAAACTGTATCACAATATTACATGCCCTTTGTGCCTTTTATGCTATTATGAATGGATACTGGAAAGGAGTTCACTAAGGAGGGCCCAGATACCCTCAAACAAAAACAGAGCGTTAAAACTGAGCCACGCAGCGCAGGCCCCACACACGCAGCGCAGGCAGCACACACCAGCGCAGGCAGCACACACGCAGCGCAGAAAGCACACACGCAGCGCAGGCAGCGCAGGCAGCACACACGCAGCGCAGGCAGCACGCACGCAGCGCAGGCAGCACACACGCAGCGCAGGCAGCACACACGCAGCGCAGGTAGCACGCAGGCAGCACACACGCAGCGCAGGCAGCTACACGCAGCGCAGGCAGCACACCACACAGCGCAGGCAGCACACACGCAGCGCAGGCAGCACACACGCAGCGCAGGCAGCACACACGCAGCGCAGGCAGCACACACGCAGCGCAGGCAGCACACACGCAGCGCAGGCAGCACACACACAGCGCAGGCAGCACACACACAGCGCAGGCAGCACACACACAGCGCAGGCAGCACACACACAGCGCAGGCAGCACACACACAGCGCAGGCAGCACACACACAGCGCAGGCAGCACACACAGCGCAGGCAGCACACACAGCGCAGGCAGCACACACACAGCGCAGGCAGCACACACACAGCGCAGGCCGCACACACACAGCGCAGGCAGCACACACACAGCGCAGGCAGCACACACACAGCGGAGGCAGCACACACACAGCGCAGGCCGCACACACGCACACGTTTAACTGTTGAAATTGTTAAATAAAAGCCACAAATTGTGGGCAGGAGTTAACACAGTGTGGGATGTAATTACGTGATGGTACAATGTATTAGTGACTCCTGCCCTATGTCTCCTTTCAAATAACGGCGTGTCCTGCTTCCATCTTCCCCCTCACAGCGTCTCTTCTGGAGAGCTAAATAAATAAGCCTCGTTGCCTCAGCTGCGACAAGGACCACTCGTTTCATACACATTGTTTACAGGCGCGTGGGACAACGTGCCGTGTCTTATGCAATAAACACGTTCTCTGCCTCATTACATTCCGTACTAAGATTTGTGTAGAAACACGAGACCAAACATTCGAGTACAACAAATCTTTATTACAAAAAACAAAACCATAAAACCAAATATATAGAAGAATTAGGAACAAAAAATACAAGGAAGAAACAATAGCCCTCGATTAGAAAGACCCCAATTCCTCAATATCCAACAGTAACAGTAACTAACAATCCCATATGGGTAAACGAGAAGCAGAAAAATAAAGCAAAACTGCAAGTAATCGAACCGCAATAATACGAACCCGCGCTCTCTGGCACCACCCCACAACCCGCGCTCTCTGCCACCACCCCACAACCCGCGCTCTCTGCCAGCACCCCACAACCCGCGCTCTCTGGCACCACCCCACAACCCGCGCTCTCTGGCAGCACCCCACAACCCGCGCTCTCTGGCAGCACCCCACAACCCGCGCTCTCTGGCAGCACCCCACAACCCGCGCTCTCTGCCAGCACCCCACAACCCGCGCTCTCTGGCAGCACCCCACAACCCGCGCTCTCTGGCAGCACCCCACAACCCGCGCTCTCTGGCAGCACCCCACAACCCGCGCTCTCTGGCAGCACCCCACAACCCGCGCTCTCTGGCAGCACCCCACAACCCGCGCTCTCTGGCAGCACCCCACAACCCGCGCTCTCTGAAAGCACCCCACAACCCGCGCTCTCTGAAAGCACCCCACAACCCGCGCTCTCTGAAAGCACCCCACAACCCGCGCTCTCTGAAAGCACCCCACAACCCGCGCTCTCTGAAAGCACCCCACAACCCGCGCTCTCTGGCAGCACCCCACAACCCGCGCTCTCTGGCAGCACCCCACAACCCGCGCTCTCTGGCAGCAGCCACTGGTGAGGCAGTTATTGCGGTTGGATTACTTGCAGTTTTGCTTTAATTTGTGATTCTGCTCGTTTACATGGGATTGTTACGGTTTGGGATATTGAGGAATTGGGGTCTTTTTGATCGGGGGGGGGGCACTATTGTGGGTCCCATGGAATTTCTATATAATTTTTTCTATATACATGTTATGTCATGTTTTCTGTAATTTATAAAGATCTGATAAGCTTGGTGGAGCGCTTGGATTCGTTTCTTTGTATTAAAAGGGCCGGGTTGCCCATTGGTCCCTGAGCACTGTACCAGATTTGGGAAATTTGAGACGCATCACTTACATTTTTACTGATTAATATTTGTGGGATCCTATTCCCTACGAGAAGCTTCCAACCCGGACAAAGGAGAACTCCCTGACGGACAGAGAGATGGACAGAAGCGGAAAGCTCTGGACCCCAAGCCAGAAAGCCGCCACCCCGTCCCTCTGCAACGCGAGTGGTTATAGTCCTGGTCCCCGGCACGATTGAATGGACAGTGATCTCAGAAGAGGTTTTAATAACAGGGATTTCAAAATGAAAAAAATCCAACGCTGACACGAGAAACGAATGTCTGGTTGGTTCAGTAAATTATAGCCATCATTAGCAGCTTGCACGTCTGAAGAGATCGATGTGGCAGGCGTTCCCCAATCCTCGCAGCGGAGAGCACATCCTAATTTGTCTGTCTATAACACAGCGGTCAGACGGAGCCGCCATCCTTTTCAAGGTGCAGGAACGCGTCAGGGTTTCATTTCATTCATTAGATTTAATATAAAAGATAATATCAGGCACCTCAGCTCACGCCTCGTCTCTCCACATCGGAGGGAACACGGCTCGGCAAAGGAGACCCTTCATGCACCGATGTGCGCACACCATCACCCCAGCACCCCCATCCCACCGATAATTCAGAGGCCATTTGAGAAAGCAGCACCTGATAGGAACACAAAGGGCGGCTGCGTTTTGGGGGGGGGGGCAGTTTCCCAGTGTTGAAAATTCTGCAATTTCACCAACGTGCAATAGAATACTACAGATCGGGTTGAATTAAAGGGACCGCAATCTGCACACTCCATCATATCTGAGCAGTCACACAGCTGTGAGCTCCCTGCTCCTTACCGAAGGGGGCTCAGGGGGCTGATTCAGCCACCCAGATGCAAGGGTGGAGCTGCGTCCACATCTTCAGCTCCGGTTTCCTGGACTTTCAGTACTTCAGATAGGCTCAATGGCCGCACTGAGCCACTGGATAGGCTGGATCGCCCAGCCCGCCTGCGGTCCCATGACATGCTGAGCTGGAAGCATGTCATATCCTGCAGGGCTCAGAGGGAGAGCAGCTATGGATTCAGGGGAGATTTTAAAGAAATTGAAGCAGAGGTGAAACTTGGCCCTCCAGATGTTTTGGAACTACATCTTCCATGGGGCTCAGCTAACCTAATGAGTGTCATGGGAGATGTAGACCCAAAACATCTGGAGGGCCAAGTTTGATGATCCCTGAACTAGAAGGTTGCGAAGAGAGGGGGAGTGTGTGGGGGGACTGGAGGGGTTGAGGTTTAGGCCCTCTGATTACTAAACCCCTCACATTAAGTCAAACTGTCCTTTTACAAATAATGGAGGAGGTGCAGCACAGCTGTAATATCGAGTAGACCTTGAACGTTTTGATTCGACCTAGTGGAAAGCCACACCCTAAAGGAGGAGCATTCAGTGCAGACATTCCATTCAAACTCCGAGTTACAGTATCGGATCAGAAAAGAGCAGCAGCTCGTGGTGCAGGCGGCAAAAACACACAGGACACACTTACCCGAGGCTGCCAGTTCTCATACTGCTTCTGCAAGTTTGCCCCAATGGTCTCCAAGGCTTTCTGCGGCCCCATTGCCAAAGGATCTGGAAACGAACACAAGCGCCGCGTTAGTTAGGAAACTGCAAAGGGGGAAAAACACAAAATCTCTGCATTGCCTCATCTCATGGTCACAGCCTTCACAGAAGCTGTTACAATAAGAAGCATGGACTTCAATTCACCACATCCTGCTCCTGAACGTAGCCTTTTCTGTTCATTTTTAGCAGTAGGAGGATTATCATGACTACAAGGTACATAGCGCTAGCTGGCTGTCCAGTGACCACCATTCTTTCAGACGCACTGCCCAACCATCGTCAGGGCAGAGCCGACAGCTTCCACAGGCACCTCCCAAACCTGTTTCATCTGCCAATGCTTGGACAAAGCGTCCGTCAATTATCAAATTCGGACCCCTCGATTTTGCCAATGGTGCACTCGCGGTGAGCTCGATTAAATTGGGCTAAATCGCTGTCCTCTCCCAGGCTTAATGGAAAGGCTGACCTTCTGTTCTCCGGCAATCTAACATTTCGATATTTAACGGCGCACTTTATGTAATTTTGTTTTCCTCCAGAGGCAGCGTGTCCTCTGCTCTACAGGACTTATTCCCTAATGTTTAAGTTATTTCATGACTTCACAAAACGACACCGTCACTGCCAAAGTTGATGACAAACTACACATGTTTAACACCAGCCACACTGTATTAGACACCTCACAACGTACTAAGACACAACAGGTTAGCACCTGCAAAGCTGAGCCTCTCCTGCCCGCCGCCTTTGTATCGTCTGTCGATAGCATTCACGTCTCCCTTAATAAATGAGACGGGCGACATGACAAGTGGAGCACCGGGATCCAAGGAACATTTGCTCCGCAATGTTTATCCATCATTCCTAGAACATGATTGTGAGGATGATGCACCATCTGTAACCGAGCTCGGTGCTGATTATTACAGAGATGGATTCTAAGAAAACAACTTGTACGATGGAGAACAAGACGCGTGGATCTCTGAAAGTAATGGTTTCTCCTAGAAGGCTGACCTCTTGGAATGGACATTCGAGACCTGCTTTTATTTCACGATTGACCACAAATAAAGGAAAAACGTATTGATCTGGAGTGTTTTGTTTTCCTCGGTGGCATCGTGTGCTTCAAAATATATAAACCCAGAAAAAGCAATGAACTCACCAACACTACATTGTGTACCATAAAGAAAAACGATGGCAGTTTATCAAGTCAACGAGAAGTCATCATGAAACCGTGACCATCAGCTGTTTTTCATAATGACTCAATATTCCCGTGTCGAGAGACGCGCACGGGCGATGAGGCCTTTGGACAAAATGCAGTCACAAAGTCTGGACAGAAGCCGGATTCAAGTGGTGACCGGACGTTGCCTGGAGGTTAAAGGTCACAAAGAATGTCTTTGTTACCGCATCATGACAATGACAACCTCGAAGGAGGACTCTTTCAAGAAGGACCATGACGCGCAGGACAATCAACGAGTCTCCTTCATTAGAAGCAGCACTCAGACTGCACAAAGCGTGCCGAGCACCCTGGTCATGATTGTGATAAATGACATTGTTATGTCACCACTTTTCATGAAAAGGTTGCTCTGTCCCACGGGCGAGGAAAGGAAGCTTTATCCAAAAAATGTCTACTGGCAGACCTGAACTTTCTCTTTTCATACAAGTGATTTAGGAGCAGACAGGAGCCAGAAGCACTACTGTCTGTCAACAAACGGACATCGGGCAGGTAAGTCAACCCAGTTCAGCAACCAGACGCAACTTTGGTCAACCTCAAAAACTATTAAAAGATGGTCTCCATAGGATGGACAAGTGTCCAACTGGGGTTTGTAAAAGGAGGCAAGGATTTATCTCCATCCAATGAAGCCCTACAACACTCGTTCTTCTAGCTCTGGATTATTACTGGATATCTGGGCAGTATATGGGGGTAAAGGGAAAGGTCTGAATGATCAGAGGGGTCAATCCTCTGCATGTTCTGAAAGCCCACCTACATTATACCCTCCATTCTGCGGAGGCTGGAAAGGAATAAAAGGAGCCTGGTGGACCTTTGATAAGGGTCATAGATACATTTGTAAAGTTTATTTCAATAGAGGAGGCAATTTAAACTCCAACTCCTTCGATATGGACCAAGAAATGGACGAGTGAAGAGGACCAAAAGGCGAACGAACTAGGGCTGCAACATTTTTTTGATAACCTATCGGATTTGAAAGAAAGAAAAAATAATTGTTGTTTAATTAAAAGGAGCGCTAGGTAACAATTAACCCCTCCCTCCTCTTCCTTTAGACAATTTGCATAGTGTACGTAACTTTCACAGATACATACGCAAACCGCATCGCTCACACACAAGGTACAAAAGCACCTGTGTGGTGGATTGATGATGCATGTGCAGCTCATGAATAAATCAAGTATGAGAAGGGTGTTTGGGTCAGGGACCAGACCAGAAATGGAAAGGGAGTTTGGGGGAAGTTTGACTGGTCCAGCATGAGCGATGGCAGCTCCGGACTGGAGAGAGGGAGGCAGGGAGGGTGGAATGGTGGCACAGGACCCCACCTCCAAGTAAGGATAAACCACCAGCAGCATCACTCCTCCACCCAGGGGCAGTACCCCATGTCAGACATAAACCAAGAACTCAATTTTACTGAGTAAAGCAGCGGCACATCTTCTGCAATCAGCGCCGAACCAAGTCTGATTCTAAACCGTGTGCGCTGTGCACAGCCCGATTCATCGACAAGGAGAATAGCTGTCGATCAATTAGTCTTTTCAGCCCTAGAACAAAGCTTTTGGGCATGGAGCAGTGTCGCTATACAGGAGACTGAACGAGGAAAAAAAAAAAGACACTTCTAGCACAATTACACATGCAATGTCCTCATTGCCCCAACTTCATACATTGAAATGGACTTCCCACGAGCGAGCACCACAACTACATGACCCATAAGTCCCTGCTTCGTAAGGATTCACAGAAAGTACGAGTCCTTCTAAATGGGAGAAATCACAGGCCCGTCCTCATCACTGAACGAGGAACCTCCCACAGGAAGGTTGTTTTCATGCATGTTTATTTATTTTTTTTGGGGGGGGGGGGTTCTTTAAAAAACTCCAAACAGGTAAAAATAGCATTTCAGGCATTACTTTCTGCTTACAATGATTTAACTAATCTGCTGCCTCCAGCATACTCCGCTCTGCACCCTGCATTACAGCAAGGGGTGGGAGTTTATGCTGTCGTGCAGGGGGGGGGGTCATTGATATGGGATTACAGAGTATAACTACAGAGAGAAAAACGAGCCAGATTCTGCTGCCGAATAGTTTATGCCCCCTCCCTGAGTGTGTGGCGGTAACACACAGGACATAAAGCACCTCATTAGAGTCCACCTCCTCGTCCTGGAAAGCATTAAGCCGCACTATGTGACACGCCATTAATAAGGAGCCTAATGAGCGGCAGTTCATTATGATTCATAGGGAGTGATCGTGGATCAGCGAGGTCCGTCCGTTTCCCCCTGGAGAAGAGGATTAGAGCTCTAATGCAGTGTACGCTCAGCCGGCATGGCCGGATCCCTCATTTATCGCAGGATGGGGCTTCTGCACGGCAAGACGGAGTCATTTCTGCATAATAAGCTGCGACGTGACAAGGATAGAAATATTTCTATTCACGGTTATTGTCAGCAAACAGACGCGTAACACAAAACCAACATTCACATTACAATGAGGAGAAGATAAGACGGGTCTGATTGACATCACTCCGGTCCCCGAGGGAGCCATGAGCCCAAACCGCACGTAATTATGTGGGAAATACAGAGGACATGGCCAAGACGGAACGTCTGCACCGATACGGTGATAGGCAACTACCAGCGTACTGAAATCTACTGAATGAGGCCACTACAGGTTCATTCATTGGATCAAACCGATTGAAGCGACGGCTGTGACGAAAGTCACTTTGAACTTGGGGTAGAGGAGCCTAGAGATGCATTTGGGAGGTGCAGGCCTGATGTTCTATATTGTTTCCTCAACCCTCTATGTTGAAGTCGCCCTGCACCTACAATTCCTGGTGCAGGGTGTTTGTTTCATCTGGGCACCATATGAATACTGTTACTATCATTATTGTCTGCGTTTATCTGTTACTATCTGCCAATAGGATTACTGTGTGAGTCACTATAACCTTTCCCAACTCCCCCTTATCTAGAATATGTTTATATCTGTTAAAGGTTGGAGTGGTCTTTGACTGGTTTGCAAACACTGCTCTATTATCAGACCCTGTATTATCTGAATCCCCTGTTTATCCACACAATCTACTACTGTTCTGCTTTGTTTGCATGCTGCACCATTCATCTTGGTGTCCAGCAGTGGCGACTCTAGGAGCAATATTTAGGGGGGGCACATAGGATACTGCAGTCAAAACTGGGGGGGGGGGGACTAATAATTTTCACCAATAAATCATACCACTGAATAAAACTAAGGGCCCTATCACCTGGTGTGAGCTAAAACACCATCACTAAAGGAAAAATTTAGCGCGAGTCGCTAACACGTGCCTGACGACCTACTAAACGATCACCTTGTCCGTGGTAGTCCATGAAGAAGGTCGTTTAGCGCACGTTAGGAAAACTAATGCGGTTGTGTACAGGATAGAACTGTTTTTTTTCCAGTGCAGAGTGTCGGGCCATACCTATCCCCCGCCCTCACAAGCTTGAATATGAACACATCCAGTGAATAACCTCACACACCCGCATTATTAAAATCCTCCACAATGGTCGTATCGTCCATGTTTCTTTGCACACATATATTAAGGCTGGTGGACATTGCATGATAAATGCCACCCAACAGCATGTAGAATCCTTACACTGCATTTAATAGATCCAAAAGGAAGGGCAGGAGAGCGACATAAATTTTCCTGCTGCAGCATATAAATAATACATGTTTCAGGGCAAGACTTATTCACATGTCCCTTTAAACATGGTCCACATAGTCACCCTAATAATCGCTTACATACTATGAATAACCCCAGCATAAAATGTTTAAAATTAAGCAATATATTAGAATTGGGATATATGTGGATAAAGGATACATTTATAATAGAGCCTACTGCAACAGCAGCGACATTGCTGAGCAGGTCCATTACTATGGTGCATGGGGCCAAGAGAACACCTGTGCTGCATTCCTTTACATTGCCTGTTAATTTTGGGCGAGGACCTGTTTTTTTGGAGTTAGCACCAGGGTTGAGCAGTAGGTAAAATGTTGCAATTAGTGCTGGCACCAAGTGATCTGTTAGCTGCAAAAGCGCTAGAAATCTCTAGCGCTCCCCATGTTAAGGAAAGGACGCGGAAAGTACAGTAAGCTTGCGGTACAAATAGCTAATAGCAACGCGCTAAGTGATTTTTCCCATTTGTAGCGGGAGGCAAACAATCTGTTGGTCAGGCGCTAGACTCCATTAACCTGGCGCTAACGCAAAACCACGCCCCGACGCAAGGGTTAACTCACACCAGGTAATAGTAATATATATATATATATATATCTCCAAAACCCCAGAGTAATGTGATGCAATGATGCCTTTTTGTTGTACTAACCTGATATTTAAATTCAATATTTTATTTGCCACAATTCGTCAGTTTTCGCTGAACGTCTGATTGCTGCTTCAGCGACTAAATTTAAAGTTTTTATTATATAACAAATGTCAGCATAGTTACAGACAATGAAATTTGAAACTAAACCACCCAAAGCAGTCACAGTAAGTCACTCAAAGAATAATAAAAGCAAACAAATAAGAGTCAGCAAATGACTAGGTCTCAGTGAAGGGGGGGGTGAAAAAAAAGGGGGGGCAGCAAGAGTCCGTGGATATAATGCAGGAGAAACAAAAATCAAAGTTCAGTCATCTTAAAGTGTCTAGAGGTCCAGCAACGTCCCCAGCAGGTGATAATAGTAATCGCGTGGGGAGGAGGGGGGGGGGGATAGAAAATCAAATCAATTATACTCATCGGGGGGGGGGGGGAGGGGCCGCATACAAGGGGGGTGTCAGAAAAAACAGGTCTGCAGCACGAAGGAGAAAAGATGGGTGAGCAGACTGCTTCAGCCCGTGTCAAATGGAAAGGCCGCGCTCACAGGCCCATCAATTTGAGGCATCCATCGCTCCAGACCGTGGCCAAAGGCCGCAGCCCCCGCGGTCCCCCATCCACCCGCAAGGCCCACGGCTCCAGCCGCATCGCAGCATAACTCACAGCGCCGTCAGCACAGAAGAGGAAAGTTCCGGGCAGCGCCGCCGTCGAAGACAGGGGTAGGCGCCTCAGGCCTCCGACAGACAACCCTCCAGAGGTCCGCCGCGGCTCTGTCGCAGTCAGTGTAGGTATAAGCATGGGGCGTTGCGCTGGATCCTCCAATTCTCCGCCGGTCTCCTCAGGTAGTAGCTCCTCGCCCCCACACTGCTCCAGGAGCATGGCCCCCTCCCCTGTAATGTCATACTGACAGCTGGTGGAGTATCCTTCCTCCAAGTCATCTCCACCAGGAGCCTCCGTCCGCCAACCGGTCTCCAGTCCCACCATCAGTTGGCGCCACGCACCGCGTGTCAGCGGTCTGTCGTCATCCCCGGGCAGCGATTCCAAACAGGCCTCGAGGTCCTCCATTACGGATCCCAAGGTCCTAGCAGGGGGTGAGCCGGAAAGCCGCCACCAGTCCGAGCCCCCTGCCGTTTCATGGACCGCCACAGCATTCGGGAGATGGGGGCCCCTCCATCTCCATAGCTCGCAGCAGCCGCGCACCCAGGCAAGGAGTCGATGTCTAGGCCCCAAGATGGCCGACAGAAGACCGCGCTCAGCAGGAAACAAAGGCCCCAGATGGTGTGTCTCTCGCCCGGGGGGGGACAAAGCGGGCCCCGGACAGCTCAGTTCCGGTGGCTAGCCCCTAGGCACCTCAAAGTTAAAGATTTCTGCGGTAGAGGTCCCAAAGGGTAGCAGACGTGCGGAGCTCCACCAGAACACGTCTGCTCCCGATGGCAGCCAGCCCCCCCCCCTCAGCGACTCCACTTTTAGCAATTTACAGTGACCATTCACTAAATAGGGAATTCACCTTATTTTCAGCAAAATAAATTCCCCGAAATGTGACAAAAAGCAGAGGATCTAAAGATCATTAGACCCTTTAGATTCTAACTTCCATAATAACCCCTAAAATGCCATAAACCCGGGGAAATACAATAAACAATGTGGCATTTAGCTACCCCTTAACCCCTAAAATGACATTGATCAAGGGAAAACATGAAATGAAAACACGGTGAGGCATGTAGCCATCCCATTAACCCCTAAAATGCCATTAATCAAGGAAAAAATAAAATGTATACTGTGAGGGATGAAGCCTGCCCATTAACCCTTAATATACAACTAAACCAAGGCAAAAACTAACGTTGCACAGGAACGGAGATAACGTGGTCCGAAACGTGTGGGAAGCTGGATGCTGATTTTTGCTGGGGGGGGGGGGGGCAAGGAATAACCTGGGGGGGCAGTTGCCCCCCCTGTAGAGACGCCTATGGTGTCCAGAGCCAATTCCATCATCTGACTGCTCTAACCTCAAGATCTTCGTGCCGTCTGGGGAACGCCATCACCGTGCTTTCAGTGTACCAGTCCTTCGGAACGAAAGATCACTGGTGGGAGAACGGGGTCCTGCAAGGGAGTGGCATTAACAAATGTGACCCAGTTGGGGTAAAGAGATCTGTTACAACAGCACTGAGTGAAAATTACTGAAAGAGGAGGCTATCTGTGCATTGAATAAAAACCAATGAAATCCATCGAAGGGACTGCCGGCACACCAAAGAGACTGCCGGCACACCAAAGAGACTGCCGGCACACCAAAGAGACTGCCGGCACACCAAAGAGACTGCCGGCACACCAAAGAGACTGCCGGCACACCAAAGAGACTGCCGGCACACCAAAGAGACTGCTTTATAGATGCTCAACAATTTGCAAGTTTGGAAGATTCAAACAGCCCAGTGGGCCAAGAGTGGACTCCATAGAGACTACTCCAGAGGTTTGAGTTAGGGTTTGACCTCACATGGAGCCACTATGGATTATTTCCACCATATGAATCACATTGCATGGAGTATGCTGGGATTTACACAGAAAACAAGGTCACCCAATCTGAACACAGACTACAGATAATAAAAATATGAATAGTTTTGCTACACTAACACTTCTAGTGACGTCTGTAGGTACAAAACCATTACTATGTGTCTATCCAACATTGGAAAAATTAAGCCCCCGAGGGAGGTAGTCTTGGCGTATCCCCCCCCCCGCCCCGAGGGAGACTTGGCGTATCCCCCCCGCCCCGAGGGAGACTTGGCGTATCCCCCCCGCCCCGAGGGAGTCTTGGCGTATCCCCCCGCCCCGAGGGAGACTTGGCGTATCCCCCCGCCCCGAGGGAGTCTTGGCGTATCCCCCCCGCCCCGAGGGAGACTTGGCGTATCCCCCCGCCCCGAGGGAGTCTTGGCGTATCCCCGCCCCGAGGGAGACTTGGCGTATCCCCCCCCCGCCCCGAGGAGACTTGGCGTATCCCCCCCCCCGCCCCGAGGGAGACTTGGCGTATCCCCCCCCGCCCCGAGGGAGACTTGGCGCATCCCCCCGCCCTGAGCGAGACTTGGCGTCCTGTCCCTGTGGGAAATTAAGCCAAGTGTTTATATTCTTGGGATACGCCACTAATGAGTAATTTTCCCATTTGCCGCTCCCCCAGTATCCCCCCCTCTCCAGTGCAGGTAGGGCACATCAGCGATGTAATTACCGGTTGGTAATATCCGTGTACACGCGCCTGTTCCGTGTTGAGATGTGGAGAGCAATAAGATCTCATTCACGTATTATCTAATTTCCCTTCGTCTGAACACGGCGGCGGCGTTATCACGCCTGTGTATAGAGACCGGTGGATCCAGGGAATTATGCAAATCACAACTTATTACATATCAGGGTTTGTTTTTCTTGATTAACTCGTTCTTAGAGTCGTTCCTGTCATTAAACTGCCCGAATCCTTTTAGGACACATCTGGATAGCCGCGGGGGGCAGCTCTTTGTTACCCTCTACATAGGGATACCCGAAGGGAGCGCAGGGGGGCCGCGCTTTGTTACCCTCTACATATGGATACCCGAAGGGAGCGCAGGGGGGCCGCGCTTTGTTACCCTCTACATAAGGATACCCGAAGGGAGCGCAGGGGGGCTGCGCTTTATTACCCTCTACATATGGATACCCGAAGGGAGAGCAGGGGGGCCGCGCTTTATTACCCTCTACATAGGGATACCCGAAGGGAGAGCAGGGGGGCCGCGCTTTATTACCCTCTACATAGGGATACCCGAAGGGAGCGCAGGGGGGCCGCGCTTTATTACCCTCTACATAAGGATACCCGAAGGGAGCGCAGGGGGGCCGTGCTTTATTACCCTCTACATATGGATACCCGAAGGGAGAGCAGGGGGGCCGCGCTTTATTACCCTCTACATAAGGATACCCGAAGGGAGAGCAGGGGGGCCGCGCTTTATTACCCTCTACATAGGGATACCCGAAGGGAGAGCAGGGGGGCCGTGCTTTATTACCCTCTACATATGGATACCCGAAGGGAGCGCAGGGGGGGCCGCACTTCATTACTCTCTACATATGGATACCCGAAGGGAGAGCAGGGGGGCTGCGCTTTATTACCCTCTACATATGGATACAGGAAGGGAGCGCAGGGGGGCCGCGCTTTATTACCCTCTACATAGGGATACCCGAAGGGAGAGCAGGGGGGCCGCGCTTTATTACCCTCTACATAAGGATACCCGAAGGAGCGCAGGGGGGGCCGCACTTCATTACTCTCTACATATGGATACCCGAAGGGAGAGCAGGGGGGCCGCGCTTTATTACCCTCTACATAAGGATACCCGAAGGGAGCGCAGGGGGGGCCGCACTTCATTACTCTCTACATATGGATACCCGAAGGAGAGCAGGGGGGCTGCGCTTTATTACCCTCTACATAAGGATACCCGAAGGGAGCGCAGGGGGGGCCGCACTTTATTACTCTCTACATATGGATACCCGAAGGGAGAGCAGGGGGGCCGCGCTTTATTACCCTCTACATAAGGATACCCGAAGGGAGAGCAGGGGGGCCGCGCTTTATTACCCTCTACATAAGGATACCCGAAGGGAGCGCAGGGGGGCCGCACTTTATTACTCTCTACATATGGATTCCCGAAGGGAGCGCAGGGGGGCCGCGCTTTATTACCCTCTACATAGGGATACCCGAAGGGAGCACAGGGGGGCCGCGCTTTATTACCCTCTACATAGGGATACCTGAAGGGAGCGCAGGGGGGCCGCGCTTTATTACCCTCTACATAGGGATACCCGAAGGGAGAGCAGGGGGGCTGCGCTTTGTTACCCCTCTACATATGGATACCCAAAGGGAGCGCAGGGGGGCCGCACTTTATTACCCTCTACATATGGATACAGGAAGGGAGCGCAGGGGGGTTTCTCATATACAGACACCGATACAGCGTTTTACAGATTACACAACTTGCGGCTTTTCCTCTTTAGTTTTATTAAATCCGGTGTGAGCTCTGCACGAGTTCTCCGTGTTATCCGATACCCGGGGGGGGGGTGAAGGGATACGGGGCTTATTCATAAAGAATAAAAGATTTACTGCGGCAAATGAGAGCTATGTCAGGCAGAGAGATAAATTACAGAAATGTCATATACGGAACATAATAAGACCAATATATCATGTCTGATCCCGCAAGACAGAGCAGAACACGTGGGCGCCGTGACATTGTCATGCCAGGAAAAATGAGCGTGAACAAGGAGCATGCGTTATTCATACTTTGCAACAGATTTTTATTGCAGTAAAACGTGGCTTTCTGCAAGTGTGACGCGGACTGTCCCTCAAGACGGGCGCGTGCCAGAGGCAGACTGTCCCTCGAGACGGGCGCGTGCCAGAGGCAGACTGTCCCTCGAGACTGGCGCGTGCCAGAGGCAGACTGTCCCTCGAGACGGGCGCGTGCCAGAGGCAGACTGTCCCTCGAGACGGGAGCTTGCCAGAGGCAGACTGTCCCTCGAGACGGGCGCGTGCCAGAGGCAGACTGTCCCTCGAGACTGGAGCTTGCCAGAGGCAGACTGTCCCTCGAGACGGGCGCGTGCCAGACGCAGAGTGTCCCTCGAGACGGGCGCGTGCCAGACGTAGACTGTCCCTCAAGACGGGAGCGTGCCAGACGCAGACTGTCCCTCAAGACGGGCGCGTGCCAGACGCAGACTGTCCCTCAAGATGGGCGCGTGCCAGACGCAGACTGTCCCTCAAGACGGGCGCGCGTGCCAGACGCAGACTGTCCCTCAAGACGGGCTCGTGCCAGACGCAGACTGTCCCTCAAGACGGGCGCGTGCCAGACGCAGACTGTCCCTCAAGACGGGCGCGTGCCAGACGCAGACTGTCCCTCAAGACGGGCGCGTGCCAGACGCAGACTGTCCCTCAAGACGGGCGCGTGCCAGACGCAGACTGTCCCTCAAGACGGGCGCGTGCCAGACGCAGACTGTCCCTCAAGACGGGCGCGTGCCAGACGCAGACTGTCCCTCAAGACGGGCGCGTGCCAGACGCAGACTGTCCCTCAAGACGGGCGCGTGCCAGACGCAGACTGTCCCTCAAGACGGGCGCGTGCCAGAGGCAGACTGTCCCTCAAGACGGGCGCATGCCAGACGCAGACTGTCCCTCAAGACTGCAAGCGCCGGACGCAGACTGTCCCTCAAGACTGCAAGCGCCGGACGCAGACTGTCCCTCAAGACTGCAAGCGCCGGACGCAGACTGTCCCTCAAGACTGCAAGCGCCGGACGCAGACTGTCCCTCAAGACTGCAAGCGCCGGACGCAGACTGTCCCTCAAGATGGACGCGCCGGACGCAGACTGTCCCTCAAGATGGACGCAGCCTTTCCTGGCACAACTGCCAAAAAAATATATTTTGGGACATGCTTTGTTAAATTAAAGATTTTGCTTAAACTTTATTTTGAGGTTTGTAAATAAACAATCATCCTATAAATCTCAAATTTACTGAACGCTAGAAATAATATTCACCATTATTTATTTTGACTCATTGTAAAAATAACATTAATGATCAGACTCAAAATATTACTAATAATATATTTAGGTTATTATATCTTGGGCCTGAAGTTTATTATTTACAAGCAGCTTATTATAAAATCATGATTATACACGATCAGGCCCCAAGAAAGAATATTACCAATAATCAGGCCCCTAATAATAATAATCAGGCCCCAAATAATAACATAATAATAGTCCGGCCCCAATAATAACATAATACCAATAATCAGGCCCCAAATAACATAATAATAATACCAATAATCAGGCCCCAAATAATAAACATAATACCAATAATCAGGCCCCAAATAACATAATAAACATAATACCAATAATCAGGCCCCAAATAACAACATAATAATACTAATAATCAGGCCCCAAATATTGTTATGTTATAAATATATTGTAGGTAAGGATATTTTGGGCCTGATCATTAATAATAATACACAGAATATAACAGCCAATGTAAGGGGTGACTGCAGGTCTGACATTTTGATATGTACACGGATGTGGATGTTATCAATACAATGTTACGCGTTTTCCCCTGCTGGAGGATAGGACGGGCAGACCCCGCAGGGATTTTATTGTGATTTGAGGTGAATGGCAAAGTGACTGATGAAACAGGAAACCCCCTTACCGATCCAGCACTCCAGGCGCGCGCAGGGGGTGGTCTTCACCACGTCTGGTGGATCCACTCCCACGTTGAGACATAAGACGAGGGCCACGCTCACCGTCTTCATCTAAAGGAAAGAAGATAAAAGCACGTCAGTGAGCGACAGCAACACAAAACCTGCAAGACTGTGACAAGAGCAAAAAGGACTTTTATCCAGGAATAGCAAACACGTTTTAATGGTGAAATGGCAACAACGTTTCATGCCTGGTCCCTGACGCCAGAAAGAATTTCCCCAGCAAACACCGCTACCACCGGCTCATGATTTGCCACTGCATAGAATATGGCTGAATGTCTGGTGTAACAATGGACGTATCAGGATAAAGACACAATGTGTGACCATAAATACTCAGAATAATGACTAGGTTCCATGGAACAGATACCATAAACTCCGCAAACACTCGGAGTGTCACAGGGACCATCAAACCACGGCAGGAGGAGATTCAACCTCTGAATCTCCACAGCCGCAGAAAGAGGTCTAAGGAGAGGCTTCAGTCAGTGGATCCACCCAGCGTCAGATCACTGTCAAAGCCAAGATCATCTGCTCTACTGTGAAAAAAGGTCCCATTCCAACTCTGTGGCCTCACGCAGCCTTTACATCTTTCCAATGGCCGGTTTCAGGAAAGGATGCGACTTTATTGCCACAAAGTGACATGGAGATTTTCGTGGACGAACGGTCAACCGGTAAGGTGTGTGTGTGTGTGTGTGTGTGGGGGGGGGGGGGGAGTAATGCAATTGAAGCTCCCTCCAACTTTGTGCCCTCCCCCTCCTTGGCACCCTTGCCGGCACAAACGCTGCCTCTTTGAGAAGTGTGGATGTTGGTCTCCTGCCGAGGGACCGTGGAGTAATGTGGCAAAGCCAAATCTAAAAGACAATGGGCATCTAAGGGTTAATGACGTAATGTCTCTTGGTAATCTTCATCCCATCTGTGTCAATCTAATCTAGGTTTCTGAAGGAATTCACCCCCCCTCATGTAAACAATGTATGCTGATCCTGTCATGTTACCAGCCCCCCTTTCCCATATAACTGCTCCCCATCTCAAATTAAAGATCATTCTTCTTCCCTGCATTAAGCCGTGTCTGGTGTTTGGGGAGAGATACACAGAATAAACAGCACTCCCTCAAGCTCTGGCTGAGGGTTGTGAAATAAGGAAAGCTGCTGCGTATTCGTCTGGTGATGAGGGACGGACGCTGTACCAGGTTCTGGTCTGGTCCACACGCAGGAGACCAGTATACCCCAGTTGCCGTTACAATGAGCATACCAGGAACACCTGATGCAACACACAGTCACAGAAAAAGCACATCACAATCTGGTGTTCGGTCCATTTCTTGGAAATCATGAAAACAATGTAACGGACGGTGAGAAAAAGGACGCATTCACACAACACTTTGTCCAGGTATTTGAATACTTTGGCTCCCGGGAGACGAGGTGCTAGAGGTGGCTCCCGGGAGGCGAGGTGCTAGAGGTGGCTCCCGGGAGGCGAGGTGCTAGAGGTGGCTCCCGGGAGGCGAGGTGCTAGAGGTGGCTCCCGGGAGGCGAGGTGCTAGAGGTGGCTCCCGGGAGGCGAGGTGCTAGAGGTGGCTCCCGGGAGGCGAGGTGCTAGAGGTGGCTCCCGGGAGGCGAGGTGCTAGAGGTGGCTCCCGGAGGCGAGGTGCTAGAGGTGGCTCCCGGGAGGCGAGGTGCTAGAGGTGGCTCCCGGGAGGCGAGGTGCTAGAGGTGGCTCCCGGGAGGCGAGGTGCTAGAGGTGGCTCCCGGGAGGCGAGGTGCTAGAGGTGGCACCCGGGAGGCGAGGTGCTAGAGGTGGCTCCCGGGAGGCGAGGTGCTAGAGGTGGCACCCGGGAGGCGAGGTGCTAGAGGTGGCACCCGGGAGGCGAGGTGCTAGAGGTGGCACCCGGGAGGCGAGGTGCTAGAGGTGGCACCCGGGAGGCGAGGTGCTAGAGGTGGCACCCGGGAGGCGAGGTGCTAGAGGTGGACCCGGGAGGCGAGGTGCTAGAGGTGGACCCGGGAGGCGCTAGAGGTGGCCCTGGGCCGGCACATACAGGCCATTGGATGGGGTGGGGCATGGCTGGTTTGCTTTGAATCAAGTGAGTCGCATGGTCCCCTCCTAACAGCAAGAAGAGGTGAAGCTCCGGTAGGACATGGGACACATTAAGACGCGTGGGCCCAGGCTGCATTTAAAGTGACACATGCTGAATATCCAGCGACGCGGCCGTTATCGACAAATGTCCACAGGGAGCCCATCGATATAAATGGAAAAAACCCAAAACGTTTTATAAGCACCTAAAGAAAAATAACCACCGATAAGCGCTTTCAAAAAAAAAAAAAAGGTCTATGACGTGTCCGTTGTGCAAAATCTTGTATAAATACACAATACACAGAAAATAACCTTTATTCTACCCATGACTTACTATGGGATTACACCCAGTTAATCACACCGACAAGAAATCAGGGTTTCTATTTTTTTCAGTAAAATCATCACTCGGTAAACAGGCAATTTGTGAATGCGGGAAAGCTGCTGCAGCGGGGCGTCTCCTGCAAGCGAGGGAGCGCGCGCTTACTGCACGAGGTCATGCTAAGAAGCTGAATGGAAACGTGAGCAAGTACTGCTCCACCCAATAAGTGGCGAGCGTGCAGCGCCGCCTCGCAGGGACCGGGAGGAAAAATACCTTAACCGAATTAAGGTGTGATGGAGAGAGGCGAGAGAGATGAAGCACGTCTCGGTGTCAGCCACGCTCTCATATTACACCGCGTGTGCGCAAAGCGCAGGCCATCATAATGAACGCAGGCCCCAGGACCCGGACACAGCCATGTACAGCAACAACTACAACACCACAGGCACAACACATAGGAAACAAGTGATCAGGGCCCGGCCGGGGGATCATAAGAGAAAGAGATCCCTGCGGACCCCGACACAACAGCAGCAAAAGATCAGCTCCACGAAGACACAAGGAAGGAGGGACAGTCCCTACACCGAGCCCGGATAACCCATCCTTACACAATGACGCTCTTTAGGGCCCCCCTATACACTGGGCTGTGCAGGTGTGTTTAGGGCCCCCCTATACACTGGGCTGTGCAGGTGTGTTTAGGGCCCCCCTATACACTGGGCTGTGCAGGTGTGTTTAGGGCCCCCCTATACACTGGGCTGTGCAGGTGTGTTTAGGGCCCCCCTATACACTGGGCTGTGCAGGTGTGTTTAGGGGCCCCCAATACACTGGGCTGTGCAGGTGTGTTTAGGGCCCCCCTATACACTGGGCTGTGCAGGTATGTTTAGGGCCCCCCTATACACTGGGCTGTGCAGGTGTGTTTAGGGCCCCCCTATACACTGGGCTGTGCAGGTATGTTTTTAGGGCTCCTCCATATATTCAGGGTGTGCGGGTGTCTTTTTATGCGCTCCTCCATATATTCAGGGTGAGCGGGTGTATTTTTAGGGGTTTCTCCATATATTCAGGGTGTGCGGGTGTGTTTTTAGGGGCTCCTCCATATATTCAGGGTGTGCGGGTGTGTTTTTAGGGTCTCCTCCATATATTCAGGGTGTGCGGGTGTCTTTTTATGCGCTCCTCCATATATTCAGGGTGAGCGGGTGTATTTTTAGGGGTTCTCCATATATTCAGGGTGTGTTTTTAGGGGCTCCTCCATATATTCAGGGTGTGCGGGTGTGTGTTTTTAGGGGCTCCTCTATATATTCAGCGGTGTTTTTTAGGGGTTCCTCCATATATTCAGGATGTGGGGTGTGTTTTTAGGGGCTCCTCCATATATTCAGGGTGTGCGGGTGTGTTTTTAGGGGCTCCTCCATATATTCAGGGTGTGTGGGTGTGTTTTTAGGGGCTCCTCCA
Source organism: Leptobrachium leishanense (assembly GCA_009667805.1). Lineage (NCBI taxonomy): Eukaryota > Metazoa > Chordata > Amphibia > Anura > Megophryidae > Leptobrachium > Leptobrachium leishanense. The sequence continues at coordinate 105,783,940 of CM019074.1, forward strand.
TATATTCAGGGTGTGCGGGTGTCAATTTAGGGGCTCCTCCATATATTCAGGGTGTGCGGGTGTCAATTTAGGGGCTCCTCCATATATTCAGGGTGTGCGGGTGTCTTTATAGGGGTTCCTCCATATATTCAGGGTGTGCGGGTGTCTTTATAGGGGTTCCTCCATATATTCAGGGTGTGTGGGTGTATTTTTAGGGGTTCCTCCATATATTCAGGATGTATTTTTAGGGGCTCCTCCATATATTCAGGGTGTGTTTATAGGGGCTCCTCAATATATTCAGGGTGTGCGGGTGTGTTTTTAGGGGTTCCTCCATATATTCAGGGTGTGCGGGTGCATTTTTAATGGGCTGGAGAAAGGCAGGAAAGCTTGCTGGTGGGAGAATGTGGTTCCGGCAAGGGAGCGGCATTAATAGTTGTGATCTGTTACAGCTCAACTACAGTAAGTCCTTTCACTCAAGAAAAACAAAGAAATAATGAAACTCCCCAGGCCTGCTCTTCATACGTGTGAAAGTCACTTTGGGGGCTTTGGGGCATCACGATGCGCCGCGTTATGCTAATTAATCTGTCACTGTCGCAGCTCATTTGCATATGGCACTGACAGTCAGGTTTTAAGGGGACGTGGAATAAACAATTCCTCTTCGCCTCAGTCTCCTGATTTAAGTCACGGAAACCCCATTCATTACTCGCAATTAAAGGGAATAAACAGAGAATGCCCTTAACGGCGCCACGGGGGGGGGAGCATCGCCGAATAAAGCTCTGCACCCCAGTATCTGTATCTTCTCTGCGAGGGGGTGGGACAGTCATGGGGGTTATCAGGGGGGAAAGTCACCCCACTCCCAGCATCTCCCGGGTCTTCATTAGGATTCGGAGCTTTACGATGGCAGGAAAGAACGTTCAGCAAAGCCGCGACAAATGTATCATTTATAAGGAAAGCGAGAGATCCAGAACCCGCTGAGTGAAGGAAGACGAGCGAGCGGCGCAGGAGAACATGCAGGGATTATTACAGCGTGCGGTGAGCGGGCGTGCAGTATAGAGAATATAGAATATCACACTTATTCATCGCAGAGAGAACTAGATCATTAAAAAGAAGCGTCTTCCCTAAGCTGCAGCGATAGCCTTCAGGGGACTCTGCAGACTTGCTGTGCGTCCTGGAGACGGTTCTGCCGAGTTCAGTGCCGGCTCACGTCATCAGGGAACTCTGCAAAGCTGCCTGTAGGTTTCATGGAAGATCTGCTGAGCTCAGGCCCAGCTTAGAATGACCGTGGACTACACAGATCTGCTGATACGTCTTAATGACAGCTTGGCCGAGTTCACTCCCAGCTCACAATCAACTCTGACAGCGTACAGACCGCTTGGCTGAGTTCAGTCCCAAAACACATCAACAGATGCGCCAACGCAACCTAGTGGCTGCTTGGCTCCAGTCAGTCCAAGCTCCTGTTGATCGATCCGACAACAAGGCCTAGGGATGGCTTGGCTTCGTTCAGTCTCAGCTCCTTGACCAAAGGCTCCACTCAGCAGGTGTTAATCTATTAAGGACAACACTGGGATTGGTCAGAAAAACCAAACCACAAAGACTGATGGTCGAGAACTGGCCATCAAACTCATCACTGCAAACAGTGGAAAAAATGGATGGGATGGATCTAAGACACTACTATTGAATGGGATGGGTCAAAAACACATGGTGGTAACACCGTAAAGGCAAGATGGGGAGTAGGCCAGAGGGCTCAAAGGTATAGCGGAATGTTGTGACAGCACAATGTGATTACATGGATTAAGTACAATGTGGATGGAGAAAGGGCACAATGGGGTGAATGGATGAGGCAGTGGATCAGAGCCTTCATCCCGGTGCCCATGAAGCCCACATCACCTTGTCCTTCTCGGTTATCAGTGTCAATAAAGATATCCCAAAACCGTCACATTGTATATGCCACACGTATAACATTGCACACAAGACGCTGAGTATAAAAACACAGATCACTGTCCACAGCATGAGGACACTGCATGATGGACGTCCGAAAAACACCTGGAAATCAGGATGAATTGCACCAGCATTTTGGAAAGGTCACACTCGCCAAACAGATTGATAGAATTTTCACCGGACCAAATCTAACAAAACAAGAAAGGACAGAGGAAGAAATGTCAAGAACATAAGTGATCCGGCAACCTTTAGAACCACACGGCAAATGGAGCCTCTGTGGATGCCGTGTCCAAGGCTTCCCAGCTTAGGGCTTTATTCTATAGAACACGTGGCGATAGACCTCGACGTCTGTATGACAGACCGCAGGAGTAATGCCTGCAAATATTCTGGCTCACCAGCCCTGGGGAATAACGAGCCTGAACACACGCCAATTAAACTGGCAAATCAGAAAGCGTATATCAATATCCAACACAAAAACTACAGCAACACGGACATCACTACACACTGTGCACACCTGTGGCAAGTGGCAACCATCATTTTCATAGATTAAAAGTAAAACAAACAAGGATGTCCCAATCCAATCCTTAGGATCAGGAGCCAATCTCCCCATTTCTCGGGAATCGGCATTTAAGCCGGTCCGACCAGAGTCCAAGACAGGCTGAGAAGACTCCAGCATCTTCACCATCTACCCTCGAGTCATGGAGGAGGCAGGGAAGACGCTGCAAGGCATCAAGCTTTAGTGAAGGTGCCTAGGTATTCACTCCATCCTGCTGCTCACTTGAACGTCGAGTCTCTAGGACTCCCTTTCATGATCGAGCCGCCAGTCCAGCGCAGGCTGCATCATTATTTTTGGTGGACGTCACTGAGGGTTAATCGTATCATGGCCGTCAATGTCGACGAAGCACTGCTCGCTCGTTGGCACTTAGTCAATCGGCTACCTTGAGTGAGTGGACTGTCCTGGGAAGGGCTCTTCTACTCACAGCTGTCACTCCAGTGGCCAATGAAAGTCATTGACCGTGAAGGTTTGTCAAGGAATAACTAAATTTTACTCTATGTATTGGCAAAAAAATTACTGCATGCCATGTGCTCCTAGAATTTTATCCAGGCTCTTAAATTCCAGTGTTCTCCAACACATGACTAGACACAAACCTTTACTTGGTTCCTAAAACCTCTGCCTGGCTCCCGGCTTTGTTAGGAATTCCTGATGCCCTCATATAACCGCTCTCATCTACACCTATAGTCACAAACCACCCACGCGCAATTTCCCAGCCCTAGACACGTCCGGAATTCAGATTACACGTTTAAAGGAGATCCGAGACATATTTCACTCATTATACTGTAATTATGGAGCGCTACATTTTGAACGAGCGTAGGAAAACCAGAACCGGCTATAAATTAGCTGGAGGAATTGTAAGGCGGCTTTCAGCGGAGTGGTTCCTGGCGCTCGGTCGCCTGGAGAATAGAAAGGACCCTGTCAAAACGTACGAATTATGCAGATTTATTGGCCTCTGAAACCGATTCTAATAGAATTGCAAAAAGCCTTTACATAAAAGCATGAAAATCCGCAAGGTGACAGTGATGCAGAGCGCCTGGACTCGCATGTTTCCCCAGGTCGCTTCAGAATGCGGGTCGTGAGACAATGAAGGGAAAGAACGTTAAGAACTTGTTACTGAACGTGTGAAATTTATGGTCAGGAAAAAAGTTGAATCTTGTAAATTCCCCAGATAAACAAAAATGAAGCAACTAGGGATGTTCTAATCCGATCGCAAGGATCAGGACCCAATCACAACGAAGATCAGCTTCAGCAAGCCAATCTGACCATGGCAGAGACATGCAGGGTAGGAAGACTCCCTGCAGAAATCAGAGCCTCTACCTTGACTCGTGGAGTCTTCCCGGCCTCTTCGAGGGTGACAGAGGAGACAGGGAAGACCGTGCCGAGGCTCTGGGCACCTGCCCATCTGTCCAGGGGTGTGCAGTCTCAAAATCGGGGCTCAGCTCAGATGGTAGAGACATTTCTAGGAGGAACAGGATTAAGATCTTCGATAAAACATTCGCTATTTTAAGTAAAAACCTAAACATTTTATTCAAAACCCTAAAATTCAAATCTTTCACAAGCCAAAAGTTCTAGAAGATTTGCACGGTCGTCTTATGTTTACATCTTTCATATAAATCGCTCGTGTTGGAGCAAGTGGAAGCTGAGAGGATAATCCACAAAATTTCATAACAAATTACCAAAAATCACAATTCTAAGTCTGTCATCACAAAATACATTGAGTGTCCGGCGACTGCCATTGTGCAGCGACACGATAGACAGCCCATACTTTGAAACTGCCAAAATAATGACAAAACATCCAGCACAGAACTTGGTAAAAAATCCGAGCCACCGTCACCACCGAGTGTTCCCCCAACCTCCTAGCTGTACTTGGCCACTATGTCCGTTTGAAGTCTGCTGGTCAGTGGGCCAGGTCCTAGCGGCTCACAGCTTAATAGACTCCTACAGTTTTCTATTCCAGATTATTTTACCATTTCCACCCAAAACATGACTAATTGGGGAATTTGGTGAAGGACTGGTTTTCTACAACAAACGGATAATGCTGAAGTTGCTATAATGTCATGTAATTGGTCTGGGCAGATGGAGCTGGTCTACAGTTGGCCATAGGTGGTCATGGAAAGACCACAGAGTGCAGCCACTGATTTCCTGGAGCAGAGCATACAGGTGGCCCATGGCATTTTGCATGTCCAGCTTTCTATATACACATTTCACAAAAGCAGGGGCCACTTCAGTGGTACGGTACCACCACTACCATTTTGTGCTTCCCAATACAGGTTTTTCTTGTACATACAAAGCCGCCACCTCTTCAACGATCCTCTGGCTTATGAGGATTTTCTTTGGAAGTCCAATGGCCAGTAAATGCCCTCGGTGGACATGATGAACAAAGAAATCAGATTGTACGCAAACGCCGTGTTCACATTCGTCACATATCCTGGCGTCTGTCAAATCAGAGCTCTGTGTGTCCCTCGGGAACAGGTTCACTTTAAACACATTTCATGCATTATGTGATGAGGGGGAACAGGACAAAACCATGGATAACAACCCTTAAGCCCAGTGATTACATAACATCAGCGTTAAACAACAAATCAACAAGAACAGCAAATCTCAATCAACGTGCTCATTTTCTTTCTGCCTGAAATGGTGCTCGCTGCAGAGGAACAAATCTTCTCTAATCTCCAAGTCACGTTAACGGTTTGAAAGCCGAGCGCAATCAACACGAGCCACACCGAAAACACACAGGTCTTCAAACGACCACAAAACACACAAATATAGACATTATCAATTGGATTTGTTGGCCGCAGCACATAATAAGCCAAGGAGTATCAATCCCTTCACGTGTTTGGGGAATTTGTTCCGTAATATTATAAGACCAAAGCCTCAAGTCGGAGGATGCATTGAACGTTCCTAGTCACCAAAGTTGATTGGCCCATATTTTGCATTTCGACACCTAAAGATCCATTTGGTAAGACTGGTGTAAGAGATGTGGCCAGGTTTGTGGATCTGAGGACCTCATCAGTGAAGCTCATCCAGTGCCACCATCATATTCACTTTAGGTCCCATCTTCGCACAAAACCCATGTGTCCAAGTAATTTAGAGGCAGAGCTTCCGGAAAATTAATTTTCAGCATCACCAAATTATACTTTCACCTTATGGATCCTATGGATGATCGCGACTAGTTGGTGGTGGCGCAAATCAACACAATCTTTAACAATAGAATCAGGACTCCAAATTGGGAAAGATAGTGGAGACATGGTAGGAGTCAGGAATGAAAGTTTCCCCAAATGGTTTGAAAACTCGATCAGCAAGGTCTCCGACACCTTCTAGAGAGACCTCATCTTCACCAAAAGATTATCGTAATAAAACAAATAGAGCAAGAACATCCCTGGTTCTGTAACCAAACCTGGTGATATAAGGGAAGCCAACGGTGGAAGCCATTCTAAACAGGGACCCTTAGTATTTAATACAACTAGATGTGTCAGGGGTGACAGGTTAAACACAAGGGTCAAAATATGTATTTGTTCCATTGAAAATGGCACCATGATCTGCGCTTAATTTCAGGGATCAAGAGTGCAATTGGAAGTCACTGGCCCCTAGGCCACGATATTGTCCCCTTCTCCCATAACCGGAATACTATATGGCCAACTGTGCCGCTTAGGCCTACACAAAGCTTTAACCAAGAGAATTAAAATATTTAACACCATCTTGGGATTTTTTGGCTTTGAGAGTATTGTAGAATCGCTCTGCTCGTTCAGATCTTCATAAACTGAACATTAAGGCTAGAGTCAGATGAACGCAGTCTGAGCGCACTCTGCGTGCGTACACAACGGACGGACGGACGGACGTTCTGACGGAAGATACTGCAGACACCACACAGTCCGTTTTTTTATGATGTAGAAAAAAAAAGGGAAACAAAATTAATATGAAAAAGGATATGAAAAGGCATTGTGTGTGTCAAGGTGCTCGACGTCGCAAATGTGCTGCGTCTGACGTCTCATCACGCACACAGAACGCTACGCGGACGCGGTGCACTCTGCGCGTCTGATAGCGTTTGTCGCGTGCGCGGTGCGGAAGCACTTAGTGTGTGGGTCTCTTGATCATGATTCTAGGCTACGACGCACGTTAAACTGTGCGGCAACGCAGACGTGATCACTGCGTTCGCCTGACACGGGCCTAAGATGTGATTTATCCAAGCGTATGTCTAAACGTAAAATGCACCGTGACAATAAATCTGAAGCAAAAAACACTACAAAGCGGCAAGGAATAAGAGAAAGCTTGGTTCATCACAGATAACATCATGTTCCGATACGGTGATTCAGCCGGTGCTTCTGTGTTTTTCTTCTTATTCGTTACTTTGTTATTGAAAGAGAAAAAAAAGATTTTCAGGTGAAGAACGTCAATACGGAAACAATGCATTTCCATTGGCAGGAGGGGGCGGGAGGAGAAGAAACGTTCCACAAACCACTAGAGATGGTCATCCACACGGCCCTCACCCTCTACCAATAATTTTAATTAAAAGGCAGCTTGTGGAGTCTTTTTTTTGTCAAGATATGAATGACCGGGGGTGACTACTATGAGACGCACATGGCTTATATCCTGCCGAAAGGAACATTACGTTATCAGTCAGGTCGAGTGTGCAGTGCTCTGCCAGACAGGGTAAAGTAAGGCCGGGTGCACACGGGACGTCTTCTGTAACGCACATTACGAGCGTCAAAGAAAACCAGCGTCGCACTCGACACCCGCCACCCCCCCCCTTGCGCGATCTTCCATAGGAGGATAATGGAGCCCCGCCGACGTGAATCCTAATGCATCGATAGTGATGATGCGCTAGGAATCGCGTCGGCGGGGCTCCGTTATCCTCCTATGGAAGATTGCGCATGGGGGGTGGCGGGTGTCGAGTGTGACGCTGGTTTTCTTTGACGTACGTAATGTGCGTTACAGATGATGTCCCGTGTGCACCCGACCTTCCACTTCCACTTTGGGAACTGCTGGACAACTCTGTACTAGCCCTAGAATGTGTAGAAGGACCCAGGTCACACCAAGAGGAAAAATGATCTAACCTCGTGGCTAAATATTCTGAGTTTAGATTCCGGGTCTGTTGCCCTCGAAAGACGTGCAATCCAAAACACCTGGCAACCAAAGAACTGCAGGGAAACCACCAAGTCTTCATTCTTCTACAAAGATTGAACCACCTGAAACCATAATAAGAGGAAATACTTGGACGAGTCTCAATATTTCAGGACGAGTTTTGAGAAAAAGCCACCAAGCCGCATGGGGTAAAATATTTCCAATGACTTAAGACTACAAATCTGGTAGATGTCTTTACTACCCAGGGTCCATGAATTCCAATATCCCCGTTTTCATCAGGTTCACCAACACAAAGCATGGCTTCAGTCACCGGGTGCTCCGTTTACCAAATATCGAGCTGCCACCGCCAACCACAATTTGAAAGTGTCAAAATGAACTGGCCCGTGTCATCTTTGCTAATGGCGAAACCAAAGCCTAACTGATTTAGGAATCCAGCGGGAGTTTCTTCAGGTGATTAACTGAGCTGATACAGCCTAATTGAGCTTCAAGGTGGCAACGTGACATTTTGGGAAATAAGCCCTTGGTTCACAAGTCTTTAAAGTGATAGACCAGCGGTTATTTTATTTCCAGAGAAAGATTCTTCTACTGGACTGGTGAGGCCTTTGAGACATGTAGGAACGCAAATGAACATCTACTTCCAAAACATTGACCATCACCTGGGAGGAAAATAATGGACATCTTACCTGCAAAACATTTACTCCTCCCTAGAAGTTTCACCATTTTAAATTTGGAAATAAGCCACGCATGAACGATTGGGTATTTAGGAAACGCAAGCATTGGGCACATGTCGGCCTGTTACATCGAAGAACCAAACCAGGAAACCTATTTACGGCATGAAAGTCGCCAACCTGTGATTTATGGTTCCCCTGCCAATTTGTGAGGAGCAGAACCTTCCAGATGCAAGTCCAAAAAAACTAATTATCCCAAGAATCCCATAGATTCCATGTTCGAGAGTCCTAACTTGCTTAATTACCGTATACGGAAGACCTCATTGAATGAACTATACTGTGGTAACGACGCAGCAAGATAGACGGGTTGCTCCACATCAAATGGGCATGTTGCGTTAAATTGGAGAACTAAAATGTTCTACTTGGATATTATTCAGCCCAAAATACTTTGACCTGCGTTTTATCCTCCATAAAAGGTCGTAGGTCACGATTTGCAGTGTCCCTTTAAGGGCTCGCACAGCTTAATTGCTCCGACCCATCGGCCTGGGCTCCTGCTCCGTACATCGTTACACTGATGTTTGCTCACTAAGTCTCTGGTCCATTTCCTCCGAGTGATATGAGGCGCGCGTCATTATTCAGGGAAAAAAAAAAACCACACGCTTCGCTTTCCTGGAGGAAGCTCGCTCTCCCCGTGAAATGGGGAACTTACAGCCTGCGTGGGCAGCGAGCCGCTGACTTCCACAACAGAGACGGCTCCTTGTGTTTGTAAAACCCATTTACACCTCCAGGGTAAAAACAAAAGTACTCATCGATTCATTCAGTCAATTCACTGAAAATGCAAAGCGGAGAAAAGCAGGTGCAGAAAAAACAAATGCATCAAAAGAGACGAGAAAAGGTGACTGAACTGCTCTTACATTAAAGAACAGTGCAAAGATCTTTAAAAAAAGCAAAAAAATGATCATAAACACCCTGCCCGATATTATAGACCCTACTATAAACACCCTGCCCGATATCTTAGACCTGATTATAAACACCCTGCCGATATCTTAGACCTGATTATAAACACCCTACCCGATATTTTATAGACCTGATCATAAACACCATGCCCGATATCTTAGACCTGATCATAAACACCCTGCCCGATATATTAGACCTGATTATAAACACCCTGCCCGATATATTAGACCTGATTATAAACACCCTGCCCGATATCTTAGACCTGATTATAAACACCCTGCCCGATATTTTATAGACCTGATCATAAACACCCTGCCCGATATCTTATAGACCTGATCATAAACACCCTGCCCGATATATTAGACCTGATTATAAACACCCTGCCGATATCTTAGACCTGATTATAAACACCCTGCCCGATATCTTAGACCTGATTATAAACACCCTGCCGATATCTTAGACCTGATTATAAACACCCTGCCGATATTAGACCTGATCATAAACACCCTGCCGATATCTTAGACCTGATCATAAACACCCTGCCTGATATAGACCTGATCATAAACACCCTGCCTGATATCTTATAAACCCTATTATACACACCCTGCCCAATATCTTAAAGAATGCAAAGTGATTATAAACACCCAGCCCGATATCCTAGACCCGATTATAAACACCCTGCCCCATATCATAGACCTGATCATAAACACCCTGCCCGATATCTTAAATGCAAAGTGATTATAAACACCCAGCCCAATATCTTATAGACCCGATTATAAACACCCTGCCCAATAATTTATAGATCTGATTAATGCAAAGTGATTATAAACACCCAGCCCATTATCTTAATGCAAAGTGATCATAAACACCCTGCCCGAGAATTTATAGATCTGATCATAAACACCCTGCCCGATATTTTATAGACCTGATCATAAACACCCAGCCCAATATCTTAAAAAATGCAAAGTGATTAAAAACACCCTGCCCGATATCTTATAGACTCGATTATAAACACCCGGCACGATATTTATAGACCCGATTATAAACACCTGGCCCAATAGCTTAAAAAATGCAAAGTGATTATAAACACCCTGCCTGATATCTAAGGCAAGGGTCAGACAAACGTATTTTTCACGTCTACCGTCAAAAAAGTGCGTTGATGCGACTGAACACATTTTTTCACGGAAGACGCAATAGCGGTCAAACGATGCACAATTCCGGCCGTGATTTTTTACGGATCCAAACCAGGAAACTTTGGGTGTCTGGACGTTATGTTGGCCGGACATGAGCAGCGTCTGACGTCTCCTAATCACGCACACACGCCGCTATGCGGACTCAGCGCACTCTGTACGTCAGTACTAGCGGTTCTACGTTCTTGCAAAAATGCGTTTGTTGCTTGCGTTGCGCGGCCGAACTTTCGGCGGCCGTACTTCGTGTGTAGGCCTGCGTTAGATGTCATTTGCTGCTACCACGGCCGTAATAAAGTGTGGCTAAACACACGTTTCCACTGCGTTCGTCTGACCCCAGCCTTATAGACCCGATTATAAACACCCTGCCCGATATCTTAAATGTAAAAAGTGATTATACACACCCCACACAATATTTTTAAATTTAAGGGGGAAAAAAATGATACAGATAAAAACCCTACGAAATATCCAAATTGAAAAAGGGGGTGAAACACCAAAAATTATAGAAAAAAAACTGATCGAAAAATATTTAAACCCTCCCAAATATCTGGATTGAAAATAAAAAGCAGAAATAAAAGATACACTATATTGCCAAAAGTATTGACTCACCCATCCAAATAATCAGAATCAGGTGTTCCAATCACTTCCATGGCCACAGGTGTATAAAATCAAGCACCTAGGCATGCAGACTGTTTTTACAAACATTTGTGAAAGAATGGGTCGCTCTCAGGAGTTCAGTGAATTCCAGCGTGGAGCTGTGATAGGATGATGCCACCTGTGCAACAAATCCAGTCGTGACATTTCCTCGCTCCTAAATATTCCACAGTCACCTGTCAGCTGTATTATAAGAACGTGGAAGTGTTTGGGAACGACAGCAACTCAGCCACAAAGTGATAGGCCACGTAAACTGACGGAGCGGGGTCAGCGGATGCTGAGGCGCATAGTGCGAAGAGGTCGCCAACTTTCTGCAGAGTCAATCGCTACAGACCTCCAAACTTCATGTGGCCTTCAGATTAGCTCAAGCACAACACGCAGAGAGCTTCATGGAATGTGTTTCCATGGCCGAGCAGCTGCATCCAAGCCATACATCACCAAGTGCAATGCAAAGCGTCGGATGCAGTGGTGTAAAGCACGCCGCCACTGGACTCGAGCAGTGGAGACGCGTTCTCTGGAGTGAGGAATCGCGCTTCTCCATCTGGCAATCTGATGGACGAGTCTGGGTTTGGCGGTTACCAGGAGAACGATACTTGTCTGACTGCATTGTGCCAAGTGTAAAGTTTGGTGGAGGGGGGATTATGGTGTGGGGTTGTTTTCAGGAGCTGGGCTTGGCCCCTTAGTTCCAGTGAAAGGAACTCTGAATGCTTCAGCATACCAAGACATTTTGGACAATTCCATGCTCCCAACTTTGTGGGAACAGTTTGGAGCTGGCCCCTTCCTCTTCCAACATGACTGTGCACCAGTGCACAAAGCAAGGTCCATAAAGACATGGATGACAGAGTCTGGTGTGGATGAACTTGACTGGCCTGCACAGAGTCCTGACCTCAACCCGATAGAACACCTTTGGGATGAATTAGAGCGGAGACTGAGAGCCAGGCCTTCTCCTCCAACATCAGTGTGTGACCTCACAAATGCGCTTCTGGAAGAACGGTCACAAATTCCCATAAACACACTCCTAAACCTTGTGGACAGCCTTCCCAGAAGAGCTGAAGCGGTTATAGCTGCAAAGGGTGGAGCGACGTCATATTGAACCCTATGGATTAGGAATGGGATGTCACTTAAATTCATATGTGAGCCAATACTTTTGCAACATAGTGTATATTAACCCCTACGGATTGCCTTTCATATCTACTTTCTATTTTCAATTTAAAGTTTATAAAATCCCTTATAAATATCTTTAACTGATAAAGAAATAGAATACTCTGAATTATACTGGAACAAGGCAAAATGTGTGGCACAAACACAGGATTTTCGTGTACCCACTGTCTGGGAATATATATATACACGTGCCATGGAGGTGTGGGATCCCATAAAATAAAAAGCAGAACCCCCGGGGTCTTAAACCACCTGACTTAACGGCTGGGTAAATGCAAGCTGTCCAACGGTCGTAGGTCTATAAATCCCATGATGATTTACTAGTTCTTAATGGAGACTGTAGGCACCATGACCACTTGGTTTTAACCAATCAGTTTTAGCTCGCACACTCCACTGCCCTGGCACGGTGAGTTGAGTGCTGGACCCCACCTCGCAGCTGTCCTTGGGGACTGAGACAGTCTTCTAAATCGGGCAGAGCTTCCCACTGGGCAGCCTTCTGTGTTTCTGCATGGCACAGCGCACTTTGGATCGCTGGTCCACCAATGCATTTCTATTGCTGCAGAATGCATGACTCAACAGACCAAGGTGCCTCGAAAGCCCCAAAACAACTGCTTGATTCTTACAGTCTGGCCCTTGATTTTATATTGGCAGCTACCTGCCCGCTGCTGCCATGGCTTGCACATTGTGGGCGCATCAAGGCTCAGATTCCCCACTCTCCTGGGCGCCTGAATTTTTGGGCTGGGTACAAGATCATAAACAGGGAACGCTATACCCGGGTAATAGGAAGCCGGACGTTGCTTTGACACATCTCAGGTGGTCCCAAGCCATCAAGTCTCCACCTCACGTTGCAACTTCCACAAATCTAAGAACACCAGGTGATTTCTTGCTGCAGGTGTAACCCATTCATTCCCACATTCTGTTTCAGGGGTTCCAGCAGGCTGTGGTGGGCTTTGCAGTAGCCGGAGACCTCGCCACCAGGCGGACAATCTGTTCAATTAATGAGACTTGATGCCCCCTAATGCTCCTCTACGTTCAATGTGCAGCACATGCTGGAGGTCCGCTAGCAAAGGGTTAACATTTCCAAGACTCTGGAGGTAAAGACGAGCATAAAGGAGGCTATAGGTTTATGCTTAATTTGCCGCACAAGGCGGCACCACCACAGATTGTCGTGATCAGTGCAAATCAATGTAGTCATGACCCCTGGTATGCTCGTACAAACAAGCAGCTACAGAAAACAAAGCAACAGAAGAACGAAAACACAAACCGTATAGAATCAAACGGAGAATAACGCAAAGAAATAAAACCTTATTTTAATCTGAGCTTTCCGGAAATCCATTCCTTGTCTTAAAGATCTTTTTACGCATTTCCAGATCTCTCCTCGCTTTAGCACATCATTCCTGGGTAAAAGAAGAGTCCGCGTCCTTATCCCTCCTGACCTAAACACATGACGTTACCAGAAAGTCCCAGTGCAATTCCTGCTTCTGCCGTGCGCTGCTATGCGGCTCGTACGGACTGAGCTGGTTAGTGAAGCGCGTGCGCTCGGGTCAGGACGGAACAAAACGGGAACTCTTAAACGGGAATAGCAGATCCAACGGCAGGAAATTAAACCAATGGAGGAAATGAGGAAAATGCTGGTGTTAAGAGGAACAGATAACGCAAAAACAGAGGCGCTACTGGAGCTCAAACTGCAGAAAGCCCTATCTAGAGATTGTGCAGATCACGTACACCCTTTCATGGCCATGATAGAAAGGTGTCAGCACACACGTGACACGCACCACCTGCCTAGAGATTGCTTCATGGCCGTGGTGTCCCTGATGGCAATGGCCTCTCTAAGCAGGATAATGCCCATGGCCACAGGGTAAAAACTGCTCAGGAATGGTTTGAGGAGCATGGCAGACTTCCAGGGGTCTCCACAGCCTCCAGATTCCCCAGATCTTAATCGGATCGAGCATCTGTGGGATGTGATGGAACAACAAATCCCATCCATGGAGGCCCTACCTCGCAACGTGCAGGACGTAAAGGAACTGCTGCAAATATCTGGTGCCAGATGCCACCTCTGGGGGAGTCCATGCCTCCACGCGCCTGCACATGGGGGACCTACACGGTATTAGGCAGGTGGGGTTAATGCAGTTGTTTTGGAGCAGGCGCTCTTTTGCCAGTTATTTATCATACAACATGCTGTATTTATCGTTATATTAAAGGGCAAACGAACGTCTGTTTGATTTTGTGCATCTAATGCCAGAAGCCCACACGCGACCCCTGAGGAATCGCATGAGCGTGCAATGAATCGGCGGCAGCTCCGTTAAAATAAAGATATAATAATAGCCGGCGATGCAGCGTGACGGTGTTTTTGTATCGGGAGTGATCTGAATGAAGGCGCGCTTGATATATTCTGTCCTTTAATACTTTCCATTTGGCTGCCTTTCCAATTATCTCCCCAGCACCAGCTAATGCATCTCCATCTTATCTCCTGTATCGCATTAGAATATTATGTGGACTCCAGGGACTTTGGGTTGTTAAACAAAATACTCGTCCGCCCCGATTTGCTTGGCTAAACGAACATGCTGACAGCTCAGGATTGATGCATCTCCAAAAATTTCTACTTTTGCCTTTCGGATCCTTTTGATGAAGGACTGTGCTCTGGTTGACTTGCACTGAGGCCGGGTGACCAAGGAAGTCACGGGAAACTTCCCAAGAGCTGCCCTTAGTCCTGTCCAAAGACACGTTTGATTTCTGCCAGGTTTGGCCAAATTCAGGTGCTTTTAATGCCAACAACACCCATCGAACATCATCGGTGACAAAATGCATTTGCATCCAGTGGACAAGAATACCCTTGAACTCATGATGCCACTTGGCCAATGTGAAAGCCAACCACATAGTTGTGCCGACTAGTAGTGGTTCTTGTGAGGCAAGTGTAAACTTTCTCAGCCAATGATGTGATGAATGTCACATGTCCTCTAGTGACATTTTTTTTGCGGGAGCATAGTTTGTTTTATTCCCATCAATTAATAGCATCATATGGATCCCTTGGGTGCCCCATGGATTTTCTTGCAGTTTTGCCAGACCTGTGTCAAATCATAGGAGCACACTGCATACCGGTATTTAGGTTTTAGTAGCCAGGCAATCTGAGGTGGACTAACCCTGATGTTTAGGAGAGGAGGACAACATTGTAGGAGTTCCAGGCCCCTAGATTTAACAAGCCCAGTATGGTATTGGCCAATTGTAGGACCAACTCAACCACCAGCAATAAAACCAATAGTGGACAAGCGCACTCGTAACACATACTAACAATAATTTACCTGGTGTATTTTTATTTCGGGGAGGATATCCGCCCAATATAGAAGAAAAGCCAGATTGCGTCCTGTCACCAGAAGAGATAACCTTCGATTTACTCGAGCGATAGTGCGTATGCGCAGAAGTCTGCGTCTATGATTACCATATGGACATCTTGGAGAGAAAGAGAAACTAAGAGCGACCAATGAGGATGCACTCCAATCATGAGATCGGGGTCAATGTCATCAATGAGGGGCTAAAACCTGGGAACGACACAGCTGTTGAAGAGGTGATATTGTAATTGCTATAGAAAAGGAGGACACATAAGGACGATCTTGAGACTTTTTCCAACAGATGAAGCCCGGTACCCGGACGAAACACTTTTTGGGACATCTCTACACAAATTTTTATGCTGCTTTTGTTTATACAGGCTTTAGTTTATTAGGGTCGGAGTAGCCCCATTAAAGTGTATTTTTTAGACCCAATTTTGCTTCCATTTCTGCTTCCCAGAAATCGGAGATCGGGACAAGTATCGAGAAGACGGGCCTTGGAAGGTTGTGCCCACTGAAACAATCTTTCAGCAAGAACGGCAGGGCCAGCTGGTGGCTCTTCCAAATGTGAGAATTATGCTTAGTATTAAGGATTACTAACATTGACGAAATTGTACCATGTACGGTTTCATCTCTTTGAAGAAATGAAATCCACGATGGTGATAACATTTCAAAAGGCCATTGGGCGAGCCTAGTAGAAGCCCAGAAGTGTATACTGTAGAGCCTGTCGTGGCTCCGCAAAGAGTGAGTGGATTACTGATAGACCTCACCATTTATTGCGATAGAACATACAGGCTTCATGATTTGTGCCTCTTTCTGGTTGCTACGAGGAATTCGGGCTCCACTACCGGTTTGTCTTCATTGACTTTTTGCACAAGAACTGCAAACAAGATTGTGCTTACTGGAGTGCATACTTATGAAAGCTACATGTGACACATCCTTGTATGTGTTACGGGTGCGCTTGCCACCATTGGTTTTATTGTCAGGTATCCCTCTAGAGCGTGTGGGGGAGAACTGCACAAGCGTGGCGTATAGAGTTGGCACCCATTTAAACACACGGAGTTCTGATTGTACCCCAGTTGGGGTTTCCACAGAGTCTTGATATATTAAGGCTTTTTTTAGTTTCTGCGCTCCATGGTTTTTTTTTGTCAACCACCAGCAAGCTTCCGGTGATGGGAATCAGTTTGCCACTCCCGGGTTGATACAGCCCCCTGCACATTATTTACACGACAAACGAACGGCGAGCCAAATCCGTATTAAATATTCCTCCTCGCAATCGCAGGATGAGTCAGACACGCCAATCCTCATGCTCCGTCATCTCTGACCGTCCGGTTTGACTTTACAGGGTTTTAATTAAAAAGCGCTTTAGCTTTCAGTGCTGCCATTCTTTGTTGCCCATGGCCGGTTCTGTTTGTTTTAATATTCGTGCTAGCCACGCTCCCCCATTATAATGCCGCAATAATGCAGAAAAGGCTCAGGGAAAGCTGCGGAGCGTGCAGTCCCTCTACTTATTAGAGGCGATGGTTTAGGAGAGGCTCCTGTTAATGACACGTTCTGTAGGAGAGGGCAAGACATTCACCGTGTTGGCAGGGAAGCTCATCGCTCGACTCATTACTGTCAAGTCTTCGTAATTTGTTTTAATGGATTAATAAATCAGAGCAAGATTTTGATTTATGCCGTTATTAACGTCGTACTAGGTGTTTTGAGAAGGAATTGGAACAATAAGCCGTTTGGAAAGATTTCTGCAAGTCAGAATAACCGATTAGAGACAAGCTGCCGCTAACGATTAGCAGGATTGTTACGTACGACCAATGTATACCGACCCCTCAGTCACGGCCCGGAGACTCGCTCTCAAAAAGTTAAAATTAAGGGATCGCGTGGGCTGGATTCATCCTCAGGAAGGCTCACCCTGACTAAGGCAGAACATTAATGGCTCGCTGGGTAAGCTCCGCCTCCTCTTTACTCATAGCCCTATTAAAAAGGTACGCAGGAAGTCCATATAAGGCAATTTAATCCAAGACTGGTAAATACCAAAATTAAGTGGGGGAAAATAGCAGAAACTAGAGGACAGGTTAGAGTTTATACAGATACGTAAAAAAAATGGGGGGGGGAACGAGGAGATAAAACAAATCCAGCATAAAGTATAGCGTATATTTGTTTTGTTTTCTGCTCTTGTTTTCCACTTAGCTCTTGGGCACAGGCCAATTTATCTTCCAGCGCCTATAATTTTTTTTTTTGGGATTCTCCAGTCTTGGATTAAATTGCTTTATAGAAACTTGCATATCTTTAATAAAGAGATTAAGGAGGAGGGGCTTATGTACAAAGGCCAATTAATATTCATACTAAATATTAAGAGTCACAGCACAAACATACAGGCCAAGCGTCCCTTATCCAAAATGCTCAGGACGATCAGGGATTTGAATTTGGTATTTTGGAATATTTACATTTAAAGATATTTTAGGACCGAAGTCTGAACAGATAATTTCCGTTTCATACACACCTTATACAATTATTCCGTCACATGAGGTGTCACGTGAGGTCAGGGGTGAGAGTTTCCATTTTTGTGATCATGGAGTATTTCAGATATGGGATATTGAACCTTCTCCACCGATGCGTGAGGATTCATTTGACGCTTACATCGTGGTGAATCGTAGGTTTAAATGTAGCCGGGAATGTTCTTTGCTCGGCTCACTCTGGATTTGCCCCCCCGGACAGAACGTTTCATGCTTTTATATGGTTTTTATATCTATGTTCCGCACTCCTGTAACTAGATTTTCATGTTGCTCATACACCGTGTAAGCGGCTTATTCTTGAGCAGGGTGACTTTATTGATCCCCCAGGCATCCTTTACATCACGGAGGAGACAATGCAGCGATGTTCCCGCAGTGCTGACGCACGGAGTTTGCGCACCGGAGAATGCCGTTCTATCTTTTGGACGTCAGGACTTTAAGGGCATTCATCGCGCCTCCACAAGAGGAAATTAAATAACAATATTACACCTAAGCTCGCAAACCCCGCAAGTCCAGGACCCTTCATTGACTATTTAAAAGGACTCTGGTGAAACAAAGTCCATCCAACTGGGCAACAATGACCCAGCTCCAGCACCAATGACTCAATCGTTCCATTTTCCTCTGGCGCAATCATTCTGACACTCGAAAGGCCTTAAACCTTCAGACGTGTCAAGGCTTTACATGACCCCCACCACCACTGTCACACTGGACTTGAAATTGCCTTTCATCTTGCACCATGGTCTCCACCTTCCATTTCTGGTTGGTGGTCAAGTGCTGGCCCACGGATAATCAAGCGCACAGACAGATCCCTCCCAATGCTCAGGTCAGTTGGTGCATGCGCGTTATGAAACATGGTTGTTGACGGACAGTTTATTAGGTGGTCGCATTGGCGAGAGGGTTGCCATTACACTGGAAACCCAACTCTACATACATACCAATCGTGTATACACAATAGCTTGCAATCTGTCTGAAATTCTGTTGACCCTGAGTTGTTCAAGGTTCGCCTCCTAAATCCTGCAAGCTGCTCTACGCCACTGCCCCATGTAAAAAGCGTTGGGCGCGTTGTGGCGTTTCATACAGCACTGAAACACGGCAAATTGCGCAGCCGTTTCCTGCAGAGTGAGGCGCGCGCCTGATGTCTGCCACATTAAAGGGGGCGAAGATCAAGGAAGAAATCCAATTAAAGCGCATGCTGTATTCTGTACACTTGAAGACGCCGAGCGCTCGCAGCTAAATGACAGATCCGGTTTGCAGGAAGGAGAATAATATGGTCTTTATTCGTAATTTTCACACCTCGATGAGCAGATACAGTAACAGCAGGTTATTGTATTTGTGCCCCCCTCCCCGCCCCCGCCTGTAAATCTGCAAAGCCAGCGTTCAGACCTAATCAATGATTCATCAATAGCTGCAGCAATTTATAGATTTCGGTGGATTGTGATGCATTGCTAAGCAAACAGCGGCTATTGACGGCCGGCCGCTTTCCCCTCCATCTCTCCAGCGCTCAGGAATTGATTGCTCGCTAATGGATGGCATTACCTGCCTATAATAACATTGGTGTCCAGAGAGGACCTCGGCCAGAGCAGCGCACCGAGGCATTAAAAACGTACGCCCTTCCAGAAAAAGCCAGCTGGGATATGAGACTTTATGTATGTCTGGCCTGTCCTAACTCAATTTCTGCAGCAAGTCGTGCGTTACAGGGCCCCGCCGGCCACTGCCACCATTTAAAGGGTCCCTGCTGGCCACCATTTAAAAAGGGAGCCTCCAGCCACTGCCACCATTTAAAAGGGACCCAGCCTGCCATCGCCACCATTTAAAGGGTCCCCCGCCAGCCATCGCCACCATTTAAAGGGTCCCCCGCCAGCCATCGCCACCATTTAAAAGGTTCCAGCCTGCCATCAGCACCATTTAAGGGTCCCAGCCTGCCATCGCCACCATTTAAAGGGTCACCCGCCAGCCATCGCCACCATTTAAAGGGTCACCCGCCAGCCATCGCCACCATTTAAAGGGTCACCCGCCAGCCATCGCCACCATTTAAAGGGTCACCCGCCAGCCATCGCCACCATTTAAAGGGTCACCCGCCAGCCATCGCCACCATTTAAAGGGTCACCCGCCAGCCATCGCCACCATTTAAAGGGTCCCCGCCAGCCATCGCCACCATTTAAAGGGTCCCCCGCCAGCCATCGCCACCATTTAAAGGGTCCCCGCCAGCCATCGCCACCATTTAAAGGGTCCCCGCCAGCCATCGCCACCATTTAAAGGGTCCCCGCCAGCCATCGCCACCATTTAAAGGGTCCCCGCCAGCCATCGCCACCATTTAAAGGGTCCCCGCCAGCCATCGCCACCATTTAAAGGGTCCCCGCCAGCCATCGCCACCATTTAAAGGGTCCCCGCCAGCCATCGCCACCATTTAAAGGGTCCCCGTCAGCCATCGCCACCATTTAAAAAGGGACCCTCCAGCCACCACTAATCCTTTAGGTCAATATAAATGAGCATTGCGGGATGAGTGAGCGTTCTCCTGGAAGCACTATAGTGGAAAGAGGGAGGAAGCCTTCAACCAAGAGTGTCCATCTAAGGTTTTAAGCTACCGCTCACCTTCCTTTGGAGGACCAGAGGAGATTAAAGGGCCATTAATCAAGCCATGACTATTAAACGCGTACGCTGAAGGTGTAAAGCAAACCTCTGGCCAGGAAACGTTTCCCACTTTCATCTGCAAATTGTACTTTTTAAGGGAAATCAGCTTTAAATGAAAGTGTCTGCAGTTACGGGTATGCGTTTTATGTTTATAGTGAACACGGTCTTTCGCTCTGCGCACATTGCGTTGATCCACGGGGAGCCGCTGTGTGATGTAAACGGACCTGCTGCGGGGAAAGTTTGGCGACTCAGCCGGCATAACTCATGACGGGCACACGTTGTGTAGCCACGCAGCGTTATGCATCCGTCTCCTGGGTCTAACCATGGCATCACCCGTTCTTTTGGATTGCGTCGAGCAGTTTGCAGAATGGCACAACACGATATCTGGGTCCATAAAGGGGGAACGTGTCAGTCTGCGGGGTACCACAAATCAGGGGACCAACACTCCAACCACCTGGAGAATGGAGCAAGAAACACTCTTCTAGGGCACATTAACCTAAAACGACCTTGTGCGGCAGAAACACTTCACCGCCCGCATTGTCGTCCCCCAAAAGACATGAGTTTATTGATGAACACTACAGATTTTACTACCCGGCCTGACAAGTAAATCTCTGCTCAGCGGAAAAGCCATTCGCCTTCCCTGTCTCAGCAAATGTCCTGGTCTGGCCGTCACGGGCCGGGTCGATGCTGCGGAGCCTTAAAGCGCAAGAGCCGAGAAAAGACGAGCAGGGACTGAATTGGTGCAAAGTACGAGTTTATAGGGGTGTAGGATAGAGCTCGATGTATCCGGGAGAGCCAGGAAGCCACCGTCAGGCAAAGGTAGCCACAGGCAGCCAGGTACTTGCCTCCGGCTCCCAGATTTGTGGCTTATTATAGGTTACCCTGAAACTCGCTTTGTATGAGCCCTTAGGTTTGGCATTGTGTAGAATGGGGAACGCGGCTGGGGCGGATAGCTTACTCCACATGCCACGTCGGCTTGCCCATAGTAGGGCTGTGCAATTGCAATCGCAATCGAATCGCGATTTCTGACCCTGCAATTTCTAAATCGCATAAGGCTGCAATTTTTGGCTCCTTGTTAACTTCCAGCGGCATGGTGCTTTGGGCGCTCGCAGGGGGAACCACGTGACGAGCCGCGTTCTCGCGGCTCGTCACATGGTTCCCCAGGCGAGCGCTCAAGCTCCATGCCGCCGGAAGTTAACAGGGAGCCGAACACATGGCGCACAGAGGTGTGCTGGGGCAGTATTTCCATGTGCTGGGGCAGTATTTCCATGTGCTGGGGCAGTATTTCCATGTGCTGGGGCAGTATTTCCATGTGCTGGGGCAGTATTTCCATGTGCTGGGGCAGCATTTCCATGTGCTGGGGCAGTATATCCATGTGCTGGGGCAGTATATCCATGTGCTGGGGCAGCATTTCCATGTGCTGGGGCAGCATTTCCATGTGCTGGGGCAGCATTTCCATGTGCTGGGGCAGCATTTCCATGTGCTGGGGCAGCATTTCCATGTGCGGGGCAGCATTTCCATGTGCTGGGGCAGCATTTCCATGTGCTGGGGCAGCATTTCCATGTGCTGGGGCAGCATTTCCATGTGCTGGGGCAGCATTTCCATGAGCTGGGGCAGTATATCCATGAGCTGGGGCAGTATATCCATGTGCTGGGGCAGTATATCCATGTGCTGGGGCAGTATATCCATGTGCTGGGGCAGTATATCCATGTGCTGGGGCAGTATATCCATGTGCTGGGGCAGTATATCCATGTGCTGGGGCAGTATATCCATGTGCTGGGGCAGTATTTCCATGTGCTGGGGCAGTATATGCATGTGCTGAATACTGAATACATTTAGAATGTATGTAGCATGTTTGAAAAAGCAAAAACAATTAGCTAAATCGCTAATAAAATCGCAATCGCAATATTCATTCAAGAAATCGCAATATGATTATTTTGTCAATATTGCACAGCCCTAGCCCATAGTATGCAATATATGTAATGTATGTATGGGATAGAATGCAATTATGTATGGTATGGTATGGGTACGCAATGGATGTTATGGTATGGTGTGGTGTAGTATGCAATTATGTATGGCTTGATATAAAGGTATGGGTAGTATGCAAGGTATGGTATGCAAGGTATGCAAGGTATGGTATGGTTTGATATGGTATGGGTAGTATGCAATGTATGTCTGGTATGCAGTGACCCTTCATGAAAAGAAAACATGAATTTATGCATTTCCTACATATTACGCAGGGTATAGCGTGTCGCGGTTCCTGTACCCTTTAAAGAAATTAATGAAGTGTCACCGAGTGGCCGTAATGCTAACTAGACAGCGCATGAATCAATAGGTGATGGCGATCCGCAAACATTTCCCATTTGCAAAGGGCGGTGGGGGATGTAGTGTCAGCCACCAGCCGCAGCCTCTGGCTCCTGCGATGATTTACAAAGCCAAATAAAGCTCATGTTGTAGTGTGTTTTATTACACCCGGCACTGGAATCCAATATTTCACCAGGCCCTTCCCTGCTTTAGAAAAGAATTTCTCGAAGCCAAGTGGTTAAAGGAGAAAAAAAAAAAAGGAAACGTAATAACATCAAAACCTCGGGGCTGCAGGGAAATTAAACGATTGCAGAGCCGCGTCGGTTCCAGGGGTTACAGGAACAGAAAGGCAGCCCGGTGAATCATAAACACATATCAAAAGGGCAGCAACACTCAACCTCCGCGGGTCGGGGACTCGCCCGCCTCTTGCCGTCTGCCGCTATCCATACTCCCCGTTTAATTGATTGCTATGAGACAGAACATAAAGGGGCGCAGTATACACCAGCTGCGAAGGGATCCGACGTCTAGTTCCCAAAAGAGCGATCACCAGCCTCATACACTTCAATGCAAGGAGCCCACCGCTGCCACCTGCTCTCCTGATCGCTCCTGTAACTTCGCTCAGCGCAGATGGGATTAAAATCTACTTAAAAATCGATGCAATTCCTGGCCGTCCTGCCAGCATAGTGTAAAAACGGCACGTCAAGACCTTTTATTTACAAATAAACGCTAAAAGAAACGGACACGTTCCATCTAAAGAGGCCTCGGTTTGAAACACTGTATTCATATAGATTTTATTTTCTTACACTATCAAAAAAATCAGTTTCAAGGCACATTGTATGGACCAGCCTTGCATGTTCTCCTTAAAACCCTGTGTGGACCTTGCATGTTCTCCTTAAAACCCTGTGTGGACCTTGCATGTTCTCCTTAAAACCCTGTGTGGACCTTGCATGTTCTCCTTAAAACCCTGTGTGGACCTTGCATGTTCTCCTTAAAACCCTGTGTGGACCTTGCATGTTCTCCTTAAAACCCTGTGTGGACCTTGCATGTCCTCCTTAAAACCCTGTGTGGCGGTGACGTTATTTACAGGCCGGCATCTATACATAGGTCTGCAATGACTATCAGAGCTTCCTTACACACAGACCCTGTGGCGGCCTCCAAATACATGGGTTTTATTCCCTTTATTGCACGCGTTGCTTGCCGTGTAAGTGGCAGATTGTATGGAGACGTGTAACAAGATACCCCGCTGAACAGACAGAGGAGGGAAGGTGGTGTGAGATGAGATTCGTAGCTGTGCTGGCGCACACATCCCAAACCCTAGTCTTATTTACACCTGTCTCGAAGAGCCAACGTCATCTCACTGACGGAAACGCAGACGTCAACGCCGTGCTGGAGAGATCGACGGGCGAAACCATAAAGCAAAGACAATCGCAAACATTTTACCGTGTTCTGAGGGATTACAAACCAAGGGGCAAATCCAAGAGCCAGGAGGCCACGGGCTCCTAAAAGGTTACCTCTCATTTCTAAAACGATACATTCTATATTTTGATTAAAGACACAGAACTCCCTTAACCCAACCTCTGCAAAATAATCAACACCAAATCATGTGTGTTTATTCTCGGAGACCGCCAGACAAAAACAAACTATGGGAGGCAAGTCCACGGTTTGAGGAGCCAGGCCATGATTATTCTACATGAGCCCATAGACCAAAGCAGAAATCTAGGAATCCACAGCGACCAGGTCCAGTCGATCGGCCACTTCCTGTGCCGGTCATTCTATTGACGCATCTTGACGCACAAATGAATAAACATTAAAAAGCGGAGTCAGAGGAACGAGAGCCTTCACCCCTTTACTTCAGAGACCGTGCCAGCGGCAGAGCAGAAGCACCGGACCCCACCAATTCCCAGACTCTACGAGGTTAAAAACAACACACGTTCGCGCTTCCTAACACACGGAGGCAGCGGGAAGCCACTTCTGGTCTCCGCGACAAGCCGAAGTGCAAATGGATAAACCTGGCGCGCCCCGGAGTTTGTCAATTCTCCATCGGACGAAGATCGGGTGACTAATGCCGTGTACGGACAGCGTGACCCTATATGTCTGACGTATGAAAGAGAGGGGGGGACGGGGGACACAAGAAACAAGCAGCATAATAAATTTACAAAGCCAACAGCATCCGGCACCATCGCTATCACGTCTCACAGGCTTCATCTGCAAGAAGAGGACGGGCGGCTGGGACCATGGAGAGGGAGATAAGCAAGGCTTATGGTCTACGGCTACTTTGTGGATAAAAATAGCCATTGTGTCCTTCCGATCAGTTCCATTCAAAACGGCCCGGCCTAACAAGCTCATTAACATTTAATGCTGAGATCTTCAGGCATAAATCATGCAGGGAATCTAATTTTTATTTTCTATCCAAACTCATGCCCTCTCTGCCCCAAAGGGACACGATACGACAGACAACCGCCGCTGTGCCATGAGATAGCCCGGCGACGGGAAGCAGAGTGTCTCCTCACAAAATCCCCAAAGAAACAGACGAGCAAAGATCCAGCCAAGACTTTGACGGTGACCTTCAGCAGGAACATAGTGCAACCTTTGCTGGGGAAATCGAGGCGGGCTCTGCCCGGGTCAAAGGGATTTATCGTCCCAGGGTCAGAAACCAGTCAAGACGTCAAGTTGGACGAGTCACAAGAAGTGAGGTTTACACATTAGGACAAGGTGGAAGAAGGGTCAATGTGGACGTGTCATGAGACAACAGCGATAGATGACATTAATACAGGTTTTCATAAAGAAATTATCAATCACCTGCCATGGAAAGGACCAGCAAGAAGCGTTCCAAGCGCACGTTATTAAGCCACAGAGCTATTTAAAAGGTAGGAAGCGAGCAGACAGCAAGAGGCGGCCGGACAGGAGGCCGGAAAACTCACATGAAACTAAAGCAACGAGTATACTGAAAAATATACACCAAGCACAAAAAAGAGGTAATGAAAGTGAAAACTGATACAATAATGGGGAAAAAACCAACACGCGTTAACCACCAGACACGACTGACTTGTCGACTTTTCAAATACAACACGATCCAGCCATTGCTTGACAAATCCAGGGACAGCTAGCCAGGGGCTCCCCGAAGCTAACCTCTGGCCTGCAGCTAGCCAGGGGCTCCCCGAAGCTAACCTCTGGCCTGCAGCTAGCCAGGGGCTCCCCGAAGCTAACCTCTGGCCTGCAGCTAGCCAGGGGCTCCCCGAAGCTAACCTCTGGCCTGCAGCTAGCCAGGGGCTCCCCGAAGCTAACCTCTGGCCTGCGGCTAGCCAGGGGCTCCCCGAAGCTAACCTCTGGCCTGCGGCTAGCCAGGGGCTCCCCGAAGCTAACCTCTGGCCTGCAGCTAGCCAGGGGCTCCCCAAAGCTAACCTCTGGCCTGCGGCTATAATGGCATGCCTAATGCATTAAGAGTAAAGTAGAACTCACTGACACGGGGCTACCAGGATGTAGCAGTGGGCTTCACGCGACATGGACATCTGGCATGACCAAATTGAAGATCCTGCTCTGAAGCTCTTTATACCATAGACGCACGCCAAGCTCCTTTTGAGGATTTTTAACAATTGTTCTAGACATTGAGGCAATTCGTGCAGCACATTGTCTTGTTCTCACAGCTGTGCTTCTCAAATCCAAGCCTTTTTCTTTCCCAAGCACATGCGCGATGAGATCATGGGGAAACCAACACCTAGAGATAAGGGCCCAGGATACGCGAGATAACGGGCAGAGGTCGAAAGGAGTAAAGCAAGGACATAACGCAGGAGGAAAACACAAAGTTAGGCAAGAAGAGCACTTAGCAGCGAAAAAGCCATTCCAGGTCATCCATCAGACCTCACATGGATAATCTTGTATGGTTGTTGACACCAAGTCATCGGATTACATTCAGAGAAGACCCACCTGGGTTTAAACCATGGGGAAAAGGGGGGTGTTACTTGATGTTTAAATAACTGAAGACCCGCTATTACAATGGAATACAACGTGCTGTCATGTAAATGGAGCTCTGAGGTCAAGAAGGCTTCATCAAGCCATAGGTTCACTGATCTCTTGATATGGTGAGGTCACAAGGTTCGGTAATTAAGACCCTCCTTGACAAAAGGTCAGGATGAAGATAGGACAGTGTTCAGGAGAACAAGACACTGCTTTGAAATTGCCAGAGGATAAGATCTAGCCGGGAATATTCCAGAGGATTATTAAATATCTGCATTGACTAATGAATTTCCTCCATACGGAAAACATCGGCAGAACTTTTCTACGACGCGGAGACCATAAGATTCTCCTGCAGTCGTATGGAATTCAATGGCCGACAGAACCGCATAAACTGCACGCCGAGTGTCCCTCATCTGAAATGCTCAGAACCAAGCGTGCCAGCGGTCAAGATATCCATATCACCCTGGTTTTACACGTGACCCGAAGGTCAGAGAAACGGGTTTTACAATGATTACGCAATGCCTGTCTCCAATCTTAGATCCTTAAAACGAGGAACTGAAAGGGTGATGCCATTAAACATCAGACGGCGAGTGCTTTTTATCCGTACGCTCAATACTGGAGAACGTGTCCTTTAGTGATGGAGTAATGGACGTCTGCGAGTGGAATAAAACAGGGAGCTGTAATGATGCAGCTAAACGGAGGACGCCGGCCGGTCGAAAATGGCAAAGCTTGACGTGTAACCAGCTAAACGAATTTACCATTTTAATAACGCAACTTAATTTCTATTGATTGTCTGAGTGAATATATTCCCGGGAAAGGGTTTTGCTGTTTTTTCTCTTCGTTTTTTTTATTTTTAAATACATGGCCATCAATGTAACCACTTACAAAAAGGTCTTGAGGTCAACTGTATCAACGATACCCGATCTGGTGTTCACGTCTAACCACAGCATCACAATCACACGTTAAAAGACTTTATTAAACCATCAGAGCCGCTCCTCCACTCCGCTCTGAAGCAGACTCGGATTATGCAGAGGACGACAAGGTAACCTTCCTGTCTCCGGTCAATACATGCTCCATGCAGAGATTCAGAGAGCCTACAGATCATCAATCCCAATAAAACAAACATGGCAGATCATCTCAACTAATATGTACCCTGCGGATCGGCAAGGATGGATTCACCTAAAAAGGCATTTTACGGAGCAAAACCCAGAACAATGAGCCCATGCGTCTTTTTAGCTAAAACTTCGGAAGAGGCCAGTGTTTTCTCCTCCCCCTTCCATGGAACAAGATTAGCAGCATTTCCCTTCCTGGCGTGGATACCATCCTGTATGACCGGACTCTTTGCGTTTCATCCCACTACTGACTTACGGCAGAAGCACAGGTTTCCAGTCTCTGCCATATACACAATAATAAAGGCTGCCACCTTGGCCTTCAAGATGTTTTGGAACAACATCTCCCATGGTTGTCAGCTACTGGAGGACCAAGGTGCTGACTCCTCAAACTACAAAGTTTCCAAGAGAACATCCTGCCTCCTGAAATGTGAGACATCTGTACACTCCAACCAACCTACAGTGACAAATCATGACCGTCCAGGTGCCTCCAAAGTGACTGGATATATCTCCAAGCAACGGGTCAACCGTTCAGGTCCTTATCGAGCCATTATGAAGACAAACCGTTGAAACATTGCCAAGGCCATTTGATAATGGATTGAAAATACTTGAGAATAATGGTTTGTAGAGCCCACTTTCGTTTTGGACATGGCCTGGGTGGTGACAGAGGTAGCTTTTTAAGGTAATTGGGTGACATCTTCTGCAACGCTGCACACTTCCACGCACAACGACATTTTAAATCAGGGCAGCCACATTCATGGCTCTTCAGATGTCAATGCCTACAATTCCTTGAGTTCTAGGAATGCAATAAATGGTGAGGGAATCAAGGGAGTTGTAGTTCAGAAAAATCTGTGGTGGCACCCAAAGAGCCTGCATCTTGTCGGCATGTCCGCCATCCAGGACTGGCTGTAAATGCAGGAAACCAGTTTATAAGACTCTCTGCCTTTCGTTTGGCATAGATACCTATGAATGGGTGGCTTTAACGCCGTAGTTTCATACGCAAAAAAAAAAGGTCATTTACGATGTTCCGGCCCACCAAACCAGCCATCAACATGAAAATGCACAAGGAAAGGATCGGCAAGGGAATAACACCAACATGCTTCCCAGAAGACAGGATTGAGCACAAATTTCTAATGGTCCTATGGCCACCATTCAATACCACAAATACTTTATCATTTTCAGGATTTCCTGAAATCCGAACGAAAAGTCAACAGCAGACATCCTGTAACTAAAATTACATCAAAACTCAACGGAAAAGGTCCTCCATGTCCTACAGCAGTGTTTCCCAAACCTATCCTCAGGACCCTCCGCCTCGTCAGGTTTCCCAGATATCTGACGCTCAGCACAGGTGACATGAATTGCTGCTCAGTGATTGGAGGATTCAGTCTGCTTTTCCCCAAGGTGATCTGCAAAATCTGGCCTGGTTGAGGGTCCCGAGGAGAGGTTTGGAAACTACTGTCCTACAGGATGCCTGTGAATAATATAGGACCTCTGCCCCAGAAGAAAATACCATTCTCCTCCCTGCAAAGAACTCCATTTTGCCCATTTAATCTTCAATAGCACAAGTTTTGCCAAGAATTGCACCGTGCTACTGCAACATGTCAACACAAACCCAACAATACGGGGGAGGGGGCATTTACATTACGTATTTATGATAGAGTTTTAAGAGTGATTACACTTTGTCAAGTCGAAGAAACCCAAACCCGACCTATCGATTGATTGAGGATGGCGTCTGATGCGCGGACGCACAATGGGGAGATGGTGGACAGGTTTTGGGGAGATGCAGATGCCACAGAAAGCCATGCAAGACGAGCAGAGCAAACGAACGTGCAGAGCAGATTAACGCGCAGCGCAGACAAACGCCGAACGCATCAGCAGATCTCCTAATGTGGGCCGAGGCAGGACCGTGCAAGCACAGATCACAAGAGAAAATGGAAAAAATGATGATGTTCTGCCCATCAGCCACCTCGCACAGCGGGGTCTCCGAGAACAAGGGGAGCGCAGGGATGTGGACAGAAAGGAAACTCAGGCGAGTTCGTTCCAAGGACTTCCCGCGCATGAATAATTAAAAGAAAAATAAAATAGCACACGCATACGGAAAGCAGAATTGCAAATCATTCATTTCGACCGGGACAACATCTGGTGTTTGATCCTGGATTTCCATGAACCACAAGAAGAAGCTTCATAAAACCATAAAGCGCAGCGGCGCCTCGACTTTCCCAGTGCGCTACATAAAACCCGTTCTGTTTTGTGACGGGGAGGGTTTATTTTATAACAGAACGTAACAGTTATTACCGCAATTTGTACGCGGCCCTTCATGAAAGGCACAGCATGGCATTCAACGCAAATCTTCCTTTTCCCAGCATGCCATGCAAGCAGCACGAGTGGCAGAAACCCAGTCACATCAGCCAAGTCTTAAACCATCATGGACGCGTCCAAAGTAGCCCAAATCCAAGCAACCCAAAGCCAAGACAGAGCCACGAATGAGGTACGGAGTAAAACTCCCCCAATCTGCAAATCCATTCTTTAACATTGAGGTCTGTATAACCAGCAGAGCTGCCGTGCCCGGCGTTTACTGACACCAGAGAGCAGGAGTATTTGCCTACAGGAAGTCCTCCTAGTGCCCGCCGGGCCAATCAGAATGCTGATGCCCAGGCAATGAGCCTGTAGACCGATGGCTGCCCTGTTTGGGGACGTGCTTCACCAGAACGGGCCTGACACCACTTACATATCCACTGCTCAATGAGGGATTTTAACGACATGTCCACTTTGCATGAAATAAAGGCTCACAACCCTGGAAGAAACGGAATTACGATTCACAACGCAATCTGGCGGAATAATCCCAGGGGAGACAGAATCGCCGGCCCTCACCACGTGGAGGACACAGGGCAGGAGAGGACCTGCGACAGATTATTAAGGAAGTGGAGATGCACGATTCTCCCGTTACCATTTCAAAAGGTCCACGTTCTCCCTCTGGAATGAGAGGCTGACCAGCATTTCAAAGCTTTGTTTCAGTTGCTGTAAGTACAATAGCATGGCAGGGTGAGCGCGGGACAACGAACGGGAGGACAAAATGACACGAGATCCAGCAAACCCCATATAATCCCACCTATACAAAATGATCGAAGCAGAAAAATCCGGTGGATTAAAAAGATCTCAATGTGCGAATGCGGACATTGCAGGGGCGAGTGATCCCTCATACCACCGTTCTAACAAACGCCCCACATGTAACGGAAAACAACCAATGCCCCATAAAAAGCATTTTAAAAAAAAACACTTGTAGCCAATGGTCAAGGTCTAAAACAATGTCGTCCAACCCTGGCCATCCAGATGTTTTGGAACTACAAATCCCACAATGCTCTATTTTTTTTAAAAAAAATTGAGAAAGTATTTTACCAGGAAGGAGACATTGAGATTTCTCTGGTTTTCCAGGAAGGAGACATTGAGATTTCTCTGGTTTTCCAGGAAGGAGACATTGAGATTTCTCTGGTTTCCCAGGAAGGATACATTGAGATTTCTCTGGTTTTCAGTATGTCCTGGGTGGCGAGTATGTACCGTTAGGTGTCTTGCCCAAGGACACTTACTGGAGAGGTGCTCTTGCCGGGATCGAACCCATGTCTGCACAGGCGCTCTACACGCAGAGCAGTGATGATACCTCTACTCCACCCAGCCGGTACTGACCCAATGAGTGGTAGAGCATCATGGGAGATTAGTTCTAAAACATCTGAAGAGCCAAGGTTGGACACCACTGGTCTAAATGATAAGTGCAGCAGCTCTCCAAGATTGCAAAGCCACGTCACTGTTGACGATCAGGGTGACCAGCCTCTCACGTGGTGCCCATTTTGCTGCAGCGCCAGTCACAGCTATTGTGCAGCAGCTGGGAGTAGTGGTCTGTGAAAATTTTGAGTCCATGCATACAAAGTCCATCTCTGTGGGGGGGGGGGGACTGCTCCATATAGGACAGCCACCCCTGCTGCGCAACGCTTCTCTGGAATAAAGGATGGTTTATGCATGGTGTGCGCGCAGATTAGGGACACCGAGCACTTTCACGGCAAAAATAAACACGTGGGTAAGAAAGTAAAGACCATGACAATACGGCTCTATGAAATAAAGATCTTCCTCAGGGAACAGAGCGGGGAAAAGGGGTTAATCCATACGCGGCTCATTGTGAATCATTACAGATTCTATATCGCCGCCAATCACTGCGTACGGCGAGCCGTCTCCGTCTATCTGCGGTACAGGGAAAAAAATCCTGCACAAAAGCTCTCCGTGCTGCTTCAAACATGGCGTCAGCCTTGCTTTTATGTTGAGGCTTCGCACAGTTGCTAAGCAAAGTTCAAGGACGACGCATTCCGCGCCGCGCGCTTCACTTCCAACAGGTTTTAGTATTCGTTTTAACTGCTGCTTTCTCAGTGTATCGGGACTGGCTGTACGCGTATATACAGGAGGTTAGCGTATGAACGGGCGATACGAGACAGATCACGAGCGCATCACCACGTTGCACTTTATCCCCCCCCCCCAAACAAAACGGCACCTCCTGTGACACCTCGCCAGCCGGTAAAGAGATACGCTGGAAGGTTTGCAGAGAATTTATGGTAAGGAGTAAATCCTATCTATTCCGCTCCGGGAGCCTCATCCTGATGGTGTATAGCAGGAGGTTCTGTGTTTCATGCAGAGAGACAAGGGTTGATATCAGGTTACAGAGTAACGAGCAGGAAGGGAGTTCAGCGATACAGTTTTTCACAAAAAATCTTTAGCTGAAAAAAGTCATAATTTGACAAGCCTTTAAAATAAAAAAATATGCATAGGGGATATTTAATTGTGAAACAAATGAACGCTCGGTGTATCACCAACGCAGACAACATAAAATACGGTGCACGGCACAAAACCGCTGGTGAACGGACGGTCTACAATCCGGTTCCATTTACAGCAGTGACACATTTTGATCTGTATGGACCGAGGTGCCATGTGCTTTAACGGCCGCAATGGGGGCTCTCATCGCATAGCCAATCCGTGCACGAGGTGGCCTCATGCCGGTGGCTACGTGCCGATCACACAAGTTGCCGAAGCCAGGCAGTCCGTCCTGAGCAGGAGTATTGTGCTCAGATAACGAAAGGCTAAAAACTCTCCTTAATCCGACACACAGAGAGCGAGGACGAAATGATCAATGGGAACGAAACGATCATCCAGAAGGAAGTGGGCAGATAATCCATCTTCATGTGCCAGGAACGAGAGTCATTAACGAGAGGCAGCGCAAACGGAAGCCCATCGATGCGGCACGCACTTTACATTGTTAGGGGTAGGCGTCCGTGCCCCCTCTGGATCACCATACAGTACAATGTTAGGCGTCCACGGTGAGCCCCAACAGGAGGAAGCGGGCCGTACCGATTGCTATACGAGAGGTTTCATGGAATCTGCGGAGCCGGATGACGGTTTATCCTGAATTATCCAGATCAATTCATCACGAATCGGCCCGTCCAAAACCCAGATAATAAATCCCCCGTCTCGGCGCGCGAGGCACGTCGGCCGCCTTATATGTTAATTGAAATCTCCATTCAAAGTAAATTAAAACACACTCCCCGCCGTGCGGCCCACGTCCTAATCAAATTCCAACGCCACTGGAAATCAATGTAAATAAAAGATTAGCACGTCAGCGCCTCGCCCGCATTGCCGCGTGAAGATCCTGCGCGGGGGGGGTTTAACTAAGAAGTTTGAGGATATTGGATGCGCCTGCTGCAAGAGATTAACAGCAAAACGCAAAGCTGTACGAGCCGAGAGGGTGCGCCAGGAGAGAGAGATACCAACGCGGCCGCGAACATGAGCCAGAGCAACTTATTTCCTCAAGTTTTCACCGATATTCATTTCCAAGGGAAAAAAAAGTCCAGGTCTTTCCGGAGGTTTTCTGATCTTTAATATCAGGGCAGGCAGAGATGCAGGCGGGCCCGGCGCAGGCAGGCAGAGACGCAGGCGAGCCCGGCGCAGGCAGGCAGACACCCAGGCGAGCCCGGCGCAGGCAGGCAGACACCCAGGCGGGCCCGGCGCAGGCAGGCAGACACCCAGGCGGGCCCGGCGCAGGCAGGCAGACACCCAGGCGGGCCCGGCGCAGGCAGGCAGACACCCAGGCGGGCCCGGCGCAGGCAGGCAGACACCCAGGCGGGCCCGGCGCAGGCAGGCAGACACCCAGGCGGGCCCGGCGCAGGCAGGCAGACACCCAGGCGGGCCCGGCGCAGGCAGGCAGAGACACAGGCAAATTTATTTAGGCAAGTACAGCACATTTGCTGGCTCCAAGAAATTAGTAATTTGCTCCTATAAAACCTGCGCACCTGAGGGTTAGTAAGGACCCCCCCCCCCGTGGATAGGACACCTGAGGAAGATGTTGAAAGTCCTGTATGAAAAGGTAGATGTGTATACATTCACAACACAACATGTATACACTTTTACAGGTGCATCATTACAATCGCTGCTCCGTGTGTTAACGCAGATTAAGAAAAATAAAATAAGATGAAAGGGCCTGTATCCGTCACAGGAACATGAGGGCACAAGCTCAGAAAACATGACGATATTTACTAGGAATTTCACTTTGAAAGGTGGGATGGGGGGGGGGGAGATGTCAAATATACCAACTAAACTCACGTACGGCTCCTCGGCAGCAGCTTCCCTGAAGATGTCTGGACCCAGAGATATGAGTGAAAGTTCAAAGCAAAAAATAAATAAGATTGAGGGTAGAAAAAGCCACGAAATATCTGCTATATATAATTGATCAAAGCGCCGTCTGCAGACGACATACACGCAGCGCAAAGGATGATGGGAAGAAGCAGGAGGTGCAGCCGGGCAAACGAAGAGCTTTTATCAATGAGCTGAAATCATCTGCGGGACGAAGTATGGGAAATGAGAAATCGCAACATCCCCCCAACCTCCCCCCCTCGACAAGACTAAAAAAGCCTGAGCTCCTGTACAACACGGCGTCAGAAACAACCGCGACGCATCTTCTAACCGCAGTGACGTCGGACCAGCTGCCCAAGAGGTCTCTATGGGCTGACGTCACTCGTTTTCTCCACATAACGGCTTCACGAGACAAACATATGGAGCGGCTGCCGGCTCATTGGAGAGAACTACACTGGACAACATTAACTACAGAAGAACGGACAGCGAGACGCATGGAGGACCAAGGTGGGAGATCCCTAAACGGCGAGATTGTGGTGGCCTCACCGTACTTCATCCATCGTACTTTCCTGAAGTTAAACCACAGGTCTATCATTGAAGAAGCGATGGACAATGAAGGAGCCTCTTACAGGTTCCAGCACGTCAATCCAACCATTGAAGCAGATCCTCGCCACATTTCCCTCAGCTACAAAGTATCAGGCGCTCATTAGGACGCAGAGTAAGTTACACGCGCCTTTAAGAAAATACCGCCACAAATTGATTATTTTCTGCATCTTCACGTTGGCCAGAAAAATCCCGTCCGCCTGGGAAGCGTCGCAGCAGGTGTAGCCTGGCAGCAGGTTTGGAGGCTGCAAGCGACGTAAAAATAGCATTTATTGCTGTCACACAGTGCGTTTTAACGCGGCCCCTCTAGGAATCACCAATATTTCGAGTTTTTCCTTATCATTTCAGCCCACAAAACGAGGAGTGTGAGGGGGGGGGGAATGACGGAGGAGGGGAAATTAAATGACTTTATCTTCTGAGAAAATACAAAGTGGGTGTCAATGAGTTAGTGGCTTCTATTTCTATAACCGCCAGGCGAAAAAAGCCCATACAGGGAAGAGCCGGCGCCAACAACTCTGCCGCAAAGCCCCACAGCCGCCACTCTGCCGCAAAGCCCCACAGCCGCCACTCTGCCGCAAAGCCCCACAGCCGCCACTCTGCCGCAAAGCCCCACAGCCGCCACTCTGCCGCAAAGCCCCACAGCCGCCACTCTGCCGCAAAGCCCCACAGCCGCCACTCTGCCGCAAAGCCCCACAGCCGCCACTCTGCCGCAAAGCCCCACAGCCGCCACTTCTGCCGCAAAGCCCCACAGCCGCCACTCTGCCGCAAAGCCCCACAGCCGCCACTCTGCCGCAAAGCCCCACAGCCGCCACTCTGCCGCAAAGCCCCACAGCCGCCACTCTGCCGCAAAGCCCCACAGCCGCCACTCTGCCGCAAAGCCCCACAGCCGCCACTCTGCCGCAAAGCCCCACAGCCGCCACTCTGCCGCAAAGCCCCACAGCCGCCACTCTGCCGCAAAGCCCCACAGCCGCCACTCTGCCGCAAAGCCCCACAGCCGCCACTCTGCCGCAAAGCCCCACAGCCGCCACTCTGCCGCAAAGCCCCACAGCCACCACTCTGCCGCAAAGCCCCACAGCCACCACTCTGCCGCAAAGCCCCACAGCCACCACTCTGCCGCAAAGCCCCACAGCCACCACTCTGCCGCAAAGCCCCACAGCCACCACTCTGCCGCAAAGCCCCACAGCCACCACTCTGCCGCAAAGCCCCACAGCCACCACTCTGCCGCAAAGCCCCACAGCCACCACTCTGCCGCAAAGAAAACAACATTTATACAGTGAAATCAGGAGGCTTAGGAGGAAGAGGGGGGAACAGACATGCAAAAACAGCCCCAAAATAACAACACCCCCTCATTATACCTGCTGATCTAAGCGATCGGTATACCTTTTGCCAAACTGAGCTGTAGGTTTCCGGCCGGCCATCGATTTGGAGCCCGTGGAGGGCCGGTACCCCGAGGCGCGCGGCTCTGTACAGCGCGGCTTTCAGCTGCATATTCATTTCCACTTTTCTAGTAAACCGGTCAGAATCGTCAGATGCAGAAATTGCCGCGATGACACCTAATTTCACCGGCGGCGGTTCCGGACGCTGGGCTGACATCGAGGATGTCAGCCCGCACCGGGGGGGGGGCCAGCGATCGGCCGGAACTCGGCCGAACGCTGACCCCAAAGTGAGGACGCGCTCAGCACGTCCTCAGCACAGCAGGAGCCATGCGGAGGACGCGCTGAGCGCGTCCTCCGCATCGAAGTGGTTAAGGGGTTAAAGGTCAGAGAGAGAGAGAATCCTGTTGGAACATACAGCCGCGTCTGGTGTCTCCTTCAGGTAGGTTACACTACACACTCAACCTCAGAAGGCACAGAGCGGCCTTCTGGAAATTCCTAACGGCTCCAGGGCAGAGAAACAGAAGCAGCGGGTCAAGGTGTTTGAGGCGCTGAGGACAGCGCTCCCAGTAGCCGGGCTGACCGCAACGAACGGGTGTCTGGAGAGTCAGGACAGGCGGAAGAGAACGGTTCCGTCACAGACAGTATAGGACCATCATTGACACTATACACCTCCATCCTAGCATACCTAGAAGAAGCGCAGCGCCCTACAAATCCATGGGCTTGGTAGTCACTAGCTCACAGAACTTTAATCTCTGTCTCCTAAAGTGTAGCTTTTGTACAGCACTACTGAATGTGTGGGCACTCAAGTGCCTGGATTATTCTGAATCAATAAAATACAGTGTATATACACACACACACACACATTTTCATCACATAAAGATTAGACACAGGCAGAGACAAAATAAAATTACAAAAAACAACATTTCTACATCTGATCTAAGCATAAGAGAGTGACTTTGCCCACCTCTGCTGCACTGTCCATATGCAGCAAGGGATTCTGGGTAGCACATGCACTTTAAGTCCCCATTTCTTTACATTACAAGTGTTTGCAATCGCACAGATGCCGCGCAATGCCAGGCTACACGGCTTCAAGCACGCGCTAGGGCAAGGGTGTCAAAATCTAGGCCTCCCCAGACAATGTCCTACAATTCCCAGAGTTCTCTGAATGCAGTGACCAGAGAATCATGGGAATTTTAGTTTAGAAACATCTGTAGGGGGCTGGTGTTTGACAGCCCTGGGTTAGGGGATGCAGCACCACACATGAAAAGATGTTTCGGGCTCATTAGCCCTTGTCAGCAGGATTGTGTTTCGTGCAGTGAGTGAAAAATGGTGGACTTCATTTGCATGTCCTACCCAGAATTCCTTGTGACATACAGGGAGTGAAGCAAAGCAGCCCTGGAGCAGGTGTACGATTTGCACAGTCATAGAAACCTTTTTCACAGTGACTTTACATTCGCTCACAATTTGCCTACAGGGGGATTTCATGTTCCTTTTTGTCCTCCTTAAGTGTAACGGCAAATACACAAACACATCTAAAAACGAGTATGTCCTTGCAACGGATACAATGGGAGCGCCACGTTCCACCCGGTAACGGGGTCTGAATGGATTCAGAGAATTCAAAACTCAATTAAAAGCAGTTATGCAAGATTGACTGAGCGAGCGGCGTCAATAAAACCCCAGCAAACACAAGCGCGCGCATATTATCCACATTCCATCCATCACTAATAACCTTCCAGACAGGCCGCCTGCGCTACACTAATTATTTACAGTCCGGGGGAAAAGATCTGGAAGGAAAGATGATCTCAGGAAGACGACTGGAATGGCAATGAGACGCAAACGCAGGAAAAATATATATATTTACTGAAAGATGTGAAAATCAACTCGACGGCCCTCAGCGGGATACTGGCAGGGAGATTTAAAGATGGCAGGTACAGGAGGGCGACACAGGACGGGGCCGACGATACACGTGAGCGATTTATTTGTAGAACATGTTACAGGAGATAAGGTCACCAGTGATTTGTACTTTTGGATACACTTCATGCGATGACACAAGTCTGAATCAGCCACTCATTCCCAGGAGCCAGCCACTCATTCCCAGGAGCCAGCCACTCATTCCCAGGAGCCAGCCACTCATTCCCAGGAGCCAGCCACTCATTCCCAGGAGCCAGCCAGAGCCAGGCAGGTGCTCTACAGATTTGGTTCAGGTTAAGCAGCAAAATTAGGGGACAGAAGTAAAATGTGAGGAGCCTGCAGCCACCCGGCCCTGGATTTGCCAACCTTGGCCGGATCGGTAGCATCACAGACATAGGTTTTGTCCTGATATCTTATCAAGACAATATTTTTTATGTGATACCTGCACAGAACTACTTTGTATGCGGTTCTTAAGGGGGTTAAAAAGTATGAATGGTCCTTTGTTTCTGCACCCTAGGGAGAAACAAAAGCAAGTGAGCTCTTTTGATCAGGGGTAGGTGTGAAGCTTGCATGTTATCTGCTGGGTCCATCTGGTCAGAGGAAGATGGGGGGGGGCGGCTTGTTGAAGGATTAAGGTGCTTTTATAAAAGCCAATCCGCAAGATCAAAGAGCACTCCGGAATGATTTATGCAATGCTTAAAACTAGTCACCTCCACCTAGTAGGTTGGAGCCTTAAGGCTGAGCGTCCACTGGCACCGTAGTCGAACAACTGGCGCGTTCGTCAGACATCGGACGTCCTACGAGGGTCGTCCACTGCAAGCGATCCGTCGGAACGACTACGGACAATCAGATTTCAGAGGTGGAGCGCAGAGACTGCCAAAACCAGAACGAACTGGTTTTACATATAAAACATGGTTCATTCTGCTTTTGGAATCACTGCTGTCCTTTGTGGGACAATGGGCGAGACAAATATACATACAAGTACACACAGAGAGGACCCAAGAGCTTACAATTGAACAAGGAGCCTTCCCTGCCCCTCTCCCCTACACAAACAGGGCTAGTCCCACGCATCTCACATGCTTTTATAACTCCCCTGATCAGTTTCACAACATCCATCTACGCTGAAATACATGGGACGCAAACGAGTGAAATAGGAGTGATCGCCCATCTGATGCCGTCTTTACCAGTCGCCGGACGCAATGGTCCATTCACCTGCATGTTGTCAGATCGGACGGACGATATTGGATGATCGCACCATCGCACAAATACGGTGCCAGTGGACGCCCAGCCTAAAGCATATGAAAGGAGCAGATGGGATCTCTCAGACAGGAGAGCTGAAACAGGATTTATTGTGCGCAGCTTCCAGGGAATACACAGACTCGTGTCCATTTGGTGTGTCAGTAAGTTTATACCATGCTTAAAAGTTAAAATGGGTAAAATATGAAAAGGGAGGTCCAGGAGCAGATCTTGACCCTCCTACCGTGCAGCCCCAGAAATCTGAGACCAAGAAGCAGTGTATAAATCACTGACCCAAAGTCCAAAAGGATGGCTTATTTTCTGGGGTCCATGCATGTGGGAGGTTTGCCATGTTTCCAACCCAGTCTCAGTGCAGCAGATCTCTTTAACTTGCTGCTGTGAGTATAGGTTGTTTTATGTTATTCCGTTTCTTTTTCTGCTTGAGTGTAAATATTAAATGTAATAGCTTTTGTATCTGTATATGCCGCGTGATCGTATTTTTCATAAATATAGATATTAAGCTCTGCCTTTGTCTGATAAGAATCCCGTTAACTGAAGAGACGGGATTATATTAGCCTTGAGTTTTGGGGCAATCCACTAAAGTGGGTTTGGTGGGGTCAGTCTACTGGACTCTTTTTTTGGTGTGTTTAATAAAATGGGGTAACTCAGGTCACCCCATTTTATATATTAGCGAACAACCTGGTGGTGGCAATTAAGGGAAGTGGGTGTGGGGATAGTGTGCTATGCAGTCATTATTTTGGGTCTAGTGCAGACAAATAGTGAATTTTAGCCAAGTCACGAGCCCTTCTGGAGTGAAGTACGTGACACGTAGGGGACAGAAACCTGCGCCCACTTCAGGCATCACTTTAAGATTGAGAGATTTCCTCAATTTCTCACGATTAAGTAGAGTTAGAGGTTGACTTTGCTTTTACTTTTACGAAAAAATCAGGATTAATTAAAGTGGTGTCCGAGCAGCAGCGGAGAGGTACGGCAGACGCCTCCACAACCTGTCGGCTCGGCCCATTATTAGACTATCAAAAAAAAAAAAAAAAAATGAATCATGAAATTTCTTGAGTGAAATCAGACAAACCATGTAATCCTGAAAAGAGATACTTCAGGACATCGGCTCAATTTGAACATAATCATTACTTCCTGAAATCTTATTTTTCTATAGGAGAATCTCCTGCCGCCGTTACACCATAAATGCACGTGACGTTTAGAAGATATAAATTCTATTACGGTCACAACATAATCTATAAAATGCTAAACCATTGACGAGCATAATCAAATCCTCCACTCGTTCCCTAATGTTCTGGCACCCGGCGCATTTCGCTGATATACGGAGGCGTTGTAATTACAATGGGGGGGGGGCTGCGGTTTATTAGTAAAGGGCAATAAAAGCAGAAAAAAAAAAAAAAAAATCACAGGAAAATATCATGTAAGAAACACAAACCAACCCTATGGAAATTCTCACACGTTCAGAAGGCGTTTCCTAGAGAAATTTGTGATAAACTGCAGCAACGGATCGGATTATTTCCCCAAAACAGAAAAGAAAGTAACATACGTTTAGGAACACGAGCCTAACTTTATATACGAGTTACCGAGCCTTGTAAAGAGGGGTGGAGTGAAGGGTCTCGAAACTAAAAAACACTGATTTTAGCCAAAGCAATCCACCCCGTTACCTCTGTATTGCAGCCGTAACGTACCCGCACACACAGCACCACCCCGCCGTAATGTACCCGCAAACAGCTCCGCCCCCACCGTAACGCAGACTCCCGCGGTAATGTACCCGCAAACACAGCACCGCCCCTGCCGTAATGTACCCGCAAATACAGTGCCTCCCCCGCCGTAACGTACCCGCAAGCACCGCGCTGCCCCCGCCGTAACGTACCCGCAAACACAGAGCAGACTCCTGCGGTAACGTACCCACAAACACAGCGCCGCCCCTGCCGTAACGTACCCGCAAACACAGCGCCGCCCCCGTTGTAACGTACCTGCGCAAACACAGCGACACCCCTGCCGTAACGTACCCGCAAACACAGCGACACCCCTGCCGTAACGTACCCGCAAACACAGCGCAGACTCCCGCGGTAAAGTACCTGCAAACAGTGCCGTCCCCGTCGTAATGTACCCGCAAATACAGCGCTGCCCCTGCCGTAACGTACCTGCACAAACAGCGCCGCCCCCACCATAACGTACCCGCACACACAGCACCGCCCTGCCATAACTTACCCGCAACCAGCTCCGCCACCTTAACGTACCCGCAAACAGCGCCGACCCACCATAACGTACCCGCAAGCACAGCGCCGCCCCCACC
Source organism: Leptobrachium leishanense (assembly GCA_009667805.1). Lineage (NCBI taxonomy): Eukaryota > Metazoa > Chordata > Amphibia > Anura > Megophryidae > Leptobrachium > Leptobrachium leishanense. Next base: position 105,826,056 of record CM019074.1, read on the forward strand.
GTGACGTACCCGCAAACAGTGCCGCCCCCACCGTAACGTACCCGCAAACACAGCGCCGCCCCCACCGTAACGTACCCGCAAACACAGCGCCGCCCCCACCGTAACGTACCCGCAAACACAGCGCTGCCCCCACCGTAACGTACCCGCGCACACACAGCACCGCCCCCACCGTAACGTACCCGCACACACAGTGCCGCCCCCACCGTAACGTACCCGCACACACAGCGCCGCCCCCACCGTAACGTACCCGCACACACAGCGCCGCCCCCACCGTAACGTACCCGCACACACAGCGCCGCCCCCACCGTAACGTACCCGCACACACAGCGCCGCCCCGCCATAACTTACCCGCAAACACAGCGCCGCCCCGCCATAACTTACCCGCAAACACAGCGCCGCCCCCACTGTAACATACCTGCGCAAACACAGAGCAGACTCCCGCGGTAAAGTGTGAAGTAAGGAAATGGGGACAGCGCTTCAACTTAAAAGGATGCAGTGTATAAGTGAAGTGGTAAATATGGAATAATGCTCACAAGCAATGGTAGGTCCCTTGAGGATTAGGCGTGGACTAAATCAAAGTCTTCAAAATAGGAGGACCTAAAAAAAAAAAATACAGATAATGGTACAGTATTGCACAGAATATACTGCTATAGTAAGGTTGTATATTCACTACTCACACTTTACGAGAGCTGCTAGCTCTCATATGAAGACCTCACAGGTGTTCAGGGCCAACCTGTTCGCCTCATACTCCCGCACTCAGACCAAATAGAATTGAATCTCCAGCAGAAATATTCCAGGGTAGCCGCGTGTGTAAACCTCAGTATAAGAACAAAGGTAACATAAAGGCCAGATATGCTGGAAAAATATTTATTAAAACAATATATAAAATGTATAAGCGGACAGCCAAACGCGTTTCTCGCCTCAGGGGCGCTTCATCAGTGGCAAGGGACAAAAACCAAAAAACATGGTTTTTGTCCCTTGCCACTGATGAAGCGCCCCTGAGGCGAGAAACGCGTTTGGCTGTCCGCTTATACATTTTATATATTGTTTTAATAAATATTTTTCCAGCATATCTGGCCTTTATGTTACCTTTGTTCTTATACTGAGGTTTACACACGCGGCTACCCTGGAATATTTCTGCTGGAGATTCAATTCTATTTGGTCTGAGTGCGGGAGTATGAGGCGAACAGGTTGGCCCTGAACACCTGTGAGGTCTTCATATGAGAGCTAGCAGCTCTCGTAAAGTGTGAGTAGTGAATATACAACCTTACTATAGCAGTATATTCTGTGCAATACTGTACCATTATCTGTATTTTTTTTTAGGTCCTCCTATTTTCAAGACTTTGATTTAGTCCACGCCTAATCCTCAAGAGACCTACCATTGCTTGTGAGCATTATTCCATATTTACCACTTCACTTATACACTGCATCCTTTTAAGTTGAAGCGCTGTCCCCATTTCCTTACATCACATTTTGCAATTTGTTCTGGTGACGAGAGCAGCACAGTGTGGGAATATATAGCGAATCCTTAAAAGTGTATATCTAGCACCACGGAGTATAGCCATTTTTCCCGCGGTAAAGTATCCGCAAACACAGCGCCGCCCCCACCGTAACGTATCCGCAAACACAGCGCCGCCCCCACCGTAACATACCCGCAAGCACCACGCCGCCCCAGTCGTAATGTACCTGCGCAAACACAGCGCCGCCCCGTCATAATGTACCCGCAAACACAGCACTGACCCCACCGTAATGCAGACTCCCGCGGTAATGTACCTGCAAATACAGCGCCGACCCCACCGTAACGTACCCGCAAACACGGAGCAGACTCCTGCGGTAAAGTACCCGCAAACACAGCGCTGCCCCCACCGTAACGTACCGCAAAAAGCGCCGCCCCCACCGTAACGTATCCTCACACACAGCGCCGCCCCCACCATAACGTACCGCAAAAAGCGCCGCCCCCACCATAACGTACTGCAAACAGCGCCGCCCCCGCCGTAACGTACCTGCAAACACGGAGCAGACTCCTGCGGTAAAGTACCCGCAAACACAGCGCCGCCCCCGCCGTAACGTACCGCAAAAAGCGCCGCCCCCACCGTAACGTATCCTCACACACAGCGCCGCCCCCACCGTAACGTATCCTCACACACAGCGCCGCCCCCACCGTAACGTATAACGTATCCGCACACACAGCGCCGCCCCCACCGTAACGTATAACGTATCCGCACACACAGCGCCGCCCCCACCATAACGTATCCTCACACACAGCGCCGCCCCCACCGTAACGTATCCTCACACACAGCGCCGCCCCCACCGTAACGTATCCTCACACACAGCGCCGCCCCCACCGTAACGTATCCCTCACCACAGCGCCGCCCCCACTGTAACGTACCTGCACAAAAACGACCTCACCACCCCCCCCCCCCACACATTTATGGGGGTGTCTCACTCCCCATCCCCCCCCAGGCGGTCACAGCTCCTCCCCGGCCCCCTCCCTCCCTCCGGGGCCCTCGCCCTCACCCGGTCCTTCATCCTCCAGCTCTGCGCCAGGGACTTGCAGCCCTCGATCTTCTCGCTGTGCCGTTTCTTCATGAAGGCCGCCGGTGTGCTCCAGTCGCTCAGCTCGCTCTCCTCGTCCCGGGGCAGCAGCAGGGCCGGGCTGTGGAGCTCCATGCCGAAGCCTGGGCCGCTCTGTCCCCGGGGGAAACGCTCTGCGAGCCTCCTCAGCACAACGACACGGGCGGCGCCATATTGGCACGTCCCGTCATGCATCGCGACTACGGGTACGGGAGCGGGCCAGAGAAAACATGGCGGGGGTGGGGGGAGGGGAAACGCGCGCATCCCACCCGGTCTTTATAGAGGTCAGAGGTCAGATTGACCAATGAGGGAGAGCGGCGAGATTTACCAATGAGAGAGAGACCTGCCCCTCCCCCCAAACCGGGCAAAACCGGGGAAATGCCCCCATAATCCCCCCAAACCGGCCAGAAACGGGGAAATGCCCCCATAATCCCCCAAACCGGCCAGAAACGGGGAAATGCCCCCATAATCCCCCCAAACCGGGGAAATGCCCCCATAATCCCCCCAAACCGACCAGAAACGGGGAAATGCCCCCATAATCCCCCCAAACCGGGGAAATGCCCCCATAATCCCCCCCAAACGGGGAAATGCCCCCATAATCCCCCCCAAACGACCAGAAACGGGGAAATGCCCCCATAATCCCCCCAAACCGGGGAAATGCCCCCATAATCCCCCCAAACCGGGGAAAATGCCCCCATAATCCCCCAAACCGGCCAGAAACGGGGAAATACCCCCATAATCCCCCCAAACCGGGAAAATGCCCCCATAATCCCCCCAAACCGGGCAGAAACGGGGAAATGCCCCCATAATCCCCAAAAACCGGGAAATGCCCCCATAGTCCCCCAAAACCAGGGGAAATGACCCCATAATCCCCCCAAACCGGCCAGAAACGAGAAATGCCCCCATAATCCCCCCAAACCGGCCAGAAACTAGAAATGCCCCCATAATCCCCCCAAACCGGGAAAATGACCCCATAATCCCCCCAAACCGGCCAGAAACGAGGAAATGCCCCCATAATCCCCCCAAACCGGGGAAATGCCCCCATAATCCCCCCAAACCGGCCAGAAACTAGGAGGAAATGCCCCCATAATCCCCCCAAACCGGGAAAATGACCCCATAATCCCCCCCAAACCGGCCAGAAACGAGGAAATGCCCCCATAATCCCCCCAAACCGGGGAAATGCCCCCATAATCCCCGCAAACCGGCCAGAAACAGGGAAATGCCCCCATAATCCCCCAAACCGACCAGAAACGGGGAAATGCCCCCAAACCGACCAGAAATGGGAAAATCCCCCCAAACCGGGCAGAAACGGGGAAATGCCCCCATAATCCCCCAAAACCGGGGAAATGCCCCCATAGTCCCCCAAAACCAGGGGAAATGACCCCATAATCCCCCCCAAACCGGCCAGAAACGAGGAAATGCCCCCATAATCCCCCCAAACCGGGGAAATGCCCCCATAATCCCCCCAAACCGGCCAGAAACTAGGAAATGCCCCCATAATCCCCCCAAACCGGGAAAATGACCCCATAATCCCCCCAAACCGGCCAGAAACGAGAAATGCCCCCATAATCCCCCAAAACCGGAAATGCCCCCATAATCCCCGCAAACCGGCAGAAACAGGGAAATGCCCCCATAATCCCCCAAACCGGCCAGAAACGGGGAAATGCCCCCAAACCGACCAGAAATGGGAAAATCCCCCCAAACCGACCAGAAACGGGGGGGGGGTTAGGTCAGTGTTAACATCAGCCTTTGAGGCCGTATTTCTGTGAGAGATTCTGATCCAGATGGAAGCAGACACTTTGGAAAAGATGGAGATTCCAATCCAAGACGCAAATGAACGTCTCCTATGCATTGCGTCTCCTATTCATCGCGTCTCCTATGCATCGCGTCTCCTATGCATCGCGTCTCCTATGCATCGCGTCTCCTATTCATCGCGTCTCCTATGCATCGCGTCTCCTATACATTGCGTCTCCTATTCATTGCGTCTCCTATTCAGTGCGTCTCCTATTCATTGCGTCTCCTATTCAGTGCGTCTCCTATTCATTGCGGCTCCTATTCATTGCGTCTCCTATTCAGTGCGTCTCCTATTCAGTGCGTCTCCTATTCATTGCGTCTCCTATTCATTGCGTCTCCTATTCATTGCGTCTCCTATTCAGTGCGTCTCCTATTCATTGCGTCTCCTATTCATTGCGTCTCCTATTCATTGCGTCTCCTATTCATTGCGTCTCCTATTCATTGCGTCTCCTATTCATTGCGGCTCCTATTCATTGCGGCTCCTATTCATTGCGTCCCCTATACATTGCGTCTCCTATACATTGCGGCTCCTATTCATTGCGTCTCCTATACAACGTGTCTCCTATACAACGTGTCTCCTATGCATTGCGTCTCCTATTCAGTGCGTCTCCTATTCAGTGCGTCTCCTATTCATTGCGGCCCCTATACATTGCGTCCCCTATACATTGCGGCTCCTATACATTGCGGCTCCTATTCATTGCGTCTCCTATACAACGTGTCTCCTATACAACGTGTCTCCTATACATTGCGTCTCCTATGCATTGCGTCTCTTATGCATTGCATCTCCTATACATTGCGTCTCTTATACATTGTGTCTCCTATTCATTGCGTCTCCTATACAACGTGTCTCCTATGCATTGCATCTCCTATGTATTGCGTCTCCTATGCATTGCATCCCCTGTGCATCGAGTCTCCTATACATTGTGTCTCCTATGCATCGTGTCTCCTATGCATCGTGTCTCCTATGCAGTTGCAAGAAAAAGTATGTGAACCCTTTGGGATTACGTGGAGTTTTCCATGAATTGGTCATAAAATGTGCTCTGATCTTCATCTAAGTCACAACAATTTGAAAAACACAGTCTGCTTAAAATAATACAACACAAACATTATCAGGGTTATTCAGAGAGCGTGAAAAGCAGGAGAATGAAAAATTCTAGGTCAAAATAGCCGATTTGGAAACTGAGATGAAGGGAGAATTTTTCTGGTTTGGCTATTTTGACCTAGAATTTTTCATTCTCCTGCTTTTCACGCTCTCTGAATAACCCTGTATATGTTTTCATGTGTTTATTGAACATAACATGTAAACATTCACAGTGCAGGGTGGAAAAAGTATGTGAACCTCTAGCGTAATGACTTCTCCAAGAGCTAATTGGAGCCAGGAGTGAGCCAACCTTGAGTCCAATCAGTGTGATATTATTGGATGTGTTGCTGAAAGCTGTCCTGCCCTTTAAAAACACACACCAGTTTTGGGTTTACTGGTTTCAAGAAGCACTGCCTGATGTGAACCATGCCTCGCAGAAAAGAGCTCTCAGACCGATGATCAAGAATTGTTGAGTTGCATGAAGCTGGAAAGGGTTACAAAAGTATTCTCCAAAAGCCTTGATGTTCACGTGTCCACGGTAAGACAGACTGTCTACAAATGGAGAAAGTTCAGCACTGTTGTTACTCTCCCTAAGCGTGGTCGTCCTGTAACGATGACTGCAAGAGCACAGCGCAGACTGCTTAATGAGGTAAAGAAGAATCCTAGAGTGTCAGCTAAAGACTTACAGAAATCTCTGGCACATGCTAACATTTTTGTTGACACATCTACAATAAGGAAAACATTAAACAAGAATGGAGTACATGGGAGGACACCACGGAGGAAGCCATTGCTGTCCAAAAAGAATAATGCAGCATGTTTGAAGTTTGCAAAAGAGCACCTGGATGTTCCACAGCACTACTGGCAAAATATTCTGTGGACAGATGAAACCAAAATGGAGTTGTTTGGAAAAAATACATAACACTATGTGTGGAGAAAAAAAGGTACAGCACACCAACATCAAAACCTCATCCCCACTGTAAAACATGGCGGAGGGAGCATCATGGTTTGGGGCTGCTTTGCTGCCTCAGGGCCTGGACGGATTGTTGTCATTGATGGAAAAATGAATTCCAGAGTTTATCAAGACATTTTGCAGGAAAACGTAAGACCATCTGTCCGCCAACTGAAGCTCCGCAGAGGATGGGTGATGCAACAGGACAATTACCCAAAGCATACAAGTGACTTAGATGAAGATCAGAGCACATTTTATGACCAATTCATGCAAAATTCCACGTAATCCCAAAGGGTTCAGATACTTTTTCTTGCAACTGTACATCGCATGTCATGCATTGTGTCTCCTATGCATTGTGTCTCTTATACATTGTATCTTTTATACATTGCATCTCCTATACATCGAGTCTCCTATACATTGTGTCTCTTATACACCGTGTCTCCCACACATCGCAGTTCCTATATATCACGCCCCCTATACACTATCAGGGTTATCCAAAGAGATTCGAAAAGTCACCGCACGTTCGGTGACTTTTCGTTCTCTTCAATTCGGTTCCTTTTGCCGATCCCATTTCGGTGACCCTGCGGTGTATTCAGCAAACAGCACAGGGTCCCCGAATTGCAGGGAAAAGCTGCCACAAACCTGACGAAAACTCACCGAATGCACGCTGAAAACAAGCAAAAACATCTGGATTAACCTTCGAAAAACCCGAACAGGAGCCGAAAAGGAGCCGAATCACACAGAGCCGAAGCAGCTGTGACGTAGAGGAGGCAGTGAATAAATTAGAAAAACCATTTGTATGAATCTGGGAAAATGAAACGCTGTTTGCAAAGAAACTACTGAGCGAAAATGTCTGAAATTTCACAGGAGGTCCAGGGAATGATAATAAAGAGGGCTGTTACAAAAAAAATAAGCAAACTGAAAAAAAAATCAAAAAAAAAATCGGACTTTTAATTTTTTTTTAAAAATTCAGAAAAATGCTTAAAGTATCCTAAAAAATCTATAAATAAAGAGACTTTTTGCTGCAGAATTTTATAATGAACGGTTTATTAGATATTGAATTAAAACAGAATTTTTAACATTGAAGCCTATGGGATTCGCCTGAATAAACCTGTCGAATTAAACCACCGAATGGCAGGACATTAGGGGAACCTTTCACTGCTGGTTTGTGTTCTCTGAATAGCCGAAGCAGTGCTTTTTCATGGGGATTTCACTGCCCTCGAACAGCACCGAACAGCACTGTATGTGCAGGCAATTCGCCAGGATTTGGCGAATTGCCTGCTCTTCTGGAGCGAATGGCCAGGAAAGGTAACCGAACGCTGATTTTCAGCGTTCGGTTACCTTTCTCAAGCAATTCGAATCTCTTTGGATAACCCTGTGTGTCTCCTATACATTGTGTCTTCAGTGTTATAGCAACACTGAATTTGAAGCTGCAAAGAACAAAATACAAAAACACAAGGCACCAACAATTCAACGCAATAAAATAACAAGACCCGAGAGTGTCTTTCAATTCAATGATTTTGTGCTAGGCCCAAAACCATCAGCAACCAACAACTCCTCATTCAGTGTAGACAAAAATGTATGGAGACTATCCTCACAAGAAGACGATGGAGATGGATTGGCCATGTCATCAGAAAAGAGCATGGGGACATCACCAGAACTGCCCTTCATTGGACACTAGAAGGAAAACGCAAGAGAGGAAGGCCAAGAGCACCTGGCGTCGAATGGTAGACAGAGAACTCAAGACTATCAGGGTTATTCAGAGAGCGTGAAAAGCAGGAGAATGAAAAATTCTAGGTCAAAATAGCCAAACCAGAAAAATTCTCCCTTTCATCTCACTTTACAAATCGGCTATTTTGACCTAGAATTTTTCATTCTCCAGTCATTCTCCTGCTTTTCACGCTCTCTGAATAACCCTGTACGAATCACACGTGGGGTTCCATACAAGAGCTGGCCCAGAACAAACAGGAGTGGCGAACCTTTGTTGCTGCCCTACATGCCAATAGGCATAATGGGCATAAAGTAAGTACGTATTGAGACATACACCCAACAAGACATAACCCTACTGATACATACATCCAACGAGACACCCGGCAATACATACATCTAACGATACATACACCCAACAAGACATACATCCAACGATACATTCACCTAACGATACATCCAGCAAGATATACACCCAACAAGACATAACCCTACTGATACATACATCCAACGAGACACCTGGCAATACATACATCTAACGATACATACACCCAACAAGACATACATCCAACGATACATACACCCAACAAGACATACATCCAACGATACATTCACCTAACGATACATCCAGCAAGATATACACCCAACAAGACATAACCCTACTGATACATACATCCAACGAGACACCTGGCAATACATACATCTAACGATACATACACCCAACAAGACATACATCCAACGATACATACACCCAAACAAGACCAAACACATTCCTAACGATACATCCAGCAAGATATACACCAACAAGACATAACCCTACTGATACATACATCCAACGAGACACCTGGCAATACATACATCTAACGATACATACACCCAACAAGACATACATCCACGATACATTCACCCAACAATACATACACCCAACAAGATCATGGTCAGACTGTCTCACCAGCACGTGCCTTTGGCAAAACAGCCAACAATATGTATGTGCAGATCTGACATTACATATTCCTTATAAATTGTAAATTCCTTTGGGAAAATGGTTGTCATGCTGACCGGTAACTTGGGCCATCGTGGGGACTTGGTTCAAGGAGGGATGTAGCCCTTGAGGCAGGTTAGCTGCTGGCTTAATACAACACATATGAACAATGCAGATTCCGGACAGGAAATAAACAAGACTGTAACACGAGGGACAGGAGGGCAAAGAATAAAACAAGGAATCCCTAAACTGTGTCTAAAAGCGTTTCAATTTTTTTGGAAAGGAAATGTGTTGTTTTATATAGTAAGCCCGAATTCTGTAGGAATAACTCACTGAAATCTGTACAAGCAAGAGTCTAGTAAACACACGCAGTCAGAGAAGGTTTGAAACACGAAATAATAATTTATTATCCCAAAAATAATTATCCAAAATAATGGAAATAAATTATATTCAATAATCAAACCAAAAACCTGCCTCTTTCCTCTGGGTGCTGGGATTCCTGTGCAGATGTACACTCCTTTGCCAATGAAATATACAGGACACGGGGGTACCAAAAAAATTAGAGGTTTTATTCTCAAAGCAGTTTTACTGAAATAAAAGGCAAATAAAAATAATTTCTAAAATGTAATAAGGCTTTGCAATACAAGTTTCGCTGGTGGATCTGGGCAAGCACCCGCGAAACTTGTATTGCAATGCCTTATTACATTTTAGAAATTATTTTTAATTGCCTTTTATTTCAGTAAAGCTGCTTTGAGAATAAAACCTCTAATTTTTTTGGTACCCCTGTGTGCTGTATATTTAATTGGCAAAGGAGTGTACATCTGCACAGAAATCCCAGCACCCACTGCACAAACTTTATTCTACAGTATTTTTTACTGTAATGTTTTTTTTTCAGTTTATGAATTTGCTGCCTGGTCCCGCCCCCCCTGCATCGCTTGGCTCGCAGGGAGCGGGACCATGGAAGCAAGTTGCCGCGATCACACTGCGGAGACAGCGAGGGAGTGAAGGATGCGGTGAGTATGTATACAGCCCGAGTGTGGCTCGGGGTTACCGATCGCGGTAGCGAAATTTAACCCTGAGTCACACTCGGGAATACCGCCAGGCAGGTTAATAATGGCCTTCTAACTAACGAAACTCACAAAGAAATACCGAGTCAGGAGAAGAGGAAGAGCAAGGGTTAACAAGACAAATAGACAGGAATCCTAAACTGAAGAGAGGTCCTTAAACTGGCCTCTAAGCAAAAATAACTAAGTAGAACAAAATACATAAAACAAGAAGAATCATCAGGACTAGAACCGGGGATATAGAACCAGGAGGAATGTCAGACTCACAGAGGTTGGCAACAGATAGTAAATATAGATACAGGGAACAGGCAGAATGGGTAGTCCAAGAAAGCCGAGGTCAATACCAGAGAAAATGAATACAAGAATGCTAAGCAGCAACACAGGAACTAGGACTAGAACGCACAGGACCTGAAGTCACCACTTTAACTCGTGCCAGGTCAATGAGCCCCTGTGCTGCTGGCTTTTAAATAGGGAACAGGTCTGGTTAATTGGGACATGTGACCCCAGACCTGAACAGCACAGCAGAACCCAGGAGCAGCATAAGGCAGAATAGCCAAACCCACACAGGGAAGAGCAGACCTGGATCCTTCTCACCACCAGGGGGCACGGCTGAAACCACTGGAAACGTGACAATGGTCCTCCCAATCTCCTGTGTCATCCTTCTTAAGCTATGTCAGCTGTTCTAATGTATCACTTCTTTGGTGATCTTGTACAGCGCTGCAGAATCTGCTTGCGCTATGGAAAGTATGATACTGATAAGTGAATCCTGCTCCTGTGTGTGGTCGTCCGAGTGAATTGTCTCCCTAGCTTTGGCCTTGGTTGTATTTTGCTTGATGCCCCCAAGCTAAGTAACTTTGTTGTCGTTGCTTTGTTCGGTCTGTAACAAACACTGATCGTTTTTTATTGTTTCTCACGCTGTTCCCCATCGTTTCGCACCAATGCACCATTTAGTTTGCGTTCCCCAGCACTATACACACTATTATTTTTTTTCAGCTCGGGACCTCCATGAGTTCCATCCCTCCCCCAACTCTATCAGCCCGACGCACTCCGTCGCCTTTGTTTTCCGTCCTTTACATCTGAAGGTCCATGTTTTGCATTGATAGATTTTGTAAAGATGTGCTGCGAGAGCCGCCGTTCATTTCTGGGCACGTGGACACCTTTTTGTGTTTCTCCAACTTGAATTACATTATGTACAGAACGTTCCGGATGCTTCTATTCAAAAAAGCCACAGAAAAAAAAATTCTAATATAAAAATAAGTTGGATAAATGTGTTTAGCGCCAGGACATAGAGCGACGTGAACAAACACCAGAGACACTCGCACACACACAATGTGTCAGCTGATGTGGGCTGCGCCCTCCGTACCTCGGCTATTACATTTTGTTATCTTTATGTTCCCCCTTTACTTTGTAAAGTGCTGGAGCGACGGTCACCAGATAATAACAAAAATATCACTTGCTACACGGTGTTTGATCCAGACGGGTAGACAATAGACAAGCCGGGCAAATACCCGGTGGGCCGGCTGAGGGGATTAAAGCAGGGGTCAGCAACCTTGGCCTGTCCTGATGTTTAGGAAATGCATTTCTCTTGAGGTGGAGCCTGATGAGGGGCTGAGCATCATGGGAGATATAGGGCCCTAATATGACCTTGGTGCAAACGTAACCAGAGCTGTTGTAAGCTTAGCAGCACCATAGGCTATAATGGATGTGGTATGTTTAAAACAGCACCGGTAAAGTGTGCAACAAGGTTGTAATAGGGCCCTCGGGGGGGGGGGGCAAGGCTGCCGACCCCTGGGTTAAAGGGATTTTCTGGTAAGATAAGGGTCACAGAGCAGAGTCTGCAAGATGCTGAATACATAGGATTAACTCCTTGTAAACAAAAAGTTGCTAAAATACTTCTTTTACCAGCCTGGATTTATGGAGGAAAATGTAAAAAAAAAAAAACACACTAACATGGCAAGTGGAATGAGTCCCCCGATGCCCCACATATAACTGGCTCTGTGGATGGTCAGGTCAGGGGGGGGGAATTATGAACGTCACCAGCCCAGCGCTGTTTTTCTGATGCAATCTGGCAGATCGCGGCTGCACTGTCTGACCACACCGCCAGCTAACCCCAACCCGTGGCGCCTGCCCAAGCTGATTGCAATGACCAGTCCTCCCAGCGAGAAGCCGCTCGTTCACTGTCTTAAAAGCCGCTGAAAGCTAATAATCAGATTTTACTCTTTCCGATCTGAGGATTAGTGATTTTTTTTATTATTCGACCTTGAAAGGATGACGCGACGCTGCCAGGAAGCAAGAGAAAAGCAATCAGAGGGCGCGCTCCTCAAAAAATACAATATTTTATGGTCAGGGATGATTAGAGGAAAAAATAAAGTACAATAAAAACACGTGGCGCCTGTTCAGGACAGACAGAGGGAAATCTAATAAAGTACAAAATAAAAACACGTGGCGCCTGGTCAGGACAGACAGAGGGAAATCTATTAAAGTACAATAAAAACACATGGCGCCTGTTCAGGACAGACAGAGGGAATCTATTAAAAAAAAAATAAAAACACATGGCGCCTGTTCAGGACAGACAGAGGAAATCTATTAAAGTACAAAATAAAAACACATGGCGCCTGTTCAGGACAGACAGAGGGAAATCTATTAAAGTACAAAAAAAAACACATGGCGCCTGGTCAGGACAGACAGAGGGAAATCTATTAAAGAACAAAATAAAAACACATGGCGCCTGTTCAGGACAGACAGAGGGAAATCTATTAAAGTACAAAAAAAAACACATGGCGCCTGGTCAGGACAGACAGAGGGAAATCTATAAATACAAAAATAAAAACACATGGCGCCTGTTCAGGACAGACAGAGGGAAATCTATTAAAGTACAAAAAAAAACACCATGGCGCCTGGTCAGGACAGACAGAGGGAAATCTATTAAAGAACAAAATAAAAACACATGGCGCCTGGTTCAGGACAGACAGAGGGAAATCTATTAAAGAACAAAATAAAAACACATGGCGCCTGTTCAGGACAGACAGAGGGAAATCTATTAAAGAACAAAATAAAAACACATGGCGCCTGTTCAGGACAGACAGAGGGAAATCTATTAAAGTACAAAAAAAAACACATGGCGCCTGGTCAGGACAGACAGAGGGAAATCTATTAAAGAACAAAAAAAAACACATGGCGCCTGTTCAGGACAGACAGAGGGATCTCATTAAAGTACAAAATAAAAACACTGTGGCGCCTGTTCAGGACAGACAGAGGGAAATCTAATAAAGTACAAAATAAAAACACATGGCGCCTGGTCAGGACAGACAGAGGGAAATCTATTAAAGTACAAAAAAAAACACATGGCGCCTGTTCAGGACAGACAGAGGGAAATCTAATAAAGTACAAAATAAAAACACATGGCGCCTGGTCAGGACAGACAGAGGGAAATCTATTAAAGAACAAAATAAAAACACATGGCGCCTGTTCAGGACAGACAGAGGGAAATCTATTAAAGTACAATAAAAACACATGGCGCCTGTTCAGGACAGACAGAGGGAAATCTATTAAAGAACAAAATAAAAACACATGGCGCCTGGTCAGGACAGACAGAGGGAAATCTATTAAAGTACAAAAAAAAACACATGGCGCCTGTTCAGGACAGACAGAGGGAAATCTATTAAAGAACAAAATAAAAACACATGGCGCCTGGTCAGGACAGACAGAGGGAAATCTATTAAAGTACAAAAAAAAACACATGGCGCCTGGTCAGGACAGACAGAGGGAAATCTATTAAAAAACAAAAAAAAAAAAAACACATGGCGCCTGGTCAGGACAGACAGAGGGAAATCTATTAAAGTACAAAATAAAAACACATGGCGCCTGTTCAGGACAGACAGAGGGAAATCTATTAAAGTACATAAAAAAACACATGGCGCCTGGTCAGGACAGACAGAGGGAAATCTATTAAAGTACAAAATAAAAACACGTGGCGCCTGGTCAGGACAGACAGAGGGAAATCTATTAAAGTACATAAAAAAACACATGGCGCCTGGTCAGGACAGACAGAGGGAAATCTATTAAAGTACAAATAAAAACACATGGCGCCTGGTCAGGACAGACAGAGGGAAATCTATTAAAGTACATAAAAAAACACATGGCGCCTGGTCAGGACAGACAGAGGGAAATCTATTAAAGTACAAATAAAAACACATGGCGCCTGGTCAGGACAGACAGAGGGAAATCTATTAAAGTACAAATAAAAACACATGGCGCCTGGTCAGGACAGACAGAGGGAAATCTATTAAAGTACAAAATAAAAACACATGAAACAAGAAGCCTAAATAAATGCCAGAAGCAGAGGAGATGAAAGGGAATGAGAAATGCTGCAACATCACATGGATCTCGAGTAACGCATCATCCTCAACGTCCTGACTTACTGTATAACGGTGATACAATGTAACCGATACTGAATGAACCTCATAAAACATAAAGCGCAGTGCCGCGCGTTCATACCGCACACGCACAAACAAAGCAGTGTATAGAAAGACGACGCAGCAAAGAATGAGCAAGACTGTGATGTGTGAAGGTGTTGAGCTGTCACACAAGGAGTTACTCTCAAAGTACCAACATTTTATTTCATTTTGGCACAATTCCTCGATTTCAGTGAATTCACTATTTAGCGAAGGGTCACTGTATTTTGCTGAAGTTGGAGTCGCCGAATTCACTGAACTGAAGAGGAAAAAAAAGAAAGGAAGCCTCCTATTCTCCTAATATGAACGCAAATCAATAACAATGTAATAAAAAGATGTCACAATAATAAGATAGGTCCTTTAAAACCAATAGAAAGGTCTGTTAAAAAATAATAAAAGTCTTAAAAATAAACGTCTTAGAAAAAAATAAAAAAATAAGGGTTTTCGCAAAAAAGAATTGTCTTCAAAAAAATATATTAAAAGCGATTCCATTTATTACATTGAAACCTACGGGATTGGCCTGTTTAGGCCGGCGTCAGACGAAACATAGTCATCATCACGTCCGTGTCGCCGTTCAGTTTAACGTCCTTCGTAGCATTGATTTGTGATCAATAGAGACCAACACACGAAGTACGTGCGCACCGAACTGCACGCGCACCGAACTGCACACACACGCCACGCAGGTGGCAACTGACGCCATTTAGGCCTCGACTTAAAAGTGCTACGAAGCGTGCGCCGCATCCGCGTAGAGGCCTGTGTGCGTGATGAGACGACGTCAGACGCAGCGCGTTCGCGACGTCCATCACGTTGACGCTCAGAAGTTTTTTTCGTCTGACTGTACCTGTCATTTAATTATGATTTATTTTGTTTCCCATATTTCCCTTTTTATTCTACGTCCGTCAAAAAAAACGGACCGTGTGGTGTTTACAGTATCTTCCGTCAGTACGTCTGTCCGTTATGCACACAGAGTGCGCTCAGACTGCGTTCATCTGACATTAGCCTTAAACCTGTCGAACGTTATCACCGAAAATCAGGTCATTTCGCTGTAATTTCAGTGTATTTCGGAGTTCTGTGAATAGACAAATCGTTGGTTGTCAATGGGACAGTTTTGGTGCAGCTGAATTGCGGTGAAATGCACGGTAGTCCGCTGCCAATCCGCCTGTATTTGGTAAATACAGCTTTGTGAACAGACAAATTGCACCAAACGGTGAAGTTCACAGTTCGGTGCAATTCAATGGCAATTTCGGCGTTTAGTGAACATTGTAACGATACAAAAATAAACCACGACAGATCAGTGTATAGCCGCATACCATATTACCAGGGAGAGGGGTATATAGCGAGCGAGAGATATATAGGGAACATTCCTTCAAGGGACCAACACAACGAAACGTACAGCCAGAAAGAGCAGAAGGAAAATCAGCCCCTGCTGTATGTGTACGGATATCCGGGGTCGGGCTAGCAAGTGGATATAACGTGTATTGGAGGGATCATAAAGTGTATCAGAAGGATAATAACATGTATCACAGTGATAATAAAGTGTATCAGAGGGATAATAAAGCATATAGTAGGGATAATAAAGTGTATAGGAGAGATAATAAAGAGTATCGGAGAGATGATAAAGTATATTGGATAATAAAGTCTATCGGAGGATTAATAAAGTGTATCGCAGGGATAATAACATGTATCAGAAGGATAATAAAGTGTATCAAGTAATAATAAAGTGTATCGGAGGTTTAATAAAGTGTATCGGAGTGATAATAAAGTGTATCGGAGGGTTAATAAAGTGTATTGCAGGGATAATAACATGTATCAGAGGGATAATAAAGTGTATTGGAAGGATAATAAAGTGTATCGGAGTGATAATAAAGTGTATCAGAGTGATAATAAAGTGTATCGGAGGGATAATAAAGTGTATCGGAGGGATAATAAAGTGTATTGGAAGGATAATAAAGTGTATCGGAGTGATAATAAAGTGTATCAGAGGGATAATAAAGTGTATTGGAAGGATAATAAAGTGTATCAGAGGGATAATAAAGTGTATTGGAAGGATAATAAAGTGTATCGGAGAGATAATAAAGTGTATTGGAAGGATAATAAAGTGTATCGGAGGGATTATAAAGTGTATTGGAGCGGTTTAATAAAGTGTATCAGAGGGATAATAAAGTGTATCAGAGGGATTATGAAGTGTATTGGAGGATTAAGAAGAATAAAGTGTATCGGAGGAATAATAAAGTGTATTGGAAGGATAATAACGTGTATCAGAGGAATACTAAAGTGTATCGGAGTGATTATACACAGGGTTATTCAAAAAGAATCGAAAAGCCTCCGCATGTTCGGTGACTTTTCGTTCTCTTCAATTCGGTGCGATTCGGCGATCCCATTTTCGGCGACCCTGCAGTGTATTCAGCAAGCACCACAGGGTCCCCGAATTGCAGGGAAAAGCCACCGCAAACCCGCCGAAAACTCACCGCAAAACAAGGGCAAATGCACGCCGAAACACGCAAAAACATCTGGATTAACCTGCCAAACACGCCGGAGAAACCCGAGCAGGAGCCGATGACAGCGCAGAGCAGCCGCCGATGACAGCGCAGAGCAGCCGCCGGAAAAAGCCGACACCGCAGACGAATGGAGTAAAAAAAAAGGAAAACAGTTTGCTTGAATGTTTGAAAAGTGAAACGCTGTTTGTAAAGAAACTACTGAGCGAAAATGTTTGAAATTTACATATAAAATCCAATGATTGATAATAAAAAGGGCTGTTACAGAAAAAAAATGTTTGCAAAAAAATCCCAAAAAATGCCTAAAACATCCTAAAAATCTACAAATAAAGAGACTTTTGCTGCAGATTAAAATAATAAACGGTTAATTAGATATTGAATTAAAACCGGAATATTTTTAAAATTGAAGCCTATGGGATTCTCCTGAATTAACTTGCCGAATTAAACCACCGAATGGCAGGGCATTTCGGGAACCTTTTACTGATGGTTTTTTGTTCTCTGAATAGACAAAGCATTGCTTCTCTATGGGGATTCACTGCCCTCGAACAGGCACCTTATGTGCAGGCAATTCCCCAACATTTGGCAAACTGCTCTCTGAATAGCCGAATGGCCAGGAAAGGTAACCGTACCCCGAATTTCACTGTTTGGTTACATTTCGCCAGCAATCCGGATCTCTTTGAATAACCCTGAAAGTGTATCCGAGGGATAATAAAGTGTATCTGAGGGATAATAAAGTGTTTCCGAGGGATAATAAAGTGTATCCGAGGGATAATAAAGTGTTTCCGAGGGATAATAAAGTGTATCCGAGGGATAATAAAGTGTATCCGAGGGATAGTAAAGTGTATCCGAGGGATAATAAAGTGTATCCGAGGGATAATAAAGTGTATCCGAGGGATAGTAAAGTGTATCCGAGGGATAATAAAGTGTATCCGAGGGATAATAAAGTGTATCCGAGGGATAATAAAGTGTATCCGAGGGATAATAAAGTGTATCCGAGGGAAAATAAAGTGTATCCGAGGGATAGTAAAGTGTATCCGAGGGATAGTAAAGTGTATCCGAGGGATAATAAAGTGTATCCGAGGGAAAATAAAGTGTATCCGAGGGATAGTAAAGTGTATCCGAGGGATAATAAAGTGTATCCGAGGGAAAATAAAGTGTATCCGAGGGATAGTAAAGTGTATCCGAGGGATAATAAAGTGTATCGTAGGGGTTAAAGGAGACAGCCAGGCATGAAGCCCCCACATTGGCCGTCATAGACATAAGGGTGTGAGCACCTCCTAGTAACCCTGTGTATATGAGCGGCTACAAACAATGAGCCAAGATATAAAGATGCGGCAACACAAAGCGAGAGGGAGGTATGTGCTGGCAGACCCCGATACGTCTATATTACCATCAAGTAACACAAGGCGGATCTCACCATCTCTGCTGTATGGACCCCCTCCCTCGCGCTCTCTGCTGTACGGACCCCCTCCCTCGCGCTCTCTGCTGTACAGAGCCCCCTCCCTCACGGTCTCTGCTGTACAGAGCCCCCTCCCTCGCGCTCTCTGCTGTACGGACCCCCTCCTTGCGATTTCTGCTGTATGGAGCCCCCTCCCTCGCGGTCTCTGCTGTATGGACCCCCTCCCTCGCGCTCTCTGCTGTACGGACCCCCTCCCTCGCGCTCTCGGCTGTATGGAGCCCCCTCCCTCGCGGTCTTTGCTGTATGGACCCCCTCCCTCGCGCTCTCTGCTGTACGGACCCCCTCCCTCGCGCTCTCGGCTGTATGGAGCCCCCTCCCTCGCGGTCTTTGCTGTACAGAGCCCCCTCCCTCGCGGTCTCTGCTGTATGGAGCCCCCTCCCTCGCGCTCTCTGATGTACGGACCCCCTCCCTCGCGCTCTCTGCTGTATGGAGCCCCCTCCCTCGCACTCTCTGCTGTATGGACCCCCTCCCTCGCGGTCTCTGCTGTATGGAGCCCCCTCCCTCGCGCTCTCTGATGTACGGACCCCCTCCCTCGCGCTCTCTGCTGTATGGAGCCCCCTCTCGCGCTCTCTGCTGTATGGACCCCCTCCCTCGCACTCTCTGATGTACGGACCCCCTCCCTCGCGCTCTCTGCTGTATGGACCCCCTCCCTCGCACTCTCTGATGTACGGACCCCCTCCCTCGCGCGCTCTCTGCTGTATGGACCCCCTCCCTCGCACTCTCTGATGTACGGACCCCCTCCCTCGCGCTCTCTGCTGTATGGAGCCCCCTCCCTCGCACTCTCTGCTGTATGGACCCCCTCCCTCGCGCTCTCTGCTGTATGGACCCCCTCCCTCGCACTCTCTGATGTACAGAGCCCCCTCCCTCGCGCTCTCTGCTGTACGGACCCCCTCCCTCGCGCTCTCTGCTGTACAGAGCCCCCTCCCTCGCGCTCTCTGATGTACGGAGCCCCCTCCCTCGCGCTCTCTGCTGTACGGACCCCCCGTCCCCTCGGGGCAGCCATTATGGCTCTTATACAATGTATAGGACCTGTTAATTTACAGTGAGAGCCACTAATTCCAAGCCGCAAACTTAGGTCTGGATAGCAACAGGATTGGGAGAGGCTCCATAGTGTCCCCACCAGTTGGGCGCTGAAGGAATACTGATGGACCGCGCGCTGAATAAACGCCGCAGATCAAAGGAACACAAAGACATATTAAACACATCACGCTCCGTATCGATCGCGCTCAGTAATGTTCGCTGCAGATCGTGTCAGCCGAGTGAGGTCTCCAGACGATAAATTCATCCTCTCTGAAAGCACGCGTTACATGCGGAGGAACATGTCCTGCTTTGCCCACGGCAACCTCTGGATATTTATTTTATTTGTGAAATAAAACTTTGGGTTGCCATAGCAACGGTCAAAGCCCCATTTCACCCTTTCGTATCCAGGTAATGCTGCCTTCTTTTATATTGATTGATACAATGATCTCCAGCCAAGGATCACATGACGCACAAATTTTATTTGTGCACGCAAAAAACGTTAACGCGCGCAAATTAACGCGGTATTACGATCCGAGCGCAGTTTTTCAGCCTTCAGGTTTTTTCGAGCGCAAATCCGACGCGCAAAGCCGGGCGCAAATGACCGTTGCGTGCAGGAATCGGCGGGCAGACTGTTTTTTCACGGGATTCAGCCAATCAGAATTAAGAACCACCATTTGCTAGGTTTCGGTTGTTGCGCCTGTCAAAGTCAATCTGCGTATCTGTGCTGCAACAAAAATAAAAAATTAAACAGTTTACTCATTTTATTGTTTGGGTATGTGTAGAATGTGTAACTGTGCTGTATTTATTTTTTGTGCAGGTTCATTTCGTTTCGGCCGGAACGTTCAGATTGTAAATTAACACCAGGTTTTCAAAAACGTTACCATACTTTGCGCAAACGTCGTTCGTACGACGTTGCGCGAAGATCGTTATACCATCCGCTCGAACGCATTCGCACTGACAATGGTAAGTATGGGATGCGCGCACGCCCTGGGTTCGCGCAGGGTCAATCGCGGTAGACGCTAACGCGCATCCTTTGCCGAACGTCGTAATACGCGTTCCGCGCAAATGGTTTTGTCCTCGCACAAAGGCGCTGCGCGAGGATTGTAATAGGGGCTGGTAGTGATCAGCTCCGGCCGACGCGCTTCGCTTTCCAGGTCCGCAGTGTAAGTCCCTGCACGTCGCGCGCGTGAGTCATTGCCGGGGTTTTCTGAGGATATCCTCGAGCGGATTATTTTCTGTTTTCCAGGAAGGGGAGTCCCGTGAATTCCTGTAACTCGCGTCGATTTCCATCCAAGCTGTAACAATAGACGGCCGGGCGGGTTTATTCACTCTGACCCCCGCGCAGACAGGCCCGAGATGGAAATGCGTCCACAGACTCCGGGCGGCCCGCGGAGAACATGTGACCAATTAATTCCATATAAAAGCCGGCTCCTTTAAACGCGTCTTCTGAAACCAAGTGTTCCGAACACATTTCCCATGATGCACGGCCATCCGCCGCTCTGGCTGAGCATGAAGCAGCACATAAAGTGCAGGTCACATTCATGCCGGAGCACAGCTGGGGGTTCACATACGCGTGTCCGTCCCCCCTGAGTGATGCCGACGTCCCCAGAGCGTGCGATTCCCATAAACAAATATAAAATCCGTTAAGTCACAGTGTCCTGAATCTGGACGCAGAGTCCCACGAGTGCACTGAGCTGCACTCACCGCCGCTGGCCTGGGGGCTTCTGGGTGGTCGGGGGGGGGTCTCCCCTCTGTGTGAACAACAAACCAATAAGACGAAGGAGCGGCGCCGGCACCGGATAAAGTGAACTCCTAGGTCCATAACCAAATCCAAAAGTCCTTCATCACCTACAGCGGGGGTCAGCAAAGCATATCCACGAGGCCACGCGCACATCCACGAGACCACACGCACATCCACGAGATCACACGCACATCCACGAGGCCACGCGCACATCCACGAGACCACACGCACATCCACGAGATCACACGCACATCCACGAGATCACACGCACATCCACGAGGCCACGCGCACATATGTGAGGGCATGCGCACATCCATGAGGTCAAGTGCACATCCGTGAGGGCACGCGCACATCCATGAGGTCAAGTGCACATCCGTAAGGTCATGCGTATATTGCGAGACCACGTGCACATCTGTGAAACCACATGCATATCTGTGACACCACGTCCATATCAGTGAGGCCACGTGCACATTCGTAAGGCCACGTGCATATCAGTGAGGCCATGTGCATATCAGTGAGGCCACGTTCATATCAGTGAGGCCACGTTCATATCAGTGAGGCCACGTTCATATCAGTGAGGCCACGTGCACATTCGTAAGGTTACGTTCATATCAGTGAGGCCACGTTCATATCAGTGAGGCCACGTTAATATCAGTGAGGCCACGTTCAAATCAGTGAGGCCACGTGCATAATATAGTGCAAGAGGGGTGGGGTCGCGCCTATTCCCCGAAGGGTTGGCTGCAACCACCAAATGCATCCAGCCCAACAACATGTGTAGAACACATTTCTGGGGGAGCATAAATAAAGGCCCACCAGTCTACCTCATGTTTGACAAGCAGCATGAGAAGGTATGGTTTGCTATGTAGCAGCCTGTGGTTTCATTTTGGTTAGGACTCGCCCTTTTAGAGGTGCCGTGACATTGGCGGGCGAGCTAGTCTTATAATGGCCATTAATAAGAAACCAAACCTCTAATTGTGTTTAGTTTCACACGGTATAATTGGAGTAAGCGCAGATGACATTTTTTTCTTTGTCACGTGCATAATATCTCTGCCTGCTTGAGCACACATGGTGGTGCAACACTCCGTAAACGAAGAGACGCACCAGGAGAAAGCTTAACACCATCAGGACGCAAAGGGTGGACCTTTCTCTTCAGCTCACTCTCATGTAAGACCAGCTTCTCCAGGAATCGGCCGCTTTTCATTCATTCGTTTTCTTTCTACCTTTGGTTAACCTTCACTTTGTGCGTCTTTCTTCGGTATCACCCGCCGCTCTTTATGTCTGTCTGAACGTCGTTTATGGACTGTTGGGTCTTCCACCACTTCTCTGTGGGACTTTACTCACCTCCCGTCTTTTGTGAAACGATGTTTCCACCTGTCAAGCTTCTTTCCCAGCAACTGCTTCCATCTTCACTCTCCGTCACAGGCTTCATTTCTGTTTTGCTCTGTACAGTCATCGTGCTTAACCCGCGTGTGAGTCCCCCGTGCACCTCCATGATGTGAGCGTTTAACGTGACGCACTGAATCACAGAGGCATTGATCTCCAGGTCATTATGGACCCTTAGAGCTTCCTCATGCTCGTTTAGAAGTACTCTTGATTAAAGTGTAGGTTGGTAATAACGTTGTGAAGGAAGTCCTTCACCGTGACTTAATCTAGATTTATCAAACTCCGTAAATGTTCTGAAACCTCCCCGAATCACACATTACCCCCCAAAATCTATATGTCCCCAAGACAAATAGTCCACTCAGACTAAATCTGGATTCTTAATCCAACAAAAAGTCTCTCTGGTTCTTGAGGAATCCAGGCCTCGGCTGACAGATGTGATGGATACCCAAGTCTAACTTCAAAAACCTCGAGCCGGACGCACGGCGCCTTTCATTTTAGAGGAGCACCATTCAATGATTGCCCCAAATATTATCATTTCAGTTAAATTTACTGGTTTTACTGGGACAGAAATGGTAACGGTGATCTCCGCCTGGCAGCAGGGTAAAGAATCCTCACTTTCCTTACTCCGATCTAGATTATGTTCATTTTGTTTTTATTAGGAGGAAATAAATTTGGAATAATCGCACCTTCATCTCCTCTTTGGTTTAGGGCATTGGTGGAAGGTGGGACGTTTATGTACATCATGGCCTCGTTTTCCTTACGGTTCCTCATCATTTCACTTCATTCTAGGAGAGTTAAAATAAGTCCAGCCGTGGGTCTCTTTAAAAGGATTACCCACTCTAAACTACCTTTCCCATCGTCTCCATCTGGCCATGATTCTAGGTTCACAGGGTTCACCCCACCCTATCGTAGACCTCTCGAGGACCTGGAATAAAAGAGGGGCATTTTCAGAGGAAACAAAGGCAATCCTAGTCCACACCTCTTTCTTTTGGTGTGTTTTATCTTATAAACATACCAAGCCCTCGTTTCCATGTGTTTGAGCCGGCCTTGCGACCCAGTGATGCTCGATGGATCGGTCCACCCGTTTTGTTACTCGACTCTCCCTGACGGTTGAACATGGCCGCCTTGTTTCTCTCTGCCTGTTCAGACGAGCTTTGTGTCGCTCTCTGGTAAAATAAGCTTCTCCTGTGAAGTGTGCGGCAGCCGCCGATAAATAAATCATTTCATGACGGCTCTTGGAGCATGGCGTGCGAGGGGAGCAGCGCGGAGAGTCCCCGCTTCTCGCGGCTCGCTAATTGGAATCAAAATGCCTGAATCTGGATTTTCGGTGTAGAGTTTGAACAGCATTTCTGAGCCCTTCACTCCATCACACGCCAAGGGGGAGCATAGCGTTTTATCGGGCGTCTTAGGGCTCTTCGTGCTGAGCTCAGTGAATAAAGGCACCGGTTGGAGAACGGACATGGATCTCCCCATGAATTCTTCATCTCTGCGGTTGCGTATTCCTGTCTCATCTCTTCAAACCTACAGGGGAACCAGACACGGATTCATAAAAGAAAGATGGCTGCTCCACATATTTATATAAAGAAGATAAATAACCCCTTCGTTCTCCTAAACCGCAATCTCTATGTGATCCATAAGAGCCAATAGGACCCAGATGGAACATAGGACGTCCACATCCTTACATCTATCTGGGGTATTTTCTCCTCGGATGAGGTTCAGGTCATGATGAAGACGCCTCTTTGTAAGATGCCCAGATGTCATTATCCTCCTAACAGACCATCTGAAGGCCTACTCTATACATAAAACACCTTCATATGGCAAGCACACCGTGGACCAAAACCTCGAGTTGCTTGAAAACCCAACCTTGGTGCTCAGTGGGAGCCACCACCTGCACTGGAAATTACAGCTGAATTGAGTTTTCTTCATAAGTAGCTATGGACAGTTTTTATATCAACGTCGACAGTGCAGACTGAGAGGTCGGTTTGACCAACATGGGACAAGATGTCAACAAGCATAAACGGTAGAAAGGTCATCCTCCTTCCCACAGACTCCTCAAATGTTTCCTGTATTTCCCATCAAATGGAAAGTTTAAAATTAAAATATAGTAATAATTCCTCTAGTTTTCTGTGAATTTACCCAAATCTCTCTGAATCGCCCAAAAAGTCTTGAGCCACGTGCTCCTTCCTGTTTGAGGTTATGATTTTTAAACCCAGGTGGTTTTATCATAGTTTTCCATCATGGAAGAGAATCGAAAGGGATTTATTGCCCTGAAGGAGGGGCATGGGGTAATTATTGAGACGCTTCTCCCATGTTGGCCGCCATGTTTTAGTCGTGTGTTAGAACTCAAAGTACCGGCTCCTCTTAATTCTTACCGCGGGTATCAGGTGTAAATAACTTTTTAGAGATTCCCTCAAACTGGTTGGTTTGTCCCGTGGTGGACGGTGCCAGACCCAAAAACGGAAACCTAAAGTCGAAATCGTTCTCGATCCCCACCCAAAGAGTAGCTATGATGATCGGCCATTCAAGGCTGCGTAGCCAGGATTTCTGAGACATCCGCAACGACTGTTGTTATCGAGTAGCGAATCCACTCAATACCCTGTATAATAAAAGTATTAAATGGATGGATCTGTCTAACTTGGCAAAAACAGGCTCGGGATAAATGATGGGACGGGTGGTCGGACGATAAATTACCCAGTGCTGACATTTAACCACAACCACCCTACACCTAAACAGTGGTTTACTGTCAAAAATAAACAACACCTCTCCATGTTCAGAGCTGGATTTCTAACTCAACACCTGCCTGGCCGCAGAATCAAAAAACAAACATGGTTTGATGGCGGAGGCAGGGCAGAGGGTACCTGGGGTTGTCACATCACAGGGAATGTCACTTTTGTGGATTAACGGATCTCTGGGTAACAAAGTGACCGGACCCCCAAGTCAGTCTTCTGAAGTCTATGTCAAGCCTACCGCAGAGGCTCCTGGAGGTCTGTGCTCTGACATCTTGGATCTCTCTCCTGCAGTGAATCTCAGCATACTGCGGTATTCCAGGGTGATTCAGTGGGTCTATGAGTGTTTTTTACGCCTGGCTCCTCAGATGTATCAGCATATGATGTCCAGATCCCCTGCTAGACCAGCAGAGACGGAGTGATGAGGACTTCACCCTCCTCTTGCTCATGCCTGGGCCACATGTAACACAGACATGGAGTGTTTATCGGCGTCCGCACGGCTGATGAATTAATCATGGCGGTTTTGTAAATGATTATAGAGCTGCACATTTTAATATTCAGTGTCTGGGAATATCTCCACACCCAGAACAATACTGTAATTAATTAATTAGATGGTAATTCTGCAAAACGGGCGCATTGCCCCCTCCATCGCGATATCACCCCCAGGCACACGGATTACATCATTCCTAGTAATTCCTTTAACCAGCTGGTGCATGTGGAGGAGCCGGTGACGCTCCCTGTGCATGTGAAGGAGCCGGGGATGCTCCTGGTGCATGTGGTTGGAGCCGGTGACGCTCCTGGTGCATGTGGAGGAGCCGGTGACGCTCCCTGTGCATGTGGAGGAGTCGGGGATGCTCCTGGTGCATGTGGAGGAGCTGGTGACGCTCCCTGTGCATGTGAAGGAGCCGGTGACGTTCCTGGTGAATTTGGAGGAGCCGGGGATGCTCCTGGTGCATGTGGCGGAGCCCTGATGCTCCCGGTACATGTGGAGGAGCTGGTGACTCTCCCTGTGCATGTGGAGGAGCCGGTGGCCCTCTTGGTGCATGTGGAGGAGCCGGTGATGCCCCTGGTGCATGTGGAGGAGCTGGTGATGCTCCCAGTGCATGTGGAGGAGCTGGTGATGCTCCCAGTGCATGTGGAGGAGCCGGTGACACTCCTGGTGCATGTGGAGAAGCTGGGGACGCTCCTGGTGCATGCAGAGGAGCCGGTGACACCCCTGGTGCATGTGGAGGAGCCGGTGACTCTCCATGTGCATGTGGAGGAACCGGTGGCGCTCCTGGTGCATGTAGAGAAGCCGGTGATGCTACTGGTGCATGTGGAGTAGCCGGTGACACTCCCGGTACATGTGGAGAAGCCGGTGACTCTCCCTATGCATGTGGAGGAACCGGTGGCACTCCTGGTGCATGTGGAGGAGCCGGTGGCACTCCTGGTGCATGTGGAGGAGTCGGTGACGCCCCTGGTGCAAGTGGAGGAGCCGATGACACCCCTGGTGCATGTGGAGGACCTGGGGACGCTCCTGGTGCATGTAGCGGAGACGGTGACGCTCCTGGTGCATGTGGTGGACCCGGTGATGCCCTGGTGCATGTGGAGGACCTGGGGACACTCCTGGTGCATGTGGAGGAGTTGGTGACGCTCCCGGTACATATGGAGGAGCCGGTGACTCTCCCTGTGCATGTGGAGGAGCCGGTGGTGCTCCTGGTGCATGTAGAGGAGTAGGTGACACCCCTGGTGTATGTGGAGGAGCCGGTGACACCCTTGGTGCATGTGGAGGAGCCGGTGATGCTCCTGGTGCATGTGGTGTAGCCGGTGACACTCCTGGTGCATGTGGTGGAGCCGGTGCGCCGATCATGCTGGAGCTGAAACGGTTAAACGTGCTGTAGGTTACGGGAGCCTCTCTTTTACGCAGTAAAACATAAAAGCATATTTTCGCTCGGCATTTCACAGAATCCGGCATCTTTTAAACCACCGATTGAATATTTAATGACACTGCATCCCAGTATGGGCCTGGGTAATGCAATATTGATGGACGCCGAGCAGACGCTGGCAGGTGGCAGCAGCACTAAGCTTTCTAGATGGGGATACAACATGCAGATGAATTAATTATTGGCTGTGAGGAAATGCGTATGACTGGATGCAGACCCGCTGTAACGCTCCGCACACTATCCATTATCCGCTCGCATGTGAAGAGCACAGACGCTGCAGGAAAGGAACGTAAAGAGGGAGCATGTAGTATGACTGGTGCAGCGGAACGAGAAGGAACACGCGTGTGGACCAGCATGAAGGAGGAGGCTATTAACAAAGGTTAAAAAACGTTTCAGACAAATAATAAGCCTTCAGACCTCTATGCTGGGGAATGAGTGCCAGCAGAGACAAGGGGAACGCTCTCACGGGCAGTGTGGAAATGAGTGCCAGCAGGGACAAGGGGAACCCTCTTACAGGAAGGGTGTAAATAAAACCGGCTGAGAGCAGGGGAGCCCTCCTACAGGTAGCATGGACATGAGTGCCAGCAGGGAGCAGGAGAACCCTCTTACAGGCGGCTCTATTGAAATGAGCACCAGCAGAGAACAGGGGACCCCTCTTACCTGCAACTCTCTAGCAATGAGTGCCAGGAAAGAACGAGGACCCCTCTTACAGAAAGCTCTCTGGAAATGAGTGCAAGCAGAGAACAGGGGAACCCTCCTACCAGCAAATCTCTAGCAATGAGTGGCAGCAGAGAGCAGGGGAACGCTCTCACGGGCAGCATGGAAATGAGTGGCAGCAGAGAACAGGAGAACCCACTTACAGGCATCGTGGAAATTAGTGCCAGCAGAGAGCAGCGTAACCCTCTTACAGGCGACTCTCTCGCAATGAGTGCCAGCAGAGAGCAGGATAACCATCTTACAGACAGCTCTCTGGAAATAAGTGCCAGCAAAGAGCAGGAAAACCATCTTACACATAGGGTGGAAATGAGTGCCAGCAGAGAGCAAGAGAGTCCTTTTACAGGAAGGGAGGAAATAAATGTCAGCCAAGTGCAGAGGGCCCTCCTACAGGTAGCATGGAAGTGAGTGCCAGCAGAAAGCAGGAGAACCCTCTTACAGACAGCTCTCTGGAAATGAGTGCTAGCAGAGAGCAGTGTAACCCTCTTACAGGCGACGCTCTCGCAATGAGTGCCAGCAAAGAGCAGGAAAACCATCTTACAGGTGGCTGTATGGAAAGGAGTGCCAGCATAGAGCATGAGGACCGTCTTACAGGCTGTTCTGTGGAAATAAGTGTCAGCAGAGAGCAGGAGGACCCTCTTACAGGCGGCTGTATGGAAATGAGTGCCAGCAGAGAGCAGGGGAACTCTCTAACAGGCGGCTGTATGGAAATGAGTGCCAGCAGAGAGCAGGGGAACTCTCTAACAGGCGGCTGTATGGAAATGAGTGCCAGCAGAGAGCAGGGGAACCTCTCAGGCTATCAGAGCATGCTGCTGAAGTTCCTGGCACTGTCGGCGGATCATGGTGTCTGTGATGGATGTCTTCTCAAGCAGGGCGCTCGTGTGGGAGGGAAGACGAATGCCAGCAGGGAGTTAGAGTATTGTAGTGTTCCTGGCACTCTTCCCATTGCTGTGGAGGTGGATACGTTGACATATCTCACATATTCGTCGCCCGTGAGCTCAGCAAGAGTGAAAAAAAGAGAAATATTTGATGAATTAACTTTATATGTCACAAAAATGCTAAATGTTTAGTTTTTACATTCTGTTCTTGTTTTGTGTTATTTTTATAAGCCGGTCTGCAAGAACAGATGGGAGGAATAAGAATATATACAGTATATATAAATATATGTATACGAGAGCTACAAACCCCAACCAGCACCGCATTATACATATTATACATCTTATATTACACACATTATATTATACATCTTAAACATATACACAGTCAGGTCCAGAAATATTGGGACATGGACACAATTGTAACATCTTTGGCTCTATACACCACCACAATGGAGTTGGAATGAAACAAACACAATGTGCTTTAACTGCAGACTGTCAGCTTTAATTTGAGGGTATGTACATCCAACTCAGGTGAACGGTGTAGGACTTACAGCAGTTTGCAGATGTGCCTCCACTTGTTAAGGGACCAAAGGTAATGGGACAATTGGCTTCTCAGCTGTTCCATGGCCAGGTGTGTGATATTCCCTCATTACCCCAATTACAATGTGCAGATAAAAGGCCCAAAGTTAATTTCAAGTGTGCTATTTGCATTTCGAATCTGTTGCTGTCAACTCTCAAGATGAGATCCAAAGAGCTGTCACTATCAGTGAAGCAAGCCATCATTAGGCTGAAGAAACAAAACAAACCCATCAGAGAGATAGCAAGAACATTAGGCGTGGCCAAAACAACTGTTTGGAACATTCTCAAAAAGAAGGAACGCACCGGTGAGCTCAGCAACACCAAAAGACCCGGGAGACCACGGAAAACAACTGTGGTGGGTGAGCGTAGAATTCTTTCCCTGGTGAAGAAAACACTCTTCACAACAGTTGGCCAGATCAGAACACTCTCCAGGAGGTAGGTGTATGTGTGTCAAAGTCAACAATCAAGAGAAGACTTCACCAG
This sequence comes from Leptobrachium leishanense, assembly GCA_009667805.1. NCBI lineage: Eukaryota > Metazoa > Chordata > Amphibia > Anura > Megophryidae > Leptobrachium > Leptobrachium leishanense. Next base: position 105,856,061 of record CM019074.1, read on the forward strand.
AGTGAATACAGAGGGTTCACCACAAGATGTAAACCATTGGTGAGCCTCAAAAACAGGAAGGCCAGATTAGAGTTTGCCAAACAACACCTAACAAAGCCTTCACAGTTCTGGAACAAGATCCTATGGACAGATGAGACTATGGGGCGGATCCAGGGGGGGCAATGGAGCAATTGCTCCCCCCCTCCTGAGCAGTGCAGATGCCAGGCTGACCTCCAGAACTCAAATCACAACGTGTGCAATGAATGCAGACATGGTGATTTGCAGGGGCACACACTGCGCAGAAGCACTGTGGATTGCCCCTCCCAGTCATGTGTCAGGGGCGTGTCACGTGGTGATCCTTTTCCCGGTGACCATGTGGCTGAGCCTGTCTCTTTCCATGCCTGCCTGACAGCCACAGGAAAGGGCTGGATCTGAGGCTGCACTGAGCAACAGGATCAGAGGAGAGAGGCTGGAGCCTCCATGCAGGGACACCAGGGAGGTAAGTAATGGGTCCCTGAGAGTTTGATCCTTCCTCCAGGGTGTATAAGAAAGCTAGAGCTGCACAGTAATAAACCTCTCAGATATGAGTCTGTAAACTGCTCCTCTAGATTGTAAAATCCTGGGTGCCCTCTGCTCCTCCAGATTGTAAACTCCTGGGTGCTCTCTGCTCCTCTAGATTGTAAGATCCTGGGTGCCCTCTGCTCCTCCAGATTGTAAACTCCTGGGTGTCCTCTACTCCTCTAGATTGTAAGATCCTGGGTGTCCTCTGCTCCTCTAGATTGTAAGCTCCTGGGTGTCCTCTGCTCCTCTAGATTGTAAGCTCCTGGATGCCCTCTGCTCATCTAGATTGTAAGTTCCTGGGTGCCCTCTGCTCCTCTAGATTGTAAGATCTTGGGTGTCCTCTGCTCCTTTAGATTGTAAACTCATGTGTGCCCTCTGCTCCTCTAGATTGTAAGCTCCTGGGTGTCCTCTGCTCCTCTAGATTGTAAGCTCCTGGGTGTCCTCTGCTCCTCTAGATTGTAAGCTCATATGTGCCCTCTGCTCCTCTAGATTGTAAGCTCCTGGGTGCCCTCTGCTCCTCTAGATTGTAAACTCCTGGGTGCCCTCTGCTCCTTTAGATTGTAAGCTCCTGGATGCCCTCTGCTCCTCTAGATTGTAAGCTCCTGTGAGCCGGGCCCTCTGCTCCTCTAGATTGTAAGCTCCTGTGAGCCGGACCCTCTGCTCCTCTAGATTGTAAGCTCCTGTGAGCCAGGCCCTCTGTAAATTCTCGTGAGTCGGGCGCTCTGCTAAAACACCTTATTTTCTGTCAGTGCCCCTCCCGAGACTAGTCTCTGGATCCGCCCCTGATGAGACCAAGATCAACTTGTACCAGAGTGATGGGAAGAGAAGACTATGGAGAAGGAAAGGAACTGCTCATGATCCTAAGCATACCACCTCATCAGTGAAGCATGGTGGTGGTAGTGTCATGGCGTGGGCATGTATGGCTGCCAATGGAACTGGTTCTCTTGTATTTATTGATGATGTGACTGCTGACAAAAACAGCAGGATGAATTCTGAAGTGTTTCGGGCAATATTATCTGCTCACATTCAGCCAAATGCTGCAGAACTCATTGGACGGCGCTTCACAGTGCAGATGGACAATGACCCAAAGCATACTGCAAAAGCAACCAAGAGTTTTTGAAGGGACAGAAGTGGAATGTCATGCAATGGCCAAGTCAATCACCTGACCTGAATCCCATTGAGCATGCATTTCACTTGCTGAAGACAAAACTGAAGGGAAAATGCCGCAAGAACAAGCAGGAACTGAAGACAGTTGCAGTAGAGGCCTGGCAGAGCATCACCAGGGATGAAACCCAGCGTCTGGTGATGTCTATGCGTTCCAGACTTCAGGCTGTGATTGACTGCAAAGGATTTGCAACCAAGTATTAAGAAGGGAAAGTTTGATTTATGATTATTATTCTGTCCCATTACTTTTGGTCCCTTAACAAGTGGGAGGCACATCTGCAAACTGCTGTAAGTCCTACACCGCTCACCTGAGTTGGATGTACATACCCTCAAATTAAAGCTGACAGTCTGCAGTTAAAGCACATTGTGTTTGTTTCATTCCAGAGCCAAAGATGTTAGAATTGTGTTGATGTCCCAATATTTCTGGACCTGACTGTACATGTTACAAAATTTTGTAGTGAATATTTATTTCATCAAAGTCAACGTTTCAGTCCTTGGCAGAACTTTTATCAAGACAAAAGACAGCCACTTTTGATTTCCTTTCTGGTATTATTGAGATCCCTTTCAGTAAACCAATTATTGTTGCTGGATTCCATCGCCCACCGAGCTCCCCAGTGCACTCCCTTTCTGACATAACCCAAATCCTTAGTAATTTGGTAGCTCAAAACCAAAAAAGTGAACTGCTGGTCCTCAGCGATTTTAATGTTGACTGGCTGAATCGAATCCTAAAAACAATAAACACTGCTCCCAGTTTGAGGCTTTCCAGTTAACACAATTAATCTCCTCCCCCACTCGCATTAATATGAAAAGCCTTAACCATACCTTGCTGGACTGGATTTTCTCCTCATGTCCTGATAGAATACAGGAGGCGGATGTTCTCGCTAATAGCTTCAGTGATCACTGTCTAGTGTACTGTGTGCGCAAAATAAAGGCCACAAAATCTCCCCCAAAGGTAATAATCACCAGGTCCTTCAAGAAATTTAATCTTGAATCCTTCCTAAATGATCTCACACGGCTCACGTGGTACAGGCTAAACCTATTCCCAGATCTGGATTGTGCAATTGAATACTTTCAGTCAGAGCTCCTGCAAGTCTGGAATGCCCATTCCCCGCTGCGTAAAGTGCGAGTCAAAGGGGCACATCTCCCCTGGGTTACAGCTGACCTCACACACATGTACCAGCTTAGAGATTCACTCTGGTCAAATTTCAAGAGCACTGGATCCATGAACGACCATTGTGAATACTGAAAATGGCGGAATGCATGCATAAAGCAAACAAAAATGGCCAAAGCCCAATACTTCAATGAAAATCTAAACAATAACATATCAAATCTAAGAAATTTTTGGAAAATCCTAAATAACATACTGTACAATCGCCCCCTGTCCACTCCCAACCAGCTGCTGTCAAAGTAAACATCCAAACCCTGCAACACTCCCTAGATGTAGCAAATGTATTTAATAACTATTTTGTTGGATGCGCCAACACCCTGATTGCTAAGCTAGCGATTGAAACACATTCAGAAAGGCAGCACACAAGTCAGATCCTTCCAACTGTGCAAAAACCCTGTATCAAAGAGAAATTCAGTTTTAGACCTGTGCCTGTCAGTGCCATTACTAAACTTCTCTGTAACCAAAAAATGAAACACCAGTCAGGACCTGACCAAGTCCCAGCAATGCTGCTGAAAATCAGCGCCCCGGCAATTGCAAAACCTGTCGCAACCCTAATCAATGAATCACTGGCGACTGGATATATACCCAAACTCTGGAAGACTGCGAGAGTGGTACCTATCCATAAAAGTGGAGACAATACTTTGGTATCAATCTACCGTCCAATATCATTGCTTCCTATAATGTAAAAAATTCGGGAAAAAAGTGTTTACACTCAATTACCCGATTACTATCAGTATTTGAACTATTTAACCCCAGATCAATCCGGCTTCCGTCCAAATCATTCAACCACAACCGCCCTTTTAAAAGTTTCCAATGATATCCAGGCTGGCATGGAACAAGGAAACCTAACTGGAGCCATCTTCCTTGATTTTGCCAAGGCCTTTGACACAGTAGACCATGGCATCTTATTACAAAAACGTAAAAACTCTGGTATTGGTGATCGCACGCTAACCTGGTTTCAATCATATGTGTCTGATCGGTCGCAATATGTGTCGATTTCTGACAGCACTTCCCTCGCCCTCCCAGTCACGTGCGGTGTACCCCAAGGCTCGATACTCGGCCCCCTGCTATTCACAATATTCATAAATGATCTGCCCAATGTCTGCAAAGCCTCAACTGTACACATGTACGCAGACGACACTGTAATCTATACCAGCAAACCAAATCTCCCACAGCTAGAGGCCGTGCTGCAAGAACAATTCACAGAGGTAGAAAAGTGGATCAAAGATAACAAACTTTTTCTAAATGCTGACAAAACTGTTACGATGCTCTTTGGAACAAAACCTAAACTACACAAATTGCAAAATCCCCATGTGTTGGGACAAAATCAAATGGCACGCTGACCACAGTCACTTCTCTCATATCTAGGTATGTGGTTAGACCCAAATCTATCCTTTGGCCCCACATCGAAAAACTCTCATCTAAACTTTACCCCAAACTAGGTGCCCTGTACAGAAACAAATCCTGCCTGAGTCCCGCGGTAAGAAAGCAGATTGTTCAACAAATGCTTATCCCAGCTATTGAATACGGAGATGTAGTGTATGCAGCCGCCCCGCAAACACACCTTCATAAACTTACTACATTGTATAACTCATTCTGTCGCTTTGTGCTACAATGTAACTACATGACTCACCATTGTGACATGTTAAAAGAACTAAACTGGCCATCGCTGGAATCTAGACGCAACCTTCACCTTTCCAACCTGGTGTTTAAGAGCTTTTCTGGGTAGCTACCACCCTACCTGAATAGACCGCTTCCCCCAGCAGTTCCCTCATCCTATAACCTCCGATCCAGGACCAGCACCTTACTTGCAATACCACAATACAAAAAGAAAGTGGCTCCATCCTCATTTTCCTACAGAGCACCACAAATATGGAATAACCTCCCAGACGCCATCAAATCTTCCCCCCAGTCTAAAGTCACTTGAGCTCCCTATTAACATACCTCAATACAGAATGCACCTGTAAACATGTAACACAGTGACTATATACAGAATGCACCTGTATACATGTAACACAGTGACTATATACAGAATGCACCTGTAAACATGTAACACAGTGACTATATACAGAATGCACCTGTAAACATGTAACATAGTGACTATATACAGAATGCACCTGTAAACATGTAACACAGTGACTATATACAGAATGCACCTGTAAACATGTAACAGTGACTATATACAGAATGTGCCTGTAAACATGTAACACAGTGACTATATACAGAATGCACCTGTATACATGTAACACAGTGACTATATACAGAATGTGCCTGTAAACATGTAACATAGTGACTATATACAGAATGCACCTGTAAACATGTAACATAGTGACTATATTTCCGACATATTTATTTTCTGTTAATCTGTATATTTGTTTTGTGTTAATTTCTTGCATTTTACTATTTTGTATTTCTGTAACCATGTTCTTGAATCCAGGACATACTTGAAAACGAGAGAAATCTCAATGTATCCTTCCTGGTAAAATCCTTTATAAATAAATAAATGTCTCGATAAAAGTCCTGTCAAGGACTGAAACGTCAACTTTGATGGAATAAATATTCACTACAAAATTCATATTTTTCATTCATATTCACTACAAAAACCAGCCTCCTGAGCGCTTTATCTCTGCTATTTATTTAAACCTAAGGCTTCACAGCCGCACCGGAGTGAGCATCGTATAACACCGTTAAAGGTGGCGGCGCTTGCTTTTCTATTATACGTATTGTATATTATACATTAAACATATATTATACAGATTATGTATAAAATCTTTTGCATGTATACCATATATGTTTAATGTATATTATATTATTCAGATATTAAACATATTATATTACACGTTACAGTTACAAGTTTTTATAAAGCGTTATCGTTATCCATATTATATTATTCATCCATTAAACATATTATTCATATTATAGATGTTGTTATTCAGACGCTTTCTATCCTCCAGGGACTCTGGTGTTTATAGTTTCCGGTGACCTCACAAGGTAAGAGGTGTGCAGGCACGTGTATTAATTACAGACAGATCTTTACGGTGTTATTAATTAACAGCCTCTCACGGAGCCCAATATGACAATCCCGGCATTAAATAAACAATGGCTGAATGCGGTAATTACTCACTTATACTCGTAACAGCTTTTAAATGACTCACTCTGACGGATTGTTTTTTGTCTTTTCCAGGAATACCGTTTTTTTGTGGGCTTTTTTTTACAGGATACCTGTTTGGTTTTTTTTAACATCCATTTTGCTACAATGTATCTTGGAAATAAAGTAACAATCACCTGCCTGACCTTGATTGGTTAATGTACTTACTGTTTGTTTTTTAACCTGCTGGAAATGATAAAAATCCTGCAGCATGAATTGATTTATTGGTTGAAAACACCTTTTCTGTTACATAGTTTCCATTTAAAGCGAGCCTTGGCGAGCGCAGACCTCAATTCACAAGTATGCAGCAAAACAAAATATTCCACAGGAGAAATGACCCCGAAAAGGTCCACGGGGTAATGTCAATGGGGCACATCTATCAAGGCACGCGTACCATCCAGAATTGGCAATCGGCAGCCAGTATGTCCCATCTGTACAGCTTTCAGGCACTCAGCCCAACGCGTTTCGTCAGCTATAGCCACTTCTACAGTAAGAACTTGTCAGACGAGACAGAGGACAGATGTCGAGCTCACGGAAGCATTGTTGAGCATCCAGCGATGGAAATAGAACCACCCTGAAGATCACAGTGGAAACGGACTCCAACGTAAATTCATACAAGGGTTCTGCCGCCACCAGCAATCTTGCATGAAGAGTGACATCTGCCACCATCGCTGTGACATCATGCAGAACAGTGGTCACCTTCCTGATCTGACTGGCAGAAGTCAACCCGGAGGCAGGCAGATCTGTGCGCGTGATGGCAGGAGGTGAGGTGGCATTTTGGTAATATGGGGGGGTGTACTTCTGGCTGTCACCACCTAAGAGATGCCTTGACTTCGAAGGTTATTTGTTGCCGATGTCTCGAAACGCATAACTGCAGAGTTGGAGAGCCTCCACGTGACGCGCCAGCACAAGCCTGCTCCCTTGCTGTATCCAGTGATCGAGCATTAGTTTCATGGCCTGTATGGACGTCATCTTAAATGGACCTCCTGTAGTTCATGCTGCCAATGGCCTTGTGCATCTTTTGTGGCTGGCAGAGACCCTGGGTCCGCCAGACCCTAGCCCCATACCACCCCACCCATGGCAAGCAGGTGAAGGCCTAAATCAGAGAAGGTGGCCTGTTCAGCTTTCTTTGATTCAATCCCTCAACTGCTAGGCATGGGTGGGTGGTATAGGTGGAACAGGAGTCCCCTCTATCTTTATGGGCCGTTGGGTTGGGTTGACTCGACATTCGCTGCCAACCAGTGATGGTTTCATTAAATAGGTGATTCGTTGTGCAGTAACACGTTTTTGCACATGCGCGTCGGCAATCTTACAGCGTACACACGTTTTCAACAAAATGAAACAGTTTCTCTGAATTTTGGGGAAATGAATCAATGATCCAACAGAATTCGTACAAACTGGAGGAAGCGTAAATTTCTGACATACTGACAATTTCCAACCAGGTTTTTGCCCATGACCATGTCACCTCTCCATCACCATGCATGGTACGTCTGGCTGCCTAAATCGCTAGCCTGGCATCCCCAATTATCAGGGGGCAGCAGATCTGACGGAGACATGTGCTTCTCAGCAGGTCTGCCATCTTGTTTGTAGCCCGATCAAATAGGGGATTTACCTGCGGTCATCAGACGGGGACGAAGATGCCTCATCTCCTCCTCACATACACCGGGAGACAGGAAGGGAATAAGGAGAGGCTCAGTGTCGCTGCATTCCAGGTGATGGGGCGGAAGTCACAAGCAGTGACACTTTAGAACGGTTGGAAAAATATATGTATTTTAACAGGGATCATGAAACGCTTTGTCTTGCTTTTTTGCCAGCCGAGCCGCGATGACGAGGGCCACAGAATAACAATACAGGGAAAGCCGGGGACGGCGGAGGAAAACTGCAAGCGGAGAAAGTGACAGACGGAGATACAATCACTATCTCTACGGCTATGAAAGAACAGTCCTCTATAATAAATGAGACGTCTTTAAAATCTATCTCACCTGAACGGAATAATATTTATATAAAAACACTCCATCTCCGAGTCCTGCGCGGCCGTGTCGGTGCCGAGGCCCAGCCTGGAGGGATGCACAGTCACACACACAGTCTGAAACACAAGGTAAAGAAATGGAATAAGCAGAAAGAGAATACAGGGACATCTATGAAACCAATCACAGTCACTATACACCCAAAACAACGCCTTTCCTCTAGCCGACACACAGATCAAATACCACTGGTTAACCTGGTTCAGCGCCGCATGGAAGGGGATGTCTGTGCATGGGGTGTCATGGAAGGGGATGTCTGTGCATGGGGTGTCATGGAAGGGGATGTCTGTGCATGGGGTGTCATGGAAGGGGATGTCTGTGCATGGGGTGTCATGGAAGGGGATGTCTGTGCATGGGGTGTCATGGAAGGGGATGTCTGTGCATGGGGTGTCATGGAAGGGGATGTCTGTGCATGGGGTGTCATGGAAGGGGATGTCTGTGCATGGGGTGTCATGGAAGGGGATGTCTATGCATGGGGTGTCATGGAAGGGGATGTCTGTGCATGGGGTGTCATGGAAGGGGATGTCTGTGCATGGTGTCATGGAAGGGGATGGCTGTGCATGGGGTGTCATGGAAGGGGATGTCTGTGCATGGGGTGTCATGAAGGGGATGTCTGTGCATGGGGTGTCATGGAAGGGGATGTCTGTGCATGGGGTGTCATGGAAGGGGGTGGCTGTGCATGGGGTGTCATGAAGGGGATGTCTGTGCATGGGGTGTCATGAAGGGGATGTCTGTGCATGGGGTGTCATGGAAGGGGATGGCTGTGCATGGGGTGTCATGGAAGGGGATGGCTGTGCATGGGGTGTCATGAAGGGGATGGCTGTGCATGGAGTGTCATAGAAGGGGATGGCTGTGTATTGGGTGTCATGAAAGGGGATGGGTGTCCATGGAGTGTCATGGCTGTGCATGGGGTGTTATGGAAGGGGATGGATGTGCATGGGGTGTCATGGAAGGGGATGGCTGTGCATGGGGTGTCATGAAGGGGATGTCTGTGCATGGGGTGTCATGGAAGGGGATGGCTGTGCATGGGGTGTCATGGAAGGGGATGGCTGTGCATGGGGTGTCATGGAAGGGGATGGCTGTGCATGGGGTGTCATGGAAGGGGATGGCTGTGTATTGGGTGTCATGAAAGGGGATGGGTGTCCATGGAGTGTCATGGCTGTGCATGGGGTGTTATGGAAGGGGATGGATGTGCATGGAGTGTCATGGAAGGGGATGGCTGTGCATGGGGTGTTATGGAAGGGGGTGGATGTGCATGGGGTGTCATGGAAGGGGATGGCTGTGCATGGGGTGTCATGGAAGGGGATGGCTGTGCATGGGGTCATGGAAGGGGATGGCTGTGCATGGGGTGTCATGGAAGGGGATGGCTGTGTATTGGTGTCATGAAAGGGGATGGGTGTCCATGGAGTGTCATGGCTGTGCATGGGGTGTTATGGAGGGGATGGATGTGCATGGAGTGTCATGGAAGGGGATGGCTGTGCATGGGGTGTTATGGAAGGGGGTGGATGTGCATGGGGTGTCATGGAAGGGGATGGCTGTGCATGGGGTGTCATGGAAGGGGATGGCTGTGCATGGGGTGTCATGGAAGGGGATGGCTGTGCATGGGGTGTCATGGAAGGGGATGGCTGTGTATTGGGTGTCATGAAAGGGGATGGGTGTCCATGGAGTGTCATGGCTGTGCATGGGGTGTTATGGAAGGGGATGGATGTGCATGGGGTGTCATGGAAGGGGATGGCTGTGCATGGGGTGTCATGGAAGGGGATGGCTGTGTATTGGGTGTCATGAAAGGGGATGGGTGTCCATGGAGTGTCATGGCTGTGCATGGGGTGTTATGGAAGGGGATGGATGTGCATGGAGTGTCATGGAAGGGGATGGCTGTGCATGGGGTGTTATGGAAGGGGGTGGATGTGCATGGGGTGTCATGGAAGGGGATGGCTTGTGCATGGGGTGTCATGGAAGGGGATGGCTGTGCATGGGGTGTCATGGAAGGGGATGGCTGTGCATGGGGTGTCATGGAAGGGGATGGCTGTGTATTGGGTGTCATGAAAGGGGATGGGTGTCCATGGAGTGTCATGGCTGTGCATGGGGTGTTATGGAAGGGGATGGATGTGCATGGGGTGTCATGGAAGGGGATGGCTGTGCATGGGGTGTCATGGAAGGGGATGGCTGTGTATTGGTGTCATGAAAGGGGATGGGTGTCCATGGAGTGTCATGGCTGTGCATGGGGTGTTATGGAAGGGGATGGATGTGCATGGAGTGTCATGGAAGGGGATGGCTGTGCATGGGGTGTTATGGAAGGGGATGGATGTGCATGGAGTGTCACGGAAAGGGATGGAGTTCTTGGCACCCTGGGCTAATAGCTGCTGGTCCTATCCCTCCTGATGTTGATTGGATGGCGCTATAATTTATCACTTAGTATATTAAATATTAACAGCTTATTCACAATTTGTTGGATCTTAAGACAGGGATCTCAGACACCACCTCCCCCAGACGTTGCTGAACTACAACTCTCATGAATCTCTGCCCATCTGTTGCATTCAAAGAATTCTGGGAATTGTTCCCCATCAACATGGGGGGGGGGTGTTGAGAGCCTTGGTCTCCGCCATGACCCATCGTTCTACATGAAAAGTACCTCTATGAACGGAGGGAGCGTCTTAATCCTGATTCCATCTTTACGCAATAAACAGAAATGGATTAAGAATAAAATCTATAATAGAATGAAGAGAGATTTTATCCTCCGACTCTTTGGACCAAGACGTGAATGATAATATAATCCAGCCCTGGAAGCTGAGGATCCAGAGATTTCATTCATTGCCCCTTTATAATATTATCTTTCAAAGCTATAAATCTTAAAACGAGTCTAATCCCATTCCCAGAAACGTTACAAAGCGTGTAGAGCAACGTGACCCTACATGGCGTCCATCCCTAAGCCCCCCCGCGCGCCTCCCGCTCCCCCCGCACCCCCCGTTCCCCTCCCGCTCCCCCCATTCCCCCCGTTCCCCCCGTTCCCCCCGCGCCTCCCGCTCCCCCCGTTCCCCCCCGCGCCCCCCGCTGTCATTAAGAAATTTACACAACCTTTCATCTGCTTTTTTTTAACATTTCCCGGAGGCTCCATTTATGGTTCCCCTCGTTATATGTATCTGGTGATGACAACATTTCAACGTAAAAATACCCTTCTAAGGTCGTGTCTCACATCCTGATGAAAGGGACCAAGGAGATCGTCGCTTTTGACATGGTCACAATGTTGCGTCCACCTGGAGTCCCAGGCTCTACCGCAGGTCCATTGATTGAAGCCTCTTTCCACAGACTCGCTGAAAGCTGCGAAGTCTTTAACAGATGAGCGAGTTAAAATCCCCAAAGATCGAGCGTGAGGAGTGTGTCCGCCCGGGAGAAACCCAATATGGTAACGATGGAACATGACGGATCGAATATCTCCGATACCCGCGGAGAAGAGCCGGGAAGACTAAGGGCCTAATGGATACTATGAATACCCTGATGGATTAAAAATGGAATGGCCGGGGGTCTGGCGGGGGAGGGGATCTGTACAACGAGTTAAAAATAGAATCAAGGATGTATCGGAAGTGCATATCCGATAAGAGAAGAGGAAGACGTTACTCGAGGGACGATGATAAACAAAGGAGAATCCTCTTAGAGGAGCCGGTCTCACTGCGCGCAGACACAGAGCAGCCCATCAAAGACCCCATCCAGGGTACCGGGCCTGCCGGCAGGGGACGTGCAGCTCAGTCACGCGCCCACACGCTATTATCCAGGTGATTTATTTACTGATCAGTGGACACGAGAAGAAGTCTTTAATGAAAACCCGACGCGCTTTAACCAAGTCGACAAATCCTCTCCGAATCGCAAGATTACTGGGCTACGGGTCGGCACCGGCCGTCACCCACACAAGCATCTTGAGGGATGGGTCACCGATCTATGGTTAAACAATAGACAGTGGCTGGTGACACAATATGACGATGGTTTCTCCGGCTTATAAAGAGTCGGAACCTTTAGCTCGTCTAGAAATATACACAATCGATGCACCGCTTCCATCGACTCCGGTTCTGACCCGCAGGCAGCTACAAACCGATCAATATGTTGACCTAGGTTGGCCTTTAAAGGGTTAATATTCTCCACTAAGTGCATCTTCTGAGAATTAAGAGGCGGCTGCTGGTACAGGCACATCTTGACCCAGTGCTTGTTACATTCAGGCTGATACTAAGTACCAAGGCCAGCTCCTCCCCCTCCCCCTCCCTCATCTAATCCTCTCATTCCTGCTGCTCATTGGCCGCTTTATTATCATTTCATCTTCCATCTGATTTGGAATCCTCTCCTGCGCCCCATGTAAGACCCACAATACCAGCGAGACCCCCCCCCCCATGAGTCCTGGACGGCTCCATAGAGACAGAGAGCACATAGGGCTGAGGGCCGCGTCACTTAAAGGCACAGAGGCATTATTTGGGTGATGTGACGCTCCACATCCTTGGTGTATGTTTCATTCTTTATGTAAAGTGATGTCACACACATTGTATTCCTTCATGGATAGGTCAGGTCACATGTGTTCCAGGTTTGTGTACCCTTCTCTATGTGTGTCCTGCCTTGTAGGTGTCCACAGCTCTATGTGTATACCCTGTCCTGTGAGTGTCTACTCTACCCTGTGTGTACCATGCCCGTCCTGTACTTTGTGTACACTTTGTCCTATGTGTGTCTACCCATCCAGGTGTGTGTGCCCTTCCTTGTATGTGTACCCTTCTTTGGGCCCTATTACATTCTCTGCGCAAATGCACTTGCGCGGCGCAATTGTTTTTGCGCGCAGTGTCCAGCGTTTTCGCGCGAAAATTAATGTGGTATTCGGATCCGAACGCATTTTCTCATCCGTCAAAAAATATCTTTCTGTACTTTGTGTGTCCTTCACTTTGTGTACATTCTGTCTTGTGTGTACCATGTATAGCTAACACATTGTCCATCTGTCCTCCCATACGCCTCCATCCAGACATTAGTCCGTGGCCGCAGCCGGTGTTCTCCCGGTCCAGGAGGTCAGTAACTCATTGATGGATCATTGGATTGTGTTCACATGTCTCCTCCCAGATCACATCTAGAAATCATAGGACGGAGGAAAATAACCTCAGAATTCCCGGCCATCACACAGAGCGCAGCGCACAGCGCGTAGAGCACAGCGCGCAGAGCACAGCGCGTAGAGCACAGCACGCAGAGCACAGCGCGCAGAATACAGAGCACAGAGTACAGAGCACAGAGCACAGCGCGCAGAGCACAACACTCAGAGCACAGAGCTCAGAGCACAGCACTCAGAGCACAGAGCGCAGCTCACAGAGCACGGAGCGCAGCGCGCAGAGCACAGAGCACGGAGCGCAGCGAGCAGAGCACAGAGCACAGCACTCAGAGCACAGAGCTCAGAGCACAGAGCTCAGAGCACAGCACTCAGAGCACAGAGCGCAGCTCACAGAGCACGGAGCGCAGCGCGCAGAGCACGGAGCGCAGCACGCAGAGCACAGAACACGGAGCGCAGCGAGCAGAGCACAGAGCACAGCGCACAGAGCAGGTCTCGGGTACTTTACATGGTGCAATATGTATGTACCCAGGACTGAGGTCAGAAGAGGCTGAACCCAGGGATCCAATAAGAATTTGGCGAATAAGGGGCAGTGCCCGTCCACCCACCATTACCAGGGGATATTAGACACAGAAATTCTCTGACAGAGCAGGGCAGAATGACAATGGCCTCCCCAGACCCCCTGAAAGATGAGGAGTAATGCACTCCCTGCAAGATGAAGAGTAAAGCACTCCCTGCAAGATGAAGAGTAATGCACTCCCTGCAAGATGAAGAGTAATGCACCCCCTGCAAGATAAGGAGTAATGCACTCCCTGCAAGATGAGGAGTAATGCACCCCCTGCAAGGTGAGGAGTAATGCACCCCCTGCAAGATGAGGAGTAATGCACCCCCTGCAAGATGAGGAGTAATGCACCCCCTGCAAGATGAGGAGTAATGCACTCCCTGCAAGATGAGTAATGCGCCCCCTGCAAGATAAGGAGTAATGCACCCCCTGCAAGATGAGGAGTAATGCACCCCCTGCAAGATGAGGAGTAATGCACCCCTGCAAGATGAGGAGTAATGCACCCCCTGAAAGATGAGGAGTAATGCACTCCCTGCAAGATGAAGAGTAAAGCACTCCCTGCAAGATGAAGAGTAATGCACTCCCTGCAAGATGAGGAGTAATGCACCCCCTGCAAGATAAGGAGTAATGCACTCCCTGCAAGATGAGGAGTAATGCACCCCCTGCAAGATGAGGAGTAATGCACCCCCTGCAAGGTGAGGAGTAATGCACCCCCTGCAAGATGAGGAGTAATGCACCCCTGCAAGATGAGTAATGCGCCCCCTGCAAGATAAGGAGTAATGCACCCCCTGCAAGATGAGGAGTAATGCACCCCCTGCAAGATGAGGAGTAATGCACCCCCTGCAAGATGAGGAGTAATGCACCCCTGCAAGATGAGGAGTAATGCACCCCCTGCAAGATGAGGAGTAATGCACCCCCTGCAAGATGAGGAGTAATGCACCCCCTGCAAGATGAGGAGTAATGCACCCCCTGCAAGATGAGAAGTAATGCACTCCCTGCAAGATGAGGAGTAATGCACCCCCTGCAAGATGAGGAGTAATGCACCCCTGCAAGATGAGGAGTAATGCGTCCCCTGCAAGATGAGGAGTAATGCACCCCCTGCAAGATGAGGAGTAATGCACTCCCTGCAAGATGAAGAGTAATGCACTCCCTGCAAGATGAAGAGTAATGCACCCCCTGCAAGATGAGGAGTAATGCACTCCCTGCAAGATGAGGAGTAATGCACTCCCTGCAAGATGAGGAGTAATGCACCCCTGCAAGATGAGGAGTAATGCACCCCCTGCAAGATGAGGAGTAATGCACTCCCTGCAAGATGAGGAGTAATGCACTCCCTGCAAGATGAAGAGTAATGCACTCCCTGCAAGATGAGGAGTAATGCACTCCCTGCAAGATGAGGAGTAATGCACCCCCTGCAAGATGAGGAGTAATGCACCCCCTGCAAGATGAGGAGTAATGCACTCCCTGCAAGATGAGGAGTAATGCACTCCCTGCAAGATGAGGAGTAATGCACTCCCTGCAAGATGAGGAGTAATGCACTCCCTGCAAGATGAGGAGTAATGCACTCCCTGCAAGATGAGGAGTAATGCGTCCCCTGCAAGATGAGGAGTAATGCGTCCCCTGCAAGATGAGGAGTAATGCACTCCCTGCAAGATGAGGAGTAATGCACACCTGCAAGATGAGGAGTAATGCATCACCTGCAAGATTAGGAGTAATGCATCACCTGCAAGATGAGGAGTAATGCACCCCCTGCAGGATGAGGAGTAATGCATCCCCTGCAAGATGAAGAGTAATGCGCCACTGCAAGATGAGGAGTAATGCATCCTCTACAAGATGAGAAGTAATGCACGCCCTGCAAGATGAGGAGTAATGCATCCCTGTAAGATGAGGAGTAATGCACACCCTGCAAGATGAGGAGTAATGCACCCCCTGCAAGATGAGGAGTAATGCACCCCCTGCAAGATGAGGAGTAATGCATGCATTACAAGCTGAGGTGTAATGTGCTTCCTGCCAGATGAGGCTCAATGTGACCCTAGGACCCTTACCATAACATTACCAAGGCTCCCATGTTTTTTCACAGCGAGATGAGGGACAAGAACACCTTTGGGATAAATTAGAGCGGAGACTGAGAGCCAGGCCTTCTCGTCCAACATTAGTGTGTGACTAGGGATGAGCTGTTCGGGTTCGGAGTTCGACCCGAACTTTGGCAGTTCGAAAGTTTGCGAATTTCGAACTTTTTGGGCGTGTTCGGTTCGAGTTCGAAAAAAAAAAGACATTTTGAAAAAAGTATAGAAAATGCTTAAAAAAATACTAAAAAATCTAGAAATAAAGAGACTCTTTACTGCAGAATATTATAAGCAACGGTTTATTAGATATTGAATTAAAAACTAATGTGTACGTGGAAAGATTATCAACTCTAAATGACCTCTGTTCACAAACGGGCATAACACCAGGTGTTTTTAGTCTGGTAATCAATTTGATACATTGTACAATATACTGAGGGTGGGGTGGTGTCTGCTTCTGATTGAGATTTGAGAATTAATTTCCCTAAAACATCCAAATATGCTGCATTTAACTGGTGTTTGAAAAAAATCTAAAGCAATGTTATTTTTCACCTCGGGATTAAACATTCACAGGGTTATTCAGAGAGCGGTGAAAAGCAGGAGAATAACTGGAGAATGGAAAATTCTAGGTCAAAATAGCCAAACCAGAAAAATTCTCCCATTTATCTCACTTTCCAAATCGGCTATTTGGTCTAGATTGTTCTCTTCTCTTGCCAGTTCTCCTGGCTTTCACCTCTCTCTCAGGGTTGTTCAGAGAAAGGTGAAAACCAGGAGAATGGCAGGAAAAAAGAACAATCTGGACCAAATAGCCGATTTGGAAAGTGAGATAAGGCTAGGGTCAGACTAACGCATTTTTCGCAGCGACCGTCAAAAAGTGCGTCCGAACACATTGCCGTATTTTTTCACGGATTGCGCGAAAACGGTCATACGATGCGCATTTTTGTGCGTGATTTTTTACGGATCCAAACCAGGAAACTTTGGGTGTCTGGACGTTATGTTGGCCAGACATGAGCAGGGTCTGACGTCTCCTAATATCGCACACACGCCGTTAGTGGACGCCTCGCACTCTGTACGTCCGTACTAGCGGTTCTGCGTTCTCGAAAAAATGCGTTCATTTTCCACTTGCGTTGCGCAGCTGGACTTTCGTGCGACCGTACTTCGTATATTGGCTGTCATTGCCCGTCATTTGCTGCTAGTGCGGCCGTGATTAAGTGCGCCTAAACGCATGTTAAAAATTCGCTAGTCTGACCCTAGCCTAAATGGGAGAATTTTTCTAGTTTGGCTATTTGGTCTAGAATTTTCCATTCTCCAGTCATTCTCCTGCTTTTCACCGCCAAAAAATCAGTAAACTTTTTCTGCGTGTCTGAAAATGTCTCCTCTTTTCATACAGACTGCCGCCCCAAGCAGTTGTTTATGGATAGATTAAAGGAAAAGCATTTACCGTCGCTTGAAATGTCATTTTTTACTTTTTACATATTTCTATACATCCTAGAAATCCGCCACTTCACGGGCAGGTTATGGGGACCTCCTAGGCACGATATTTGAAGGAATTTTTCATTTTTATTTTTAACCCTTATTTCATGGAAATCTCACTGTCCCTTTAAAAACGTTTTTTTTTAAACTTTTTGTCCTTGTTTCCTGTCCCCCAGGGCACTACCCGGACCCCCATACACCTTTTATGGCAAATATCTAGCATATATGCCCTCTTGGAGGACACTCTAAAAACCGAATTTTCAGCCCCATTGACTTGTATGGGGTTCGAGTTCGGGTTCGGGTTCGGATCAGAACATTTGGAAAGTTCGGGTTCAGCTTCAAACCGAACTCGGGGAGTGTTCGGCTCATCCCTATGTGCGACCTCACAAATGCGCTTCTGGAAGAATGGTGAAAAATTCCCATAAACACCCTCCTAAACCTTGTGGACAGCCTTCCCAGAAGAGTTGAAGCTGTTATAGCTGCAAAGGGTGGAGCGGCGTCATATTGAACCCTATGGATTAGGAATTTATATATTTATAAAGGATTTTACCAAGAAGGATACATTGAGATTTCTCTAGTTTTCAAGTATGTCCTGGGATCAATAACATTGAAGTGTTACAGAAATACAAAGTAATACAATACAAGATATTAAAAAACAACACAAATATACAGATTAACAGAAAATAAATATGTAGGAAATAGTCATTATGTTACATGTTTACAGGTGCATTCTGTATATAGTCACTGTGTTACATGTTTACAGGTGCATTCTGTATATAGTCACTGTGTTACATGTTTACAGGTGCATTCTGTATATAGTCACTGTGTTACATGTTTACAGGAGCATTCTGTATATAGTCACTGTGTTACATGTTTACAGGTGCATTCTGTATATAGTCACTGTGTTACATGTTTACAGGTGCATTCTGTATATAGTCATTATGTTACATGTTTACAGGTGCATTCTGTATATAATCACTGTGTTACATGTTTACAGGTGCATTCTGTATTGAGGTATGTTAATATGGAGCTCTTGAGTGACTTTAGACTGGGGGAAGATTTGATGGCGTCTGGGAGGTGATTCCATATTTGCGGTGCTCTGTAGGAAAATGAGGATCGAGCCACTGTCTTTTTGTATTGTGGTATTGTAAGTAAGGTGCAGGTCCTGGATCGGAGGTTATAGGATGAGGGAACTGCTGGGGGAAGCAGTCTATTCAGGTAGGGTGGCAGCTTCCCACAAAAGCTCTTAAACACCAGGCTGGAAAGGTGAAGGGTGCATCTGGATTCCAGCGATGGCCAGTTTAGCTCTTTTAACATGTCACAATGGTGGGTCATGTAGTTACATTGTAGCACAAAGCGACAGAATGAGTTATACAATGTAGTAAGTTTCTGAAGGTGTGTTTGCGGGGCGGCTGCATACACTACATCTCCGTATTCAATAGCCGGCATAAGCATTTGTCCCCACACATAGATGGGGATTTTGCAATTTGTGTAGTTTAGGTTTTGTTCCAAAGAGCATCGTTACAGTTTTGTCAGTATTTAAAAAAAGTTTGTTGTGTTTGATCCACTTTTCTACCTCTGTGAATTGTTCTTGCAGCACGGCCTCCAGCTGCGGGAGATTTGGTTTGCTGGTATAGATTACGGTGTCGTCTGCGTACATGTGTACAGTTGAGGCTTTGCAGACATTGGGCAGATCATTGATGAATATTGTGAATAGCAGGGGGCCGAGTATTGAGCCTTGGGGTACACCGCAAGTGACTGGGAGGGGGAGGGAGGAGCTGCCAGAAATTGACATATATTGTGATCGGTCGGATACATATGATTGAAACCAGGTTAGCGTGCTATCACCAGTGCCAGAGTTTTTAAGTTTTTCTAACAAGATGCCATGGTCTACTGTGTCAAAGGCTTTGGCAAATCAAGGAAGATGCTCCAGTTAGATTTCCTTGTTCCATCCCAGCTTGGATATCATTACAGACTTTTAAAAAAGCAGTTGTAGTTGAGTGATTTGGACGGAAGCCGGATTGATCTGGGGTTAAGTAGTTCCAATATTGATAATAATCACGTAATTGTGTGTAGACGCATTTTTCCAAAATTTTTGACATTACAGGGAGCAACGATATCGGACAGTAGTTGAATACCAAAGTACTGTCACCACTTTTATGGATAGGTACCACTCTCGCAGTCTTCCAGAGTTTGGGTATGTATCCAGTCGCCAGTGATTCATTGATTAGGGTTACGACAGGATTTGCAATTGCCGGTGCGCTGATTTTCAGCAGCATTGCTGGTATTTGATCAGGTCCAGACTGGTATTTCATTTTTTGCTTACGGAGAAGTTTATTAACGACACTGACAGGCACTGGTCTAAAACTGAATTCCTGTCTGATACAGGGACTTTGCACAGTTGGAGGGGCTTGACCTGCGTGCGGCCTTTCTGATTGCATGTCATTTCCTAGCTTGGCAATCAAAGTGGTGGCGCATCCAACAAAATAATCATTAAAGGCATTTGCTACATCTAGGGGGTGTTGCAGGGTTTGGTTGTTTACTTTGACAGCAGCCGGCTGGGAGTGGACTGGGGGTGCTTGTATGTTACTTATGATTCTCCAAAAGTTTCTAGGGTTTGATATGTTATTGTTTAGATTTTCATTGAAGTATTGGGCTTTAGCCATTTTTGTTTGTTTTGTGCATTCATTCCGGCATTTTCGGTATTCCTAGTGATCGGTCATGGAACCAGTGCTCTTGAAATTTGACCACAGTGAATCTCTAAGGAATGGGATGTCACCTAAGTTCATATGCGAGTCAAGGCAGGTGAGCCAATACTTTTGGCAATATAGTGTATATATGTGCATTTGTGTTAGTGTATAAGTGTGTGTAGATATATGTGAATATGTGTTATTGTATGTGTGTGTATGTGTTAGTGTATAAGTGTATATATGCGCATGTGTTAGTGTATAAGTGTGTGTGTATATATGTGTTAGTGTATGTGTGTGTATAAGTGTGTGTATGTGTTAGTGTATAAGTGTATATATCTGCATGTGTTAGTGTATACGTGTGTGTGTGTGTATATATGTGTTAGTGTAAAAGTGTGTGTGTATGTGTTAGTGTATACGTGTGTGTGTGTTAGTGTATAAGTGTGTGTATGTGTTAGTGTATAAGTGTGTATGTGTTAGTGTATATGTGTGTGTATATGCATGTGTTAGTGTATAAGGGTGTGCATGTGTTAGTGTATAAGTGTGTGTGTATGTATAAGTGTATATGTGTTAGTGTATAAATGTGTGTGTTAGTGTATAAGTGTGTGTGTATGTGTTAGTGTATAAGTGTATATGTGTTAGTGTATAAGTGTATATGTGTTAGTGTATAAATGTGTGTGTTAGTGTATAAGTGTGTGTGTATGTGTTAGTGTATAAGTGTAAATGTGTTAGTGTATAAATGTGTGTGTTAGTGTATAAGTGTGTGTGTTAGTGTATAAGTGTGTGTATGTGTTAGTGTATAAGTGTATATATGTGCATGTGTTAGTGTATAGGTTTGTGTGTGTTAGTGTATAGGTAAGTGTGTGTGTTAGTGTATAGGTGTGTGTGTTAGTGTATAGGTGTGTGTGTGAGTCAGATGACAGGTCCCTGCTGGTCATACACTGATACCTCCTTGCTGAGGGCTTGCAGTGACTGTACACACAAACACACACACACTCTCACACACACACACACAACACACACACAGAGACACACACACACACAGACACACACACACAAACACACACAGACACACACACAGACACACACACACAGACAGACACACACAGACACACAACACACACACACACTCACACACACAGACACACACACAGACACACAACAAGACACACACACACACACAGACACACACAAGACACACACACACAGACACACACACACAGACAGACACACACACACACAGACACACACACACAGACACCAGACACACACACACACACAGACACACACAACACGCAGACACAGACACACACACACACCACACAGACACACACACAGACACACACACACACAGACACACACACACACGCAGACACAGACAACACACACACAGACACACACACACAGACACACACACACAGACACAGACAACACACACACACACACACAACACACACACACACACAGACAACACACACACACACACACACCAGACACACACACAGACACACACACACACAGACACACACACACACACAGACACACACACACACACACACACACACAGACACACAGACACACACACTGCTGGATGAGAGGCACTGGCTGGAGCTGCCTCCTCCTCCTCCTCCTCCTCACAGCACAATTAAACCGGGATTCCTCCTTCCCATGATGATGATGATCTCTCCTCTCCCCCCCCCCCCTCTATATAAGGCGCTGCTGCTGCAGTAGCAGAGCATTGAATGGACAGCTCCTGGTGCTGAAAGGACTCCACCACCTCTGGCTGCTGACACCAAGCGGGACTGTGCCCCATCCAGCCATGATCCCTGGCTCCTGCTGGAGATGCCTGCTCCTCTCCTTCTTCTTCCTGAGGGGCTCAGCTCAGAACTTCGCCCAGACCAGGTTTATCTGCACCTCAGTGCCTGTGGACATGGACATGTGCACCTCCTCCATGCAGGGCAGTGGTCCCACCGAGGATCTGAAGACCACCATCCTGCAGCTGAGGGAGACGGTCCTGCAGCAGAAGGAGACCATCATGAGCCAGAAGGACACCATCAGGGAGCTGACCATCAAGCTGGCCAGCTGTGAGGGCAACACTCTGCTGGAGATCCCCTCCAACGAGCCCAAACTGGGGGCCCCTGGCTCCAGGAAGAAGGAGACTGGCACTTCCAAAAACACAATGGGGGATTTGTCCAGAGCCCCCACAGCTGAGACCCTCACCCAACTTGGACAAACTCTGCAATCTTTGAAAACTAGGCTGGAGAACCTGGAGGTGAGCTTGGTGGATGCGCAGACACGTATACAAATATATACAGTGTATAAAGAATGGAGATCACAGGAGATAAATAATCATTCACATATCGACACTATCTGTATACACTGTATATATAATTATTATCTGTATACGCTGTATATATAATCACTATCTGTATACACTGTATATATAATCACTATCTGTATACACTGTATATATAATTATTATCTGTATACGCTGTATATATAATCATTATCTGTATACACATAATATAATTATTATCTGTATACGCTGTATATATAATCACATCTATACACTGTATATAAATCACTATCTGTATACACTGTATATATAATTATTATCTGTATACGCTGTATATATAATCATTATCTGTATACACTGTATATATAAACACTATCTGTATACACTGTATATATAATCACTATCTGTATACACTGTATATATAATCACTATCTGTATACACTGTATATATAATTATTATCTGTATACGCTGTATATATAATCACTATCTGTATACACTGTATATATAATCACTATCTGTATACACTGTATATATAATCACTATCTGTATACACTGTATATATAATCATTATCTGTATACGCTGTATATATAATCACTATCTGTATACACTGTATATATAATCACTATCTGTATACACTGTATATATAATCATTATCTGTATACACTGTATATAAAACACTATCTGTATACACTATATAAAACACTATCTGTATACACTCTCTATATAATCACTATCTGTATACACTGTATATATAATCACTATCTGTATACGCTGTATATATAATCACAATCTGTATACACTGTATATATAATCACTATAAAACAATATCTGTATACGCTGTATATATAAACACTATCTGTATACGCTGTATATATAATCACAATCTGTATACACTGTATATATAATCACTATAAAACAATATCTGTATACACTGTATATATAAACACTATCTGTATACACTGTATATATAATCATTATCTGTATACACTGTATATATAATCACTATCTGTATACACTGTACATATAATCATTATCTGTATACACTCTATATATAATCACTATAAAACAATATCTGTATACGCTGTATATATAAACACTATCTGTATACACTGTATATATAATTATTATCTGTATACACTGTATATAGAATCATTATCAACACTATCGGTATACACTGTATATATAATCACTATCTGTATACACTGTATATATAATCATTATCAACACTATCGGTATACACTGTATATATAAACACTATCTGTATACACTGTATATATAATTATTATCTGTATACACTGTATATAGAATCATTATCAACACTATCGGTATACACTGTATATATAATCACTATCTGTATACACTGTATATATAATCATTATCAACACTATCGGTATACACTGTATATATAATCACTATCTGTATACACTGTATATATAATCATTATCTGTATACACTGTATATATAATTATTATCTGTATACACTGTATATAGAATCACTATCTGTATACACTGTATATATAATTATTATCTGTATACACTGTATATATAATCACTATCTGTATACACTGTATATATAATCATTATCTGTATACACTGTATATATAATCACTATCGGTATACACTGTATATATAATCATTATAAAACAGCATTTGTATACACTGTATATATAATCACTATCTGTATACACTGTATATATAATCACTATAAAACACCATCTGTATACACTGTATATATATTTTTATTATTATAAAAATGGAAAGAGGATTTATTTATAAACAGTATTTATTTGTATATTTCGCTTTATATATATATATATAAATATAGATACCATTTCCTTTATAGAATATATTTAATTTAATTTTATATTTTATGTTTATATAATTTATACCATTTTGACTTTATATATTACGTTTATATACATTTATGTTCTGAATATATATGCACACACAATATTTATACCAATTTTCTTCATATATGATATTTTCCATATAATGTATGTTTCAGATTTCTGTATAATTTATACCAGTTTGTTTTTTCTTTATAAATGGTGTTCTTTTCTTTACTTTTTGCTGCTGGTGCGACTGGCCAGGTTTTACCGGTGGTTTGACTGGTCAGGTTTTATTGCTGGTGCGACTGGCCAGGTTTTACCGGTGGTTTGACTTGCCAGGTTATGTTGCTAGTGAAACTGGACAGGTTTTACTGCAGGTCCGACTGGACAGGTTTTACTGCAGGTCCGACTGGCCAGGTTTTGCTGCTGGTGCGACTGGCCAGGTTATGCTGCTGGTGCGACAGGACAGGTTTTGTTGCTGGTGCGACTGGCCAGGTTTTACCTGTGGTTTGACTGGACAGGTTTTACCGGTGGTTTGACTGGCCAGGTTTTACCGGTGGTTTGACTGGCCAGGTTTTGCCGGTGGTGCGACTGGCCAGCTTTTGCTGCTGGTGCGACTGGCCAGCTATTGCTGCTGGTGCGACTGGCCAGCTTTTGCTGCAGGTGCGACTGGACAGGTTTTGTTGCTGGTGCGACTGGACAGGTTTTGTTGCTGGTGCGACTGGACAGGTTTTACTACAGATGTGACTGGCCAGGTTTTGTTGCTGGTGCAACTGGCCAAGTTTTGTTGCTGGTGCGACTGGCCAGGTTTTGTCCTGGAAGCTCCTGGATGAGGCTCCTGGAAGCGATTGGCTGAGGCTCCTGGCTGAGGCTCATGGCAGCTCCTGGCTGAGGCAAATGGCAGCTCCTGGCTGAGGCTCATGGAAGCTCCTGGCTGAGGCTCCTGGAAGCGATTGGCTGAGGCTCCTGGCTGAGGCTCATGGCAGCTTCTGGCTGAGGCTCATGGAAGCTCCTGGATGAGGCTCCTGGAAGCGATTGGCTGAGGCTCCTGGCTGAGGCTCATGGCAGTTCCTGGCTGAGGCAAATGGCAGCTCCTGGCTGAGGCTCATGGAAGCTCCTGGCTGAGGCTCCTGGAAGCGATTGGCTGAGGCTCCTGGCTGAGGCTCATGGCAGCTCCTGGCTGAGGCTCATGGAAGCTCCTGGCTGAGGCTCCTGGAAGCGATTGGCTGAGGCTTCTGGCAGCTCCTGGCTGAGTGCTCCTGGAAGCTCCTGGCTGAGGCTCATGGAAGCTCTGGCTGAGGCTCCTGGTAGCTCTGTGGCTGAGGCTCCTGGAAGCTCTGTGGCTGAGGCTCCTGGAAGCTCCGTGGCTGAGGCTCATGGAAGCTCTGGCTGAGGCTCCTGGTAGCTCTGTGGCTGAGGCTCCTGGAAGCTCTGTGGCTGAGGCTCCTGGAAGCTCCGTGGCTGAGGCTCCTGGCAGC
This sequence comes from Leptobrachium leishanense, assembly GCA_009667805.1. Taxonomy (NCBI): domain Eukaryota; kingdom Metazoa; phylum Chordata; class Amphibia; order Anura; family Megophryidae; genus Leptobrachium; species Leptobrachium leishanense. Next base: position 105,881,557 of record CM019074.1, read on the forward strand.
TCCTGGATGTTTTGTAGGGGTCAAGTTTTGCTCCTCTAAATCCATAAGCTCTTAATTCGTTTAATTTAGAAAGTACAGTGTTATGTGATGTTTGTGGCAATCCACTTATTCCCATGTGTCACCCCCCCCCCATCCCTTGCAGATGTACAGCAGAGGCAATTCCTCTGCCCAAGCTAACAGCCTGAAGGACCTTCTGCAGAGCAGGATAGAGGACCTGGAGAAGCAGGTCCTGTCCAGAGTGAATAACCTGGAGGAAGGCAAGACAAGTCTGAAGAATGAGACAGATCAGAGGGGGAAGATTGAGAGCACCCTGACCTCTCTTCACCACAGGATCACAGACCTGGAGAAAGGTACATGGGAAGGATGGAGAAGGTCCATGCAGCCCCACGAGGCAACTTCTGACATTCAAGCACTTAGGATCTAACACTCCCACTACCCTCAGCTTTCCTGTATCCCCCAGGGAGAGCAAGAGGCGTCATACTGTACCCTCAATTAGCTGCTGCACAGGGTGTGAATGGGAGGGCGCGCAGATTGTACACGTATAAATAGGTGTGTAGGTGTATGAATGAAGGTGCCTAGATCTATATGTATATAGTGTGTATATAATGTGTATATAGCTCATGTATATATCATTGTTTATATAATGTAAATGTCTATGTATGTGTTTGTGTATATATGTAATGTATATATAATGATAAGGCACGTGTCGTGTGTATCTATATAAGGTGCATGCATTATTTTTTTATTAAGGCGAGTGTATATAGGTAATAGGTACGTGTATGTGGTCCATTCGGGTTGTATGTCGTATATAAGGCTGCATGGATTATCACTGAAAGCCGTGTGTTACACAATGCTTCACTAAGTACTACAGACTGGCAGGGCATCATGGGAAATATAGTTCAGCAAAATTCTGGAGTGACTGTGCTTTACTGCAGCCACGTCCTTAATCTGACTCCTGCTTCTGCCGTGCGCTGCCGCGCGACTCGCAGGGACTGAGCTGGCAAGTAATGCGTGAGCGTTCAGGTCAGGAGGGAGACGTCCGCGCCGGACTCTGCTTTTAAACAGGAATAACTGGAAATGAGGAAAATGATTGTTTTACCATGAAAAATGATTTAGGGACAGTTAAAAAATCCACTTAACAGCAGAATGACGCAATATGTAGACAGCCACGAACAATAAAGCGCCATAAAGCGCCATAAAGCATTACTAACACAAACCCATTGTATGAGACAGAGAAAAGGCATCATGGGAAATGTAGTTACATTTTAAGTTCGCTTTAGCAATAGGTGTGAGGTGACACACTTAACCCATGACACTCCAAATAAAGCCGAACGCTGGCTGAGCACACCGGCAAATCATTATTAACAAACATCAAGGCGGTCAAAGGGTCAAAGGTTTCCACAACCACTCCACACCATTAAATCAAACAGACACAATGAAAACAAAACAACATCAAGCCAACACAATAACAAGAAAATCAAACACAGCAACAAAACAAAATGCTATTAAACACAATGACAAAAGATCAAACACAGAAACGTATCATCAAGCAAACACAATAACATGAGATCAAGCAGCACGAGCTGCCGCCCGGCAGAGACGCACTCACTGCTCTTAGCCCCATTGTCTGTATTGTCTGCACGGGATGAGGGTGCTCTGCATTAGGAAGCTCTTAGGTGGAGGTGACGCGACTTTCTCAGCATTTTCAGCTCCTTTTCTCCTAGCAGGGGCCATTCGACTTGCTGCCTCAGGACGCCGGCAGAATATTGATTAGGGCTTGCGATTCTCACTTTACTGGGTTTTAAGAGAGAGAAGCTTCTCACAGCATTTCCTCCCGGACAAGGATTACATGCAACTTTAATGGGTTTGCTGAGGGGATGCCCCCTTATGACCAAACATGGACACGCATCTAGAATATCGAGAGCAATGACACTCCATTATATGCTCCATCTTCCATTTATAAGCCGTCATGTTCCATTTTCCATTCATGACCCATCAAGTTCCATATTCTATCCATGACCCCTCAAGTTCCATATTCTATCCATGACCCATCAAGTTCCATATTCTATCCATGACCCCTCAAGTTCCATATTCTATCCATGACCCGTCAAGTTCCATATTCTATCCCTGACTCGTCATGTTCCTTATTCTATCCATGACCCGTCAAGTTCCATATTCTATCCAGGACCCGTCAAGTTCCATATTCTATCCAGGACCCGTCAAGTTCCTTATTCTATCCATGACCCGTCAAGTTCCTTATTCTATCCATGACCCGTCAAGTTCCATATTCTATCCAGGACCCGTCAAGTTCCATATTCTATCCAGGACCCGTCAAGTTCCTTATTCTATCCATGACCCGTCAAGTTCCATATTCTATCCAGGACCCGTCAAGTTCCTTATTCTATCCATGACCCGTCAAGTTCCATATTCTATCCATGACCCGTCAAGTTCCTTATTCTATCCATGACCCCTCAAGTTCCATATTCTATCCATGACCCGTCAAGTTCCATATTCTATCCATGACCCGTCATGTTCCATATTCTATCCATGACCCGTCATGTTCCATATTCTATCCATGACCCGTCATGTTCCATATTCTATCCATGACCCGTCATGTTCCATATTCTATCCATGACCCGTCAAGTTCCATATTCTATCCAGGACCCGTCAAGTTCCATATTCTATCCAGGACCGTCAAGTTCCTTATTCTATCCATGACCCGTCAAGTTCCATATTCTATCCATGACCCGTCAAGTTCCATATTCTATCCAGGACCCGTCAAGTTCCATATTCTATCCCTGACTCGTCATGTTCCTTATTCTATCCATGACCCGTCAAGTTCCATATTCTATCCATGACCCGTCAAGTTCCTTATTCTATCCATGACCCGTCAAGTTCCATATTCTATCCATGACCCGTCAAGTTCCATATTCTATCCATGACCCGTCATGTTCCATATTCTATCCATGACCCCTCAAGTTCCATATTCTATCCATGACCCGTCAAGTTCCATATTCTATCCATGACCCGTCATGTTCCATATTCTATCCATGACCCGTCAAGTTCCATATTCTATCCATGACCCGTCATGTTCCATATTCTATCCATGACCCGTCATGTTCCATATTCTATCCATGACCCGTCATGTTCCATATTCTATCCATGACCCGTCAAGTTCCATATTCTATCCAGGACCCGTCAAGTTCCATATTCTATCCATGACCCGTCAAGTTCCATATTCTATCCATGACCCGTCAAGTTCCATATTCTATCCATGACCCGCAAGTTCCATATTCTATCCATGACCCGTCAAGTTCCTTATTCTATCCATGACCCGTCAAGTTCCATATTCTATCCAGGACCCGTCAAGTTCCTTATTCTATCCATGACCCGTCAAGTTCCATATTCTATCCATGACCCCTCAAGTTCCATATTCTATCCATGACCCGTCAAGTTCCATATTCTATCCATGACCCATCAAGTTCCATATTCTATCCATGACCCCTCAAGTTCCATATTCTATCCATGACCCGTCAAGTTCCATATTTTATCTATGACCCGTCAAGTTCCATATTCTATGCATGATCCGTCATGTTCCATATTCTATCCATGACCCGTCATGTTCCATATTCTATCCATGACCCGTCATGTTCCATATTCTATCCATGACCCGTCATGTTCCATATTCTATCCATGACCCGTCAAGTTCCATATTCTATCCAGGACCCGTCAAGTTCCATATTCTATCCATGACCCGTCAAGTTCCATATTCTATCCATGACCCGTCAAGTTCCATATTCTATCCATGACCCGTCAAGTTCCATATTCTATCCATGACCCGTCAAGTTCCTTATTCTATCCATGACCCGTCAAGTTCCATATTCTATCCATGACCCGTCAAGTTCCATATTCTATCCATGACACGTCAAGTTCCATATTCTATCCATGACACGTCAAGTTCCATATTCTATCCATGACCCGTCAAGTTCCATATTCTATCCATGACCCGTCAAGTTCCATATTCTATGCATGACCCGTCATGTTCCATATTCTACCCATGGCCCATCATGCCCCATGATTCATCCATGGCCCATTATGTTTAATACTCCGGGCCATACCATTTTACATTTCAGTCCATTTTCCACCCATGACCCATCATCCATTGCCAATCATTATGCATATTTCAATGACACCTCATTTTCCACATTCCATCTGTGATTCATTGTGCTCCATCTTCCATTCATAACCCATCATGTTCCATATTCCAGCCATGACCCATCATGTTCCCTCTTCTGTTCATAACCCATCGTGTCCCATATTCTACCCATGGCCCATCATGCCCCATGATTCATCCATTGCCCATTATGTTTAATACTCCGGCCCATACCATCATCTTGTTTGGATCTTAATGTCCTGGAGAGGAATGGACCTCTTGGAAACTCATGTGATTTTGTCTTGTTCCTCCTAGGTCAGAAAGAGAACAGACCTGCAGACAAGTTTCAGCTCACCTTCCCACTGAGGACCAACTACATGTATGCCAAGGTGAAGAAGAGTCTCCCGGAGATGTACGCCTTCACCGTGTGCATGTGGATCAAATCTAATGCATCACCTGGGGTGGGCACCCCATTCTCATACGCTGTGCCAGGGCAGGCCAATGAGCTGGTGCTGATTGAGTGGGGGAACAACCCCATGGAGATACTCATCAATGACAAGGTAAGGAATCCTACACATCTCTCTGCGAATGCATCATTTGCTACGTCTTTATGGTCCATCTCTCTGTCCACCAATCAATATATTTATCTATTTGTTCCCAAAATACAATGCCTTGCATGAAAAAAGAAAGCCAAACACGGTCTTATTTACCTAAACCAGACGCGTCACCATTTACAGGTTGCAAAACTTCCATTTGTGATCAATGATGGCAAATGGCACCACATCTGCATCGCCTGGACAACAAGGGATGGCGTGTGGGAAGCGTATCAAGACGGGATGCTCAGAGGGAATGGCGACAACCTGGCTCCTTATCATCCAATCAAGCATCACGGGGTCCTAGTCATAGGACAAGAGCAGGTGAGACACATATGTACACCTAGAAATACAGACACACATCAAGACATATATACATACACATATATATATGTACAGAAACATTGAAATGTGGGATTCAGCATGCATCCGAGTCTGACGCGTTTCACCACTGAGTGTGAGTCAACGCACATCAGGCCAAAAATGTCTATTGATGAGATACTCAGCCTTGATCATTAACAGGATATTAATACATGCCTAGTGCTTGGATACCCAACCATGACCATCAACTGATGCTTAGCCGCGGCTATTGATGGGATACTCTACCTCTCCTATTAAAGAGATGTTGGACATTAGCTTGCAATGAGTTACTCAGGCTGAGAAAAGACATGCGTCCATCGGGTTCAGCCTTTCATACATCACCTACTGCCATTGATCTAAAAGAAGCAAAAAACACAGTCTGAAGTGCTCGACATTATGCAACATACTGGAAAAAAATCCCTTCTTGACCCCAGATGGTGTCAGATTTCTCCTTGGATCATGGAGCCTTTACCCACATATTTCAAATTTTAACCAGACATGTGTATTGAGGGGAAACTCAATAAATCAAGAAGATCTTCAGCCATAATTAGCCATACATACTCAATGGATACTCAACCTTACCTACTCAATGGATACCGTGTCATTACTAATCAAAGGATACTCAGCCATACCTACTTAATGGATACCGAGCCATTACTAATCAAAGGATACTCAGCCATACCTACTCAATGGATACCGTGCCATTACTAATCAAAGGATACTCAGCCATACCTACTCAATGGATACCGTGCCATTACTAATCAAAGGATACTCAGCCATACCTACTCAATGGATACCGAGCCATTACTAATCAAAGGATACTCAGCCATACCTACTCAATGGATACCGTGTCATTACTAATCAAAGGATACTCAGCCATACCTACTCAATGGATACCGTGCCATTACTAATCAAAGGATACTCAGCCATACCTACTCAATGGATACCGAGCCATTACGAATCAAAGGATACTCAGCCATACCTACTCAATAGATATCCAATTATGACTACTCAAGGAATACTCATCCATACTTACTCAAAGGATGTTGAGCCATGACTGTTCAAAGGATACACAGCTATGACGACACAAAAGGATATTCAGCAATGACTACGCAGTCATACTTATTCAGCGAATGTCTAGCCAGGACTAGTCAAATGATGCCCAATCATATTTGTCTGTTATTTTAGTCACAAACCATCCTTTGAATACCCTATCTTACATAACATGATGCTCAACAAGAAACTCAATGGATATCCAGCAGTGACTACTCAACAGATACTCTGCCACACCCAATCAATGGATACCCAACCTTGGATAGTCAATGAATTCCAGCCATAACCACTGATTGGATCCCAAGACACGCCAACTCAAACGATACTCCTCCATATACAATGGATTCTCAACTCTACCTTCCCAATGGATAACAAGCCATGACCAACCGTGGAATACTCAGCGTCTAGTTTCACGATGCTCAGTAAGATTTACTAGCAGGGTACCCAGCCATACCTCTTCAATGGACACTCCATCATACCTACTCACAGGACACTCTGTATACATAGACACAGGATGCTCAGTCTGGCAGCGCATCAGCAGGTCATCCAGCATTACTAATGGAAGACACTCAGTAATGGCAAAGCAAGGAGCATTTAGCCATGCCTTCCCAACGCTCGCATCTGCCGAATGTCTGGCTTCAGCGTCACGGTTTTATGTTTTCTAATAAATCAATGTATACAAAGCTTTCAAGGGTCGAAAACATTGTGTATTTGTTCATGATTGAAGTCATCCTTACGTTAAAAAACAAATACATTTTTTCCCAAAAATTTTCTACCGAAGTAACAGTTTACGGTTTATTTTTTCCAATCTCTCAGGACACTCTAGGAGGAGGATTTGACGCAACCCAAGCTTTTGTCGGAGAACTGGCCCACTTCAACTTCTGGGATCGTAAGCTGACTGTCGGAGAGGTCTACAACCTGGCCACCTGCAGCAGCAAGGCGCTGACCGGTAACGTCATTAGCTGGGCGGAGACCAACATCGAAATCTTCGGAGGTGCCACCAAGTGGACATTCGATGCATGTCGTCAGCTCAACTAAGAAAAAATAATTTCCTGGATTTTCATTCTATCCATTTTTTTTCTTGCTTAACGATCTCATCGATCTCATCCTGCACCGCCGCCTTCCTGACGAAGGCTCGTCGAGAATCGAAAAGTTGTTTGATTTTTCTATCTTGAAAAAAAAAAAAAAAAAAAGTTAAAAAAAGCCACAAAAAGAGGCAAAAAACCCCCGACGTACATACATATATGTATATATAACGATCGAGCGAAACGAAAACGAAAACGCAGCCAAGTCACTCGTTTCACCATAAAGAATCCACCTCTCTCGACCCGAGCTTGGCGTGAGAGTATTCAGGGTCTCATAAATAGGCACAAAGGAGCTTAGGGGAGAGCAGGGACGGAGGAAGAGGATTTTGGGGGGCTTTTTTTGAGGGTGGGAGAGAATTCACTTCTTTTGTATTTAACGAGGATCCTTTGAGAGTTTGGTTTTTGTATTTGCCAACTTAGTTTAACCTTCTAGCTGCTGGAAGGGCTTGCAAAGGTTTTTCATAGCAATGGATTACAAATGCTCGTCAGCAGGGATGGGGTTAATCCTGAGTGCCTTCAGCTGGTGCAAATCTATGAGCACATCCTGTCTTCATTAGCACATTTTTAGACTTCACAATAAATGTCTGCAACGCTTGTAAGTGAAAAAGCAATTTTCGTCTCTTACCAGATCTCTTCATTTTTTTTTATTATTTATTTATTTTTCCCGAACTGCCAAGTCGCACCCATAACCCTCAATCTGGTTCTTGGGTCTTAATTTTTTTTTTATTATTTGTTTGTTGTTTTTGGTTTGTTTGTTTTTTTATTATTTATTTGTTTGTTGTTTTTTTTGTTTATTTTTTGTTTGTTTGTCTTTTTTATTTATTGTTTGTTTGTTTGTTTATTTATTTATTGTTTGTTTGTCTTTTTTATTTATTTATTTATTTATTGTTTGTTTATTTATTGTTTGTTTATTTATTTATTTTTCCCTAATATCTCCATCAGATCTTTGAAGCATGGCTTTAAAATAAAAATCAAAAGCTAAAAAAATAATAATTAAAAACGCACGCTCCTCCCTCAGGACGGAGGACCCGGAATAGCTATTTTTTTATTTTATTTTTTAATAATTATTCTCATTATTCATGACTTTATTATTTTTTTCTCTCCTTCCGTTAAGACGACGATAACGAGTGTAAATACAGCAAACTTTTTTTTCTTTTTTCCGTGCCACGCGTTTGCATGATAGATGTTAGAAATGTAGTCATTTTATGGTCTTATTATATATATTTTTTTCCCTCTTTCAAAAAAAATATCCATTCGCCGAATCTCCGGCTTTTCTTTAACGAAAACAGACAGAAAAAAAAAAAAAAATCGCTGATTGGGTTCACTTCTAAAAAGGATCATTTTTTGGGGTTTTTATGTCGGAATTCAGCAGCTGTTTGAGAAGATATTTAGTAGCGACTGATTTTACTGTAAAATGGAAAGATTCTACAGGATTCAGCAGGCGCGGGGTTACAGGTAAAAAGGGGGATATTGGAGCAAACCAGGGAAATGGGGAGAATCCATCAGCGTGGAACTGAACCTGACATCCCTCTATGCACGTTAACCCCTCCTGAGGGAGCAGGGGTCTCCTCCAGGGTTATGAAACTACATTTCCCATGATGCCAAGGTACTCACAAGATTGTCCGAGCCTCGTGAGAAATGTAGTTCCAAGCTATGTGGAGTGCCAAGGTTACCGGCCCCTGCTTTGTTTGTTTTTTTTATCGTTCGATTTTTTTTCGCTGTGCGGTTTGTACGCCTTTATGGGTCGGTGGTTTTGCATTAGGCGACTTGCACTATCTGCCATAGTTTGTATAAAACCTTTTTAAGGAGAACAGGCCGCTTTGGGTCTGGACACCCCCCCCCCCCCAGAACTCGTGTACATGCGGGTGTTTTATAAGCCGGCGGCGCTCAGTAGGTTTTAGTGTCCGGGGAGCTGTCCGTTCAGCACCGCACACTCTCTACAATGTAGCCATAGACAATCCCTACACTAAAGATGTCAAGTCGTGCACCCTCCCTCCTCCGGCCCCTCTTGCACTGTATTAAAGATGCCTCTCTCAGGTAATTGCCATTTTAATCGATGCTGTGATAAGGACAGCCCTTTTATTTCTTGCCTAAAATACTGTGTGAAGCCCCCGCCGGGTGCGTCCTGGAGCTGATGGGGGGGGGATTCATGATCATCCCCTCGGGGGGCGACTAAGCGAAGCCAGAAGCCTTTCTTCCTTTTGATAAATCCATGTTCTGCGTCAGTTTAAAGGGAAATGTATACTCGATTCCGTTATTTTGTAATACGATTTAAGAAATATAAAGTATATATATATGTAATTATTAAAAAAACGAGAGATATATATATATAGAAGCTCATAAAGTTAACCTTGGTTCCCCTCCCCCAAATTACTGTGCGAGAAAACAAAGAAATGTAAAAAAAAAAAGGAATCCCTTCTTTTCACAGGACGGATACGTTTTCTATGTATATGATTTATGGGTCTCTATGACGACGGGCTGCAGGGATCACACAAGGCCTTTGCAGGGATCTATGATGTATCTCAATAGGGCAGATCATGGGAGGAGACCAGACGTTCCAATCTCTGCTCTAAAGATCTTGGAGGATCCAGGGATCTGAGCAGTCGTTGCATCCTCTGCTTTATAGAGGGTAACAGATCCAGGGATCATTCTCTGCTTTATAGAGGGTAACAGATCCAGGGATCATTCTCTGCTTTATAGAGGGTAACAGATCCAGGGATCATTCTCTGCTTTATAGAGGGTAACAGATCCAGGGATCATTCTCTGCTTTATAGAGGGTAACAGATCCAGGGATCATTCTCTGCTTTATAGAGGGTAACAGATCCTGGGATCTCCACACACTTTGGATGTGATTTATTGAAGGTAACAGATCCTGGGATCTCAGCACAATTTGGATCAGATTTATTGAGGGTAACAGATCCTGGGATCTCGGCACACTTTGGATCAGATTTATTGGGGGTATTAGATCCCAGGATCTCTGCACACTTTTGGATATGATTTATAGAGGGTAACAGATCCCGGGATCTCAGCACACTTTGGATCTGATTTATAGAGGGTAACAGATCCCGAAATCTCAGCACAATTTGGCTCTGATTTATAGAGGGTAAAAGATCCCGAGATCTCAGCACGCTTTGGATCTGATTTATAGAGGGTAACAGATCCCGGGATCTCAGCACACTTTGGATCAGATTTGTTGAGGGTAATAGATCCTGGGATCTCAGCACACTTTGGATCAGATTTATTGGGGGTAACAGATCCCGGGATGCCAGCACACTTTGGATCAGATTTGTTGAGGGTAACAGATCCTGGGATCTCAGCACACTTTGGATCAGATTTATTGGGGGTAACAGATCCCAGGATCCCAGCACACTTTGGATCAGATTTGTTGAGGGTAACAGATCCTGGGATCTCAGCACACTTTGGATCAGATTTATTGGGGGTAACAGATCCCAGGATCCCAGCACACTTTGGATCAGATTTGTTGATGGTAACAGATCCCGGGATCTCCGCACACTTTCGATCTGACTTATAGAGCTTAGTTGATCCTGGGATCTGAGCAGACGATGCATTCTTGGATCATTCCTCTGCAGTGTGCACAGTAGGAAGGGATCACTGTAGATCTGGATGCGGGTTCCAGGTTGCTCCTTTGTTTGAGGTGCAGCACAGACTCCTGATCTTTCTAGCCGGAGTTTGTTACAATCAGATAAAGGATGCAAAGTTCTAGCCGCCCGTGTGATCACTGCCTTCCCAATCCCTGCAATTTGCTTTATTAACCCCCTGAGTGCCAGATGCATTGTGCAAGGCCCTGGGAGTCGAAGGGCTGCTCATCCCAAGGCACTCATGGGGTCCAAATCCTCAGATGGTGCGAGTGGGTCTGGTTCTGTCGTGTGTCACATTGTTCCTCATGCTTTATGTTGGTTTTATTGCTGAAATTTACTGTTGACTTTATTTTTACACAATAAAAGTGAGAATGAGCACGCTGGGCTCGCCTTCCCCGACTGCACTTTATTTCGCAATTTATCAATGCTGGGGGAGGTGAGGGGGCAGACTGGTACGGGTATCATGGGGGGGTGAGGGAGGCAGACTGTTACGGGTATCATGGGGGGTGAGGGGGCAGACTGTTACGGGTATCATGGGGGGTGAGGGGGCAGACTGGTACGAGTATCATGGGGGGTGAGGGGGCAGACTGTTACGGGTATCATGGGGGGTGAGGGAGGCAGACTGGTACGAGTATCATGGGGGGTGAGGGGGCAGACTGTTACAGGTATCATGGGGGTGAGGGGGCAGACTGGTACGGGTATCATGGGGGGAGGGGGCAGACTGGTACGTGTATCATGGGGCAGACTGTTACGGGTATCACGGGGGGGTGAGGGGGCAGACTGTTATGGGTATCATGGGGGGGTGAGGGGGCAGACTTATGGGTATCATGGGGGGTGAGGGGGGCAGGCTGTTACGGGTATCATGGGGGGTGAGGGGGGCAGACTGTTACGGGTATCATGGGGGGGTGAGGGGGGCAGACTGTTACGGGTATCATGGGGGGGTGAGGGGGGCAGACTGTTACGGGTATCATGGGGGGGTGAGGGGGGCAGACTGTTACGGGTATCATGGGGGGATGTTATGCAGAAAAATCACAATAATTAAATTGAGATTAATGCAAAGAAATCCAAGCTTTGGTGAAATCCGCCGTTTCTGCTGATTTGATCAGTTTCCGTCAATTAACGCGTTTTACTGTCATTAATTTACCCTCTGCATTAACTCTGCGCCAACCCCGACCCTCCACATGTTTTGGAACTACATCTCCCATGATGGTCAGCAGGCTGGCAGAGCCTCGAGGGAAATGCAGGTCCACAACACCTGGAGGGCCGAGGCCGCTGATCCCCGCTCTGCGTGATGTCCCGTATCATACGATACCCTTTTTTGTAGCCGCCGGCAGCCGGAGTGCAGGAGCCGTGACTGGTGGCCATGGTCACACACCACGATACAGGACTGCAATGACCTCTTTAGAAATGTGACTTCCTAAACTTGCCACAGTGGGTGTTTGTGAACGTATATGTGCACCAAGTATCTCTATCTTGAGGCAAACAGACCCGCAGGGCGTTAATTAGCGGCAGGGAGCTCCTGCCTCACCAGTGAAAGTCCTCCTGGAGATGACTCTGCTGAGACCAGTGAACACAATGTCCCGAATCCAGGGCCATCACATTAAAAGGGCCGTAAAGATATGAAAACACTTCATTTTGGAAAAAACTATGGGGATGTGGTTACATTATTGTGTAAACCGAACCTCAACGTACCCGACCAGGTGAGGTCCCACCCACCCTAACCTAAAGACACTCCAATGAGACCAAGCCACATATCAGGGGACAAACATCCTCCTGGGGCTCTCTGCACGGCAAGAGTTAAATAGAGCCTGCAAGGGGGCACCTTTGACAAGGAGGGGTGTAAAACCAAGGGGGAGGGGGTCAATACTGAAAATCCAACATACAAACCCACATGGCTGAACCCCCCTGAACATGCATTATTCATAAGGCACACACGGTCATATTTTGCCAAAAATCCTCATTTGTCCTTAAAATCCTTAAATCTCCATTAATTTCATGTATTGACGCATCCTCTGGGTCTCCTGAGATACGTCAGGATCTAGCGTCATCCTGAGCACCTTGTCCTGATCCAGGTGACCTCGTGAAAAGCCCCTGAAAGGACAACGTTATGAAGGTCTTTATCTTCCCGTACAATGGGACGCCCCTATTAACCCGTGCGGGGAGGGGCGGCAAAAAGCCCGGCTTTGGATATCTGGCGGCTCGATGACAAGGGGTTAAATAACAGCCACAAAGAAGCAGTGCCGCAGCAGCCGCATTCCATTCCACGCCAAATGGAGACGCAATAAATTCTGGGGCGAGAAGTGATCACCCCGTTTGGCCGGCGAGCCGGAGCCCGGAGAGGCTGGACGTTGTTTATTATACAAACACATTAATTAAATCTTCTCTGGTTTGCAAACCCAGCAACGCCGCTGCCAACGCCGCCGCCACGGCGCGGATTTATACCTTATCAAAGCCAGCGCGGGGTGAAAAGCACGAAAACAATGGAGCCTGGTTAAGAATTGTGACCGTAAATAAAGAAGACGAGACGCGCAACACAAAGAGGCGGCTCTATAATAAGGGCAGATAGGCAGGCGCCTCAGGCCTCGCTCAAACAGGGGCCTCCTCCGGGGTATTTGCGTAGGAATTCAGTACGCACGCGCTCGTGGGCGCACGGCTACACCACACAAATATACTCCTACAGTAACATACACCGATCTGCCAGGACAGCCGGCACAGCCTTCATTAATTAAGGTTTTTTTGGGCTAATTTCTGTATTTTTACCCATTGAGGTTTGCCGTAGGCCTCACTGACTCCGGAGCCGCCGCTGGTCTTAGTGGCTAAAAGGCTTCTTTCACCAGGCTGGATTTATGAAGGTGAGCGTTAAAAGCCGCGTGAACGGCCCTGTAATAATGTTATGAGATGACGGTCACCATGAGGAAAGACGGCGAATGAGATTGAAGACAGAGAGTGAAGGTCCTCTTCCACAACGAGATGGGACTCGAAGGTACGGAAACCTAGCTGCGATGTGAAAGACGCCCACGTGCACGTCGCTCGGTATCACATCTCCTCTCCCGACTAATGAGCTGCATGGAACAAGACAAGGCTGAGCAAGGACTGTCACCGCGGCTTGTTGGGACTCGTTGCCGGTGACACGTCTGACGTTTCAGCGCCGTCATGGATTCCAGACGAAGAGTTGATGCGGGAGATAATTGCAGAGGGAGCAGTTTTGAAGGTTGTAGGAGAGAGAGAGACAATCCATGACATTCGTGAATCGGTGGCGACAACAAACCCTACTCATCGCTGACAGTGCAGCCGGCCCGGTGGAAACTGGATGACGGGCGAACGGGTAACTGGCCAAGCGTGAAAAGACAATCTGCTTCAAGGCACTTAGGGTTTTAATGAAGCGCATCGAATGCTGAACCTGGAGTCCCCCCTCTTACTGGTCACACGGTCAGAAGCCACTTTAAGTATGGCGGCTCCACCCGAGGCCGATCCGTCGTCACACACGTCAGTTACAAAACCAACGCTTTATCATAAATATAAGTCACGATAAGGTACCTGCAGGTGCTGCAAACTCTCAGGCTTTACAGGGATTCCTGAGCCGAGATGTTACTGCGCGGACTGGCAGATGATAATGTATGGGAGGCGAGTACGTGCCATGTGCTGGTTTACCCATGGACACTCGGTGGAGATGCTCCGACTGGGCCTCCACAGCGGTAGAGCAGTGATGGTACCTTCACTCTATCCAGGCACGACATGACGGGGGAACAGTGTATGAGGAGCAGACACACGGTATGGAAGCAGGAGGTGAAGACGCCTCTATGAGGAGCAGACACACAGTATGGAAGCAGGAGGTGAAGACGCCTCTATGAGGAGCAGACACACAGTATGGAAGCAGGAGGTGAAGACGCCTCTAGGAGGAGCAGACACACAGTATGGAAGCAGGAGGTGAAGACGCCTCTAGGAGGAGCAGACACACAGTATGGAAGCAGGAGGTGAAGACGCTTCTATGAGGAGCAGACACACAGTATGGAAGCAGGAGCTGAAGACGCCTCTATGAGGAGCAGACACACAGTATGGAAGCAGGAGGTGAAGACGCCTCTAGGAGGAGCAGACACACAGTATGGAAGCAGGAGGTGAAGACGCCTCTATGAGGAGCAGACACACAGTATGGAAGCAGGAGGTGAAGACGCCTCTAGGAGGAGCAGACACACAGTATGGAAGCAGGAGGTGAAGACGCTTCTATGAGGAGCAGACACACAGTATGGAAGCAGGAGCTGAAGACGCCTCTATGAGGAGCAGACACACAGTATGGAAGCAGGAGGTGAAGACGCCTCTATGAGGAGCAGACACACAGTATGGAAGCAGGAGCTGAAGACGCCTCTATGAGGAGCAGACACACAGTATGGAAGCAGGAGGTGAAGACGCCTCTATGAGGAGCAGACACACAGTATGGAAGCAGGAGCTGAAGACGCCTCGATGAGGAGCAGACACACAGTATGGAAGCAGGAGGTGAAGATGCCTCTATGAGGAGCAGACACACAGTATGGAAGCAGGAGGTGAAGACGCCTCTATGAGGAGCAGACACACAGTATAGGAGCACACATTATAAAACGCATTATAAAACGCCAAACCACATTATAGAACACATTATAAAATGCATTACACAACACATTCTAGAACTCATTATTATTATTATTGTCATCAATTATATAGCGCCAACAGTTTCCGCAGCGCTTTACAGTAACCAAAGGGAACGAAATACATATAAACAGACATACAGTTGTGTTCAAAATTATTCAACCCCCAATGCTGTAAAGGGTTTTAGGGAATTTAGTGACATTTGTAATTGTATTCAGAATGAAATCCTACAAGGACTTTTTAAAGAACCATATGCAACTAAAATGGCATCAATTGGTTTTGTAATACAGTAGTAAATGTTTCTTTTGTGAATTCTTCATTGACACAATTATTCAACCCCTTAAAGACTACCACTCTGAAGAACAGAGGTTCATTCAAGTGTTTTCAATCAGGTATTGAAAACACCTGTGGATGTCACGGAGCAGCAATAAAGCATAATAAGCACCAATTAGGCAGCTTTAAAATGACTGTGATACTCAGCTCCTTCTAGACATTTACTGGTGTGGTTACAAACATGGTGAAGTCAAGAGAATGGTCCAGGAAGACAAGAGAAGAGGTGATTACTCTTCACAGGAAGGGCAATGGCTATAAGAAGATTGCAAAGATGTTAAACATACCAAGAGAGACCATAGGAAGCATCATTCGCAAATTCAAGGCAAAGGGCACTGTTGAAACGCTACCTGGTCGTGGCAGAAAGAAGATGCTGACTTCGACTGCTGTGCGCTACCTGAAGCGTAGAGTGGAGAAAAGTCCCCGTGTGACTGCTGAGGAACTGAGAAAAGATTTGTCAGATGTGGGTACTGAAGTTTCAGCTCAGACAATACGGCGCATACTGCGTAATGAAGGCCTCCATGCCAGAACTACCAGGCGCACCCCCTTGCTGTCTCCAAAGAATAAGAAGAGTCGACTGCAGTATGCCAAAAGTCATGTGGACAAACCACAGAAGTTTTGGGATAGTGTTCTGTGGACTGATGAAACAAAATTAGAACTGTTTGGGCCCATGGATCAACGCTATGTTTGGAGGAGGAAGAACAAGGCCTATGAAGAAAAGAACACCTTGCCTACTGTGAAGCATGGCGGGGGGTCAATCATGCTTTGGGGCTGTTCTGCTTCTGCAGGTACAGGGAAGCTTCAGCGTGTGCAAGGTACCATGAATTCTCTTCAGTACCAGGAGATATTGGATGACAATGTGATGCAGTCCGTCACAAACCTGAGGCTTGGGAGACGTTGGACCTTTCAACAGGACAATGATCCCAAGCATACCTCCAAGTCCACTAGAGCATGGTTGCAGATTAAAGGCTGGAACATTTTGGAGTGGCCATCGCAGTCACCTGACTTAAATCCGATTGAGAACCTCTGGTGGGACTTAAAGAAAGCAGTTGCAGTGCGCAAGCCTAAGAATGTGACTGAACTGGAGGCTTTTGCCCATGACGAATGGGCGAAGATACCCGTAGATCGCTGCAAGACACTTGTGTCAAGCTATGCTTCACGTTTAAAAGCTGTTATAACTGTAAAAGGATGTTGTACTAAGTACTAAGATTGAATGTCACTTGGGGGTTGAATAAAACTGATAATGATGTGAGCACAGAAAAGACATTTGTGGTTATTTCATTATAAATGTTATGTTATATTTGTCTGACCTACACGTGCCTCTTTGATTTAATTGTAAGCAAGATGACTGAATGATCAAAATCAATGTCAAACTGGCCAAAACACTCAATTTCAGTGGGGGTTGAATAATTTTGAACACAACTGTAGGATGGAAACAAGAGGTGTAGAGGCCCGGCTCATAGGAGCTTACAGTCTAGAGATAAAACACATTATAAAACGCATTATAGAACACATGCTACTGATGTTTTTCTTTGACGTATTTGCTTGTAAGAAGGAAAATAAAGTTAGTTTTTATTTCCCGTTTCTTTGGGGTTACGCACAAATAAAAACCTAAGAAAGCCTAAGCAGCAGAAGATCTGGATATAGGAAGATAACCGAGGCTGTGGGTACTTAGACCTTTCATTGTGTCTTTCCGCTGCCGTGTGAATGGATTCTCTGCATTCTAAGCACAGTATAGAAGGAGAAGTAGGTCACCCGGAAAAATGTAAAGGTGTTGGAAAATAACAAAAATTGAGGGGGAGGTGATAGATTGAAGAAGATTACAGAATCGATGAGGAACGGGTCTGCTTCGGTCTGGACCAAGATCTCATAGAGCGGAAGAAGGTGGGGAGAGGACAGTGGAGAAAGTGGAGAGGGAATTGTGGAAAAGTTGGAGAGGGAAGGTTGGAGAAGGTTGAGAAAAAAAGAGAGGAGGAGATGGTGGTGAAGGTGTAGGGTGGAGAGAGTGGAGAATATGGAGAGGGGAGGTTGGAGAAAGCGGAGAGGAGATGTGGAGAAGGTGGGGAGTGGAGAGTAGTGAAGATGGAGAGGGGAGGGTGTGGAAGATGGATAGAAGATATAGAGAAGGTGAAGAAGAGATGGTGGAGAAGGGGGAGGTTGTAGCAGATGAAGAGGGTAGAGTGGAGGAGAGGAGGGTGTGGAAGGTAGAGAAGATGGAGAGGGGATGTAGAGAAGGTGGAGAAGATGGAGAGGGGTGGATGTAGCAGATGAAGAGGGTATGTTGAAAAAGTGAAGTGAGTAAATGGTGGGGAGAGAAAGATGGAGAAGGTGGAGAGGGGAGACTGGGGCAACAGCAAGAGAGTTTGTGGCTTCATCACTATAACCCACTTACAGTAAGGACACCTGCCTGGCTCAAACCGGGCATCTGATAGTCAGGAGGTCGGAACTTCTGCCTTGTCTGCCAAGATCCTGTTTTGGATCCCGGGACACTCAGATCTGACGCCCGCAGACTCCATCAGTGTGAGAGGGTGAAGCTTACTCTCTGGGTCACAAAGGACAGGTCTTCTGCACGAGGCTTGGTGGACCAACGCGGAGACAAGGGGAAGTTTGCTGTAATGTATGTTGTTTTGGTGCACCAGTGACTGCGACACGCAATGCTAGACGAGGGATCTATATGAAGAGAGAGACTGGCAGCCGGCTTGTGGTGGAAGCGGAGACGAAGGCGGAATGCGACAGAAACACAAAGGAGCCGAGTGAGTGGGAGAAGGTAAAAGTGAACCCGAGACGAGAAACCGAGGAGAGAATCGACAATGGGAAGAGACAGGACTGAACATAAAGTGCAGTAACAGACTGAGTGAGCGTAACGGCGGAGGAACGGGACGAGAGGGAAGCCATAAAATGAAGAGTAGATGGAGGCAGAATCAGAAGGGACGTTAAGATATGTTGGGTCGCCCTCCCCCCGAGCTGGACGTGGCAGGATTTATGGCAAAGTGAATCAATTTCCGAGACATCTTTTAATAACCTCCTTTCTGGATTTTAATTAAATTCTGACAATGCTGAGGATTTATACGGATATGTACAAGTCGAGGAGGGGGGGTGTATATCTGGGAGGAATATCCCACGACACAGGCGGCTCGTGGTGTGAGCAGGAGACACGTGACGCAGGCCTAGCTTTCTTTTCTTCTACGAGGAATTAAATTTAGGGTTCACCAGTGGCCAATGAAAGCACATTGAGCTGTATGGACGAGCGCAGGGCTGAGCTGACCTTCCTCCTATGACCTTTGATTCTGAGGTGGCAGCAACAGAGAGCCGGAGGGGGAGGGCGGCGAGGACTGGGGAACTTGGCCAATACCAGGAGCATGAATTGTCGCAGTGCTTGTCCACCTAAAAATGGCGCCGATACTAATGTTTTCTTTCAATAAATCAAGATCGAACAATGAACTCAACAGCTTCAAACCCTATGTTAGAGAAGGTTCAGCTTTAGCTACAAATCTATCCATGATTGGGTGTGGAGGCGGCCATCTTTAAACTGCATCTGCCCGGTCCTTCTAGGTCGGGCGTCAAGTGTCTCCAGTACGTTGTCGTGATAACATCATTAAATATTCGTACACTTCCATAAAAGAGTTCTCCGGCCATTAGTGGAACACTCCTCTCCTTCCATGCTCACATCATACCATTTCCCTGCCATGGTGGAAGGCTCATGATGGGACAAACAAGCCCCCATTTCTCATGGGCAGGCCAGTAAAAGTTATTTGAGCTTGACCTTGAACCCTGGGGCTCTTGTGGAAGGATTTGTAAACCTTTGCATAGAATTGTTTGGCGTCTCCTGACTCGGATATTTGGTAAAGCGGTGGTCGGACTCTGTAATTGGCTAAGATTGAAGCTTTTCAGATTGAGTCTTTTCGTAGCAGGAAGACGAGGCAGCTGCATAGTGGTCTGCGGTGAATTAGACCAGCATCTGCCAGGGAGTTAAGAGGATGGCCAGATGCCAGGCTTTGTGGCGTCTTCTTTTAGTGTTCGTGTGAAATCCCAATCCCTGTTCCTCGGCTGAGAAAACACGCCAAGAATTGCAACGACTCCTGCTCCGAAGCTTATGGTGGACGGAGTCTCCCTCTCACCGTCTCCCTGCACACAGATTCTTAGAACACAAAGGCCTTCCCCAAACATGCAGTAATACCAAGGCTCCTTTGGCCTCTGACATCAAATATGGAAGCCACCAAGTGCTCATGAGCAAATCTAACAACCTGAGAAGTCCCTCAGCACAGAGCAGCCAGTAGATGATGGGTGGATAGGAAGGTGGGTGGATACAAAGCACCACTAGTCATTTACCTAGTGCTAGACATTTACTCATTGCTCCACTGGTATGACGTGGTCCAAAGGGAGCTGAAAAATAATCCCATACCAGGATACCACCAGCCTGAACCAGCGACACAAGGCAGGTCCATGGATCCGTGTTGTTTCCTCTGGTTTGGAAATCTGTAAATTGGAGCCAAAAATCGATATTTGAGACTTCATAAGTTTTGGGAAGATCAGTCTTTCACGCAATAGAATCAAAGGAACATTTGTTCCTCACGCTTCTGTACTAAAAGTTGAACTTGCTGGTTTTCGCACTCTGCTGCCCGATATAACCTCTACCACTGGGCAACACAGACGGTCATCGAAGGCCTCACCCAGAACCTTGCATGGCTTTCAACTCAACATTGAGTGTATAATTACTTGAGTGAGCGTCCATATTTAAATCTGTGTGAGCAGAAACACTGATCGAATCGGTTGATTACCCGATCAAACAGGGTAAATAAATGTGCAAACCAGGCGATTAAACTATCAAACCGGGCGATTAAAGTATCAAACCGGGCGATTAAATACCCAAGAAGAGCTTAATTTTCATCAAGACCTGTGAGTGTGCTCTATACCCACAGTCCAATGTATCATTAGGGACCTCTTTATCGCATTTACTAGATCTGACACAAAAGCCTGTATGCTGATAATGCAGACCCTGAGAGACATTGTGCAAGATAAGGGACGCCATCTAACGTTTACAACCTTTCATCCCAGTGATATTTCTGTAAAGGATAATCAATACATGATGAATTAACATAAGAAAATGTATTTGTTATTATTTTATGTTTTACGTTCACTTGACATTTTACTTTACATTTAAGTGTCCCACGATCCAGCATTCCTGTGCTCCATCCGCACGACCTTCTGAAAGACGGAGGTACGGTTACACGTCTAGATCTCTTAATCCTTGTAAAAGCCATTTTTGGGAAGATTCCGCTCCTTCCGATCCGTTTTCCCCGTTTAGTTTTATAACGCGTCGTGCTTCGTCTCACAGAATATCCTCGTTCTCTCTGGCTCCATTACTTGGTTTATGAGGTTTTCCATTCGGTAAGGATCCCCCCCTTGCAGCTTCCTTCTGTCTGGCGCCCATCCCCTGTATTACCTCATGATTTCAGGCTAATTATCACCCCTGAGACAGGTCTTCTGCTGTCCCTGGCTCCCAGGCGCAGCCCCCCCTCTACTTCTCCTTTTATTTGACCATCTGCACTCAGCCCGCGGCAGTATCTGGGTCAGCCGCAGTGAAGGGGCACATTACACATCCGATTTAACGTGTGACAAGACCCCGTCAAGCATCTCACCCGCACCCGGGCGCAGGAAACGAGATAGTGCACGTAGATTTAAAGGCGCGTTCCAGAAATCCATTCCTGGGGATAAAACAAGCATTTCCCTCATTTCCACCTGTTAGTGATTTCCTGATTTGATCATGTTATTCCATTGTAAATGATGTAGATGGTGCATGTGGGCTGGGTGGGAAGTTGGTGAAAGAAATGTGCATTGGGGAATCATGGAGTGAGCCGATAGGTTTCTCTAAAGTAATGTGTTTTCAGAGACTTCTTGAAAGACTGGAGAGTCTAATGTTGCAGGGGAGGAAGTTACATAGAAAGGGGGCAGCTCGGAAGAAGTCCTGAAGGCGGGAGCTGGGGGTTCGGGTACAAGGAAGGAACTGATAGCATCAGATCATTGGCCGAGCGAAGTGGTCAGGACGTACCTGCTAATAACGGAGGAGATGTAGGCAGCGGCGCAGCTATGGAGAGCTTTGTATGTGATCAATATAATGAATTGGATTCTAAAGGAAACAGGAGCCAGTGTAGAGATTGACAGAGGGGTGAGGTGTGAGAGGTGTGGTGTGAGAGGTGCGGGAGGTGAGGTGTGAGAGGTGCGGGAGGTGAGATGACAACATACTGAAGAGGGAGAATCTAGGATCTCTTAAGGCCAGAGAGAAGGAGGTTACACTAGACAAGGCGGGAGATAATAAGAGCTTGGATGAGCATTTCAGCTGAGTCCTGATTAACTTTACAAACACAATATGGCAGCGCTGATAAGATATTAAGGAAGGATCGCTACAGGCAGTCACGCGTGGTTCCTGTCCCGAACCACCAAAATATATACCAAAGTCCAAGGGGATGGAGTGCAGCGAAAACAATGTTCCTTTCTATGAGTCCCCGGAGTAGATTTCCCAGATCCTGAAGAGAACTTTCTTCCTAGGGTAACCTCATTGTGCGATCTAATGTGCACCACATGGATAAACCAAAGAAGTGTCAGCACACTCACGTTAAATAGAGCCTTCCTGGCTCTGGATGATGCGCCTCTGGGTTATTAACGGCTACCCACTTGCCCTTTTCGGTACAGGTAGTCTTGATACTTCAAGTCTTTACACCCTTAAATACGGATACAGACAGGGCATAGCATAGACTGTAATACTATGGAAAACAGAAAAGTGGAATAAAAATATACTCACACTTTCTTGGACCTAACCTAGGTCCTAAGGATTCAGGCTTAGAAGTTGTTGTAGGGTACAACTTCAAATAAAACCCCATGCGGTGGAGTAAAAATCAAAAAATTTAATAAAACACAGCATAAAATACAACAAAAATATAAAATAAGGGAATAATTAGTGACCAGAATGCATTTCGCCGGTTGAGATATCCTCAGTGGCTTCCTCAGCTGGTTTTTACTGATTAAGACAGGGACGGACAGGTGTAATGTTTTTTAGGTGGAAGTAGAAAGATTTGGTTAAACACTGAATGTGAGGAGTAAAGGATAGATCAGAGTCTTAGGCTGGGGTCAGACGAGCGTGATTTCTACGGACGTACGTCAGTACGGAAGACGCAGTAGTGGCCACACAGTCCGTTTATTCACTGACGTATATTTTGACGGATGTAGGAGGGAAAATAAATTAAAAAGCAAAACCATTTTGTCCGTGAAAAATGCTGGACGTATAAATGCGTCCGTCTGACCACGTTCCATCACTCACACACAAAGCTATGCGGACGTTGCGGACGCAGCGCACTTTGTGCGGCCGTTCTAGGGGATGTACGTTCTTGCCTGCCTTGCGTCGGTGGGACGCGGCCGTTGTGCGTCCGCAGTTCAGTGCGGACGTACTTTGTGTAACGGGCTCCGATGGGCTTCCTGTCATGCTATCACGGACGTACTTTTAGGCGCAATCACGGACATGAACACTACGCTCGTCTGACCCCAGCCTAAGAGGACCCCGAGGCATCAAGCCTGAGAGGAAGAAGTTACGGTGGCTCCATTCACCTGAAGGGAAATGGGCGCAGGAATGGAGGTTTTAGAGGGAGGGAAGATGAGAAGTTCAGTTTTCGAGAGGTTGAGCGTTAGGAAATGAGAAGTTATCCAGTCTGAGACAGGTGACAGGCCGGCAGTAACACGGTCCAACACGGGAGGAGAGAGATCGGGGGAGGAAAGGTAGATTTGTGTGTCGTCAGCATAGAGGTGATATTGGAATCCATAGGAAGAGATGAGGTTACACAGAGAGGTGGTATAGATTGAGAAGAGTAGGAAACCCAGAACAGAGCTTTGAGGTACCCCAACGGAGAGAGGAACTGGGGGTGAAGAGACACCAGTGAAGGAGACACTTGAGCGAAGAGAGAGATAGGAAGAGAACCAGGAGAGAGCAATATCACTGAGGCCAAGCGGACGCATTGTGAGGAGCAGGAGAGGGTGGTCAACAGTGTCGAATGCAGCAGAAAAGTCAAGAAGAATAAGCAGCAGAAGTGACCTTTGGTTTTAGAGGCAGCTAAATCATTAGTCACCTTGGTCAGAGCCGTTCCAGTAGATTGTTGGGAGCGAAAGCCGGCTGGTGCGGATCGAGTAGAGCGTTAGCAGCGAAGAAACCGGTGAGCTGGTTATAGACCAGACGTTCGAGGATTTTGGAGGCAAAGGGAAGCAGAGAGATGGGACGGTAGATCAAGAGATGACTTCTTTAGAATGGGATGATCAGAGCACGTTTGAATCAAAGGGGAAGATTCCAGAGGAGAAGGAGAGGTTAAAAATATCAAAGCATGGACAGTGACTGGTAGAAAGTGCCGGTAATTCTGGATAGGATGGAATGCCGTGCCCCGGTGTGATTGGCCGCACAGATCTGAATAGAGATGTGAAGTGATACAGTAATTCAGGCCAGAGGTGTGTGCGTGCGCGAATCATCCCGGGGCCCCGAGCCGCTGAGATGTAATAACCTTGTATTTATAATTGATAATGTAGCTTTTATAGCGCGCCGAGAAGCCTCGCTCGCTTGATTTTTGACCAAAAGACATTCTGCCCGACTCAGTCTTCAGCAAAAGAACCTTCGGCTCATAAATATTCAGCTGACGATGAGAAATCAGGGCAGCGTCAACAAAAGCTTCACAAGCAAGAGGGAAGGAAGGTGACCCACATACAGAGACGCAATGCGCGCGGCGCTCCCAGGTCAAGATGGCTGAGTGTGGAGACGGGGTCTCCGAGCCTCACCCAGTGCCGGGGGGGGGGCGGATAGAAAAGAAGCCATATTTGTGGGGGGAGGAAAATGATTTGGAAAGTCAGTAAATGCCCTGAGCTTCATGAAATCACTTTACAAACACAGGGATAATTACAGATACATGATGTGTTTCATGGCTTTACTGTGTGTGATTGGCCAACGGTACCAACGCCCCCCTCATCAGTGCATCGGCAGTCACTGATTGGCTGACTTCTTCTTTGAGGCATTGACAGCCACTCACCACCTGCAATCCATTGGTGCATCACCAATTGATGATTGACCACCCTCTTCAATCACTGCATTGGTGGTCACTGATTGGCTGCAAAATTTTTACTATTTGCATCGGTGGTCACTGATTGGAGGATCGGAGATCCCCCTGTCTGCTCATTGCCATAGAGGCCAAGTCAATCCTCTGAGCCAATGATTTGCTTGATGTGTGTCGAGGAGGGATAATCACAGTGGCCATTTATCTAACACAGGTCCCCCCAACTCTGAGCCTCAGGTCCCCCTTTCAGGACAGGTTTTATGGATCACCTCGGGGGAAATGCAGACTGAATCCTGCAATCACTGAGCAGCAAATCATATCTCCTGTGCTTCACATATCCTGCAAACCTGTCCTGTTAGGAGGACCTGACGACCAGGCTTAGGATCCCCTGCTCTATCACAAGTTATAGATACGGATTTATTTCAAGTCGAATCTACCTGAGGGGACTCGTTAACATCTGGGCTCTTTGTGGACAAAACAATGACACTTCCACCCCCTCCCACCCGGACGGACGGACCTGCAATCATGAGCCACAGTAGTGCAGAGTCAATATATTTGCTGCTTTCTGGTCAATGGAAGCCGAATCTCCGGCCGTTCTGCCCCGGGAGCCTGTTCTGGGTCAATGGAAGCCGAATCTCCGGCCGTTCTGCCCCGGAGGCCTGTTCTGGTCAATGGAAGCCGAATCTCCGGCCGTTCTGCCCCGGGAGCCTGTTCTGGGTCAATGGAAGCCGAATCTCCGGCCGTTCAGCCCCGAGAGCCTGTTCTGGGTCAATGGAAGCCGAATCTCCGGCCGTTCTGCCCCGGGAGCCTGTTCTGGGTCAATGGAAGCCGAATCTCTGGCCGTTCTGCCCCGGGAGCCTGTTCTGGGTCAATGGAAGCCGAATCTCTGGCCGTTCTGCCCCGGGAGCCTGTTCTGGGTCAATGGAAGCCGAATCTCCGGCCGTTCAGCCCCGGGAGCCTGTTCTGGGTCAATGGAAGCCGAATCTCCAGCCGTTCTGCCCCGGGAGCCTGTTCTGGGTCAATGGAAGCCGAAT
Organism: Leptobrachium leishanense; assembly: GCA_009667805.1. Lineage (NCBI taxonomy): Eukaryota > Metazoa > Chordata > Amphibia > Anura > Megophryidae > Leptobrachium > Leptobrachium leishanense. The sequence goes on from CM019074.1 coordinate 105,907,464, forward strand.
CTCTGGCCGTTCTGCCCCGGAAGCCTGTTCTGGGTCAATGGAAGCCGAATCTCTGGCCGTTCTGCCCCGGGAGCCTGTTCTGGGTCAATGGAAGCCGAATCTCCGGCCGTTCAGCCACGAGAGCCTGTTCTGGGTCAATGGAAGCCGAATCTCCGGCCGTTCTGCCCCGGGAGCCTGTTCTGGGTCAATGGAAGCCGAATCTCTGGCCGTTCTGCCCCGGGAGCCTGTTCTGGGTCAATGGAAGCCGAATCTCTGGCCGTTCTGCCCCGGGAGCCTGTTCTGGGTCAATGGAAGCCGAATCTCCGGCCGTTCTGCCCCGGGAGCCTGTTCTGGGTCAATGGAAGCCGAATCTCCGGCCGTTCAGCCACGAGAGCCTGTTCTGGGTCAATGGAAGCCGAATCTCTGGCCGTTCTGCCCCGGGAGCCTGTTCTGGGTCAATGGAAGCCGAATCTCTGGCCGTTCTGCCCCGGGAGCCTGTTCTGGGTCAATGGAAGCCGAATCTCTGGCCGTTCTGCCCCGGAGCCTGTTCTGGGTCAATGGAAGCCGAATCTCCGGCCGTTCTGCCCCGGGAGCCTGTTCTGGGTCAATGGAAGCCGAATCTCCGGCCGTTCTGCCCCGGGAGCCTGTTCTGGGTCAATGGAAGCCGAATCTCTGGCCGTTCTGCCCCGGGAGCCTGTTCTGGGTCAATGGAAGCCGAATCTCTGGCCGTTCTGCCCCGGGAGCCTGTTCTGGGTCAATGGAAGCCGAATCTCCAGCCGTTCAGCCCCGAGAGCCTGTTCTGGGTCAATCGAAGCCGAATCTCGGCCGTTCTGCCCCGGGAGCCTGTTCTGGGTCAATGGAAGCCGAATCTCTGGCCGTTCTGCCCCGGGAGCCTGTTCTGGGTCAATGGAAGCCGAATCTCCGGCCGTTCTGCCCCGGGAGCCTGTTCTGGGTCAATGGAAGCCGAATCTCCGGCCGTTCTGCCCCGGGAGCCTGTTCTGGGTCAATGGAAGCCGAATCTCCGGCCGTTCAGCCCCGAGAGCCTGTTCTGGGTCAATGGAAGCCGAATCTCCGGCCGTTCTGCCCCGGGAGCCTGTTCTGGGTCAATGGAAGCCGAATCTCTGGCCGTTCTGCCCCGGGAGCCTGTTCTGGGTCAAAAGCCGAATCTCTGGCCGTTCTGCCCCGGGAGCCTGTTCTGGGTCAATGGAAGCCGAATCTCCGGCCGTTCAGCCCCGGGAGCCTGTTCTGGGTCAATGGAAGCCGAATCTCCGGCCGTTCTGCCCTGCCTGTTCTGGGTCAATGGAAGCCGAATCTCTGGCCGTTCTGCCCCGGGAGCCTGTTCTGGGTCAATGGAAGCCGAATCTCTGGCCGTTCTGCCCCGGGAGCCTGTTCTGGGTCAATGGAAGCCGAATCTCCGGCCGTTCAGCCACGAGAGCCTGTTCTGGGTCAATGGAAGCCGAATCTCCGGCCGTTCTGCCCCGGGAGCCTGTTCTGGGTCAATGGAAGCCGAATCTCTGGCCGTTCTGCCCCGGGAGCCTGTTCTGAGTCAATGGAAGCCGAATCTCTGGCCGTTCTGCCCCGGGAGCCTGTTCTGGGTCAATGGAAGCCGAATCTCTGGCCGTTCTGCCCCGGGAGCCTGTTCTGAGTCAATGGAAGCCGAATCTCTGGCCGTTCTGCCCCGGGAGCCTGTTCTGGGTCAATGGAAGCCGAATCTCTGGCCGTTCTGCCCCGGGAGCCTGTTCTGGGTCAATGGAAGCCGAATCTCTGGCCGTTCTGCCCCGGGAGCCTGTTCTGGGTCAATGGAAGCCGAATCTCCGGCCGTTCAGCCCCGAGAGCCTGTTCTGGGTCAATGGAAGCCGAATCTCTGGCCGTTCTGCCCCGGGAGCCTGTTCTGGGTCAATGGAAGCCGAATCTCTGGCCGTTCTGCCCCGGGAGCCTGTTCTGGGTCAATGGAAGCCGAATCTCCGGCCTTCTGCCCCGGGAGCCTGTTCTGGGTCAATGGAAGCCGAATCTCCGGCCGTTCTGCCCCGGAGCCTGTTCTGGGTCAATGGAAGCCAAATCTCCGGCCGTTCTGCCCCGGGAGCCTGTTCTGGGTCAATGGAAGCCGAATCTCTGGCCGTTCTGCCCCGGGAGCCTGTTCTGGGTCAATGGAAGCCGAATCTCTGGCCGTTCTGCCCCGGGAGCCTGTTCTGGGTCAATGGAAGCCGAATCTCCAGCCGTTCAGCCCCGAGAGCCTGTTCTGGGTCAATCGAAGCCGAATCTCCGGCCGTTCTGCCCCGGGAGCCTGTTCTGGGTCAATGGAAGCCGAATCTCTGGCCGTTCTGCCCCGGGAGCCTGTTCTGGGTCAATGGAAGCCGAATCTCCGGCCGTTCTGCCGCGGGAGCCTGTTCTGGGTCAATGGAAGCCGAATCTCTGGCCGTTCTGCCCTGGGAGCCTGTTCTGGGTCAATGGAAGCCGAATCTCTGGCCGTTCTGCAACGGGAGCCTGTTCTGGGTCAATGGAAGCCGAATCTCCGGCCGTTCAGCCACGAGAGCCTGTTCTGGGTCAATGGAAGCCGAATCTCCGGCCGTTCTGCCCCGGGAGCCTGTTCTAGGTCAATGGAAGCCGAATCTCCGGCCGTTCAGCCCTGGGAGCCTGTTCTGCGTCAATGGAAGCCGAATCTCCGGCCGTTCAGCCCCGGGAGCCTGTTCTGGGTCAATGGAAGCCGAATCTCCGGCCGTTCTGCCCCGGGAGCCTGTTCTGGGTCAATGGAAGCCGAATCTCCGGCCGTTCAGCCCCGGGAGCCTGTTCTGGGTCAATGGAAGCCGAATCTCCGGCCGTTCAGCCCTGGGAGCCTGAGGATCTAGAAACGTTTTAATCCTCACAGTAACATTTCCCAAATCTAAAAAGCTTTAAACCCCCAGAAGAGACGCAGAGCGTGATGTGATCAAACGATGGCCTCGCCTGACTGACAGAACGGGTTCCCGACTCCCACAAATCAAACACACACGCAGCACACGAAACGCAGAAACAAGAACAAAATATCACGTTGCATTTACTCTGGGATTCTCTGAATCTGCCGGAGGGGCCGCAATAAGCTCCCCGGAAATCTTGAGCAGGTTTGCAGAAGAAACGGGCGTCTTAGACGTGAAACCCCCTTAAAAGAAGAGACGTTTCCCCCGTAACGTGTCCTTAAATCATGAATAAGGAGCATAAAAATCCCTGAAACGTCTCATTGTTTAATGTGATATTGTGTATCTACCTGAGCGCCTGCGATGACGGCCTCTCCATGTCGTCGTGTCCTTGCAGTCCTCTGACCCCTCCAGACTGACCACCAACGTGTCCATAAACAGGAGACTCGCTCATTCACAGCAGGGCGGTCAAACTCCGGCCCCCAAGAGGTTTCTGAACTACAACTCCCATGATTCTCTGGCCATCTATTCCATTCAAAGAATTCTAGGTAATTGCAGGCAAAAAACATCTGGGAAGCTCGGCATACAAGTTTCATTGCCGGCACATGAGCATGCGCAGAACGGCCGGCAGGGGTGCAAAAGAACAGCCTTCTGTCAAACAGTCTGCAACGCGACTCGGCTGGCGGCAGAAGCCTCTGTCCATGGAACCCATTGACACGTGGGGTTGGCGGCAACATTCAGGGCTGGATTTATGAATACGCAGAGTAGTGTGTGTGTGTGGACCAGGGTCTGTGTGTGGACCAGGGTGTGTGTTTGGACCAAGTGGTGTGTGTGGTCCAGTTTGTGTATGGGGGGAGGCAGCTCATTCCTCGGCCCTCAGGCGCTTGAGATGTAAATCCAGCCCTGGGACCAGATACATTTATGAAGCAGATCTATATATCTATAACACAAGGTCTAGACAGACGGTGAAGATCTTTCATTCCAGCCGACGAGAACCTGCTGGACATGACAGGATGACAATGTTATGCGATCGGGAACCTTTGCACGTTTGGCCGTTGCTGGTGAGCTTGTCTAGGGAGCAGGTTTTTGGTCTTTTCCCACGTCTCCGGTTTCCTCCGCGTCCGCTCAGCTCTTTGTGTTTTTTACGTTTGTAAAAGCGAATAAGATTTTACGAAGAAAGAGAAGCATTTGAGCAGCACCGGCCGGACGGATCAGGCGAAGGGAACCAGGAGCCCGGAGAGGAGATACCCATTGGAGAAGTCTCCCTGCGCACTGCTCGGTCACGGTCATTAGAGGGTCTGGAATACGGCCTGGGGGATTTCTCGTCCCGCAGTTGGCTTCACCAGAGGTCAGAGTCGTAGCTGGAGTTGAGTATAAAATATATCCTGAACCAAAATTACCATCAAGACGAGGATCAGGGCGGACAACAAAGGCTCCTTATGGAGACGTAATGCCGGGGGTAGGAACACGAGTCAGAGACACCCTTCTCCTAGGAGATTGTGTAATGAGTACTTGGATTGGTTTAGGAAAGTCTTCATTGAATGGGGTGGATGGTCTTGTGTCATAGCTTTGCCGCAGGGGGGGGGGGCAGAGCTCTGAACCGAGACGTCCTATATGACAGTCCTGCATGCTGTCTTTGCGCCTGATTGACTATTGGCGTCCTGACAACTCAGTGCACGAATCTCACCATTGAGAGCTGTCTGGTGGCCCCCATTAGCTCAATCCACAGAGGGTGAATCATGGCGGCGCCCACCGCCGGATCATGCGAGTACAGTGACATCTCATTGAGGGAAAAGATATCACATTGATCTGTAAAACCAATCCATCCCATGACGGCAAAACAAAGGACTTTAATGACTACTACATGAGGTGGATAATTTGGTCCAGGATGAATCTCATTACTCATTGCGTTTGAGTCTTAAAGCTGGTGGAATACCATGTAACAACACAACGGAGGAGCTCGGGGTGGACTTATACTCCATACAGAATAAGATGGTCCCTCTCCTCCTCACAGGTTTCATATGAATAAGAGTGGTCCTGGTTGCCGGAAAGATCAGAGGAGATTATCCTTGACAGACGCACGATGATTAATCACGTCCACAGCCCTCCAAGGCACTTATTGTAGAAGCTCTTACGTAGGGTCTCATGCGAGAGACAGGTAGCGCCTTTGTAGTGGAGTTTTTCTCCAGATGTCTCGGGATCTCCTCGCCCTCCCACCTCAGTATCCTGCCAAAAAGAGTCAACCTTCAAACCGTCTCATCTCATCCAGGAGAGTGTTTTATTTACCGCCACGCGGCTCGCCTGCCTACGCTCCCACCACTTCCCCAGAGGAAGGGAAGCAGCGCGGTGAGAAACGCTCATTAAAAGTTCGAAGCTTCACTGTGTGGAGCGAGAGGAGAAGACATGCGGCGTCAGAATAAAGTGGAGCCTGGGAAAGAAAATGGGGGGGGGTGAAACCACTGGAAATACACCATCATGTATGAATATATCTCTGGGTCACGGCCGGCTGGTTTACGATTTGGGGCCTGGCAGTCACTTATTGGCACAGATATACGATCGTTCGAGCACAGCTGCAGATTTCTGGCCCAGGCCGGGACCAGAGCCTCGGATGTGGTAACAGCTGGGCTGTGGGTGGTTCCTGAAGGCCAAGGCCCATATCTGAAGGGGGTAGAGGATGAGGTTTGTTGAAGCTTTTGGACGCCATTGGGAGATCAGGGATCTGATTTGGGCCCACAAAATGTTTTTTCACCATTGTGTTAGAGATTTTTTGACCTTCCCTTTGGTTCGTAGACATCGTCGACTTACATGGGATGGCCGGGAATTTCAGTCAGTGCCAGACAGAGGAACACTTTTTATCCCCTTGGTGGACCACCAGGGATTCAGCCCACTCCCTGTAACATCAGCTAAGCAGTGTTTTATTTCAAACTGTTTACTGAAATGGGAAGAAGGGCCCCGACCAGTGGATTAGTAAGGGGCCCGACCAGTGGATTAGTAAGGGGCCCGACCAGTGGGTCAGTAAAGGGCCCGGACCAGTGGATTAGTAAGGGGCCCGACCAGTGGGTCAGTAAGGGGCCCGGACCAGTGGATTAGTAAGGGGCCCGACCAGTGGGTCAGTAAGAGGCCCGACCAGTGGGTCAGTAAGGGGCCCGACCAGTGGGTTAGTAAGGGCCCAAACAGTGGGTTAGTAAGGGCCAGACCAGTGGGTCAGTAAGGGGCCCGACCAGTGAGTTAGTAAGTGGCCCGACCAGTGGGTCAGTAAGGGGCCTGACCAGTGAGTTAGTAAGTGGCCCGTCCAGTGGGTTAGTAAGGGCCCCGACCAGTGGGTTAGTAAGGGCCCCGACCAGTGGGTTAGTAAGGGGCCGACCAGTGGGTTAGTAAGGGGCCCCCGACCAGTGGGTCAGTAAGGGGCCCGAACAGTGGGTTAGTAAGGGGCCCGACCAGTGGGTCAGTAAGGGGCCCCGACCAGTGAGTTAGTAAGTGGCCCGACCAGAGGGTCAGTAAGGGCCCCGTCCAGTGGGGCAGTAAGTGGCCCGACCAGTGGGTCAGTAAGGGGCCTGACCAGTGGGTCAGTAAGGGCCCCGACCAGTGGGGCAGTAAGTGGCCCGACCAGTGGGTCAGTAAGGGGCCCGTCCAGTGGGGCAGTAAGTGGCCTGACCAGTGGGTCAGTAAGGGGCCTGACCAGTGGGTCAGTAAGGGCCCCAACCAGTGGGTTAATAAGGGGCCCGACCAGTGGGTCAGTAAGAGGCCCGACCAGTGGGTCAGTAAGGGGCCCGACCAGTGGGTTAGTAAGGGGCCAAACAGTGGGTTAGTAAGGGCCAGACCAGTGGGTCAGTAAGGGGCCCCGACCAGTGAGTTAGTAAGTGGCCCGTCCAGTGGGTTAGTAAGGGCCCCGACCAGTGGGTTAGTAAGGGCCCCGACCAGTGGGTTAGTAAGGGGCCCGACCAGTGGGTTAGTAAGGGGCCCCCGACCAGTGGGTCAGTAAGGGGCCCGAACAGTGGGTTAGTAAGGGGCCCGACCAGTGGGTCAGTAAGGGGCCCCGACCAGTGAGTTAGTAAGTGGCCCGACCAGTGGGTTAGTAAGGGGCCCGACCAGTGGGTCAGTAAGGGGCCCCGACCAGTGAGTTAGTAAGTGGCCCGACCAGAGGGTCAGTAAGGGCCCCGTCCAGTGGGGCAGTAAGTGGCCCGACCAGTGGGTCAGTAAGGGGCCTGACCAGTGGGTCAGTAAGGGCCCCGACCAGTGGGGCAGTAAGTGGCCCGACCAGTGGGTCAGTAAGGGGCCCGTCCAGTGGGGCAGTAAGTGGCCTGACCAGTGGGTCAGTAAGGGGCCTGACCAGTGGGTCAGTAAGGGCCCCAACCAGTGGGTTAATAAGGGGCCCGACCAGTGGGTCAGTAAGAGGCCCGACCAGTGGGTCAGTAAGGGGCCCGACCAGTGGGTTAGTAAGGGGCCAAACAGTGGGTTAGTAAGGGCCAGACCAGTGGGTCAGTAAGGGCCCGACCAGTGAGTTAGTAAGTGGCCCGTCCAGTGGGTTAGTAAGGGCCCCGACCAGTGGGTTAGTAAGGGCCCCGACCAGTGGGTTAGTAAGGGGCCCGACCAGTGGGTTAGTAAGGCCCCGACCAGTGGGTCAGTAAGGGGCCGAACAGTGGGTTAGTAAGGGGCCCGACCAGTGGGTCAGTAAGGGGCCCCGACCAGTGAGTTAGTAAGTGGCCCGACCAGTGGGTCAGTAAGGGGCCTGACCAGTGTGGTTAGTAAGTGGCCCGTCCAGTGGGTTAGTAAGGGCCCCGACCAGTGGGTTAGTAAGGGCCCCGACCAGTGGGTTAGTAAGGGGCCCGACCAGTGGGTTAGTAAGGGGCCCCCGACCAGTGGGTCAGTAAGGGGCCCGAACAGTGGGTTAGTAAGGGGCCCGACCAGTGGGTCAGTAAGGGCCCCGTCCAGTGGGGCAGTAAGTGGCCCGACCAGTGGGTCAGTAAGGGGCCTGACCAGTGGGTCAGTAAGGGCCCCGACCAGTGGGGCAGTAAGTGGCCCGACCAGTGGGTCAGTAAGGGGCCTGACCAGTGGGTTAGTAAGGGCCCCAAAAATTCTTATGGCAGCCCTGAAGTCAGCGTTACTGTCAGGGGAGAGATGAATTTATTTTGGGATTACACAAGTAATAGGTAACCCTATATATCCAGCGTGGTAGTGATGCATCGCACCCCAACCCTACACTGTGACCCTGCCTTTATGTACCGACCTCGCCTGCTCATTTCCAATCTGTGCATTAAATCCGAGGAGCCTGCCCGTACATGATGGGAATTGCAGTCGGCAGGATCCAGATATCCCCCACCCCCCTCCAGTGGCGGCTGTCATTAGCAGGGGTGTATTAATCCCTCAGTCCCGGCTGCAGCACTTTCCGGCGCGGATAGGGTAAAACGAGTCAGTGCGGCGCACGGCGGGATGAATGAAGCTTGTACAGAGGATCGGTGACAATCACATTAATAAGAAATAGCTTCATTAATTGGGGTGTCAGGCGCTGACAAAGTGACTCGGCAGCAGATGGAATTATTTATTTTTCGCACATTAGGGAGAAGGTGAAACAAATAACGCTTTTAACCATTTTTTGCTCAGAAACACCTTTAAGGTCAGTCCGATACCGTAGCATCTGACGCAGAACCTCGGCTGCCGGGAGCCTTTGTGGTGTAAACTCTACATCAGCTGGAGGGCAACCAGTCAGCGTCACCGATTCCAGCAGAGCTCCCACAGCCTGACCGCGAGTGCTGAGCTCTGCACTTTAACACCGGGGGGGGGCATATAAAGAGGCAAACGCCAGGAAGGGCAGAAAACCAACACCACCCAACACTCCCACATTGGTGAGGAAGTTGATCACAGAGGGACCCGTTTTCTTTGCTGTTTGGCTTATCCAGAGCCTCCATCTCCCACAAAGCAGTGTGTCAGTGGTTCATGTCCAGTTTCCATTCCATGGTGCCGTTACTGCTGCAAACGCCAAAACGTAAGAGGCAACTTGGGGGAACTTAACCTTGATTGGGTTTGCCACATCTGTGATGGCTTCCTGAGCAGCCCGAGCCGCGAGCCCCATTGAATGCAGCATTTACAAGGAGAACTCTGATCTGGTCAAGGCAGCTCAGGGCCGGATCTGGCATTAGGGGCCCCATGGCAAGCAACTAGGACCTGTGACTCTGGAGCTTCCCCAGCCACAGCATCAGGTCACCAGGATGTCCTCCATAATGGTGGCAGTAGCGGCACTCAGGACTTCACTGTTGGTCAGTGACTGGAAGAAGCAGGCACTACATGCTTCAAAACAACTCTACCCAAGCACGGCCGAGAGCCCACGGCTATGAAGGGAGGGGGTTGGGGCCCCAAAACTAGTGACCTGCCCAGGGCACAATGGTGCATCATTTGGGTTTGAGACAGCTGCTTTGTTTCCTGTAGCATCTGAATTCTGCGGGGTACCACCTTCATGGTGCCCAAGAAGATACCCACCAGAGATGTCATTCTGGAGCCGTGTGACAAGGCCAGGCCAGCAAGATATTCTATCCGGCCTTTCCGGTCGCTCGTTTCCTGCATTTGATAGAAGCCGGTGGGGTCTGATTCATTAGTGCAGTTTCCGTATTGATAAGAGGCCCCCCCCCCACATCATTAGGCCGTGCGCGGAGATAGATTAATTATATCCGTGTGAGTAAGGAAGTCACTAAATTATCCGGATCTATTAAAACCGAGGCGTTCCACAGCGGCGGACGCATCAGGTGACTGCCGGGATGTCTATGTCTCCTAAACGCGTCTCTAGGAGTTTAATAGATACTCATTACACGGCTACAACACGGCACAGCGACACGGCCAAAACCAGGCGCCGGGATCATCTGCACCTTCACCGACTCTACATTAAAGGGATACACGAACATAAATACACCTCACTTTTTCTCCTTCAATAATTGGGCAGATGTCGCCGGCAGACTCTGCGTATTATTTTGTGCGCTGCTCCTCCCGGCGGCTCCGAATCTGAATGTCCGCCCAGCTTTTACCAACACAAAATGTGCATCGTCAGGACCTGCGCGTTTTACATACTCTCAATGCAGAAGATAAACGCGTCGGAGCCTCCAGGTCACCATATTATGTCCCGATTATCCAGACATACAGATCACAGCTTTGAATCCCCGGACGGTGAGGAACATCGGCCCATGGCTTTGATGTTGCCGACATATGACAGCGTCGCCGGGTCTGCTGCACCCGTATAAATGTGATTTTATCTCCTCTGAGCTGAGGAACCACATGGGTACCATTCATCATCACGTCCAATCTGCAAAACAACATGAAAGTCTCCAAGCCTTGCGTCTCCTCCGCTGATAGTTACATTGTTGCCATCGTTTAGAATTCCCCCCGCCCCCGTTCCACATGTTTACCTTGCAATATGGTGGTAGTTAGCGGCCGTGTATCTTCTTACCTCTACATCATTATTTTGTTCCTTGTTTTTGTGCGACGAGTAGATTGCGATTAATAGCTGCCGGGTGAATTAACGTGGAGCCGTCTCCTGGTTTCAAGATAAATGGCCTATTAAGCTTCGAGGATCATGTTTGTCGGAGGAATATTAAGAGATGGAACTTGAAAACAGATCTATGGCGGAGCGCAGGAAGGGACAGAATATGGCTTGGTGGGAGTGGGTTAGGAAGCCCCCCTTACCCTGCCTCCAACATAGATCACTTTGACTTTTAGACGTAGCTGTTTGTTTTCCATATTGACAGTCACGCCAGCACGAGCCTCTAGTGAGAGTTGTCTGCACCAGCTTCTACACCCCCCATGGATTGCTGCAGAATATGACTGCCAAGATATAATGTACATTGGGGGGAGGCACACTTTACTGGGGTCTTTGAAAGGGTTAAGGGAGGCTCCAGCTTTAAGATGAAGATCTGTCTGCTCCATGTTTCGATGACCGATGGGACACTCCAGTTTTCCCGCTATGGGACCTCTTGCTGCGTAAGATGAACGTTCACATATGTTCGGAGGGAACGGCCAATTGGTGGGTCGCTTATCATGTGTTGAGTAAAACAAATATGCCATCTGCTTCAGATGTCCGGGAGACGGGCGGTCGGGTTCTCCGAGTGTGGTATTTGTCTGCCTGTCTCAGTACAGTCCAATTAATAAGGAGGTCATGAAGTTGACCAGGGTCTTACAAAGAGGTCAAAGTGTCTCCTCATGTCATCCGTACACTACAAGAAAGCCGGGTCAAATGGGGAACACTAAAACACCTCTGGCTCCTCCGTAACAGTGAGCGTGGGACATGAGAGAGGTGAGCTGCCCTATTTGAACACCCAACAGACCACCTTCCATGCTCTTCCATCCAGCCCACCAGGAGCCCAGTTTGGATGTGAGGCCCTGCCAGTACTTGTCATTCTGAGCACAGACCCGATTGTGTCTTTGTCATGTCGTCATTTCAAGGTAATCTAGGAATCTCAGCTCACTCTGGTGGTTCCAGCTTTGACCTGAAGACAAAGGAGAAAGCAATAATGGGTGGAATATTCTCGGCGCAGATGAAATGTGCCGGATCCGGGAGATTAAGCAGATTAATGCTATTTATGTAGGATATTATTAGACTGTAAAAATCCACAGTTCCTCTCTGGCTCTCGCTTCGGAACGCGCCAGGATGGTCTTTACAGTTTTCGAGAATATTAAGAATCTCCGGCAAAAGAAACCTTAGATTATAATATATATCAGGGCTCTAAATTTCCACTCGCCTACTAGCATTTGGCGAGTGGAAATTAAGTGAGGGCGAGTGGAAATTAAGTGAGGGCGAGTGGAAATGCACACGCAGGCAGCAGAATAAATTATTTCGTGCTTCGTATTCCAGCGGTGCCACCATGCAGTCCCCCCCTTCCCCTGTCTGTACGATGACAGGGATCAGCTGTCTAACCTGACCCAGCTCATCTCTGTCACTGGCAGGGGGTGGAGAGGAGCTTCCTTGCCTCCTCGCTCTGCTCACACTGGGGTCTGATGTCTGGGTATTAATGTTATTTTTGTACCTTTATTCTAAATAAAACCTTAAACAGTGTAATTTCATAAAATAATTTAATAGGGTGTGTTTAGGGGCAGAGTTAAGGGCTGGGTAGGGGTTAGGTGGAGCAACTGGTGGCGAGTAACTCTTATGGCCTGGTTAGTAGCTTGGGACTTGAAATTTTGAGCCCTGATATATATAAATATAGATATATACCCTCTATAAAAAGAGCTTTATCCGATGCATAACATGGAACGGAGCCACCTGGCCAGCTCAACCCAAACAGACCTTGAACGGTGAAAGCTCGGTAGACAAGGTCAATGGGATGTGCGTCAAGGGCGGCCATGACACTACATCATACACATTAAATGCTATCGGAGGTTTTCATGGAAAATATTACACCCACATGTAAACCACAGACATATACAGGAGGGCATGGTATTTATATCGCAAAGGTCATCCTCACGGTCAACATCTGAAGATACCCTGAGGGAATGTTCAGATCCCGTGACAGGTCGGCGTGCTCCGGGGTTACGCAGGCGCAGGAGAAGGTACGATGGAGGGAAGAGAGAAAGAAGGGAAAGTAGAGAGGAGTAACGGCAAAGCAGAGATTAGAGAAGGTGATTCCTGAATCCATGTCCGCTCTAAGGAGATTATCCAACGTAAAGGAGGACGAGGTGAGCGCGCGACAAGGACGAGGTGAGCGCGCGACGAGGACGAGGTGAGCGCGTGACAAGGACGAGGTGAGCGCGTGACAAGGTGAGTGCGTGACGAGGTGAACGCGCGACGAGGATGAGGTGAGCGTGTGACGAGGATGAGAGCGCGACGAGGTGAGCGCGTGACGAGGTGAGCGCGTGACAAGGTGAGCGTGTGACGAGGTGAGCGCGTGACGAGGTGAACGCACGACGAGGAGAGCGCGCGATGAGGTGAACGTGCGACGAGGACGAGGTGAGTGGACAACGAGGTGAACGCGCGACGAGGAGAGCACGTAACGAGGTGAACATGCGACGAGGACGAGGTGAGCGCTCGACGAGGACGAGGTGAGCACGTGATGAGGACGAGGTGAGCACGTGACAAGGTGAGCACGTGACGAGGTGAGCACGCGACGAGGTGAGCGTGATGAGGACGAGGTGAGCACGCAACGAGGACGAGGTGAGCGTGTGACTCAGACGAGATCAACACGCGACGAGTACGTGGTGAACACGCGACGAGGTGAGTGCACGACGAGGACGAGGTGAACGCGCGACGAGGACGAATTGAACGCGCAATGAGGTGAGCACATGACGAGGACGAGGTGAGCGCGCGACGAGGACGAGGTGAACGCGCGACGAGGACGAGGTGAACGCGCGACGAGGACGAGGTGAGAGCGTGACGAGGACTGAAATAATGAATAAGAGGAAAGATGGAGGAAATATCTGGGCGGCGGAAAAGGAGGAAGATAATGGCTTCATTATTAGCCGTTCCTTTAATATTCTTCGTGTAAATCTCATTGTGTCCGGATTATTTTCACCGTTCATTTTATTTACATGTTTTATATAAATTTATAATCGGGCCGGCCGGGGGGGTTTAACAGACAAAACCGGCCAACCCTCACCTGGCAGAATCTCCGACCACGAGAAGGGGAAGATCGAAGCTTTGCAGGACACAAATGCCGCCACCGGGGGCGCCTTTCCAAGCACAAAATGAATTTAAAATAAATTGTGCAAGGAGAAAAAAAAAGTTTATTTTTACATTTATTTTTTTACTTTTAGAGAGAAAGGCGTTCACTGCAGAAAGACGCCATTCAACCCAGGATATTAGAAAACAAGAGAAATCTCTGCTAAAGTACTTTATAAATAAATAATTCAGTTTAAAATAACTTTTAAAAAAACCTGATTTGTATTGTTTTTTTTTTTAAGTGTTGTAGGTATAGTCAGCCACCAGAGGGGGGCGCCCTTCTAGCAGAAAATAAACAGTTCACGGAACAGAGAATATTTGTATATATTTATTTACAAAGGATTTTACCAGGAAGGATACATTGAGATTTCTCTCGCTTTCAACTATGTCATATTTTTCAACATTTATTATTGCTTATTTTTAAATAGATTTTTTTTTCAGAGAGAAGAGAGTGTTCACCACAGAAAGGACCCAAATATGTTTAAAATCATTAAAAAATAAAAAATATTTATAGTTTTTGATAGAAACCTCAGGAGGGCAGAAAATAACAAAAGAATACATGAGAAAAATAAAAGAAAATAAGATTTTCTGTTTTTAATTTTTTTATGGTTTACTTTTCCATTTTTTGTTGTTGTTGTATTTTTTGCATTTTCTTAACCTTTACCCTGGGTTCACACCTGAGCCTATCTCATATGTGCGTTTTACGCGCGTTTTAGTCGGGGGTTTTATGACCGTGTTTCCTGCCGTTTGACAATTAGAAACGCACATTGCGCGCGCGTTTTTTTTATTGACTACGGAGGCGTCCAATGAAAATACTTCCTGAGATGCACCATCTTCACTTGCTCGTTTTTGATGACGGAAACGCGCAACGCCCATTTCAGCGCGTTCACTTTGAAGTCTATGGCCGCAAACGCACTGTAATACGCCCTAAAGAAGCTCCGGTACTTCTTTGGGCGTAGGGCGTTTTACAGCTCGTTCCTACGCACTGTAATACGCCCAGGTGGGAACGTGCTCATAAGAAATAATGGGATTTCAGTGTTTGAGCGTTTTACAGAGCGTAGATTTCACCTAATCTTTGAAGTATTCACTCATTTCTCCGGTGGCCACATTCTCCGGCTAAACCCGGTAACAATAACCAGCGAGTTCACACGTAGGGATAGAAGGACGGTTTATCCTGTGAGTGGGACGTCTGTGGGATAGAGAGATGGTTCCTGAGTAGGGCTGCTGAGATGTCAAATTCGGCACCATGTACAGTTGGGTTGAAGACTTTATCAACGATAAAAATGGTTGGATACGTTGCGTGGAATAGCGTATCAAAGTGAATGCAGAAGCATTGACCAGCAAGTGGAGCATCCCATTGAAGGAAACCCATCATGGCTGATGGTAGCCAGAGAGGATCAGAGCCCGGCATGGATGACGAATGGGATGGGATGCACCTGAGCAACAGGGAAAACAAGGAGCCATCCAGGTTGACCCCTGTGCGGGCACGAGTCAGTTTGTGGCTGCATTCCTGACAAATATTGAGCTGAGAAACATTCCCAACAACCAAAAAACAGCTGAGATGGTCAACCAGACCGGATCAAAAATATGACTGTTTGCAGGGTTGGACCTGCTGGCCATCAAAATCGACTTCTGATACGGTGATGATCAGCGAGTAACCATTCACAGAGAGGAACACATCCAAAAACAGCGAAGTCGCGCTCCATGATGATGTTGTCACATCGGAAAAGCCTCATAATCCTTGAAAACGATGTGAAAAGAACTTTGTCTAGCAATGTCGCACGTTGGCTGGTGTTGACATTTTGTGTTTGTCGGGCGATTCCGTTAGTTCCCCGCGGTTTTACAGGTAGACGGAACGCCATGTTGATAACCTCCACGCAGACTAGAGTATGGGTGGTTTGTCCGCAGAGTATGGGTGGTTTGTCCGCAGAGTATGGGTGGTTTGTCCGCACAGTATGGGTGGTTTGTCCGCACAGTATGGGTGGTTTGTCCGCAC
The DNA here is from genome assembly GCA_009667805.1 of Leptobrachium leishanense. NCBI lineage: Eukaryota > Metazoa > Chordata > Amphibia > Anura > Megophryidae > Leptobrachium > Leptobrachium leishanense. The sequence goes on from CM019074.1 coordinate 105,922,963, forward strand.
AGTATGGGTGGTTTGTCCGCACAGTATGGGTGGTTTGTCCGCACAGTATGGGTGGTTTGTCTGCAGAGTATGGGTGGTTTGTCCGCACAGTATGGGTGGTTTGTCCGCACAGTATGGGTGGTTTGTCCGCACAGTATGGGTGGTTTGTCTGCAGAGTATGGGTGGTTTGTCCGCACAGTATGGGTGGTTTGTCCGCACAGTATGGGTGGTTTGTCCGCACAGTATGGGTGGTTTGTCCGCAGAGTATGGGTGGTTTGTCCGCACAGTATGGGTGGTTTGTCCGCACAGTATGGGTGGTTTGTCTGCAGAGTATGGGTGGTTTGTCCGCACAGTATGGTGGTTTGTCTGCAGAGTATGGGTGGTTTGTCCGATGTAATAGGTCAATCCTTCAACAGACACGTTATCCTTTGGCTTGTGATAGATCTGAAGAGAAAAGCGGTTACTGGAGGCCGAAAAAACGGCCAATAGAAACTGGGAAAGAATCCCAACTCAGGGGGTTTTCAGAAACATCTAGTCAAGCGAATCTGACCACGTATTGGCTGAATCCAAATCATAACAACGGACAGAGACGTATTCTTTAAAATACAGCTTCCAGGGGATGTGTATGGAAAAACTACCTATAAAATACTGCTTTTTTATAATGGTACGATTGCCAGTTTTAACCCACCGGCAGAGCTTCACACTGGATGGGTCAACTCACGACCCATTTCCGTTGAGTCTGCGTCTTCGATGAAAGGTCTGCTAAGGTTTTCATTGCTACAAGTAACTGGAAAGAAAGAGGAACCAGATCCAGGAGTAAAAGACACATTTTCTGTCCGAATATGCCGTCCAAATACCGAGCTCGGCGGAAGATGTTTTTTTCCTCCTCCCTCCTTACATAATGTGTGGTCTTAAGAGAGAAATCCTTTACCAATCTGGGCCCCAGCGGGGGAGCTGGTAGTTAAGAGACTTGTCAAGTGCCTGCTTTTTCCATTTACACTTGGCTTGATGCCACGAGGACATATTGACGTAATGATTGCAGAGCTGTAGAGTGGGTTAGAGGAAGATCGCCTGGAAGGACGGGTCTCAAGACGTAAGCGGCGCCGGATATATTGAAACAATCCTAGGCTTTTCTTCATGTTCTCTCATCGTTAAAGTGGATTAATCGCCTACATGCAATCGAGCCTCATTAAGAGTGATCTTCAATGGAGTTTACGAAACCAAACATTACTTGGCCAAGCCGAGCAGTAAAATACCGCGGGCGATAGATATTCCAGATGAAGCAGAGCTGTTGTAAACGTAACAACTCTATAGACTGTAACGGCTCTGGGAAGTTTGCGGCAGCTCTGGTTAAGATGGCACCAACGTTGGATTAGAGCCTCGAATCATTGTTGAGCGCAAAGTATTTATGGCCGAGTGATCTGGAAAGGAATCAGAGGGCACAATACCGTGTCCATCCTTCCAGCTTGCGACCCTTCCTTTATTCTATGAAAACCTCTTCCTGACTAAATCATTTATTGCAACAAAACTCTGGGCTAGAACGACTGGGGGAAGAGCGGAACGTTGGACCTCCGAGAGGAAGCAATGAGTGCGGATACCAAGGAGAATGATTTGATATTGACAAGATCATCAATGAATCCCTGGTGAACATCGATGCCGGACTGGCTTACCAGGACGCCGGAACAAATCCCGGTATGTCGCTCTTCTGCTGGGTCTGATTTAAAATTCAGATAAATTTTTTATTTCATTTTTCATTAATTATTTAAATGCACAGGACCATGATTGGCCAACAGGTGGAGCGCGGACATCTCGGATTTACCGGCCGCGACTTTAAAAGGGATCTGTCATGATGGAGACAAGAGAAAAGTCTAAAAGCGGAATCAGTTTATGCTTCTTCTCAGTCTCGTACACATCCTGAAGGACATTTTATAGAGGATTTATAATCTCTCCCCCCCCGTCGCATGCAGTCGGGGGAGGGGGGCGGGTAATTTAAGACTTTTTATCGTCACGTTGGCTCCTGAAATATTCCGCATCTTGGAATTCTAGATACTGAACCTGTGTGTGAAGGTGTAACCAAAGCATGAGACGGTCAGAAACTTGGATTTCTTGTTATTGGTTTTAATTCAAATATAGTTTATTATATCAAAAATGTATAAATGTACAAAAATGAACAGAAATCAAACAGGAGGAGTAAAGCGTAAACCATGCATAGTCAAAAGGGAGCGAAAGACAGCCGGGTGTGAGACCAAAAGCAGGGGAAGATCAGCCGCGGGAGAATCAAAGGCAACGCATGCGATATGGAATCAGCAACCGCAGAGATTCCGAACCGAGGAGGAGGAGGAAAGGGGAAGAGAGAGAAGAAAGGGGGATGAAGAAAGAGGAGGGGTGAAAGGAAAGAGGAGGGGGACGAGGAAAGGTCTAAGAACAGAGTATGAGCAGATGTATTAAGAGAGGCAGTAGAAGGCGCAGTCGATGGGTTCAGCAGGGGGTCCATCTTAATGACGGGGCCTCGTCCTTGCATCACTTCCAGTCGGCCGTCGACTAGGGAACCTCCTTGGGTTTCTTGTGCTGCTGGTGAAGGTCTGACATCTGAAGCAAACTTTTAATGTCTTCGTACTTTGTCTGAGACCATGGCTATGCAAATCAAGGGGAAAATGAGGTCTTTGAAGACCAGAAATTGGTCAATACCACTTATCATGCTTGAGAAAGACTCCTTATGTGGGTGGTCAAACCATGCCCGGTGCTCCATTAACAGCTGTTTAAAGTTACCCTCTATGTACTAACAGGACTGATAAATCTCAGATTTTTGGCATTGGGTGGTTGGCTGGTTCCTGTTGTGTTAAAACTCCCAGAGATAGGTATTAAATGTCGGGAAGAGGGTGGCGCCCCTGAACTTGCCCTAGGTAAGAAGAACCATGAGGTCCACATAACTCTCCAACCCATTACTGTAAAACCTTTAGCTGCTGGTTTCATAATCTGATAAAAATCTGATAAAACGAAATGTAAAATATCAAGACGGATGGTTTCACCCGCAGCCATGAGATGAATGGATGTTTCTTTTAAGGACTGGTCGATTTGACGCTTTCCGGGCAACATCATTCCATACTGAATTCTGCCAGTAAACGGCCTTAACGTGAGGACGCGGCGCGCGAGCAGGAGTCATCGGTTTCATTGATCCATCGTGTCACGACCTTGTATCTAAACAGCCTCCCCCAACATGTGTAAGTGAGATGTCACACGTTCACTGTATCAATATCTGTTCGACCCTCTTGAGTTTATGGTCTGAGCGTTCACTCGTGCGTCATACACAGCCAGGAAAGCGCCGCACAGAGGCCCCCGAGATCCACGGACAGTGTAAAGAGAGTCATTCCTTATCTGGAGAAGCTTTGGTCCCAGCAACGATTTTGACCAGAAACTCCCTTGATCGGATGTCAGCCTGTAACGAGGGAAGAAGAGGACAATTATTTTGTGGTTCACTTTCCACCACCAGGAACAGACACATTCTCTGCAGATAGATCAGCTTCCAAAAAACCAGAGAAGAGGGAGAGCTGGGTTCAAGAGAACGTCATGTCCTCCTTATAGAGGTCAAAGGACTATGGAGGCGCCTCTCTGCAGGTTCTTTGGGGATCCTGGGTCAATTTGGGTAAAAATGTAAACATTACCACTGAATAATGTTACGATGTGATCACTGTGAGTTTGGTAAAGCCCCACCATGACCTTCCACACCTGATCGAGCCGCCGTCACCTCCCTGTCCATCTCGGTGCTCATTTGGGCACGTCCATGGCAGCTGGACGCAGACGGCGTTTGAAGACGCCGGTCACATTCGATTAGTGATGATCCAAGATAGAGGATTAGCATTTTGTAGAGAATTATTGGCTGTTGCCAACGAGACGAGCTCCTCGGGGGAAGAGGACACCGGGAGAATCACAACGGCAAGACAGGATTCAATAACAATATGGCGGCGGCGGCAGAGCCGGACCACATCAACAGCAGAGGGGGGGGGGTTCAATGGATTTGACCACTGGGGACAGGATTGTGGGGTTTAAAAACGGAATGAATAAATCTCAGCTGCAGAGCGTTATGTCGCCGCACGTCTGATCAGGGTCAATGGATCGGCCGATTGTTCATCGAACCAACAAAGCAGGAACCCGAAAAAAAGTACAAACTGGACGGGGAGGTGTAGAAAGATAAAAAATTAAGAGATTTTAGAAATCCCCCCGCCCCCCCCCCGACACATAGAACAGGCTGGGATTTTAATTAGTGGAAGAATTAAAAATAAAAAAATAAAAATTGAATCGAAAAACAAAACTAATGAGAATTTATGGGGTTACCAAGTGTTCGAGCAAACCCAAAGGGGCTGGAATGATCCGGAAAGATCCCCAATGACAGGCGTGGATTGTGTGTTGACTTGGAGGATCAGAGCACTTTGCGCCCGGGCTCCTGGAAGCTCGCATACTGAGGCCGGCCGCCGCTCGCCGGCAGTTACCCAATGAGACGCGCTACACGGCGGCACTTTATTATCACGGGGGACGCACCGGAATTCCTCTTTTATAAGAAGCAAAGGCTGGGACGGACGGGGCGGCTGAGAAGAATCAAACGAACCGAGCTGCTGCCCGGCCGGGAGTAAGTACAGCTGCCGGGTTTGTGCCGGTCATCGCTGGATTCACCAAGGATCAGATTAAAACTCACAGACAACACGGAAATGTCAGAAGCGCTAAGGTCTCACTGGAAGAGGAATCCAGACTGACCACGAGTGACGCGAGCAGCAGATATAGGGGGTGACCTGCAACGTGTCAGCCCTCAAAGTGGCTTTTGTCAAGACTCTGCTGTTCACCCAATAAAGCTGTTGTTCACACCACTCGTGGAGTGCCCGGTTTCTCCTTTATTTTTAGAGTGCACGTAGGAGTTAGCCCTCTGGGATTCATTTCAGCTCCAACAGCTGGAGTGGCGTTGTATACAAACTGTTAACCCAGTGCCTTGCTGCGTGTCGTGTATAAGGGCGTCAGATAAACAGCTTTGTGTCGTAATAGAAAGGCTGAGCGGAGGTAAAGCGGCCCGTGTCCTCTGTATTGCGTTAAATGGACGATGGAAGGTGCCGGAAATAAACCACCAGAGTAAGCACTAGGTTTGCCAGGAGGAACCTGAACCGGGAGACACGTGCAGCGTCCAAAAAGGGGCGAAACCTTGTGAGATCCCTCTGTACCCCAAGTGCAATAAGCAGTTACAGAACAATGCTGTAAGAGATGCTTATAGAGAGGTAACCGAGGCACCGGCGCGACTCCCCCCCCCACACGGTCTCTCTGCTCCGGCAGGTGTCGGCAATGTTACCGCGGCGAATCGTGATGGACAGAGTAACATTACAATATTTTAATTGCCGCCAAACGGAGACGATACAAGACGCGTCAGTGCGCTGGTATCAGCACCGAGAACGTCTCCCCCCCCCCTGTGCCAGAGCGTCGCCATAGCATTATGATCATATATAAAGCCCGGTGATCGGCAGACGCGGAGCCGGCGCATTGTCATCTCCAGCTACAGCCATTCCCGGCACGAGAGCCGAGAAATATTCCACTATAACACGGACATCTGTGCAAACCAAAACCAACGCGACCCACCACCCACACCAAAACCAACGCGACCCACCACCCACACCAAAACCGACGCGTCCACCACCCACACCAAAACCGACGCGTCCCACCACCCACACCAAAACCGACGCGACCCACCACCCACACCAAAACCGACGCGTCCACCACCCACACTAAAACCGACGCGTCCCACCACCCACACCAAAACCGACGCGACCCACCACCCACACCAAAACCGACGCGACCCACCACCCACACAAAACCGACGCGACCACCACCCACACCAAAACCGACGCGTCCCACCACCCACACCAAAACCGAAGCGTCCCACCACCCACACCAAAACCGAAGCGTCCCACCACCCACACCAAAACCGACGCGACCCACCACCCACACCAAAACCGACGCGACCCACCACCCACACCAAAACCGACGCGACCCACCACCCACACCAAAACCGACGCGACCCACCACCCACACCAAAACCGACGCGACCCACCACCCACACCAAAACCGACGCGTCCCACCACCCACACTAAAACCGACGCGTCCCACCACCCACACCAAAACCAACGCGACCCACCACCCACACCAAAACCAACGCGACCCACCACCCACACCAAAACCGACGCGACCCACCACCCACACCAAAACCGACGCGTCCCACCACCCACACTAAAACCGGCGCGTCCCACCACCCACACTAAAACCGACGCGACCCACCACCACACTAAAACCGACGCGTCCCACCACCCACAACAAAACCGATGCGTCCCACCCCCACACCAAAACCGAAGCGTCCCACCACCCACACCAAAACGACGCGTCCCACAACCCACACCAAAACCAACGCGTCCACCACCCACACCAAAACCGACGCGTCCCACCACCCACACTAAAACCGACGCGTCCCACCACCCACACTAAAACCGACGCGTCCCACCACCCACAACAAAACCGACGCGTCCCACCACCCACACCAAAACCAACGCGTCTCACCACCCACACTAAAACCAACGCGTCTCACCACCCACACTAAAACCGACGCGTCCCACCACCCACACTAAAACCGACGCGTCCCACCACCCACACTAAAACCAACGCGTCCCACCACCCACACTAAAACCAACGCGTCCCACCACCCACACCAAAAACCGATGCGTCCCACCACCCACACCAAAACCAACGCGTCCCACCACCCACACCAAAACCGACGCGTCCCACCACCCACACTTAAAACCAACGCGTCCCACCACCCACAACAAAACCGACGCGTCCCACCACCCAACACCAAAACCAACGCGTCTCACCACCCACACCAAAACCAACGCGTCCCACCACCCACACTAAAACCGACGCGTCCACCACCCACACTAAAACCGACGCGTCCCACCACCCACACTAAAACCGACGCGTCCCACCACCCACAACAAAACCGACGCGTCCCACCACCCACACCAAAACCAACGCGTCTCACCACCCACACTAAAACCAACGCGTCTCACCACCCACACTAAAACCGACGCGTCCCACCACCCACACTAAAACCGACGCGTCCCACCACCCACACTAAAACCAACGCGTCCCACCACCCACACCAAAACCGATGCGTCCCACCACCCACACCAAAACCAACGCGTCCCACCACCCACACCAAAACCGACGCGTCCCACCACCCACACTAAAACCAACGCGTCCCACCACCCACAACAAAACCGACGCGTCCCACCACCCACACCAAAACCAACGCGTCTCACCACCCACACCAAAACCAACGCGTCCCACCACCCACACTAAAACCGACGCGTCCCACCACCCACACTAAAACCAACGCGTCTCACCACCCACACTAAAACCAACGCGTCTCACCACCCACACCAAAACCAACGCGTCCCACCACCCACACTAAAACCGACGTGTCCCACAACCCACACCAAAACCAACGCGTCCCACCACCCACACCAAAACCGACGCGTCCCACCACCCACACTAAAACCGACGCGTCCCACCACCCACACTAAAACTGACGCGTCCCACCACCCACACCAAAACCGATGCGTCCCACCACCCACACCAAAACCGACGCACCCACCACCCACACCAAAACCGACGCGTCCCACCACCCCCACCAAAACTGACGCGTCCCACCACAAACACCAAAACCGACGCGTCCCACCACACAAACCAACGCCTCCCACCACACAAACCAAAACCGACGCGTCCCACCACCCACACCAAAACCCACGCGTCCCAACTGTGCAAACCAAAACTGACGCGTCCCACCGCGCAAATCAAAACTGACGCATCCCACCGCGCAAACCAAAACCGTCATGTCCCGCCACCTGAACCTAAACCGACGCATCCCGTCGCCCGAACCAAAACCGATGCGCCCCGCGGCCCAAACGAAACCGATGCGCCCCGCGGCCCAAACCAAAACGTTGCGTCCCACCACCCACACCAAAACAGACGCATCCTGCCACGCAAACCAAGACTGACGCGTCCCACCGCCCAAACCAAACTGACTAGATTGCAAGCTCCTGTGAGCGAGGCTTGTCCAGGTTCATACACGGCCAGGACATGCGCTGGCACCGACACATAAATATTATCAATCTATAAAAAAGGAGAAATGTGTCTTTTTAACAAAAATTAAAGCTAAGAAGCTGAAAACAGATTGTGACAGACTCCTCCTCCTGGATCAGCATCTTCTGAGAATCCTGAGACCCCCGTCCGACGCCCACTTCACCCGCCGCAATAGCTAGTGGTGGTGGTGGGGGGGGGGGGTTGAGAATCACCATGAAAAGGTGAAGAATAAAAAGAAAACCTTTACACCACGGCCCGAATTATTGCAGGGAGCGAGAGCGCCACCTACTGCTCGTGAGGGGTGACAGCAGCTTGTGACGAGATTATGTAACAATAGTTACTGCAGACAGCGCTATGATCTCATTGGCCCTCCCCAACAAGGTTGAACAGGAGAGTGGACTTGCCGAGGAGCAGCTGGACGGTGATCTCAACCCTTCATTTCCATCCTATTTGGCTGCACCAAGCTGCGCATTTAATTCCGAACTGCCGCGAGAAACTGGCTCCAAGAGCAAAACACCGGCCAGAAGCGATGATTAGAGATCTCATAAATAGATAGAGGGGGGCGGGGGGCAGGGATGACATAACGCAAGGAGGGGGAAGCACAGGCTGAGATCATGATCACCATAAATAGGTACAACGTTACACTGTGAGACCCCGTCTGATACAACGTTACACTGTGAGACCCCGTCTGATACAACGTTACACTGTGAGACCCCGTCTGATACAACGTTACACTATGAGAACCCGCCTGATATAACGTTACACTGTGAAAACCCGCCTGATACAACGTTACACTATGAGAAACCGCCTGATACAACGTTACACTATGAGAACCCGCCTGATACAACGTTACACTATGAGAACTTGTCTGATACAATGTTACACTATGAGAACTCGCCTGATACAACGTTACACTATGAGACCCCACCTGATACATTACACTATGAGAACCCGCCTGATACAACGTTACACTATGAGAAACCGCCTGATACAATGTTACACTATGAGGACCCGCCTGATACAATGTTACACTATGACACCCGTCTGATAAAACGTTACACTATGAGAACTCGTTTGATACAATGTTACACTATAAGACCCCACCTGATACGTTACACTGTGAGAACCCGCCTGATACAACGTTACACTATGAGAACTAGCCTGATACAACGTTACACTATGAGAACTAGCCTGATACAACGTTACACTATGAGAAACTGCCGGATACAACGTTACACTATGAGAAACCGCCTGATACAACGTTACACTATGACACCCCTTCTGATACAATGTTACACTATGACACCCCGTCTGATAAAACGTTACACTATGAGAACTCGCCTGATACAATGTTACACTATAAGACCCCACCTGATACAATGTTACACTATGACACCTGTCTGATACAATGTTACACTATAAGACCCCACCTAATACACTATGAGACCCCACCTGATACAACGTTACACTATGAGAACCCACCTGATACAATGTTACACTATGACACCTGTCTGATACAATGTTACACTATGACACTCCGTCTGATACAATGTTACACTATGACCCCGTCTGATAAAATGTTACACTATGACCTCATCTGATAAAATGTTACACTATGAGAACTCGTCTGATACAATGTTACACTATGAGAACTCGTTTGATACAATGTTACACTATGAGAACCCGCCTGATACAACGTTACACTATGAGAACTTGTCTGATACAATGTTACACTATGAGAACTCGCCTGATACAACGTTACACTATGAGACACCGTCTGATACAATGTTACACTATGAGACACTGATACAACGTTACACTAGGAGAATCTGTCTGATACAATGTTACACTATGAGACACCGTCTGATACGTTATACTATGAGACCCCATCTGATACAACGTTACACTATGAGACCCGTCTGATACACGTTACACTGTGAGAACCCTCCTGATACAACGTTACACTGTGAGAACCTGTCTGATACAACTAGGGCTGCAACTAAAGATTATTCTCATAATCGATTAGTTGGCCGGTTATTATTTCGATTAATCGGATAAAGAAAAAAAAAAAAAATAGAAAAAAAATTGTTTACTTAAAAGGAATTTTATGTAAAAAAAAAAAAAATAACCACAACCACTCCCTGTTTTTTAAGAAGCAATTTGCGTAGTGTACGTATCTTGCATACTTTTCACACAAGGTATGTGAGTGCTTGGTCAGAGGGATGGGTTGATGCTGCGAGCGCTTGGTCAGATGGATGGGTTGATGCTGCGAGCGCTTGGTCAGAGGGATGGGTTGATGCTACGAGCGCTTGGTCAGAGGGATGGGTTGATGCTGCGAGCGCTTGGTCAGAGGGATGGGTTGATGCTGCGAGGGCTTGGTCAGAAGGATGGGTTGCTGCTGCGAGCGCTTGGTCAGAAGGATGGGTTGTTGCTGCGAGCGCTTGGTCAGAGGGATGGGTTTATGCTGCGAGAGCTTGGTCAGAGGGATGGGTTGATGCTGCGAGCGCTTGGTCTGAGGGATGGGTTGATGCTGCGAGCGCTTGGTCTGAGGGATGGGTTGATGCTGCGGGTGCTTGGTCAGAGGGATGGGTTGATGCTGCGAGCGCTTGGTCAGAGGGATGGGTTGATGCTGCGAGCGCTTGGTCAGAGGGATGGGTTGATGCTGCGAGCGCTTGGTCAGAGGGATGGGTTGATGCTGCGAGTGCTTGGTCAAAGGGATGGGTTGATGCTGCGAGCGCTTGGTCAGAGGGATGGGTTGATGCTGCGAGTGCTTGGTCAGAGGGATGGGTTGATGCTGCGAGTGCTTGGTCAGAGGGATGGTTGATGCTGCGAGTGCTTGGTCAGAGGGATGGGTTGATGCTGCGAGTGCTTGGTCAGAGGGATGGGTTGATGCTGCGAGTGCTTGGTCAGAGGGATGGGTTGATGCTGAGAGTGCTTGGTCAGAGGGATGGGTTGATGCTGCGAGTGCTTGGTCAGAGGGATGGGTTGATGCTGCGAGCGCTTGGTCAGAGGGATGGGTTGATGCTGCGAGTGCTTGGTCAGAGGGATGGGTTGATGCTGCATAAGCTCATGTTTGCTTTCTCAAATGAACGAGGCTACAATCACTTGGTCATAGATGATGATGTCAGCATGAAATCGGGGTTAATAAGCTAAAGTGGTCAGGGTGCATAGAGTGTCCCTTTTAAATAATTTTGTGAACAAACTGAGTGGGAGGAGGGACTGGAGGTGGAAGGGAGTGACTTTGCTCAAGTGACATTACCTGAGTGTGAGAGGGAGTGGGTATGGACAAAAGACCGGATCTGAGTGTGGGATTGAGTTTGGAGAAAGAGACCAGACCAAAGGGAGGGAATGGCAGTTCCCAACCAAAGAGGGTGTGGTGGTGGCACAGGACTCCAGATTCAAGTAAGGATTAAACACAGGCATACAGCTCCTTCACGCAGTGCCAGTATCCTATTGTTTGTGTTATAGTTCTGCTACTGTTGTAAACGGAATAAAAACAAACTGGTTGTGTCTGACATAATCCTAGAACTAAATCATACCTAGTAAAGCAGCGACGCGTCTTCTCCAATCAGCTCCGAAGCTGAGGTTATTTATGTTTAACTCAGTCTAAACTTAAACAGTGTGTGCTGCACACAGGACCATTAATCCATAATGGGAATAGTTGACAACTAACTAATTTAATCATCGATTAATCGTTTAGTTGTTTCAGCTCTAGATACAACGTTACACTATGAGATACCGTCTGATACAACGTTACACTATGAGACACAGTCTGATACAACGTTACACTATGAGACACCGTCTGATACAACGTTACACTATGAGATACCGTCTGATACAACGTTACACTATGAGACACCGTCTGATACAACGTTTCACTAGGAGAACCATGAGAAGCTGTCTGATACAACGTTACACTATCAGGACTGATTTCCCCTGACACAATCTTTATGTGCGTATACATATATACACTGTGGAGCCGGGGAGAGCTCGGGAAAATGTGAGTGATCCAGCTTTATTAATTGCCCAGTGTTTCTATCACTCCAAGGAGTCTTTTCCATGTGTTTTTATCTCAGAGGAGCCTCTTGCACGGGCAGTGGTGCGTACGCAGTGGACAATCACATCTGGAGGGTTGTGTGGGAACCCTGGAGAAACAGCCATAGGGTATGAATTAGAGCCAATCCGGGCTCGGAATCATGTGATTGCACACATTGTATAAGACACGGATTGTTCTTGATACTATATGAGGGTTAATGCTTTTACCATAAAAATCCTTGGAATCTATAGAAATCGGATATTCTTGCCGTAAAAGGGATTTGTTAGGGCTTTAATATAGCGTGTTGGGCAGCCAATGGTCTTGAAGAGGTTAAACTGGACAGTCTTTGATGTATTCCCTTTGCCCGCCTCCATTCGTTCCCTCGCCTCCATTCCTTCCCCGCCTCCATTCCTTCCCTTTGCCCGCATTCCATTGCACGCCTCCATTCCTTCCCTCGCCTCCATTCCTTCCCCGCCTCCATTCCTTCCCTTTGCCCGCATTCCATCCCTTTGCACGCCTCCATTCCTTTGCACGCCTCCATTCCTTCCCTCGCCTCCATTCCTTCCCTCGCCTCCATTCGTTCCCTCACCTCCATTCGTTCCCTCGCCTCCATTCCTTCCCCGCCTCCATTCCTTCCCTTTGCCCGCATTCCATCCCTTTGCACGCCTCCATTCCTTCCCTCGCATTCCATTCCTTTGCACGCCTCCATTCCTTTGCACGCCTCCATTCCTTCCCTCGCCCCCCATTCCTTCCCTCGCCCCCCATTCCTTCCCTCGCATTCCATTCCTTCCCTCGCATTCCATTCCTTCGCTCGCCTCCATTCCTTCGCTCGCCTCCATTCCTTCGCTCGCCTCATTCCTTCCCATGTTGTCAAGAGATCCATGTAGCGGAACATGAGCGTTTTAATTGGGACCGTGACACGTGTTCGCTTTCTTCTGCATTTTGAGGAAACAGTTGTGGTCGGAGCTTCGAGGACACCCGCTCTGGAACGTCAGGCCTCCGGGCAGATTACGCACATCTCGTTATATGTGAGGAGCTTAAGTTTCCGAGTGAAGAATTAATCTTCTAATCCCGGGGGATTTTGCTTCTATTTTAGACTTGGAGATAAGAATCAAAGTGTCGCAGGTTTATGATGTGCTTTTGGCCAACGTATTCCTTAATAACTAGGGCCATGCTCCAGGAGACGAAGACGTTGGCCTCATCATGTGGACATGGCAGAGTGTTCAGTAACTCAGGCCTGGGATTTCTGGGGTTTCAGACATTTATCAGCCCTTATTGCTTCAATCCGCGCACCGGCCAGACTGTTCAGAGGCCATCAATGCCTCCAAACAATCATCATGGCAGGACAATTCCTCCACTTGTCCATGACTGGTGCCAAATTGGTCATCAACTGTTCACGACAACATGTCTATCACACAATCACCGGATCCACCTGTAGCCATCACCATGTATCAGGGCGTATCGGGGTGAAGCATGTGTTTTAACGGCATTGATCACACATTCCTGTGTCTATTCAAATGTTACAGGTCCAGGTCATGAGGAGCTCCTGGATTTCTGTTTGATAGTCCGGGTTGGGAGGAGCTCCTGGATTCCTGGGATTTCGGTTTGATGGTCCGGGTTGGGAGGAGCTCCTGGATTCCTGGGATTTCAGTTTGATGGTCGGGAGGAGCTCCTGGATTCCTGGGATTTCAGTTTGATGGTCGGGAGGAGCTCCTGGATTCCTGGGATTTCAGTTTGATGGTCCGGGTTGGGAGGAGCTCCTGGATTCCTGGGATTTCAGTTTGATGGTCGGGAGGAGCTCCTGGATTCCTGGGATTTCAGTTTGATGGTCCGGGTTGGGAGGAGCTCCTGGATTCCTGGGATTTCGGTTTGATGGTCCGGGTCGGGAGGAGCTCCTGGATTCCTGGGATTTCAGTTTGATGGTCGGGAGGAGCTCCTGGATTCCTGGGATTTCAGTTTGATGGTCGGGAGGAGCTCCTGGATTCCTGGGATTTCAGTTTGATGGTCCGGGTTGGGAGGAGCTCCTGGAATCCTGGGATTTCGGTTTGATGGTCCGGGTTAGGAGGAGCTCCTGGATTCCTGGGATTTCAGTTTGATGGTCCGGGTTGGGAGGAGCTCCTGGATTCCTGGGATTTCAGTTTGATGGTCCAGGTCGGGAGGACCTCCTGGATTCCTGGGATTTCAGTTTGATGGTCTGGGTCGGGAGGACCTCCTGGGCCAGACACGTGATGGAAAGCAGCTCTAAGACGTGCAGTAAGTAGCTTACATATTGCCGAGCCTGTAATCCCGCCGTGTGCCTTCAGTTACTGTATCCAGGACGCCAGTTACACTCCCGGTGATCATGCCGCAGTGTGTCATTGTGTGACGGCCCCGGGATCCAGACATTGCACCATCTCCAGCAGATCAGACTCAGTCCAGAACATTTCTAACCAAATGGTCCCCAGGCTGAGATAAAGCGGCCCCTGCCAGAGCGCTCACCTCATATGGTGCATGTATCACTATAAGGGAGAGAGATGTACCGTGGGCGCCACCTAGTGGTTATATACTTAATAAAGTAATGCAGAAATAACATGCGTATAAATACCTGAAACAGCCGCCGTCCTCTTCCACTTTGTTAAGTTTCCCAAATAACAAGTCAAAGTTTGTAAATAAA